>OZ024934.1:69542020-70792020 GCA_964017235.1 Sabellastarte sp. h YS-2021 | reverse complement strand
GTAGGTGAATGAGTTACTTGAGAAAAATTGGCCATCTGCAATACTTTTAGAGGTAATTCGCATTTACTCTTTTTGAGTAGGTGAGCAATTAGCTATGGGTCTGAAACTTCACCAAGTGAAAGCTCTTTGGGATAGCTGCTCTGCAGAGATGCCCTGAAGATAAAAAATTTCGTCGAAATCGCTCTATGTAGCACGGTTTTCGAAATATTAGCATTTTTGTGTTTTGCAATTTTTGCGCAAAAATTCGAAAATTCAAAATGGCCGCCATTTTTGGCAAGACAAAATTTTTTTGAAAATTGGCATGGCTACTCTCCAGAGATACCCAGTGGGTCAAAAATTTCGTCGAAATCGCTCTATCTAGCACGGTTTTCGAGATATAAGCATTTTGGTGTTTTGCAATTTTGCGAAAAATTCGAAAATTCAAAATGGCCGCCATTTTTTGCGAGAAATTTTTTGTTTGAAAATTGGCATGGCTACTCTGCAGAGATACCCTGTGGGTCAAAAATTTCGTCGAAATCGCTCTATCTAGCAGGGTTTTTGAGATATAAGCATTTTTATGTTTTGCAATTTTTGCGAAAAATTCGAAAATTCAAAATGGCCGCCATTTTTGGCGAGACAAATTTTTTTGAAAATTGGCATGGCTACTCTGCAAATATACCCTGCGGGTCAAAAATTTCGTCGAAATCGCTCTATCTAGCAGGGTTTTCGAGATATAAGCATTTTTATGTTTTGCAATTTTTGCGAAAAATTCGAAAATTCAAAATGGCCGCCATTTTTGGCGAGACAAAATTTTTTTCAAAATTGGGATAACTACTCTGCAGAGATACCCTGCGGGTCAAAAATTTCGTCGAAATTGCTCTATCTAGCACGGTTTTCGAGATATAAGCATTTTTGTGTTTTGCAATTTTTGCGAAAATTTCGAAAATTCAAAATGGCCGCCATTTTTGGCGAGACAAAAATTTTTTGAAAATTGGGAAAAGTACTCCGCAGAGATATCCTGCGGGTCAAAAATTTTGTCGAAATTGCTCTATCTAGCACGGTTTTTGAGATATAAGCATTTTTGTGTTTTGCAATTTTTGCGAAAATTTCGAAAATTCAAAATGGCCGCCATTTTGGGCGAGACAAAAATTTTTTGAAAATTGGGAAAACTACTCCGCAGAGATACCCTGCGGGTCAAAAATTTCGTCGAAATCGCTCTATCTAGCACGGTTTTCGAGATATAAGCATTTTTGTGTTTTCCTTATTTGGAAAATTCGTAATGATTAATTAATCATTAATTACTCGGCCATTTCTTGACCAATCAATGCCAAAATCTAATGATTTCCAGATTTTAATAGAATGAATGTATTTGCCAAGTTTCAGGTGAATTGATAAAATTCCTTTCAAGTTATCATCCGGACAAGCTTCCCCATCGAAAAAAGACATTTTTGGTCATGTGACCTCTCTGATTGGTTGAAATGTCACTGCAGCATATTCAAAAAAATTCCCCAAGGCTACTGCCTAAACCTGCCAAATTTGAAAAGAATCCGCCTAACGGTTACAGAGTTATAAGGAAAACAAAATGCGGAGCCGGCGGAGCCGGCGGAGCCGGCGGAGCCGCCGGAGCCGGCGGAGCCGGCGGAGCTGGAAGCTCTCCCATACACAAACAAGCGTCCCTTGCGGGACGCTTAATAAATATTTGTTACTAGAGAGTTAAATTGATATAAACTTTTGGTATATATAACAAGTGAAATTACCCCGGTATCTAAAAGGAAATCAGGTCAGGGGGAAAATGCAAAATGGTGTTGTGTTGAAAAAGTTGTGTTAACGCTACTATTAAAATGTGGCAATCACCGAATCTACGAGCAAATCTAGTGATGTATAAATTGGGGGACGTATAAATTGGTGTTGTATTGAGAGAAAGGTGTAAATGTCACTCTTGTAAAATGATATAATGTTGAAAAAGTTGTGCAAATGATAATAGAGAAATATACTGTCACAATGAACTGAAACCTGTTATAATCCCTAGGTTTTGTGAAGTTATAAAATGTTGATAAAGTTGGCATAGAGAAATATACTGGCAATAGAGAAATATACTGTAGCAATGAACTGTAACCTGTTATAATCCCTGGGTTTAAGAGTTAATCCTGGGAGGTATAAAACAGGTGTAACATTATGAAAACTAAATACAACATTGGTGTAGTGTGTAGTGTTTAGAAATATGTATAATGCCACTACAGGTCTGCTTCATTCCCTGCATCTAAGAGTGAATCTAGTGATGGGGGAAATGTGCAGTGTGTAGTATCGATAATTCTGTATCAATGCCAATATAGATAAGACATAATCCCTGCATCTTCTGATGGGGGAAACTGTAAACTCATACAGTGTTGATTAAGTTATCAAAGTGGTAGTTGAGAAATATACGGTAGTGAAATTACCCCAGTATCTTAAAGGAAATCAGGTCAGGGGGAAAATGCAAAAGGGTGTTGTGTTGAAAAAGTTGTGTAAACGCTACTATTAAAATGTGGCAATCACCGAATCTACGAGCAAATCTAGTGATGTATAAATTGGGGGACGTATAAATTGGTGTTGTATTGAGAAAAAGGTGTAAATGTCACTCTTGTAAAATGATATAATGTTGAAAAAGTTGTGCAAATGATAATAGAGAAATATACTGTCACAATGAACTGAAACCTGTTATAATCCCTAGGTTTTGTGAAGTTATAAAATGTTGATAAAGTTGGCAATAGAGAAATATACTGGCAATAGAGAAAAATATACTGTAACAATGAACTGTAACCTGTTATAATCCCTGGGTTTAAGAGTTAATCCTGGGAGGTATAAAACAGGTGTAACATTATGAAAACAATATAACATTGGTGTAGTGTGTAGTGTTTAGAAGTATGTATAATGCCACTACAGGTCTGCTACATTCCCTGCATCTAAGAGTGAATCTAGTGATGGGGGAAATGTGCAGTGTGTAGTATTGATAATTCTGTATCAATGCCAATATAGATAAGACATAATCCCTGCATCTTCTGATGGGGGAAACTGTAAACTCATACAGTGTTGATTAAGTTATCAAAGTGGTAGTAGAGAAATATACGGTAACAATGAACTGCACACTGCCACAATCCCTTGGTCTAAGAGTTAATGCTAGGAGGTGTAAAACAGGAGTAAAATTATGAAAACTAAATATAAACATTCGTGCACTGGTGTTGTCGAGAAATATTTATCGAAGCCAGTACAGGTCTACTACAATCCCTGCATCTAAGAGTAAATCTAGTGATGGGGGAAATGTAAAACTGGTGTTTTGTTGAGAATGTATAAATGTGAATAATAAAAATGTATGGTAACAATCTCCGCTTTTAGGCTGGAGAAATATACTCCAATCTAAAACAAGCTTCCAAAAGTAGGAAAGGGAGGAGTGCAAACAGATGTAAAGTAATGGAAACACAGTATAATATTGGGCAAGGTGTAGTGTTGAGAAAGAATCTACTGTAATACTATAAACTCCCGATACCCTTGGATTTCACACCATCTCTACTCATAGGGTGTGTTTTGGTATATGTAAAATATGTGTCTTGGTTATAAGCTTATTACTACCTATGTTGTTCACTATTCAGTTTTTTATATAGTCTTTTTGGGTGGGAGGTATTTAGACATGTAAAAATGTCATAAATATGTGTGAATATGTGTGTCCACCGGTTAAACTACTCATCGCAATATGACCCTGACTGATGAACGCGATGTAGAGCAACAAAAAAATAAATACAAGAATATTATCACCTGGGTTGTAATATTGTCATAAATATGTCTTTTGCATTAAGCATACTACTACTTAGGCTGTACACCCCTTGGTATCAATTCAGATTTATGTCAATAAATCTCCTCATTGCTGCCATAATTATGTATCTTGGTTATAAACATACTACTTTCTAGGCTGTTCACTGTTCAGTTTTTATCATAAAATGGGCCTTAGCAAACACCCCATAATTTCACATAAAAAGTGGATTGTTGGTTACAGAAATAGTGTATCCTTTTCTCTAATCGAATGATCAATTACTCTTTAATTAGTCACTATATAGATGTTGTTTAGTTTCTTTATTTGGTTCTTTTGTTTGTACATAGTTATTTGTAACGTTGTTCAAAAAAGTTGTTCTCACCTTTTAGAAGTATCTATTAAACTAAATAATGTTAGTGGAAAACAATGTTCAAAGACTATATTCAGTATAAACAAAATCTGTATATATAGGCGGCTCAATTGTTCTAAATGTTTATCGAGTTTATATATAACTTTTCGTTGTGCTCATGAAGAAAATTATTTCTGTTTTTCAAAAATTATAAAAATGCTTGGTAAAAAAATCTTATCAAATGTTTCAAGTGATACAGGTAAAACTGTCATAAACTACGAAGTGCTCATCATGTTTTGTGTGTCTCTCTGGGCCATGAATAAAAAATATGCATAACACAATAAGAGTGTCATCGGCAAATGTACAGGGTATTAGGGAAAAGAAAAAACGGTATGATGTGTCTAATTTTTTATTGAATGAACATAATAAGATAAATATACTCTGCTTGCAAGATACACACCTGATTAAATCCGACGAACATGATATACTTACAACTTTCCCAACCTGCAAATGCATTATTCACGGGTGCAAAACAAACTCCCGAGGAGTTGCAATAATCATCAAGAATAACTTTGAATATTCAATAAAAAATATAACAACAGACAGTGTAGGTAATCTCCTTCTGGTTGATTTACAGCTGCCAGGTTTCTCTCTCAGGATCATAAATATATATGCCCCAAATAACGATAACCCACAGTTTTTTGACAAGCTAAGCAAATACATAGAGGACTCCAACGAAACCTATTCAATAATATGTGGGGACTTTAATCTCACTCTGGATCCAAATATTGACAGTAATAACTATGTGAATATTAATAATCCCCGGGCTCGATCAAAAGTTTTGGATATTGTCAAGAATTTAAAACTATCGGATGCTTTTAGATTAATACATCCAACAACTAAAAGATATACATGGAGGAGGCGCAATCCTGTAAAACAGGCAAGATTAGACTATTTTTTGATTTCTGAAACTTTTACAGACCTTGTTCAAAACTGCCAAATAAAGCCTGGTTATAGAAGTGACCATTCTAGAGTAGACATGGATATAATATTAGATACTTTTAAACAGGGCCGAGGTATTTGGAAATTCAATTGTAGTCTCCTGAGAAATCCAGACTATCTAAAACTAATCAATGATTCAATTATGACAATAAAAAAAGAATATGCAGTACCAGTGTATGATTTGGAATATCTTGACTCAATACAAGATTTAAACATAAATTTTACTATAACAGATGATATCTTTTTAGAAACACTGCTGCTAAAAATTCGAGGAGATACTATAAAATTTGCTAGTAAACTTAAAAAGGAGCACCAAACTAAGGAGCTACACCTGGTAGCAGAAATAGAACAACTAGAAAAGGTCGAAACAATATGTGCTACAGAATCTTTAAGACTGAAGCAAGAGGAATTGAAACAATTACGTGAATGTCATATGCGTGGTCAAATGATAAGGTCAAGGGTCCAGAATCTATCCCTTTTTGAAAAACCAACAAGGGAATTTTGTAATTTGGAAAAACATAATTACACTGAAAAGACCATTAAAAAGATTACGCTTAATGATGGTACAGTAATTACTAACCAAAAAGTAATTCTAGATCAGATTAGAACTTTCTATGCACGCTTGTTTGAAAACAAAAAAAATTGCCATAATGATTTTGACTGGAATTCTATAAATAACCAACAAAATAAATTAACCCTAGAAGAAGCATTAAATATAGAAGGTCCCCTGACTGTTACAGAAATAGGTGATGCACTAAAAGGAATGAAACATAACAAAACGCCGGGCATTGATGGTTTCCCGGCCGAATTTTATAAGATGTTCTGGAGTAAACTAAAATACTTTGTTTTGCGAGCGTTTAATTATTCTTATTCGAAAGGAACCCTACCACTAAGTCTAAGACAGACAATTATTAGTTGTCTCCCAAAAGGTAATAAGCAACGTGACTTATTAAAGAACTGGAGACCAATATCACTATTAAGCGTTTTGTATAAGATAGCATCCTCAAGTATTGCATCAAGACTAAAACCTTTGCTTGCAAAATTAATCGATAATACACAAACAGGCTTTATTAAGGGACGTTACATCGGGGAGGGGACACGGTTAATTTATGATTTAATGAACTACACAGAACGAAAAAACATTGACGGACTTTTAATGCTTATAGATTTCGAGAAGGCTTTTGATTCCATCTCCTGGAAGTTTTTGTATCAGGTTTTAAAAAACTTTGGCTTTGGCCCTGACTTTATAAGGTGGATTGAATTATTCAATAGCAACATAAAGGCAACAGTACTGCAAGCAGGGTTCCTGTCAGAATTTATAAACATTGAGAGAGGATGTAAACAAGGAGATCCGATAGCACCATATTTGTTTATAATTTGTGCACAGATCCTATGTACCTTAATAAATAAAAATAAAGCCATCAAGGGCGTCCAAGTAGGCTCGGAAGAATACAAAATTACACAATTTGCCGATGACACTACTATAATTTTAGATGGCTCAGAGAGATCTTTATTATCAGCGCTTAACACTATTGAAATATTTGGAACAGCATCAGGCCTAAAAATGAATACCAGTAAAACAAAATTAGTTTGGATAGGAAGGAAAAAATTTTCAAAGGAAAAGATCAATACAAACTGTAAACTAGAATGGGGTGCCACTGACTTCTCCTTTTTAGGCATTGAATTCAATGTTGAGTTGAATAAAATTCCAGAAATAAATTTTCCAAATGTTTTAAGCAAAATAGACAAACTATTGAAGGGGTGGAACAAGAGGTGCTTGACTCCAATTGGTAAGATAACTGTTATTAAAACTTTAGCAGTTTCAAAACTGAACCATATAATAATGACCTGTCCGGTCGGGCAGTCTGAATATATAAAACAACTTGAATATAAATTTTATGCCTTTCTATGGAGCAATAAACCAGACAAGGTTAAACGTATTAATGTAACACAAAGCTACCAAAATGGAGGATTAAAAATGATAAATTTAGAATTTTTTGTGAGAGCAATGAAATGTACATGGATTAGGAGACTTTTACAGTCACAGAATACTCAATGGGCTACACTTTTTGAAAAGATATGTTGTCCAATTAGTACGCTCATTGATTATGGCCCTCATGGGGTGCGTACAATAGTATCTCAGTCCAGAAATCAGTTCTGGAAAGAAGTTTTCGAAATATGGGACCATATTTATAATGCTCTGTCAATAAAAACTCAGGATAATATACTATCTCCGTTATGGTGCAACTCGAAAGTGAAAAGAGGGCTACTTAAAGACCAGTGGTACAAGAAGGGCATTACTATGGTTGGTGACTTGGTTAACTGCAACACTTTAAAAATGAAATCTAAGACTGAAATTGAAGACGTTTATAATTTCAAAATAAAAAACTTCCTTGACTATTACGAGGTAAGAGGTGCCATTAAAAAATTAATGGGTGACACTGAGCACCAAAGAGAATCCCCAGAAAGACCATGGATCCCCAATCACTTATCTTTCTTGATTAAGCAAAAGAAAGGGTGCAAAAATATATACAATATTCTAAATAGTAAGAGCGGGGATAATAAGTACAGGGACCAATGGAACCATGAATTGAATACAATTATAGATAACATAAATTGGAAGAGAATATTCTTTATATGTTTTAATACTATATTAGATAACAAACTCATTTGGTTCCAGTACAAACTAATCTACCGGATACTAGGAACAAACAAACTGCTTCACCGGATTGGCAAGTCTCAAGAAAATGCATGCCGGATATGTAAATCAGCAACTGAATCTATTGTCCATTTATTTGTGTCATGTAAAGTTGTGATGCAACTATGGAAAGATTTAAACCATTGGTTGGATCTTGTATTAAATAAACATTTAGTTTTAGCACCTCTTGAAATCATACTGGGCCATTTGAATAATGACAATAACTTCCTTCCTGTCAATTCCCTAATATTGGTTACCAAATATTACATTTTTATATGTGCAGTGAATGGAAAAATACCAAACTTTAAGGAGCTTTGTACAAAATTAAAAATATGCTATGATGAGCAACTTCTACTTAGCACTAATATAAGCAAAGAAGAAGAATTTAAGAAAAATTGGTTAGGTTTCAAGAAACTTTTTGAACCTGTTTCACTTTAGAAGATCTATTATTAACCTAACCCAATACGATTAAAAATGGTTTTAGCTATTTTATTTCTTAGTTCTATGTGATAAAAAAAAAAAAAAATACTTAAAAAGTGTAGAAAAAATAAAGAAAAGTAGATAAATTTAGATTCCACTTGTGTACTTTTTGTTACTGTAATAATAATGTTTTGTATAGTTTTTCCTTATTGTATCGTCCTATTTGAAAATGGATATATTCTCTTTTTGTCCTTCATTCATTGTCAGTGTATTATTGAAGTTTGTATATGATACTTTTTGAAAAATAAAAAAAAATAAAAAAAAAAAAAAAAAAAAAACATCAGACACAGCTACTTCGCTATAATAAGGGGGTTCTGGATCATATTGAGGTTGGTCTTGGTCAGAGATAGCCCCAGAGGGCTTTGAAGACCTGTGTCTGGCCACAGAGGACTGATCCTCCTCTGAAGAGGATGACACGTATCTGGACCTGACCTTATGTCTACTCTTGTCAGCATGTTTTTTTGGTTTAGAAGATGAAATCCGGGGTTCATCGGATTCATCATTGTATTGATCCGAGGCAGAGCTCGGTTCAACATCATGCCTTTTGTGAGAGTCAGAGTGTTTTTAGGTCTATCCGAGGCCTTCTTAGAAGGCTCCTCGGATGGATTAAAGTTCTGATCCGATGCGTTATGAAGGTCAGAATCAAGACGTGAAGGAAGTGCAGGACCATAGTCCACTTCCATTTCCTTGACATGTGAGGTAGTTGTAGGTCTCGGAGGGGGTAGGTCCAGATTAACAGCACTATTGGAGGGTCCAGGCTTAGAAGCTGAAGAGACTGGAAAGCTTCTAACATAGATTCCTGGAAAGAACCCATTGCTGTTGTAAATGGATGTTAAGTGTGTTACCCAGGGATTTTTCTAAATTTGATTCAATTTTCTGCTGTAAAGCAGTACCTGGGGTGGGTGGGACAGTTTTGGCTGGTGTTTTGATAGACAATGAACTGAAGGGTAGGGGCTGAGGACGCGGGAGTGAGGTAAATAAGTTATATGCAGCACTCTCAAGGTCTGCATGAGATCCAGTAAATGAGTCCACGTCCTCATCACCTAAAAGATCGAGTTCATCGTCTTTTGAACTAGTAGTGTCCCTCTTTTGCTTCTTGACATAACGTTTTCTGTGAGAAATTTAAATCAGCTGTTCTGTGAAAGAAGCACACATTTGACATGGAGATTCAAACGTGACACAGGGGTCATCACCCTTGCCAGATTCCCTACAGGTAGGGCAATAATTATGTGCATCAAACGCAAAGCAAAAGTGTCGACACTTAGTAGATCTCGGCTTATCTTTATTCGTTTGGTGGGCAGACATCTTGAAACGCATAAAAAACGTAGATGAAAAGCCTGAACCGAGGAAAACTCAAAAATACCAAAATAAGAAAAAATACTTATCCTGTCGAAACGGAACTTTCACAGAATAAACTATGAGATATGTTACATAAAATAACCAAAAATCAACATCCAACAATACGTACTGACTATGTGCTGAGAAATATATGAAAATATCTGTGAAGTTACAGAAGCTACCAATTCATGCGGCCAACGAGAAAGTAGGAAGAGATCTCGTAGTGTACCACGAGAGGACAACCTGAGGCTACAGCCAACTATAAATGTCTTTTTCGCTTAGACGTTGGCCAGATGCCTGCGGCCATCCGAGAACAGCATTCAGTCCCACATGGTAAGCTATTGTAGCACAATAAAAGTAGGGTTTTTCAGCGCTAAGCTCAGTTGATGTTTAACTTTTTAAAGTAAAACTTGGCACATTTATAAAGGTTGACAGAAGGGACATTCTGATTTTATGGTCACCTTAAACTCCCAATATGAATAAAGGAAGTTTTCAGCCTCCAGCTAACTTATTGTTCAACTGACCTCAGCTAAACTTTGTGCACTTGTAAAGGATGACAAAAGGGACATTCTTCTTTTGTGGTCACCTTAAAGTCCCAATATGAATGAAGTTATGGCCACCTTGCAGTGAAATTATGGAGTTTTTAACCTCCAGCTATTGTATTGTTCAGCTGACCTCAGTTAAATTTTGGACATTTATGAAAGATGACCAATACCAGTACAGTCATGGCCATCTTGATTTAAAAATGAGGGTTTTCAGGCACCAACTGAATCAGGGCCCGTATTCACAAAGATTCTTATTCTTAGAATTATGCTTATTCTTAGAATTTTTCTTAGAATTGTCGTTTTTCTTAGAAAAATTCTAAGAATAAGAATTTTCCTATTCACAAAGATTCTTATTCTTAGAATCATACTTATTCTTAGAATTTTTCTAAGAATGGCTTTTACTCTTAGAATTTTTCTAAGAAAATGAAATTGTTATATGCACAAATCTCTTATTCTTGACACCAGAATTGCATCCAAATACAGAAAGTCACTTCTGGGCCTGTATTCACAAAGATTCTTAGAATTTTTCTTTGAATTACACTTAGTCTAACCTATGCACACAATTATTTTTACTTCTATTCTTAGCTAAGAATTGTTTTGTGAATAGGTTTTTATTCTAAGAATAAGAAAATTCTTAGCAAAGAATTTTTCTTAGACTTAAGTGTAATTCTAAGAAAAATTCTAAGAATCTCTGTGAATACAGGCCCAGATTTACTGTTCAATAACATTAGTTTAACTTGACACATTGATTAAGCTTAAGGAAGATTTTTATGACCGTTTTACTTAAAATTCTTGCATTTAAGAGACTTTGGCCATCTTAACATAATAAATATATAGTTCTTGCCCCCCACCTAATTTATTTTAAGACTTTTTAAAACCACACCTGGCACATGTATACTTAAAACAAAAGTTCTGTTATCTGACAAAGCTAACCTAGTGTTTATGAAGTTATGGCATCTTCAAAGAAAAAAAATGAGGTATTTAGCATGCACTGATGTGGTTATTAACATATTGCAGCTGATCAGTGTTCATATAATATAAATTCTCAATTTTAGGCACATTAAAAAAATCCCACATTCTTCTGATTCCATTCTTGTGGAATTGTGTGGATATGCCTTTTCCTTTTCGGAGTTGTTGATCCAGCTACTTATTCACATAGGCTATGTACATTGGTGAAATGTATAGACTGACTTTACTTCTTTCAGAATGACTGCAGAAAAAAAAAACTTTTTCATAAAGAGTTTTTCTTGTACAGTATTTTATGTATCTCCAGCAAATTGAAAATGAACTAGAGGAATGCTTTTGCTAACAAAAGCGAAGCATCCCTGAAAGTACTTCAAAAATTTGTTTTTGATCACGTGACCTTCATAAATTAAGGTCAAAGGTCAAATTTAAGCATGCAGAAAATTTTTCCCATGCCAAAGGCATATAACTGTCAAATATGGTTTGAAACCTTCTAATAATAAGGGAGATATTCAAGGGAGACCATAATGCGGCGGCGAGGAAACTGAGGCGAAAACAAATAATAAGTGCTCTCTTTCTGTTTTCTCATCCAATTCTGTATTTGTTTTTTGTGTGATATCTATCTGGAGGCAGATTCAGTCCCACTGACTCACTTATGCCCTGCTGCGCCTTTGTGTATTACATAATGTGTCTGCACACGGAGTGAAAAGGTTGACAAGGGATATCAAGATGTATTCATTTCTTTCATTAAGGGATATGCTTACAGTAAATCTTTTGGGGGGTAAACAATTCAAACAAGGACATTTATCTTTAGGTTCTTGGAAGTGGATTCTTGTGGATGTAAAATCTTGTGGAAAGAATGCCTTGTCTGTTTTGACAGAATGGAAAAAGCCTTATGTAAAACCTCGGTGTTTCATGATATTCACATATAGAATCATGTGTGAAAGAAAATTGTTAACAGTAACATCTGACAACATGACTTTGTGGATTCTATTTACAATGGAACAATAAAGGATTTCAAAAGGAGGATTATCTTAAGCATATTTATCTTATGAAAATATTAAATAGCAATGAATTTTCAGAGGCATAAAATGCCTCAAAGATATACAACATATGAATGTCCCTATTTATAGCCAATTATTGTTTACTACAGTATATCTTTATCATTATAAATCTAGGATTAAATATCTTCTGGAAAAAAATTTAACATCCCAAATTTACAGCTATAGTTTCTCTTCAGTCAACCTATAGCAAAAATGATTCGTAAAATATACTAATTTACGAAACACAATAAAGCTCAAATCCTGCTTACAGATTAATACTGCTACAGTTTTTAAATAATCCACTTTTCCACCAGATACAAAATACAATTAGACATTGCGTCACGACGCAGTGTATCTCCGGACGGGACATGGTTGAAGCGTGAATGTGTCGGGCTTGAGCCTTTTTCCTAGAGCACAAGGTCAGGATTCTCCATAGTAGGGCATAAAGAGGGCCCGATTTACTCCCCCCCCTCCTTAAATAGGCAACCACCATGATGTTGCACATAGCTATGGTAGCAATAAGGTTCAAGCAGAGGTCTTGGAACTCCTTTAGGGTCAAAAGACCACCTTGGTTCCAAATACTTTATGTGTAACTTGCTTCTGGAAGGGACCAGGTTCCCCTTGCAGTGTGTTTCCCTAAGTGAGCACTCGCTCTTCTTGATGCATCTGTCAGGATTTGCAGAGCATATTTAAGTAGTTGTAATGGTTGACCTTGAAGCACATTGTCATCCTACAACCACCATTTTAGATGGGGTTGAGCGAACTGAGATCACCTTTTCTAGTGAGTCTGGTACCCTCCAGCTGTTCTTCAAGTGCCACTGTATCAGCCTCATGTGGAGGTGACCTAGGTGGACTTGCTTCTGTATGGGTGTCAGTAACCCACACAACCCCACTGTGGAAAACACTAATAGCCATTTATGAGAACTGTGACCCCTGGTCTGATTAACAGATAACTTTACCATTGCTTGAGTTGTGAAAACCGGCAAATGGGTTATAATCTTGAGGGGAAGGCTGAGTTTGGAAACTCAGGCCATGGTGTCAGCTGACACTGCTCACAGGTTGGGTAAAAGGCAAGCTGGGTGGCCAGTCTAGGAGGGTGGATCACTGTATCTCACTGGAACCCGTAAGAAAAACTTGATGAATCTCCACAGTACCTGATACAGCAGACTTCTTGCTGGCAGTAGGCTGACCAGTCCGGTTGAGTTCAGCATCGCACCGGGACCAGTAACTGGCTGGTGTGGAGTCTGATAAGATAAGGCTGAGAGGTAGTGGACAAATGTTGTTGGGAAAGTCTTCTTCTCTATAGTCACTTTCGACCAGCTAGGAGGTCCTGACAGTAGGCTGGCTGACTGGTGTGGTAGGTTCAGACAAGTCATCTCACCAAGACCAATGACTGGTATAAGAATTTCTCTGTAACCAATTCCCTTGGGCAGTAACTGGTTGATCTGAGACAGCCACTTGGACCCTTAAAAGGCTACTGCTGGTCTGTTAGCCAGTCCTGTGGCCCTGCCCAGTACCAGGGCCTAACTGGCTATAGGTGAAGCAATGCTCTGTAACCAGTTCCTGTTGGCTCCACAGTTCTGCGAAAACTCATAGGAGCTGGCAGAACTGGGCGAATTAGACTACATCTCAGCAGGGGTAGGCTTATATGAAACAACTGCCTTCTTCCTGTTCCTAACTGTGGAATCAGCAGATTTTCTCTGTAACCAACAATCCTCTGTAACCAGTAAGTCTGTACTACATCATGTACTCAACTCCAAAGCCATTTTCAATAGTTTCCATGCAATATAGTCAGCAATAAGTGTGAAAATATCAAAAAAGACAAACAATGGCCTAGATCAGGTACTTTGGATGACCTGTGGATGACCTTCAATGAAGAACTTCAAGGTCAAATTTCTGCATGCTTACAGAGGACATATATATGTATTATATATACCAGCCATGGGATGATCTAACTTTCTGTATATGAGAACTGGGCCAAAATGTGAAAAAATGGCCAAAATCTGACCTTTAAGAGGCCACCAGTGACCTTGAAATTGAAAGTTAAGGTCACAAAACAATAGCATTTGTGGCATTGCCCATATATACCCATATACCAAATTTGAAAGGTCTAACTAAAATATTTTTAAAGTTATCTCGTCCAAAAGGAAATCTCGGCGGCGGTGGCGTGATCGTACTGAATCCTAAGTATCCCCGACTTTCGTCCGGGGATACAATAAAGCTTACGTTCTTCTTACAGTCTCATACTGCAACTACTACAGCTTTATTAACCCAAGTCTCCATCCGGGCTGCTCGTTTTTTTTGTTTTTTTTTATATTTTTATTTTCTTTTTCATAACAGGTGCAAAAAAAAACATTTACATATAAAAAATTAAACACATACTTGTCACTTTTAGGCAAAGAAAAAAAAATACACAAAACAAATGAAGCATAAAGAATTATCCCTGATAGGGATCAAGAGTAACTTTTCACACACCACAATTTATTGTAGTAATTAAAGCAATACCCTATACATCTTCATTTTGATCAATTTTTTTTGTAATTCTAATGCACATTCCTAAATACAGATGCCCATCTATCCCAAACGTGAGAAAACTCTGTTTCTTTTTCATTTAATTTGGCACAATATTCCTCGTCTCTTAACAGGCTATTCAATCTATGTTTTAGTGACTTTAGAATTAGTCTCTTGCCGTCTCTAGATGTATCAAATATATACTTCTTAGTAACGAGAATCAAGCTATTGATTGGAATATGATTCTGGTCTTTATTAATATATCCAAAAATGATTGTAAAACAAGAAAATTTTATTTCTAAACTTATCCTCTCTTTCAATAGTTTTTCAATGTCATTCCATAGTTCGCTTGAATTTGGACATTCATAAAAAATATGCAGTAGGGATTCTGGCTGTTGACAGAAATGACAGTTGGGACTATTTCTTATGCCTAGTTTATGCAGATAACTATTGGTTCCTAAGATCCTATAAATCAATTTTAGCTGAAACCATATTAGATTGTTATTAGTCACTGTTTTAAAACATATGCAAAACAACATTCTCCAGGTGTCGTGGTCAATGCAAATTTCAAACTCTTGGTTCCATCTGGATTTCATTTTGTGATCATTTTGAAAATTGGTATGAAAAATTCTATAGATTGTTCCAACCCCTTTTTTGCTTTTTAAAATATACTTAAGATTGACAGGAACAAATGGCCTCTCCAATATAATATTTTCCAATGCATACCCAAATTTTGTCAAAAGTATATTTATTTTACATTTCACTGAAAGGTAATTCAGATAGTTAAAGCGGGCAGAAAACTTTTGACAAAGTTCTTCGTAACTGATCACCTTGTTATAAGATACAACATCTGCAACTGTTAAACTCCTTTCTGGTACCAGTCAGGAAGATAAAATGGTTGGTCTGAGATGAATGGGTTATACCATAATGGAATTGTCAATAAGTCAATACTGTTGTAAATTCTTAAGTTAGCTGACATGGCAATCCACCCCTCAAAGACATCTTGCCAAAATGGGTTAAAAGTTCTTATCATTTCTGACAAATATTGTGGTCCAAAGTGAGAGATTTTGGTTTAACAAATTGAATGGGCTGCTCGTTTTTATTAGCAAAAACCTTTTTCTAGTTTGCATTGAATGTTCTAGACCCCAAAGTTAGCACTTTGTACTTACACATGTATCTTCCCAGCTTTGAACTGAGTGAGCAGCTTGGCTCTTTTCTGTGCATGTTGCTTGGAGGAAAACTCCTTCACTTCTACTCCCCCAACCAGTTTGATCAGCCAGTACAATCTGAAAGAAGACAGGGAAATAGCTGAAACCACAAATAGTGATAATGCCATAAAGAAATTCAATATACCTGTATTTATATTACACAGAGCAACAGAATTCACTGTATACATGCCTACTATCCGAATACAATCAACTGTTAATGGTTAAAGACAATTAAGGGGATAATAGTTTGGAAAAAATTTCAAATACATATACTTTATTGAATTTAATTTTGAATTCTTCACATTTGCAATTTTTTTGACAACATTGTCCCTCACATCTCCCCTCATTAAAAATGACACAACTTTTGATTATTTTGTGTTACTTTAAAGGGTGTCCCCAAAGGTGCCTCACACTTCTTACTGTATAGTATAGACAGGCAGTTTAAGTGATGGACAAAAGTTGTGCATATCAGTTTGTTAAGATTGTGTGCAGTAAAGCACCTGATATTAATTTGACTCTTTACTTTTATTGCGTTAATACACCTTACCTAGTGGACAGATGCATTTGCTCGGCACGCAGCCAGTCTCGCCAAATGTTAGAAGAAAAAAAAACGTCCTGAGCTGGGCTCTGGCCGGGACCGGTAGTGTCCTGTTCATTTGCCAGGTGGCTGTATAGCCTCCCTGCCGGTACACTGCGTGGGCATGCGTACTTCCTCCTTTTGTTTGGCGCGAAGACAAGAGGGCGTCTTATTTTATATTCTGTAACAGGATATATTTTGATAAATGTTTTGTGTAGAAGTGTTGTTTTATTGCTATGGAATCTCCAGGACAGTTCCGGTTGTGGATGGACCCCTTACTGGTCCGGAACCGGTTTCACCGACCGGGGAGCCTATTATGGGAATCTTTAACTCTGCCAGTGTCTCAGATGCCATGACTGGTGATGAACACCCTTTAGCAGAGATGCTAGTGCCCTGATAGTGAGGACGGTGAACTATCAGCATCAGACACTGATAAACCTGAGAAAAATGAGGAAATGAGCTATAGAGAAACTGTGCGCTCCATCAGGGCCTTCATTGGCTGGAACTTCATTCCAGATTTTGAATTGGAGTACAGTGACCCGGATAAGTCCAATAACCCGTGGCGTGGCAAGAATCCAAGGGCAAGTTCTAAAGTGTCAGTAGCTATGCCAGCAGATGATTGGCTCTGCCAAAAATTGGAACGGATTAACTTGACGGCATCAGAGGGTTACCTGTCTAGAGGTCAGGAAGCTGGGGGTTTGCGCTCTGATCAATTCATCCACACCTAAACCCCAGGGTAAGTGGTACCCTATGCACAAGTTGAAGATAGATGGTCTCCACCGACCAGGTAGAAAGTTGTTCAACTGGCATGGATCTGAGGTGAAGTTGAATGCCCAGTTCTCAAGAATTGTAAAACCAGCTGCATACCTGGCAACAGGTCCCGTGTCTCGTTCAGTGTCACAAGAAGTTTTACGCAGATGGGAGAGGTGTGCAAGAGAAGGCACCTATACAGTGAACCACGTGGCTGGGTTCAGCTGATGTGCTAGTGAGATCCAAGATCACATGGCCAATCACATAAACTTTCTTCAGAATCATCTCAGTATGGGCAAGTCAGCCAAGGAGGTTTTGGATGCCCTGAAGGAGTTGGGGGATGTCTCAGTCCCTCTTGATACGGCCTTACAGCACCTGCCTTTTTGTGCAGCTGGGAAATTTCATTTTGCTGCGACGGGACTCATATTTAGACCATGTTCGTCCCGGTATGAAGATGGACACCTGGAATGAGCTTAGGAACGGTCCTTTATTCAGATATGGTATTTTCCAGATGCTGCTCTGAATATCATGGAACAAGACATCAACAAGTTTGAGACTCAGAATGTGTCAGTACAGTCTCGTGTTGGACAGCAACATCCACAGAAGCCCATGTATCGCTACAAACCATATGAGAAGAAGGATGCTAAACCTATGGTTCAACCTTCAGCTACTCCTGAACAACCTTGGAGGCAGTTTGGGTCACGAGGTCGTGGCTGTGGTTCTACTAACCACTGTTGTTTCAAAGTATGCCCGGGGTGGCAAGAATTATAAATGACAATCATTGCAAAGACCCACAGGTTCAATTAGACTTAAATGTGATTGGTCAAAACAAAAGTTCTCAAAACATCTCAAGGACTGTGTACTTAAGAACTGCTGTAATTCATGTTCCTATTGTTGTTGGTCCCGGGCAGCTGCAAAAGAAAGGCCTAAGTCGGACAGAAATAAAGCATGCAAAAAGTGTTTCTTTTGTCTCTCCTTGTCCTTCTGTCCCTCCTGTACCAAGTGTCCCCAATGCTGCAGAAAGTCCACCTGTAGGAGGCAGGTTACAAAGGTTCTGGGAAACATGGCTCAGCCTGGGTTCAAATCCTCAGGTGATCTCCATCTTGAAGGAAGGTTACAGCCTCCCATTCAAGATGAAACCCCCATTGACCAGGTCACCTATGATAATCAGTGGATACGCCAATCCTCGCAAGAACAACTCCTTGAAGGAGGCATTGCAGTCCCTGATTGCAAAACAGGCGGTAGAAAAAGTAGTGGTTCAGTCCTCTCTTGCCTTTTACAACCGGCTGTTCATAGTTCCCAAACCAAACAACAAATGGGGTCCTATCTTGGATCTGAGCAAACTCAATCTTTTCCTCAACTTCGAGACTTTCAAAATGGAAACTCTAGAGACAATCAGACTTTCCCTCCAACAGGGGGAGTGGATCACATCATTGGACTTCAGCGATATGTATTTCCACATCCCCATCAATCCAAGGTTGAGAAAGTATCTCAGGTTTCATTTAAACAGTCAAACCTTCCAGTTCACAGCTCTGCTGTTCGGCCTAGCGACAGCTCCTTTAGAGTTTACAAAGGTTGTGAAGGAGGTAAAACTGATGGTCCAGGCCAGGGGTATAAGGATCCACCAGTACCTAGACAACTGGTTGCTTCGAGCCCCTTGTCAGGAGATTTGTTTAGACCAAACCCGGACCCTTTTGGACTTGTGCCGAAAGCTAGGGTGGTAGTCAATTTGGAGAAGTCAGAACTAGTGCTGCAACAGGAGTTCAACTTTGTTGGCTATCATTTCGACCTCTCTCAGGGTCTAGTCAAACCCACTCTGGAAAGGTGGCAAGCCCTGCCTCTGAAAATAAAGATGCTCATGAACAAAGACCACTGTTCTGCCCGTCAGTTCATGTTTCTCATAGGTTTACTGACAGCCACAGAGAAACAGGTGGTTTCGGGCTGCCTGCACATGAGGCCTATCCAGTGGCACCTGAAGAATCATTGGTATGTTCCAGAGACCCTAGACAAGAGGATACTTCTTCCCAGCGCTCTTTATCCACACCTGCAGTGGTGGCTAAATGAAGACAATGTGCTCAAAGGCCAACCGCTTCATCCTCTACAACATGCTCTGCAGTTGTTTACCAACGCCTCAAACAAAAGTTGAGGTCCTCACTTGGGAGACTACACGGCAAAGGGCGTTGGTCGGAATCAGAAAGCCAGTTGCACATAAACTTTCTCGAACTAAAAGTGGTTCTTCTGGCGCTCAAGAAGTTCGAGCAACAGTGTTGGGGCCAGATCATTTTGGTAGCCACGGACAACACAACGATGTCTCATACATCAACAAGGAGGGGGTATGAGATCAGGCTCTCTTTGTGCCCTCCTCTGGAGACTGCTTTCCTGGTGCAACCGCAGGCAGATAGTGCTACGGGCCAGGCACATTCCAGGAAGATTGAATGTGATAGCAGACAAACTGTCCAGAAACAAACAAGTGATCCAGAGTGGTCCCTCCTACAGGAGGTCTTCGACCACTTGTGTGCAAGGTAGCACACCCCTCAGGTCGATCTTTTTGCCACCAGGTACAATCACAAACTTCCTAAGTTTGTGTCCCCAGTACCGGATCTGCAGGCTTGGCAGGTGGATGCTCTCAGCCTAAATTGGGAGGGGCTAGATGCTTATGCTGTATCTCTTCTGGGCAAGCTAGTCTCCAAGATCCTAGATAAGGGATTTCGCAGGTTGGTCCTCATTGCTCTAGGGTGGCCCAACATGCCTTGGTTCTGGGATCTGGTCAACATGTTTGTACCGGTTCCTCTCTCCCTCTCACAAGTAGAGAATCTGTTGACTCAGACATTCAATCAGTGTCCGCACAGAGATCTCCTAGGTCTCAACCTGCATGCCTGGCTCCTAGAGCCTCTAGCATACTGGCGCAAGGATTCTCTGATGAAGTGGCAACACAAATTGAGGCTCCTCAGAGACAGTCAACCAGAGCTGTCTATGAATCAAAGTGGACCATATTTGTCAAATGGTGCGAGTCAAACAAGGTGGACTTCAGGTCACCCTCTCTAAAGACCCGTTTACTGGAAAGTTTCCATAGGGATAAGCCCAAGGGTCTTAGAGGTGTTCCTAGCTGGAATCTTTCTCTGGTGTTGCACCAATTGACTCAGCCTCCCTTTGAACCACTTCGGAAGGCTTTCCTTAAGCATCTAACATTCAAGACAGTCTTTCTCCTTGCTTTGGGCTCTGGTAAAAGAATGAGTAAGATACATGCCTGGTTATATAAGAACATTAGACATCAAGAAGATTGGTCGAATGTTTCTTTGTTTCCTTCTCCTTGTTTCTTGTCCAAGAATCAGTTAGCTAGAGAAGGGCCGACTTCAGTTGCTCCGGTCATTATTCCGGCCCTGGCGCCTACGCTGGATAAGTCTCTCAAGGATGATAGAACTTTATGTCCAGTTCGGGCTTTGCGCTATTATCTGGACAAGACCAAAGATCTGCGGACGGGTAAGCAACTGATCTTTGTCTCTTTTAAGAAAAATTTCAGTAAGGACATTCTTCCGTCCACTGTTTCTTCTTGGATTAAGCACACCATTCTGTAGTGCTATCAACTATCGAATGAGGATGCTCAGAAGTTACATCAGGTTAGGGCCCATGATGTCTGTGCTTTTGCGGCTTCTAAGGCTTTTCAAGGAGGAGTGTCTCTGGACCAGATCCTTTCAGCCTGTCATTGGAAGTCTCACAATACCTTCACACAATTTTATTTGAAGGATGTAGCATGGGCTGACACTGAGTTGTACCATTTAGGGTCAGTAGTCACGGCCCAGCAGATACGCGATTAGCTGGTACCTCTTTGGATTGTATATAATGTATATTGTGTACAGAGTTTGTGAAGGGCCACTTCTTTTTTGTTGGCCACTTCTTTTTGTCATACACTTTTCTCCCAGCATGCAGTCCTCAATCAGAAGGGCTAGTGTGGGAATTGACAAGTTCTTATCCTGTTCTACTTCCTCAAGAATCCTTCAAGACTGAACTCTTACCTCCTTCCCCTCAAAGCCCGAGTTCAGGGTCTAAAAACAAAAAAAAAAAGGGGGGGGGGGGAACCAACTATGGTTCAGTAATTGGGGTTTTTCAAGAATCCCTATCCTATAGACCTGAGGGCCAGAGTTCTGACAAGAGTCCCTGTTGAGATTTAGCTGCCCTCCATCCAATGGGTAGTTATTCTGCATCTGTCCACTAGGTAAGGTGTATTAATGCAATAAAATGGAAAATTTAATAAGTAAATTAAATTTTTATAAGTTAATACCTTACCTAGTGGACAGAGGGATTCCCAGCCTGCCTTCTCCGCAACAAACATTCCCAGGGGACTCAAACAGGGTGCAAACAAAAGGAGGAAGTATACATGTGCACACACGTGCAGTGTACCAGCCACCTGGCAAAAGAACAGGACACTACCGATCCCGACCAGAGACCAGCTCAGGACGTTTTTTTCTAACATTTGGCGAGACCGGCTGCACACCAGGCAAATGCATCTGTCCACTAGGAAAAGGTATTAACTTATAAAAATTTAATTTACTTATTAAATTTTTCAATTTGTGGTAAAACCTTTTCCAACATGATTTAAGATAAAGTGTAAAACCTAGTTATTCAACTGATCTTTTTCACCTTAAACTCTTTAGTTAAATCACATATCCATGGCTAAGATGTCCCTGCTTAAGAAATGCCTATGAGACTTTGTGTTCTGAACATTAAGATCTACAAAATAAAAATAGGCCAAGGCCTGCTGCTTACTGGCAACCCGCATGTTGTGGAGATATTCACGATTTTTTGTTTTCCACAGAAATCCAAGATGACCGCCAAAAGTTGTAAAAATTGAATTTTTTTGTGTTGAAACATAATACCGTTTTTGTACCATGTGGGTCAAAAATTTGGTCGAAATTGCTCTATCTCTTACGGTTTCTGAGATATTAACATTTTTCGTTTTCCGCCAAAATTTGAAAAAAATTGAATTTTTTTGTGTTGCAACAAAATACTCTTTTACAACCCTGTGCTTCAAAAATTCACTCGAAATTGCTCTATCTCCTACGGTTTCCGAGATATTCACAATTTTTAATTTCCGCTAAAATTCAAGATGGCCGCCAAGAGAGCAATCGGATCAACATGCAATGAGGAAAAATTGCAAACCCTCCCACTTCAGGCTTGGGTTGAAGACTGAACTGACCCAAAAATAAGAGCCTGCAGTGGAGTATGTTGCCAACAAACTAAGACCAATAAATACTAAATCTCTTGTACTCTGCAAAGATAACTGACCTGTGTGTGACTTCAACAGAATTAGTAAAACAAAGTACATTTCTGAACTTCAGCTGGTGAAGAAAGTAAAGCATGGCAAGAGGCTTCTGTGAGGGACTACAGGGGCAGTAAAACTCCTGTTAAAAAAACAAAGACGAAATATACAGTTCAGCACCTTCAAACCAGAATTCTGCTGAGTAACATTCTCCTGTGGAAAATCCTCTGCAGGTTTTTGTTGTTACATTTGGGGTCTGACATTGTTCAGAGTTCTCAAAAATGGGCCCAGTACACAAACCAAACATTAGCTTGAGAACCAAGCACTCATAAAACCACTGAGATATTAGGTTTTGTAAACACAAAACACTATGCTTGAAACCCAATATTCAACAAGATTTTTGTAACTAAATATTTTTTCATGCATAATTTCCCGTATTTTCAGAGATATGTTACATTTTATCATTTATTTTTCGTAAATACATTTGTTCACATCAATTTCCAGATTTGTTTCACTGGTACTTCCAGTTGGTTCTTACTAAAGCAAGAGTACCAGGATTCAGGCAGGTTCTCACAGTACAGAATCCACAGTGAGTTTTTCATTTGAGTCACACCCCTATTTGAAAGCTGATTACCCTGAAAGGTTGATAGAGTGGACGTACTTTTCCCGTAAATAACCTCCAGTAAAACCTAATGTTATGTCAAGTTAGATTTAAATTTTGTTTTTAACACAATTGTAGTACTTTTGCAGTTATAGTTTATGTCCGATATATTTCTTTAAACACATTTTGTTACCATTTGGTGTATACTAACGTATGGGGTATTAGAGTTTTTTATGAATATCTGGTGTAGTCATTGTAGTAACTGACCATCCAAAAATCTTTGCAAATAAAAAATTTGGTCATATCTTTCACGAGTGTATGAGAGAATAATGGTGCTTAGCAATATGAAGTCTTTAATGAAGGTTTTTGTGTCAAACTTTATCGTAAGATTATTGAGATTAATTGGTTACTAGATACAAATTTACTTTACACAGAGATTATTTTAATAACTAATTTTCACTGGTCACAGATATTTTAATTTTTTACAATAATTTACATATCTATGTTAATAATTATCTATATTCCAAATTTTCATACAAAGAAATTAAATTGATAAATTCTTGATATTCTCAGTCAAACTATCTTACCGTCAGCCCAGTGGGAGTTGTAAATTTCCCTATAAAGTCTCCTTTCACTGGTGCAGTTAAAGAAGTAGTTGGGTTTTCCTTGCTTGAAATATTCACTTGCTCTTCAATACCTAAAAATACAACAAAGACAACAAATTATTTATATTTATGATACACTTGTGTACCAGAGGAAACGTGACCTTAACCCCACAATGTTTTCACCTGTTTTAAAATCATTCGCTGTATTTCTTTGCCCCCATCAATAGCCCAGTCAGTAAAACATATATTATATGTCTATTGCTTTTACTAGCAGCTTCTTTAATTATTAATAGACATGAAGAAATCTACTTGTTTTTTCATACATTGGCACATTTAGCATTCTCTGGCAAATTTTACAAACTGTGGCTAATTCCCCTCTCTTATTCTGCATGCAAATATCTTTGAAGACAACATGAGCTACTTTTGCCATTCTTAATAACTGTGTAACTATTTTGACAATTTTAAGGCCATTCATCTGATCAAGAATTGTTGCAATATTTTTCTTCTTCTCAAGTTTAATGAAATGTGACTCCAGTGGAGAATTTCTTTCTCTAAACAGACATGTCAAGATGTACAAAGACACTGGAACACCTCTCTCTGTCTCTGCCCTTGTACTGGTCTGTTTGCTGCTGTCCTGGAAGGTTCTGTACAGATATCCTCTGTTTTCACGCAATGTGTCAATAGATTTTCTCTACACTCTATACAACTGCCTCCCTCTTCCCGTGCCCCTGTACTGGCATGCTTAATGCTTTCATGTTGATTCCAGGCAGCTACTTCCCGGTTTCCTTCCACCAGAGACAGCCAACTTTACATAACATGTGCTTACTCTTTACAAATACATCATTATTAGCTTGTTTTATCAATATACAGTACCACATACCCTGTTCCTCTTGCCCTGTACTGGTGCTTACTCTGTACAAACACATCTTTATTAGCTTGTTTTATCAATATACAGTATCACATACCCTGTTCCTCTGGCCATGTACTGGTGCTTACTCTGTACAAACACATCGTTATTAGCTTGTTTTATCAATATACAGTACCACATACCCTGTTCCTCTGGCCCTATACTGGTGCTTACTCTGTACAAACACATCACTATTAGCTTGTTTTATCAATATATACAGAAATATAGTGCTACATACCCTGTTCCTCTGGCCCTGTACTGGTGTGCTTGCTGATTTCCTCTGATTTCTGGGCAGACTGTTCCTGTCCCCCCTCCACCACTGAGGTGAACAGTCTGGGCTGGAACAGTCCCAACTGCTCTAACTTCTCGGGGTTCTGGGACAGGGTGGCTGAGAAGAGCAGTTTCTGAAGCTGAATAGAAACATACTACAGTAAAGCATAGATATACACTACAATATCCATTATAAGAACATACTGGGTGGCTACAATTATATTTGGATCATACAATGTAGAAGGTTTCCAAAATATCTTATATCTTAGTATAAAACATTAATAATTTAGTGAAATACCACTATCGGCCAAGAAAAATTTAGTTTTAGTTACAATGGGAAGAAAAGAAGATCATATTTACTACTCACTGGCATATGCCCCTTGGCCATGTTAGCTGCACTGAGTGGACCAGGTACTAAACGCAGCTCTCCCTGGTGGTTGTGTGAGAAAACACACCTCTCCACTTGAGTCAGCCAGTCCTGCTTGATCTCGTCCATCATACGGTCTGCCTCATCTATCACCTATACGAATAAGTCACATGTAGAATCATCTGTCCATATATATATGTATCACCTATGCAGATACATCAGCTGTACAAATCTACCACTTGAACAAGTGTATCAGCAGCACAGATACATTAACTGCATGGATAGATCACTTGTATAATATATCAACTTTGCATTTATTTATTTGTTTAGTGTTTCATGTCATGGATACATTACCTGTACAGTATGGATATTTCAATTGTGCAAACATATCACCTTTGGATTTATTGTAAATTTGTTATAGTATGTAACGTGTACAGATACATCGGCTGTACAAGTATATCACCTGGACAAGGATATCATCTACACAGACATGTTACCTGCACAAATGTATCATGTGTAAATATATCATCTATGGAAGCATATCACCTGTGTAAACATATCACCTGAACAAATATATCCCCTACATAAATATATCAGCTGTACAAATTTGCAAATTTAATAAGTAAATTAAATTTTTATAAGTTAATACCCTATCCAATGGACAATTGCTAATCCGGTCAGCGCAGACTGGCCCGCTAAAAAACAGAAAAAGCCGTTATATATATGAGTGCATAATGCCCCCACAAACTGGTCGGTCTGGCTGCGTTCTCGCTAGATGCCGTGTCGTACTTCCTTGTTTCCTAGACAACGTGACGTCATATAATCTTTTTCGTTGTCTAATCTTATGAAGGACCCCTTAGTAACTGATAGCGGGGCCGGACCGGAGGGTCTTGTGTGTCCATTGGATAGGGTATTAACTTATAAAAATTTAATTTACTTATTAAATTTGCAATTTTATTGCGTTAATACATCCTATCCAATGGACAATTGCTGAATAACTACCGCTTGGATGGCGGGTAAGTTACTAGGGACTGCAAGTGAACTCATAAAACAACTAACTAAAAATTTTCTATCAGCCTGGGTCGATCTTGGGATCAGGAAACCCCTAAGGCCATGGTCGGTAATGGAGAGCCGGGTAACCGGGCTAAACCAACTTGCCCCCTCCCCCTCCTACTCTGAGATGGGGGAAGAGAGGGATGAGTTCAGTCCCATAGGAAGGAAAATAAACCTCCCGAAGGAAGCACGTCAGGTTTGTTTTTTTTCTATTTTTATTTTTTTTTTGCTTCTTAAATGTATATACACTATATACAAATGTACAAGTATTTACATATGTACAAAAACTCCTCTATGTTCTGGGCTACTTGTGGATCTGCTGAGCAGCCACTACAGGTCCCAGGTGGTAGAGCTCTGAGTCAGCCCAGGCCACATCCTTCAAATAAAATTGTGTGAAGGTATTATGTGACTTTCAGTGGCAGGCTGACAGGGTCTGCTCTAAGGAGACTCCTGATTGGAAGGCTTTAGAAGCAGCAAAGGCCCTGACGTCATGAGCTTTGACCTGATGTAAGGTATGGGCCTCTTGATCAGAGAGCTCATAACATAGGATCACAGTCCATTTGATCCATGAAGAGATAGTGGCAGGTGAGATGTCTTTGTCGAAAACTTTCTTAAAGGAGACAAAAACTAACTCCTTATTCTGTCTGAGGTCCTGTCCAGATAGTAGCGTAAGGCCCTGACTGGACAAAGGGACCTGTCAGATTTGAGTGACCTATCTAGGGTTGGAGCCAGGGCTGGTATAACCACTGGAGCCACACTGTCCGGGCCCTCTTTGGCCAGTTGATTCTTTGAAAGAAAACTGGGAGATGGGTACAGGGATACCTTCGACCAGTCAGATTGGTGTCTAACATTTTTGTTTTGCCAAGCATGAATGTATATGGGCATATGGGTCCAGACTCTCCCAGGACATGCTGAGCGCATCTATTGCCCAAGCCTGAGGATTCGGCACTGGTGATACAAACTGGATTAGTTTGTTGTTGTACCTTGTTACAAACAGATCTATCTGGGGTCGGTGCCACCTGTTGCAAATTGCTTGAAAAATTTGTGGGTGGAGAGACCATTCTGTTTGAATGATTTGGCCCAACCTGGGGAGCTTCTCTGCTACCACATTCAGGTGACCTGGGATGTGGCGAGCTCTGAGGGTGACCTGATTTTTGGTACACCAGGTCATAATCCTCCAAAGAAGGGCACATAGAGGTCCTGATCTCATGCCTCCTTCCTTGTTTACATATGTCACCACTGTAGTGTTGTCTGGCTATCAGAACAACATTGTTTTGACAAAGCTTTTGGAACCTTTTTAGGGCTAAAAATATGGCCTTTAGCTCCAAAAGATTTATGTGCAACTTGCTTTCTGGGAGCGACCAATCGCGTCTTGCAGTGTGTTCGTTTAAGTGAGCGCCCCAGCCTTCTTTTGAGGCGTCTGTAAACAGCTGAAGAGCATGTTTTACTGGGTGTAATGGTTGACCTCTGAGCACATTGCTCTTCTCCAGCCACCATCTTAGATGAGGGTGGAGGGATTTGGGGATTGGAATGACTTTTTCCATTGACTCTGGAACCCTCCAGTTGTTCTTGAGATGCCACTGAATGGGTCGCATGTGTAGGCGGTCTAGGTGGACCTGTTTTTCTGTAGCAGTTAACAGACCAATAAGGGACATAATCTTCCGGACTGGACAGGTCGGACCAGATAGTAATTCTTTGATTTTGGCTGTCAAGGCTTGCCTCCTGTCCAAGGTGGGTCTGACCTTTCCCTCTAACAGATCGAACTGGTAACCTACAAAATCGAACACCTGTTTGGGTTCCAGTTCTGACTTTTCCATATTTACTATCCAGCCCAATTTTTGACACAAAACCACTAGGACTTTGGTGTGATGGAGGCAAAGCTGGTACGAGTTGGCCCGGACCAACCAGTCGTCTTGGTACTGGTGGATCCTTATACCCTGCTGTAGTGCCATGAGTTTGACCTCTTTGGTTACGACAGTGAACTCTAAGGGGGCTGTTGATAGACCGAAGGGTAGGGCTTTGAACTGATAAGTTTGGCCCTGGACATGAAACCTTAAGTATTTCCTGGACTGATTGTGAATGGGTATGTGGAAGTAGGCGTCCCTGAAATCTATGGACGTAACCCACAGTGAGGTTCTTATTGTTTCCGGGGTTTCCATTTTGAATTTTTCTGCCTTGAGGGATAGATTGAGAGAGCTTAGGTCCAGTATAGGTCTAGAAAATAGGACGCCCTGTTGATAGTAGCTGCGACATATGAATAGAAAGAGGATATTTTTTGAAAACTGGAAAGAGTACATTTCTTAGATACTCTGTGGGTCGAAAATTTCGACAAAATCGCTCTATCTCGCACGGTTAAGGAGATAGAAACAATTTTGTGTTTTGCCATTTTGGGAAAAAATTCGAAAATTCAAAATGGCCGCCATATGTGGGAAGAGGAAAATTTTTGAAAATTTCCAAGAGTACATTGCTCAGATACCCTGTGGGTTGAAAATTTCGATGAAATTGGTCTATCTCACACGGTAAAGGAGATAGAAGCAATATTGTGTTTTGCCATTTTTGGGAAAAATTCGAAAATCCAAAATGGCCGCCATTTTTGGGGAGGGGAAAATTTTTTGAAAATTGCCAAGAGTACATTCCTTAGATACCCTGTGGGTTGAAAATTTCGACGAAATCGCTCTATCTGGCACGGTTAAGGAGATAGAAGCAAATTTGTGTTTTGCCATTCTTGGCAAAAATTCGAATATTCCAAATGGCCGCCAATTTTGAGAAGGGGAAAATTTTTTGAAAATTGCAAAGAGTACATTCCTCAGATACCCTGTGGGTCGAAAATTTCGACGAAATCGCTCTATCTCGCACAGTTAAGGAGATAGAAGCAAATTCGTGTTTTGCCATTTTTGGCAAAAATTCGAAAATTCAAAATGGCCGCCATTTTTGGGGAGGGGAAAATTTTTTAAAAATTGCCAAGAGTAGAATGCTCAGATACCCTGTGGGTCGAAAATTTTGACGAAATCGCTCTATCTCGCATGGTTAAGGAGATAGAAGCAAATTCGTGTTTTGCCATTTTTGGCAAAAATTCAAAAATTCAAAATGGCCGCCATTTTTGGGGAGAGGAAAATTTTTTGAAAAATGCAAAGAGTACATTCCTTAGATACCCTATGGGTTGAAAATTTCGATGAAATCGCTCTATCTCGCACGGTTAAGGAGATAGAAGCAAATTCATGTTTTGCCATTTTTGGCCAAAATTCGAAAATTCAAAATAGCCGCCATTTTGGGGGAGGGGAAATTGCCAGTAAATTGCAAAGATTACATTCCTTAGATACCCTGTGGGTCGAAAATTTTGACTAAATCGCTATGTCTCACACGGTTAAGGAGATAGAAGCAAATTCGTGTTTTGCCATTTTTGGCCAAAATTCGAAAATTCAAAATGGCCGCCATTTTTGGGGAGGGGAAAATTTTTTGAAAATTGCAAAGCATACATTCCTTAGATACCCTGTGGGTCAAAAATTTCGACAAAATCGCTGTATCTCGCACAGTTAAGGAGATAGCAGCAAATTTGTGTTTTGCCATTTTTGGCAAAAATTCGAAAATTCAAAATGGCCGCCATTTTTGGGGAGGGGAAATTTTGGAAAATTGCAAAGAGTACATTCCTCAGATACCCTGTGGGTCGAAAATTTCAACGAAATCGCTCTATCTCACAAGGTTTAGGAGATATGAGCACATTTGCCTTTTTCAGTATTCAAAATAGCCAATTACTCATTTATTTAATTAATTACTCACTCATCTATGAAGCAACTCCCCCCAAAAGCAATCCCATGCAAGCTATTAACCCAATGAACCTCCATACCAAATTTCAGAAAGCTAGGCTTAATAGCATTCCTTAAAATGTCTGGAAACCAAAGAGATACTCAAAAGTAGCAAAGTAGCTATCATCACCAAAAGCAATCCCATACAAGCTATTAACCCAATAAACCTGCATGCCAAATTTGGTAAAGATAGGATAAGACCTGTTGCCTAAAATGTCTGGAAACCAAGTGGGATGCCGGACACCGGATGCCGGAAAAAGCAAAAATAATATGTCCACCCCACTGGGGGATGGACATAATGATCTACACAAGAAGCATTGTTCACAGGCTTTAATGACTGAACTTTGTTCTGATTTACAATGACTGGACTTATGCCTTTCTTTTGTGGCAGCCCTGTTGCAATAGGTACATGAAAAACAGCATTTAAATTTACAGCCTGACGTAATGCAGCCAGAGTGTCCTGCTTAATGCCTGCTTTAACATGGGCAAGGTACGAGTCCCTTCTAATCAGAGTACAGTTATACATGCTTACAAAAGCAAAGTCTGACAAATGTTCCATTGTTTTCGCCATGCACTGAGAGATGGAGGAGTTGAAATGCAAAAGGTATTGTAACTCTTCTGTAGCACTACCGACCTTATCCGCAGATTTTCCTTTGCTGTGTTCTGCTTGAATAATCTTGAGTTGAGAAGATAAGCCCTGCTGAACTTTACTCAAACATCTACTAAACCCTGCAGCCTGGTTACACATATAAGTTGCTTCACGAGCACTCTTCTCCCACTTCCTGAGGTTATCCTGGGAGATATAACCAGAGGGTGGGGCTGGGGTGGTGAGGCCTGAAGATCTGGCAATTCTACTATAAGTACTGTTCAGTTTTGCAGTGTCACAATGCCAGAAGGAGACGGAGCCGGTGGGTTTGTTCTGGTTAGGGTGCAGACCGTACCACTTCCACTGTGACTTGGATGCTTTTATAAACCAGTCACGTTGAAGTCCACCAGCATCCGACCCTTTAGAAGGGTATCCTTGGGTCAAGGTTAAGTTTAATCTGTCCATTTTGCGACAAAGCCAGTCGTCTGTAGGTAACTGAACACTAATCTTTCCTGCTGGTTGTTGTTTCGGTGCTGCAAAGGGGTTATCTTCCGAAATAGCCAGAGTTGAATCTACATCCGGTACGTGCGACCACCCCATGTACGACCTGATACCGCGCATAGTCTCCCTGTAATTTTGTTCTTCAGACAAAGCCTGGTCGGTTTCATTCAGGGAATATCCTGATCCAGGTCGGAGAGCTCACCCTCCTCACATTTCTCAGCTACATCCGGTAGTGAATCGGAGTCTGAGGCAACGTCAGTATCCATTTCCGGATCCGACTGCTGTTGGGCGGTACTCGAAGATCTGAGTGCTGAGTCGGTAGTGAAAACTTCCGTAGGTAGATGCTGAGGTCGATCTGAGGCATTCTTTTGAGATGGAGCAAAAAAGGGTTCAGCCTTCTCAGTAGCACCGGCTGGTGGAGGTCTGGCTGGAGTAACTTTAACCGGCTGGAAAGACGGTTCCGGTAGAGATAAAGTCTTGGAAAGCAACATAGCTTCCAGTCTGCTGAAACGTTCCGACCACTTGAGGTCTAAAGCCTCCAATTTACAGTCCGTAGTTCCTTGGGTGGATTTGGTCGGTGAAGACTGACGTTTCTTAGGTTTGTCTTCGGCCACTGAGGAAGCAGGGGACTTGATCTTCTTAGCTTTCACGTTCAAAACATTACTCACTTCTCCCAAGCTCTCAGCATTCTTCTTGGCGTTCGCTACCAAAGGGGTGCTACTCGCCTCTTCTGCGCTTTTATCCCCGTCAGTAGAAACACCAATCACAGACACTAATGAAGGGTCAACAAGGGTGCATTCTTCTGCAGCTTTAGATTCACGCTTATCCTTTTTATTTTGATAAACGGGAGTGGCCAAACGAAGTTTCTGTTCTTCAGTTAAAATATTGCAGGAAGGACAAACGTTTCCTTTAACACAGGGATCAGTTCCTTTCTTTTTATCCCGACAACGTGCACAATGAGCATGTTTATCAAAACCAGCCATAGCATGGCCACAAACGCCTCTTCTTTGTCCAGGAGACGCCATGTTTGTCCACAAACTATATATAATCCAATAATAATAAAATGAAGTTCTTTTCCAGATGGGTATTCGCCACAAAAATCAGTTTGTGGGGGCATTATGCACTCATATATATAACGACTTTTTCTGTCGTTTGGCGGGCCGGTCTGCGCCGACCGGATTAGCAATTGTCCATTGGATAGGATGTATTAACGCAATAAAAATATCATGTGTACAAGCATATCACCTGCACAGATACATTACCTGAACAAATATCTCACTTTACAAATATATCATCTGGATAAGTATATGACTTGTGCAGAGATATCACCTCTAAAAACTAAAAATCGAAAACCTGCTCAAATAATTAAAGAACCTCTACTTTTCACATGGGAAAATGAAAACCATAAAAAATTGTCATTTCTGACATTTCCATGAAACAGCTGTCAAACATTTGCTTATCCTCTGGTAGCAATAATGAGCAAGTTATAGGCACTTTTATATATCCAGCTACTTTTGTTTGACCTTGAAGGCAGTATCCAAGGTCAAATCTGACTATATGAAAAAAAATATCAGCCCATGATTTCCTGGAGGTATGTTACATATACCAAACCTCTACAACCAATAATACCAACATGATTCCCTACTGGTTGGTTACAAATTATAGACACATCAACTTTGGATACCCTCATTTGACCTGAAGTAGGGCCTACTGGTAAAATGTAACCACATCAAAACACTCCTAGCCCATGCTTTTCTATAAGTTGGTTTCACATCCCCAACATATTGGACCTATAAGAACTGTGAAAATTTTGAGTTTACCTACCCTTGTTTGACCTTGAATAAGGGTCCCACGGTCAAATCAGATTTATTCACTGGTTATACATCCCAATCCTGTAGGAACAATAATTAGTGTGTTATAAGCACTCTAAAGTTTAGATACCCTCGTATGACCTTGACAGAGGAGCCCAAGGTCAAATGTAAGTGTAACCATATTTAATTTGCATTATATTCTCATCCCATAATAGATTGCTTTCATATTCTGAACCGGTACGACCAATAATATGTGAGTAACAAGCATTTTAATGTTTCAATGCCTTTGTTTGACCTTGAAGGAGGGGTCCACAGTCAAATCAAACCACATAAAATTTATCCTAGCCCATGACTTCCTACAGGTTGGTTAAACATCTCAAACCTATGGAACCAATAACGAGTCATATACAAGCACTTTTACGGTTAGCCACAAGGTCAAATCTGACCAATGGAAATCATGTGTTTGTATTCTATTGATATGGTCACTGATTTCCATTACATTGGTTTAAGGTCCCAAACCTCTAGGACCAATAATAAACAAGATTTAGGTACTTTTTTTAAAGTTTCACCAAAATTGTAATAAGTGAAATACTTTTGATACTCTGTGGTTCACTTTGAATGTCAAGCCTCAAAGTAAAATGACATTGTGTACATGTGTATAGGGGATATGTATGTTTAAAATATCAGCCGAAAGAGAGTCAGCCTTCTGCAAGTGAGGAACAGACATAGTCTGTCAGTGCAAAAGGGTTGATTATTTTCAAAGAAATGGACATGGTAGCTATCTTGTTTTTTTGTGTGTTTTTTTTGTAAAATGAGGCAAAACGTATTCAGGGGTAAACTTTTGTTATAAGGACCATATGCTGTAAATATAAGAAATCTAGGTGTAAAACTTTTTGCCAATAGAGAATGTGGTAAAAAGAAACCAAGTGGCAGTGCCACAAAGAATAATCCAATGCATGTATCCAGCAGTATCTCTCCAGCAAATTTCTCTCACTCTATACAAAAACTAAAGAATTGCCTGAACGACCTTCAAAATTTCATGTTCACAAATAGATTAAAACTGACAAAACCGAGTTCATTTTGATAGGTTCGAAAAACAACCGTAAACAACTCCTTCCTCATTTTCCAATCAATATTCTTAGTAATCAGGTCTCACCAGCACAAAGTGTCAAGAACTTCGGAGTGGTGTTTGATTCCAATTTCACCTTCTCTGACCATGTGTCACAGGTCATAAAGTCCACTAGAGTTCATGCGAGAGACATCAGTTCTTCTAGTAAATGTTTTGGTGAGTAGCAGATTGGACTACTGCAATTCCCTGTTCTTATCACTCACTGATTTTGAGTTAAGGAGATTGCAGCTAGTGCAAAACTCATTCTGCAGGGTTGTCAGCCGTTCCTCAAAATTTTCTCACATTACCCCTCAACTGAAAAAACTCCATTGGCTTCCAGTCAGGTATAGGGTACAATTCAAAATAAGCCTCATTACATATAAAATCCTCAACCAAGGTCAACCTGTTTACCCAAGAGAATTAATTCAACCATAAACTTCTTCCAGAAATACTAGGTGTAGTACCCCTAAACTCAAGTACCTTCATACCCCCACTTTTGACTGTAGAGTTCATAAATCAATTAAACACTTCTCTAATTCTTTTAGTCACCACGCCCCAGTTCTTTGGAATTCTTTCCCCTTTGAAATAAGAAACAGTCCCTCTGTCGCATCTTTCAGGAAACACCTCAAAACCCACCTTTTCAATTCTAGTTTCCCAACTTAGTCTCCTTCCCTCTCAGTCTCACCCACAACTCTGGAAAAGTGACCTTGAACGCCCCTCGACTCTCCTTATTAAAAATGATTTGTGTTAACTAGCGCACTGAGTTCTCCTTAGTGAGGAAGATATTGTGCCTGCAAAGCAGATTAGATTAGAAAGCAGTATATTAGATGTATCCAATAGATACAATAATTATGAACTGCCCTCATATCTTGTTGATTATTGGCTAAAGTCTCTCTTAAATGAGCCCAAATCACAAAGTTTTGAAACACAAGGAAACAAGAAATTCAATACAAGCTTGTGGTTTATTCTTATGTAAGCAATTAAAATTATAGTTCAATAAGGGTAAAGCATAAAGTGTTATTAAATTATTACATTTACTTGTTTACTATTTTCTGACAATCGAGTGAGAGTTGATTAATCATCTTTTTCAGTATACACCATAAGATACTATAGGCTCATTACATATATAACTGTTCAAATGCAACTGAACATAGAAATTTGCAAATTTTAATTACTTAAATGTAGCTTTTTTAAGCTACAAGCTTACCATGTGGGACTTAATGCTGTTCTCGGGTTGCCACACCCAGGGCCAAAGTCTTTGAAAAAAAGATCGTTCTTGTTAGCCACCGGATATACTGGTAGTTGTCGTCACGTGATAACTTCTGACCAATCGCCCTACTTTCTCGTTGAAATTTTCGAAAACCTACCCCTCAGCTGTAAACAGCGGGGAGGCAGGGTGGGACTCTCCTAAGTCCAACATGGTAAGCTTGTAGCTTATAAAAGCTACATTTAAGTAATTAAAATTTTCAATTTTATTACGCTACAATAGCTTACCATGTGGGACTTAATGCTGAATTCAACCGCCCGGTGGTGGGATTACAGCTGAGACTGGAAGATATGTGCTTTTTTTTTTAAGATTTGAATTAATATGTATAGAATAGTGCCAGAAATACCAGTCTGAGTCCCATTTACAGTGCCCCGATCCCAAAGACCGGGCCTGTAACGAGCCAAAAACCTAAGTAAAATGAGAGACAGTGCTAAAACTGTCTAGATGTTTGATTGTAGGAGGGAAGTGCAGCAGTGCTCACTTCGAGGTCTAAGGGTCCCTGAGGGCCCTTCACGTGTGACTGACCAACCCAGTGGTTGGACATCTCATAAATTTTTACCCTGAATATGAGATTAATGACAACTAAATAAGTCCTTAATAGAAATTACTTGATAACTAAAAAATAAAATGACCTCACCCTTAACATCTTCAAGGTAAAGGAATACCTAGATCCTGGGAGAGACTCCTGGAGACTTGGTTGTAGCGGATGTGCCCCCCCCCCTTTTTTCTTTCCGAGGACAACTGGTCTGAGGGGAAGGATCTAGGACTTGTTGTGCAGCCACTACGGGTCCCAGATACATATTGTTGTCGGTGTCCGACCAAGTAAGGTCTTTTAGGTAAAAATTGTAAATGTGTTATGAGCTTTCCAGTGACAGGCTAGCATGATTTGGTCCACCGATACCCCACCGTAAAAGGCCTTCGAGGCCGCGAAGGCCCGGATGTCATGCGCTTTGACTTGGACCAAGTCCAAGGCTTGTTGATCTGCTTGCTTGTAACAAAGTAGAATGGTTTGTTTCAACCATGAAGAGAGTGTAGCGGGTCTGATATCTGAGGTATGTCCTTTCTTAAAGGAGATGAAAAGGAGAGAACGAGACCCTCTCAGGTCTTTTGTTCGGTCCAAATAAAACCTCAGGGCCCGCACGGGACACCGGGTCCTGTCTTCTTTAAATTGTCTATCTACAATGGTAGTCAAAGCAGGAATAGTCACCGGAGACACACTTTGAGAACCTTCTCTTGCTAGTTGGTTTTTGGCTATGAAATCAGAAGAAGGGAACAAGGCAACCTTTTCCCATTGGCCTAGATTAGATCCTTTGTTTGCGACCCAGGCATGGATTTCGCTGCGGCGCTTGCCAGAGGCCAAAGCTAGCAAGAAAGCAGTTTTGAGGGTAAGATGTTTGAGGTCTGTGTCTTTCATGGGCTCAAATGGTGCTTTGGTGAGCTCGTTAAGGACAACAGAAAGGTTCCAATTTCTGTAAATTTCTGGAACTTTTAGGACGTTCCCTGTGAAAACTGGAGAGTAACCTATGAAGGTCTGCATTGTGTGCAATGTGTTGGGCCGTTGGGCCCAAAGTGTCAAAGATTGCAGTCCTGTAACCATCAATGGTCGAGGGGCGCCTGTTTAAGTCTTGGTACAGGTACATGAAAAAATCTGAGATTTGTTTCACAGATGGAGTGGAGAAATCCACCGAATTTTCTCTGCACCATTTTTCAAATAGGGCCCACTTTGACCTGTAGATGGTCCTTGTTGATGACCGCTGAGGGGCAGCAATTCTCTCTGCCACCTCCACAGAGAAGCCTTGTTCTTGGAGTTGTCCGCTCCTAGACACCAGGCGTGGAGGTTCAGCTGTTGTGGATGGTTGTGGAACACATAGTTGTGGGACTGTTTGAGTAGGGTCGTTGACACTGGGAGTTGTAGTGGGATCTCTGTTGAGAGCTGCACTAGGTCCCAAAACCAGGGCATCCCTGGCCAGCCTGGGGCTATCACGATGATCAAGCAATGGCATTGCTTGATCTTTTGGATCACCTTGTGAAGGAGAGCCGTAGGATGGTAGGCGTAGGCCGTGAGGTTGGTCCAGTTTAAGTTTAGAGCATCTATGTTCCAGGCCCTTGGGTCTGGGATAGGAGACACATATAGAGAGAGTTTGTGATTCAGGTGAGTGGCGAATAAGTCTACATGAGGGGTGAACCACTTCCGGCAGATTTGCTTGAAGACCTGAGGGTGCAGAGACCATTCTGTTGACTGCACTTGGTTGGACCTGGATAGGAGGTCGGCCATCACATTCAGACACCCTGGAATGTGCCTGGCTTTCAATGTTATATGGTAGTGATGGCACCAGGTCATGATTTTCCACAGGAGAGCGCACATCTCTGCTGAGTGAGTTCCCCTCTGCTTGTTGATGTAGGCTACCACTGTTGAGTTGTCCGTCGCAACTAACACTGTTTGATGCTGGCACTGGTCCTTGAAGTCTCGAAGGGCCAGGGAGACCGCCTTCAATTCCAGGACATTTATGTGTAGCCTTTTTTCCCGCTCTGACCACAGCCCTTTTGTAGAATTTTGATCTAAGTGAGCGCCCCAACCTTCGTTTGAGGCGTCAGTAAAGAGTTGGATACTGTGGTCCTTGGGATGAAGGTCTGCGCCTTTCATCACATTTGAGGGGTTTTGCCACCAATCTAGGTGGGCTACAATGGCTTCTGTCCAAGGAAGGAGGTTGTCCAGCGACTGAGGATATCTCCAGTGCTCCTTGAGATGAAACTGAAAGGGCCTCATGTGAAGGCGTCCCTCCGGGACCATTTTCTCAGTTGAGGCTAGCAACCCAATTAGAGACATCAAACATCTTGCAGTCAAAACACGTTTGGACTTGAGTCGTAGGATCAAATCCTGAAGTTTGAGCCATCTCTCGTGAGTGGGTCTTACAAGGGCTGAATCTAGGTGGTATTCGTAGCCCACGAACGAAAACACCTGAGTAGGTTTCAGTTCTGATTTTTCTTGGTTGATTATCCAACCCAAGGATTGGGTTAGGTCTACCACTGCCTGTGTGTCCCTTTGAGATTCCTCCTGAGACTGGGACCTGATCAGCCAGTCGTCCAGGTATTGGTGAATTCTGAGTCCTCTTGAGAGGGCCATTAGTTTCACTTCCTTTACGATCATCGTAAAGACCTGGGGGCTGTGGCCAGTCCGAAAGGTAGGGAGGTGAACTGGAACACCTGGGCCTTGTAGCAAAACCTTAGGTACTTCCTTGAGTTTGGATGGATGGGGATGTGAAGGTATGCGTCTGACAGGTCTATCGACGATACCCACTCCCCTGGGACCAGGGAAGTCCTGATGGACTCCGGGGTTTCCATTTTGAACTTTTCTACATGTAGAAAAGTGTTGAGCCTGCTTAAGTCTATGACTGGCCTCCACCTTTGGTGAGGCTTGGGTACTAGGAACAGGCGACTGTAAAACCCGAGAGATTTTACGTTTTCCACCCTTTCGATGGCGTTCTTTGACAAGAGAGACTGGATACAAGTGGCCAAGGCTTGGTCTTTTTGTTGGGCCTTGTACTCTGATAGAATCAGAGGAAATCTGATCAAGTTTGGCTTTGAACGGAATGGCAGAACGTAGCCATTGGTGATAATGTTTAACACGTTTTGAGAACATTTGTTTATTAGCCAGTCTCTCTTGAAAGAACGTAGGCGACTTCCTACTGGTGGACTGAGTGAGGCTTTGGAGGAGTCATTGAGAAGGGGGGTTTCCACGCCCCCTTCCCCTATTGTGGGGTCGAAAACGACCCCTGGAGCCTCTGAAGTTGGATTTTCCTCTTCCCGAGGGAAAGGATTGGTTACTGCTTTGAGAGGTATTGCCCCCATAGGGGCGTTTCCTGTAGGAGCCTCTTTTCTTATGGGGGCCACGAAAGGGCTTATTCTGGTAGGGTGCGAAACCCTGAGAATCTTTTGAGGTGCCTTTTTTGAGAAGGAAGTCCTCACCTTCCTTTACAAGTTGAGACTCGAACAAGGAGGAGTCCCAGAAGGACGAGTTCCTAAGTTCTTGGCGTCTCGTTTCCCCTAGCTGGGGATGTAATAGAGTCATTTCGGCTTCGCGCCTAAGCAAGCCGGTATTAGCCATGGAATATAATTCCCTCTGGAGAATATGGGCTAGCGATTTGCTGAGACAGGTAAGAGCTCTATGTTGAACAAGAACCGTCTTGTTCCAAAAATCCAAGTACTCAGCAACTTCCTCATATCCGCGCTTTGCTGCTTTCTCAGGATTGGCACCTTTCTGGATCTGAGATTTTATCTTCTTGACAGTTGACTTAATGCTATGTTGGCACTTTTCCAAGGAAGCATTGCAAGAAGAAGAGGTTTTGGCAAAGGCAGCGGTGAAATTGAGGGTTGAAATATTTTGTCTAGCCTGATGTTCCAGCTCCTTAAGAACTGGCAGAGGGACTTTGGCTACTGGTGCCCCAGGAGGTCTAGGAGTAATACAGATCTTAGCAAAGTCCGTATTCAACTCCTGGATTTTGTCTTGAAAAGTGGGCTGTCCAACCTTATACCACTTAGAAGTGGATGGAGGAGGCTTGACATATTTGCCCTCAGCTAAATTGGCAGCTTTGAAATCATGTTGAAATTTATCAAAGGCGTCCTTGATAACTGAGCTAAGTGGTAGGATAGAGGAAGGACCTCTAGGTCTGAGCTCTTGACGGCCTTTTTCGTCATCCAGACCCAACACTGAAGTTGAAGACCTAGGCATAGAGCCCCTGGGGTCAGGGAGAGAAAGAATGCGCCTGAAGGTGTCTACCTCTTCAGAGTATTGGGAGGGAAAGTCAGACAGGGCTACTTCCCTATAATAAGGGGGGTCTGGATCATGTTGTGGGAGGTCTTGATCAGAAGCTGCACCTGAGGGCTGAGCCCTAGAGGGCTTAGAAGACCTGTGTCTGGCAACAGGGGAGTGATCTTCCTCTGACGATGACACATATCTGGACCTAGATTTATGCTTGCTCTTGTCAGAGTGTTTCTTAGATCTAGGATGGATCCGAGGTTCGTCGGAATCCTCATCCAGTTGATCCGAGGCAGAGCTCGGTGCTACTGTTTGTCTGTGGCTTTGTTTTTTGTGTGAGTACGAGGAATCCTTCGGTATAGCCTCAGAAGGGGCAACATACTGATCCGAGGTAGATTGGTTAAGTACTAGTCGAGGAGGGAGTGCTGGACCAACGTCCACATCCATTGCCTCGGAGTGAGCATTAGTACTACACCTCGGAGGGGGTAGGTCCAGATGAGCAGCAATGTTGCTGGATGGACCAGCTTTTGAAGCATGAGGCGAGGGATCAACCTCGGCTGGCTTTTTAATTGCCAACTCCTCTCGGAGTGATTGAAATGCTTCTAACATGGATGCCTGGAAGGAACCCATTTGCTGCTGAATTGTAAAAATTTTATTGTAATTTAACTTTTTGTAAGTTAAATACTTACCTTATCCTCACTAGTGCTTACGTGTTGGCAGGAGCAAACAAGTACGACCAAACAAGAATATTTTTAAAATAAATATTCTTGTCGGTACCAGTATGTATACGCATGACCGCGCATGCGCGTGCACCGGAAGAACCCCGTTAAGCCTCACTTTAATTTTGGGAGCCAATGTAATATATTGCAAACCCAAAAATTTTGAAAATGTGGGGTTGGATGGGTGGGAATCCGAATCTAGTGAGGATAAGGTAAGTATTTAACTTACAAAAAGTTAAATTACAATAAAATTTTTACATTTTATTGCGTAAAATACCCTTACCTTATCCTCACTAGTGCTTGATTACAACCATACTGGTGGTGGGATTTTTAATATTTTTGCCACCAAAAGCAAGTATAACCAAATGAAAAGACAAAGTACACATCTCAAGAAAACTTGAGAGTACCAGACTATAGTATGCAGTAAAAGTAACTTAACAAAAATAACATTTAGTAGTTACATATGTAAGTACTACCTGGCAACCTTCCCAAAGGTGCCTTGGCCCTGCATGTATCTTATATCCAATGTACTAATTTCAAACACACTTGTGGTGATAAGTACAAGAGTATGATAGGCATACTAAGCAAAATAACAAAATAACCTATGTAGTTATATTCTGTTATTAAGTAAACTGGACCTGTCCAGAATAGACATTGAGAAATTCCCACACCTTGGAATCTTAAAACACTAAATACCAACCATGAACATGAACCGGCACATTGGTAATAACAGGAGATTGTGCTCCTTTATATGGATAAGACCACTTCTTATCCCATTCCTTGGGCCTTTCCACCAGATCAGATGTTTCCCCAAAAACAGGAAACATGATTGGGTATTCTCAATGGGCTTTCAGGTACCACTAAAAGGTGTGATCTGGCCATTGGAACTGTACATATACATTCAATTACTGTAATGTATCATACCATACACCCCTTATGAAGGAACCTGATGATACTATAGTTCCAATGCTTACTCTGACCTTTATTAGACTTCCACGTCAGAAGTTAAAGTAAAACTGTGGAGTCTGACTTCCAGCCATAAAAGGAGCAAATTGGGCCTTGGCCAAGGAAGCATTCTAAGTTCCAAGGTCAAATACTTGATCAGCTAGAAGAAGTGTTGACATGGTAGGTCTTTGAATGCTTCCTGAAGAGTCCATACATATACACACATGTACAGTATAACGCATATTCCCCTATATAAGATCTGAAATATATCCAGATAAAATCTTAGAGCTCTAAAAGGGGCAAAAAGTCATATCTTCAGACAAAGAATGATCTAGACTTAGCATAAAAGCAGGAATGAAACCAGCTTGAACAATATTGTGACCCACTGAGGTCCTCTGTTCACTGTTATGAGTACTGATGAAGGAGAAACTGTGAACTCCTTCCAGTTCTGTGTTCAATGATTTTGAAAGACCAAAACACCCTCACCTCTCTATCTACCCGAGGCTAAGGTCATGGATTCAGATGATTCAAAAGAGACTTTGTCAAGACTAAGAATAATCAAGACAAGTCCAAAGAGAGTAAAAGGTATAGCACCATCCTTCATTGGTCCATCCTCAGAAAAAACCACTATTAATCCATTCAGTCCATTACTATGAATGATTTCAACAATGAACTTAAATGAAACACATGTATCAGTCTACTGAGTTCATAAGAATGAATGATTCCCACAGTGAACCCACCTGGAAAACCATGTATCAGTCTATTGAATTCATATCTAAGAATTACTTCAATAGTGAACCCAAAAGAAAACCCCATATATCAGTCCATTGAGTTCATAACTATGAATGATTGTAGTAGTGAACCCAAATAACATAGCACTAACATCACTGCATCATGTCAGTGAGGTAGAAACCAGATTTTGCCTGTGAATCAAAGGCTCAAAAATCTGCTATTGAGAAGAGAGGAGGATACTGGAAGACCAACTGAATCTCTTTGCATCAGATTCAAAAAGAACTACCTTGACCCCTTTTTTTTTTTTTTTTTTTTGGAAATATGGCAGGCTATCTTGACTCTATTTGATAGCTGTTCACAGAGATTCCTCTATTCTGTAGGGCAAAAGTGGTTTGGAGAATAAGTCAAATAGATCCCAAACCAACACATCCCTGGTCACCCTGGGGCTCCTGGTAGTATGTAAGAAGTATAATTCCCATTTTTTGTACCACCTCTGAAATGAGAAATACTCAACAGTAGGATACTCAATACATCTACCGCCATTGTATTGCATTGTATTAGGGTATTAGACTGGAGAAATAAACACAGATAGTTTGTTCTTTATCCTTGAAACAAAACTATCTATCCTTGCAGTGTGCCAAATTGGCAAAGAATGCGAAACTATAGGATGAAGGACATTCTGTTTGAATGGCTTATCCCTGTATGAAAAGAGGTTGATATCACACCTTGACAGCCCTAACTGTGTCGGGGCCTCAGACAGTGTTGTGGGCTTCCAAAGGACCATTAGATATCAGTCCCTCAGACACATATCTAATGAATGGGTCCCTCTTGTTAAGATAAGACAACCCTGAGCCATGCCATTATCTGAAGTAAAACCCTGTACTGTGAAGGTGAATCTGAAACATTATCAGAAATGCAGCCTTGAGTACTTCCTGGTTTCTGGTTTCCAATGGAATTTCCAAGCAACAATTATGTGAAAAATGTCCATTGGGATAACATGGTTATAAATTCCTATAAATGACATTAGAATCATGAGAATGAAAATATGCTAACAAACTTGCATATACCCATCCACAGCCTTCTGAATACCCTCTCCTTTAGGGCACTAAGAACTGGTAAGACCTCTGACTTACATCAAAAACAGATATATTTTCAAAAGTATGAACAACATATCTGAATGTGTAAAGATTGTGAATATTTATAGGTTCTAAAATACTATAAATGACAGTAGAATTGTGGAATGGTTTATAAACTTGTATGTACACCATCCATAAACTTCTGAAATACCCCACTTCCCTTCTATGGGGAAACTTCATCTTGCCATGGTTGAATTAGCAAGTGCTGTGATGGGATGAGTTCTGACATCAAGGTTATCACCCCATGTACAATGTATCCCTAAACTTCTCAAATACCAGACTTCTTCCTATAGGGACACTTCACCCTTGCCAAGGTTGCATTTGTCACCAAAGAACTGGAAGTGTTTCACTGGGATGAGTTCTAACCCCATAAGCTTATCACCCACTGTAGTTCTGTACACAGGCCACTAATTGCTTCGATTTCTACAAGCAAATATGTGATGTTGGTGACAGCATATAACCAGTGTTCCCGATACTGATGAATGTGGAGCTACACGGACAAATTCGAATGGATCCGTTGCTGTACCGAAGTGTAGGGATGTGAACTAAAAAGAATGACTTATGACAGGGTGCATTCTTCCACCAGCAAATAAACAATGAAGCATAGCAGTTTGATGTACCTGGGATTCAGGAAGAACGCGTCCGATACATGTACCGCGACTACCTATCCATCTTTCGCAAATGAAGTACTGTTACCTTGCGTCCTCAATGGTGAAACCGTGTGCTGTTTTATGCATACACTACCCTCAAAGGTCACCAATGAACTGTCAAACTGTAGGGTTGTACCCATTTTACTGAGATTATAAACGTACAGAAGCCTTTGATGTACACTTAACCATTAAAGTTGTTGTTTCCTGTCAGAATGTATAACCGCTATGAATTGTGGGAATTCTCGACAATTCGATAAGGTACATTCAATATTAAGCGAATTGCAGAATGTGCCCAACTTTGAGATGAGATTCGTTTTTAAAATAGATGTTGCAGTAAAACAACCTCCACATCATTTCTTTAACTTGGTTGACACTTCCCCTCTGGTGAATTGTGATGCATTCTGTTAATTCTTGTCTGTTATAACACCCAATACCTTGAGACATACTAGAGTATATGTGATATTAAACGAGTTCATGCTGCAAATTCCTTGCCATTTAATGCCTCTTCTTTAATTCAACTTTCCAATAAATGAGAAGAAAGACATTAGATCTGAATGTAGGTGAGCAGTGATTCAACTTCTAAATGAAAAGCTGGTCCACTGGAAGCAAACAAAACCTTGCAGTATTTCTGTATTGCTTGATCTCAAGTAGTTTCTGTCGAATCTACAGAGTTGTTGCTTGTTTCCTGTTCAAGTTGTCCTCATGAAGCTCTCCCAGTCGTGGATAACTTGTCTGAAGTGTGAGAGGACTAAAAATGCCAGTTTTGTAGTGACATTCTAGTTCGTAGCAAGAAACATTAACAGCATGATCGTCTTCTGTTGTTGTAAATAACTGACCAGTGAAATTTAATTTTTACCCATTCTGATCAGTTTGAAGGAAATCTGTCCTGACCAAGTTTATTCTACCAGTGGAAGCCCTGCCATTTGCTTGCAGCTGAAGTTCCTGTAAGTTGTAGTTGTAAAACCATCTGATGAGAATAACATTATTCTTGAACCCTTCTTCTGTTACAGGGTTGCCTCTGCCATAATTACCTCACTAGAGGAGACAGAAGAATTACTCTTTTGTGAGATGAAGATCTTATTCTGGCCACCTTCCGCCTCAAAGCACCGTGCAGTCCCTGCTAAGTTGCTTCACCAGAGTCAGAACTGTCATTTGTTTGCAAATGAAAGTCTGTAGTTTGTAGGTGTGACCTATCCGATGAGAAGCACTTCTGTTTATAGTGGATTCTTCTGTTATAGGGGTTGCCTCTGCCATATTTACCTCACTAGAGGAGACAGAGGTACTACCCTATTGTGAGATGAAGTCTGTATGAAGAATTGCAGATTCTGTCATCTTCCATCTGCATTAAATAAAAAATGAAGCAGAGATTCTTCTGTGCATAATAAGAGTGTTGATGGACCGTGCATAGCTTCTAGACTTGCTAGTATAAGCTGCAGAAGGTGAATTCATTTCCCAATGTCGAGGAAAATCTTCTTCTTAAATGGCGAACAGGACCCTACCATGCAGTACCCTGTAAAAGGTCTGCAAGCGCCGCAGATCCAGTCAAAAGCAGACTTCTTGATGAAGATGGCTGGCAAAAAACAAAGAAAGAATAAATCTTCCAATCTTATGAAAGAGTGAATTCTTTACAATAAAAACATTCTTCACATCTTCTTCCTCGCCAGCCATGTTGAAATTCTTCGCAAACGAAGATCGTGTCAAACGATGTTTACTCCCTCACGACCAAAATAAAAGTGAGGCTTAACGGGGTTCTTCCGGTGCACGCGCATGCGCGGTCATGCGTATACATACTGGTACCGACAAGAATATTTATTTTAAAAATATTCTCGTTTGGTCGTACTTGTTTGCTCCCGCCAACACGTAAGCACTAGTGAGGATAAGGTAAGGGTATTTTACGCAATAAAAATGTATATTTAAGGAATCACCCAGGGATTTCTCTAAATTTCTTTGAATTTTGTTTTGCAAAACAGTACCTGGGGTGGGTGGGACAGCTTTAGCTGGGGTTTTTAATGATAAAGAACTGAAGGCGAGAGGTTGAGGACGGGGGGGTGAGGTAAAGAGGTTATCGGCAGCACTCTCAAGGTCTGCATTAGAACCAGTAAAAGAGTCCCCATCGCCTTCACCCAAGAGATCTAGTTCATCTTTAGAACTAGTTTCCGCTTTTTGCTTTTTTAAGTACCGCTTCCTGTTTTGAATTTTTTGCAATTGTTCATCAGTGAGAGACGTGCAAATATGGCAGGGTGCTTCAAAAGTGACACAGGGGTCATCTCCCTTGCCAGCCTCCCTACAGGTAGGGCAGTAATTATGATTATCAAAACTGAAGCAAAAATGGCGGCATTTCTGAGCTCTCGGTTTGTCTTTGTTTGCTTGATGGAGAGACATTTTAACGCAATAAAAAGACGTACAATTGGAATTGCCTGAACCGAGAAAACTCAAAACACGCGGATTGTAAGGAAAATACTTAAGTTGTGAAATTAATAATTTTACAGGATAATCTATGAAATATATGAAAAGAAATATCCAAATATTAGCCTCCAACAATACGTAAAGACTGAGAAATAAATGAAAATGTCTGTATATTTACAAACTGCTACCAGTCAATCGTGGCCAACGAGAAAGTAGGGCGATTGGTCAGAAGTTATCACGTGACGACAACTACCAGTATATCCGGTGGCTAACAAGAACGATCTTTTTTTCTAAGACGTTGGCCCCGGGTGTGGCAACCCGAGAACAGCATTAAGTCCCACATGGTAAGCTATTGTAGCGTAATAAAATGGCAGCTTTAAAGTCATGTTGAAATTTATCAAAGGCGTCCTTGATAACTGAGCTAAGGGGGAGAATAGAGGAAGGACCTCTAGGTCTGAGCTCTTGACGGCCTTTTTCATCATCCAGACCCAATACTGAACTTGAAGACCTAGGCATAGATTCCCTGGGATCAGAGAGAGAGAGAATACGCCTGAAGGTGTCTACTTCTTCAGAGTATTGTGAGGGTATGTCAGACAGAGCTACTTCCCTATAATAAGGGGGGTCTGGATCATGTTGTGGGAGGTCTTGATTAGAAGCTGCTCCTGAGGGCTGAGCCCTAGAGGGCTTAGAAGACCTGTGTCTGGCTACAGGGGACTGATCTTCCTCTGAAGAAAATGACACATATCTAGACCTTGATTTGTGTTTGCTCTTGTCAGGGTGTTTTTTAGGTCTAGAAGAAGGAATCCGAGGTTGGTCGGAATCCTCATGTAGTTGGTCCCAGGCAGAGCTCGGGTCAACTGGCTGCCTATGGCTTTTCTTTTTGTGAGAGTACGAGACCTCTTCGGGATGACCCTCAGAGGGGGCAACGTACTGATCCAAGGTATTTTGGTTGAGTACTAGATGAGGAGGGAGAGCTGGACCGTAGTCCACATCCATAGCCTCGCTCTGAATGTTAGTACTAGATCTCGGAGGGGGTAAATCCAGATGGGCAGCATTGTTACTGGACGAGCCAGGTTTGGAAGCAGGAAGAGAGGATTCTACCTCGACTTTTTTTTTTGTAGCCAACTCCTCTCGGAGTGACTGAAACGCTTCCAACATGGATGCCTGGAAGGAACCCATTTGCTGCTGTAAATGTATATTTAAGGAATCACCCAGGGATTTCTCAAGATTTTTCTGGATTTTATTTTGCAAAGCTGTGCCTGGGGTCTTTAAAGACAAGGAACTGAAGGCGAGAGGTTGAGGACGGGGGGGTGAGGTAAACAGATTATCAGCAGCACTCTCGAGGTCTGCATTTGATCCAGTGAAGGAATCCCCGTCGCCTTCACCCAAAAGATCTAGTTCATCATCTTTGGAACTAGTTGCCGCTTTTTGCTTTTTAAGATAACGTTTCCTGTTCTGGATTTTTTGCAACTGTTCATCTGAAAAAGACGTACAGATTTGACAGGGAGTTTCGAAGGTGACACAGGGGTCGTCTCCCTTGCCAGCCTCCCTACAGGTAGGGCAGTAGTTGTGTAGGTCGAAACTAAAGCAAAAGTGGCGGCATTTCTGAGCTCTCGGTTTGTCTTTATTTGCTTGATGGAGAGACATTTTATACGCAATAAATATAATTGCCTGTACCGAGGAAAACTCAAAACACGCGAAAGCAAGAAAAATACTTATCCTGTGAAAATTAAAATTTTACAGAATGATCTATGATATATATTACAAGAAATATGTAAATATTAGCCTCCAACAATAAGTAAAGTCTGAGAAATAAATGAAAATGTCTGTATATTTACAAACTGCTACCAGTCAATCGTGGCCAACGAGAAAGTAGGGCGATTGGTCAGAAGTTATCACGTGACGACAACTACCAGTATATCCGGTGGCTAACAGGAACGATCTTTTTTTCTAAGACGTTGGCCCCGGGTGTGGCAACCCGAGAACAGCATTAAGTCCCACATGGTAAGCTATTGTAGCGTAATAAAAACAAATATAATCAATTAACTGAAGAAAGACTGCAGTCAGCTTATGGTATACACAGCATAATGGGTCAAGCTGGGCACTATGAATGGATTATGTAAATAGAGGGATATTAAAATATGATATGGAGCAACAGATATACACATACAAGTAAATACAATTACCCTTTTGTGACATAGTTACTGAAAGTATGAATGACCAAAACTAAGACCGTGGCCCAATCATCCCATAAATGTGGCCAACTTTTTCCATAAAAGATAAGGAAAACTTACCAACTCCGACTATCTCATAATATATGCCACTCCATTCAAGTATGCAGTTTCTTTAAATTTTGGAAACTTTAGAAACAATCCATAATTACAGGATTGGCATATTCTATGCCACTAGAAAATGTTTATATTATAACCAAAAGAACTAGACCTACGCATCGGTGACTGATGCAAATTTATATCCACCGAAAAGACAACTCACCAAAGCCAGTGAACCACTGTTTGACCTTGAAGGAGGGGCACACGGTCAAATCTAACATCAGAAAATTCCTAGCCCAAGATTTCGTATGAGTTGGTTTTGTACTGTAAACTTCTAGGATCAATAATAAGCGAGTTATAAGCACTTTTAACTTTGGCTATCCTCATTTGACCTTGAAGAAGGGGCCCAAGGTCAAATCCGACCACACCAGAAGATTCCCAGCCCATGATTTCCTATATGTTGGTTTACCATCCCAAACCTCTAGGATCAATAATAAGCAAGTTATAAGCACTTTTAACTTTGGCTATCCTCGTTTGACCTTGAAGGAGGGGCCCAAGGTCAAATCCGACCACACCAGAATATTCCCAGCCCATGATTTCCTATATGTTGGTTTACCATCCCAAACCTCTAGGATTAATAATAAGCGAGTTATAAGCACTTTTAAGTTTGGCTATCCTCGTTTACCTTGAAGGAGGGGTCCAAGGTCAATTTTGAAAACATCAGAAGATTCGCAGCACATAATTTCCTATAGGTTGGTTTCACATTGCAAACCTCTAGGACCAATAATAAGGGAGATATAGGCACTTTTAAAGTCCGCTATGTGGGTTACTTCGGCACTCCGTGGATAACCTTGAATTAAGAGCTTCAAGGTCAAATGTGTGCAAGGTTGTAGAGGACATGTATATCTGTTATACATATCACCTATGAAGAGATTCAACCTTCTACCTATGAGAAACAGCCAGTAGAAAAATGTCGATTATTTTCAAAGAAATGCCCGTGGCGGCCATCTTGTTTTTCAGAGTGAGGCTATTTTCCTTCCCAGAGAAGCTTACCCCCCAATGAAGATATCCTGCAAATTTGGTGAACCTAGCTGCTGTCGTTTTCCTCTTAGAGAGTTAACGCCCAAAATCTCTCTACACGCGGCGGCGGCAGCGGCGTACGGAACGCTAAACCAAAGTATCCACCGGATGCTTCCAGTGGATACAACAATAAGGTAAATCATTGGCATACAAAATGGACAATAGGTTGATTTCTAACATTTTAATCACCAATAATTTTTTCACTGACTGTATATCTATTAACTTGAAAATTTTAATTACTTAAATATAGCTTTTATAAGCTACAAGTTTACCACGTGGGACTGAATACTGTTCTCGGATGGCCGAAAGGCATCAGGTCTAAAAAAAATAGACATTTATAGTTGGCCGTAGCCTCAAGTTGTCCTCTCATGGTACACTACGAGATCTCTTCCTACTTTCTCATTGAAATTTTTTAAACCTTACCCCTCAGCTGTAATACAGCGGGGAGGCAGGGTGGGACTCTTCTCAGTCCCATACGGTAAGCTTGTAGCTTATAACAGCTACATTTAAGTAATTAAAATTTTCAATTTTATTGCGCTACAATAGCTTACCATGTGGGACTGAATGCTGAATCCAACCGCACGGTGGAGGGATTACAGATGAGACTGGAAGATATGTCAATTTTTATTAGATTTTGAAGAAATAGATTAGAATGAATGTTTTGAAAAGTACCAGTCTGAGTCCCGTTTACAGTGCCCCAGTCCCGAACACCGGGCCTGTAAAGGGCCAAAAACCTGAATTGATTGAATGACAGTGCTAAAAACTGTCGAGATGTTTTGATTGTAGGAGAGAAGTGCAGCCGTGCTCACTTAAGTAGTGTAAGGGCCCTTAGGGGCCCTTCACGAGTGAAACAAGAGGAGAGTGCCCGTGAACGAACACTGTGTCAGCTGACTGAATGTTTTTGATTTGTGATGGTGATAATGAGAGGAAAGCATAATTATCAGGGAAAGGGCTGTACAGAAATACAGTAAATGGTAACTGAACAGCATGTTCGAAAGATATTCCGAAGCTGACAGAAGAAAAGGACAAAAAAGTTGTGCCCTGCAAATGGTATTATGAAATAAAGTAACAAGGTAATTGTTTAAGTGTAAAAAGTAGGTTAAAATATTTAAAGAAATACTATAAATGCAATATCCTCGTTCGACCATGAAGAAGGGGTCCAAAGGTCAAATCTGACCATACCAAAAGATTCCCAGCCAAAGAATTTAGGATGGTTTACCATCCCAAACCTCTCGGACCAATAATAAGTGAGTCATAGGCACTTTTTAAGTTTGGCTATCCTTGTTTGACCTTGAAGGAGGGGTCCAAGGTCAAATCCGACCACACAAAAAAATTCCCAGCCCATGATTTCCTGTAGCTTGTTTACCATCCCAAACCTGTAGGACCAATAATAAGCGAGTTCTAAGCCATTGTAAGTTTGGTTATCCTCAATTGACCTTGAAGGAGGGGTCCCAGGTCAAATCTGACCACACCAAAAGAATCCCAGCCCATGATTTCCTATATGTTGGTTTACCATCCCAAACCTCCAAGACCAATAATACGCGAGTTATAAGCACTTTAAGTTTGGCTATCTTCGTTTGACCTGGAAGGAGGGGTCTAAGGTGAAATCCTACCACACCAAAAGATTCCCAGCCCATGATTTTCTATATGTTGGTTTTCCATTCCAAACATCTAGGACCAATAATAAGCGAGTTATAAGCACTTTTAAGTTTGGCTATCCTCATTTGACCTTGAAGGAGGGGTCCAAGGTGAAATCCGACCACACCAAAAAATTCCCAGCTCATGATTTTCTATAGGTTGGTTTTCATTCCAAACCTCTAGGACAATAATAAGCGAGTTATAAGCACTTTTATGTAATAGTTTTCCAATTACAACTGATTTACTCAATAGTGAGAACTTCAAAGTAGCTATTACTCAGCTATGCCATGACCTACAGATCTGAAATTTCACTATGTTATAGCTGGCCCAAAAGTAGCTGAATAACATATTTATACGAAATTCTCTAAATGCAATAGTTTTGCAATTACACCTGATTTACTCAATAGTGAGAACCTCAAAGTAGTTATTACTCAGCTATGCAATGAGCTACAGATCTGAAATTTTACTATGTTATAGCTGACCCAAAAGTAGGTGAACAACATATTTAAGCAAAATACTGTAAATGCAATAGTTTTCAAGTTACAACTGATTTACTCAATAGTGATGACCTAAAAGTAGCTATTACTCAGCTATGCCATGAGCTACAGGTCTGAAATTTTACTATGTTATAGCTGACCCAAAAGTAGCTGAATAACATTTATACGAAATTCTCTAAATGAGACAGTTTTCCAATTACAACTGATTTACTCAATAGTGAGAACTTTAAAGTAGCTATTACTCAGCTATGCCATGACCTACAGATCTGAAATTTCACTATGTTATAGCTGGCCCAAAAGTAGCTGAATAACATATTTATACGAAATTCTCTAAATGCAATAGGTTTTAAGTTACAAGTGATTTACTCAATAGTGAGAACTTCAAAGTAGCTATTACTCAGCTATGCAATGAGCCACAGATCTGAAACTTCACTATGTTATAGCTGATCCCAAAATAGGTGAATAACATATTGAAACAAAATACTGTAAATGCAATAGTTTCCAAGTTATAAGCGATTTACTCAACAGTGATAACCTAAAAGTAGCTATTACTCAGCTATGCCATGAGCTACAGGTCTGAAATTTTACTATGTTATAGCTGACCCAAAAGTAGCTGAATAACATATTTATACGAAATTCTCTAAATTTGTAAATTTTAATTACTTAAATGTAGCTTTTATAAGCTACAAGCTTACCATGTGGGACTTAATGCTGTTCTCGGGTTGCCACACCCGGGGCCAACGTCTTAGAAAAAAAGACAGTTCTTGTTAGCCACCGGATACACTGCTAGTTGTCGTCACGTGATAACCTCTGACCTCTCGCCCTACTTTCTCGTTGAAATTTTCTAAAACCTACCCCTCAGCTGTAAACAGCGGGGAGGCAGGGTGGGACTCTTCTAAGTCCCACATGGTAAGCTTGTAGCTTATAAAAGCTACATTTAAGTAATTAAAATTTACAATTTTATTACGCTACAATAGCTTACCATGTGGGACTTAATGCTGAATTCAACCGCCCGGTGGCGGGATTACAGCTGAGACTGGAAGGTATGTCATTTTTTCTAAGATTTTGAATTAATATGTATAGAATAGTGCCAGAAATACCAGTCTGAGTCCCATTTACAGTGCCCCGATCCCGAAGACCGGGCCTGTAATGAGCCAAAAACCTAAGTAAAATGAGAGACAGTGCTGAAACTGTCTAGATGTTTGATTGTAGGACGGAAGTGCAGCAGTGCTCACTTCGAGGTCTAAGGGTCCCTGAGGGCCCTTCACTAGTGACTGACCAACCCATGGTTGGACATCTCATAAATTTTTTACAACCTGAATATGAGATTAATGACAACTAAATAAGTCCTTAATAGAAGTTACTTGATAACTGAAAAACAAAAATGACCTTACCCGTAACATCTTGAAGGTAAAGGAATACCTAGATCCTGGGAGAGACTCCTGAAGACTTGGTTGTAGCGGATGTGCCCCCCCCTTTTTTCTTTCCGAGGACAACTGGTCTGAGGGGAAGGATCTAGGACTTGTTGTGCAGCCACTACGGGTCCCAGGTACAAATTGTTGTCGGTGTCCGACCAAGTAAGGTCTTTTAGGTAAAAATTTGTAAATGTGTTGTGAGCTTTCCAGTGACAGGCTTGCATGATTTGGTCCACCGATACCCCACCGTAAAAGGCCTTAGAGGCCGCGAAAGCCCGGATGTCATGCGCTTTGACTTGGACCAAGTCCAAGGCTTGTTGATCTGCTTGTTTGTAACAAAGTAGAATGGTTTGTTTCAACCATGAGGAGAGTGTAGCGGGTCTGATGTCTGAGGTATGTCCTTTCTTAAAGGATATGAAAAGGAGAGAACGAGACCCTCTCAGGTCTTTAGTTCGGTCCAAATAGAACCTCAGGGCCCGCACGGGACACAGGGTCCTGTCTTCTTTAAACTGTCTATCTACAATGGTAGTCAGAGCAGGAATAGTCACTGGTGACACACTTTGAGAACCTTCTCTTGCTAGTTGGTTTTTGGCTATGAAATCAGAAGAAGGGAACAAGGCGACCTTTTCCCATTGGCCTAAATTAGCTACTTTGTTAGCGACCCAGGCATGGATTTCGCTGCGGCGCTTGCCGGAGGCCAAGGCTAGCAAGAAAGCAGTTTTTAAAGTAAGATGTTTGAGGTCTGTGTCTTTCATGGGCTCAAATGGTGCTTTGGTGAGCTCGTTAAGGACAACAGAAAGGTTCCACTTGGGTAAGTTTCTGGAACTTTTAGGACGATCCCTGTGAAAACTGGAGAGTAACCTATGAAGGTCTGCATTGTGTGCAATATGTTGGGCCGTTGGGCCCAAAGTGTCAATGATAGCAGTCCTGTAACCATCAATGGTCGAGGGGCGCCTGTTTAAGTCTTGGTACAGGTACATGAAAAAATCTGAGATTTGTTTCACAGATGGAGTGGAGAAATCCACCGAATTTTCTCTGCACCATTTTTCAAATAGGGCCCACTTTGACTTGTAGATGGTCCTGTTGATGACCGCTGAGGGGCAGCAATTCTCTCTGCCACCTCCACAGAGAAGCCTTGTTCTTGGAGTTGTCCGCTCCTAGACACCAGGCGTGGAGGTTCAGGTGCTGGGGGTTGTTGTGGAACACCAGCTTGTGGGACTGTCTGAGTAGGGTTGTTGACACTGGGAGTTGCAGTGGGATCTCTGTTGAGAGCTGCACTAGGTCCCAAAACCAGGGCATCCCTGGCCAGCCTGGGGCTATTACGATGATCAGGCACTGGCATTGCCTGATCTTTTGGATCACCTTGTGAAGGAGAGCCGTAGGAGGGTACGCATATGCCGTGAGGTTGGTCCAGTTTATGTTCAGAGCATCTATGTCCCAGGCCCTTGGGTCTGGGATAGGAGACACGTATAGAGGGAGTTTGTGGTTCAGGTGAGTGGCAAATAAGTCTACATGAGGTGTGAACCACTTCTGGCAGATCTGTTTGAAGACCTGTGGGTGCAGAGACCATTCTGTTGACTGCACTTGGTTGGACCTGGATAGCAGGTCGGCCATCACATTCAGGCACCCTGGAATGTGCCTGGCTTTCAATGTTATGTGGTAGTGATGGCACCAGGTCATGATCTTCCACAGGAGAGCGCACATCTCTACTGAGTGTGTTCCTCCTTGTTGTTGATGTAGGCTACCACTGTTGAGTTGTACATCGCAACTAACACTGTTTGATTCTGGCACTGGTCCTTGAAGTCTCGAAGGGCCAGGGAGACCGCCTTCAATTCTAGGACATATATCTGTAGCCTTTTTTCCCGATCTGACCACAGACCCTTTGTGGAATTTTTGGTCTAAGTGAGCGCCCCAACCTTTGTGTGAGGCGTCGGTAAAGAGTTGGATACTGTGGTGTTTGGGATGAAGGTCTGCACCTTTCATCACGTTTGAGGGATTTTGCCACCAATCTAGGTGGGCTGCAATGGCTTCTGTCCAAGGAAGGAGGTTGTCCAGCGACTGAGGATATCTCCAGTGCTCCTTGAGATGAAAATGAAAGGGCCTCCTGTGAAGGCGTCCCTCCGGGACCATTTCTCCGTTGAGACTAGCAACCCAATTAGAGACATCAAACATCTTCGAGTAGTAGGATCAAATCCTGAAGTTTGAGCCATCTCTCTTGAATGGGTTTTACAAGGGCTGAATCTAGGTGGTATTCGTAGCCCATGAACGAAAAAACACCTGAGTAGGTTTCAGTTCTGATTTTTCCTGATTTATTATCCACCCCAAGGACTGAGTTAGGTCTACCACTGCCTATGTGTTCACTTGGGCTTCCTCCTGAGACTGGGACCTGATCAGCCAGTCGTCCAGGTATTGGTGAATTCTGAGTCCTCTTGAGAGGGCCATTAGTTTCACTTCCTTTACGATCATTGTAAAGACCTGGGGGGCTGTGACTAGTCCAAATGGGAGGGAGGTGAATTGGAACACCTGTGACTTGTAGCAAAACCTTAGGTATTTCCTTGAGTTTGGATGGATGGGGATGTGTAGGTAAGTGTCCGATAGATCTATCGACGATACCCACTCCCCTGGAATCAGGGAGGTCCTGATGAACTCTGGAGTTTCCATTTTGAACTTTTCTACGTGTAGAAAAGTGTTGAGCCTGTTTAGGTCTATGACTGGCCTCCACCTTAGGTGAGGCTTGGTACTAGGAACAGGCGACTGTAAAACCCGAGAGATTTTACATTTTCCACCCTTTCTATTGCGTTCTTTGACATAAGAGACTGGATACAGAGGCCAGGACTTGGTCTTTAAGGGCCTTGTATTCTGACCGGGTCAGGAGTCTGACTGGACTTGGATTAAAAAGAATGACAGGATTTGTTTGCCAGTCTAATCTGAAAGAACGGTGAACTCCTACTGGTGGACTGAGTGAGGCTGGAGGAGTCATTGGGGGGAAGGGTTTTTATGCCCTCGTCCCCTGGAGTGGGTCAAAAGACCTTGGAGCCTCGGCTACTCGATTTCCCCCTACCTGGGGAAAACGATGGATACTGCTAGGGATGGAATGACCCCCATTGGGGTGGTTCCTGTAGGAGCCTCTAGATGTGGGGAATTGGAAAGGGTTGATTAACAGGGCCTAAACCCTAAGTGTTATTACAGGTGCCTTGATGAGGGACTCCTGTCCCTCCTAAAGTAGTTGTGAATGGGGAACTTTAAGATCTAAAGATCCAGTATCTCACCTGAATTCACCATACCCCTTCTGACTACTTATATGCACCATGGAATTGAGTTTGACCTGTCTGGTAGTAGCCTTGCTACTGTCTTAACATATATATATATAACCAGGTTGTATTCAGAAAAAAACCTAGTGAAGAGCAGCCTGAAGCTCAACTCTTGCTGACCAGAAGGGGAGGAGGGGCTTACCCAAGGAGGCCCCTAAGGAGATACAAATTTGAAAACTTGTTCCATTTTAAGGGAAATTAAACTGCCCAAGTTCCTGTTGGTCTAGTAAATCATTCAGAGTCCAGACTGTGGAGGATCTAGGCATAAATTCCCTGGGGGCAGGGAGGTTCAAAAAACTGCCTAAGTTTCAATGTCCTCAAAAATTGGTTAGGGTGAAGTCAGGCAACCTACTTCTCTAAAATATAGAGCCAGGACTGAATGAAGGACCTTGTTTAGAAGCCCTCTTGGGCTTGAGGACTTGGACTTTTTGAACTTGGACCCAAGCCTCCAATAGGTGATATCTACTGCCAGGCTGGTAAACTATTACTCCAAGTTTTTTTTTTTTTTTTTTTTTTTGTGTGTGTGTGAGGATTGTTAGTGTTCTGATCTGGAATCAACATCCGAACATCAGAGTAGATGATCCGATCATCCGAGGATCAGATCTACATACAATCCACCAAGCATTGGATTTCAGATGATCCGAGAGATGCAATGAAAACCGAGTATCAAATCATACTGGGTTGAATAGAAGTTGAGAATACTGCATCCGATTCTCGGATGCATTAAAAATCTCGGATGAACTAAGATCTTATCTGAATTTAAGCAGGGATCTGATCCACCCTGGAGAAAGAAGTTGGATATTATAATTTCTATGTAAGCTTTCCTTAAGGTAAGCTTCCAAGGAAGCTTTGCCTTTCCTTCTTCGAAGGAACTACACAACTAGATTTACGTAAGTAAATCAACTGTGACACAAGGTCACCTGCCCCACCTGCCTCACTGCAGGTAGGGCTAGTTGTGAGAAAATGAAAGCAGAAATTACACAGAATTTTATTAAATAACATAGAATCTAAAAAACAAGTAATTATAATTTAAAACTGGATGAATTAAAATATAATTAAAATAATGGGTAACCAAGGTTACCTTATAGCCTAAAGAGACACGTAATGTCTAGACGATTAATGAAGAATTCTATTCCTGTTTATTTAAGTATTAACCTTATAAATGGTCAATAATACAGGGAAGAAGGGATAAAATATATTATTTTATTTTATTTATATTTATAAACGTACTGTAAGAAACCCGCGTCTCTCAGCACATGCGGTCTAGACGTGACGTCATCACAGGGGTTTCCCCGAGGATTCCCCCAGTTAGAATCGTGCTTTATATCATATTTTAACCCTTAAAATGGACCAATAGAGTAAAAGAACGGGGGTAAACCCTTGCAAAATCTATTTAATTTGATTTCAACAGGCATATATTCCTGTATAAAAACTACCAACGCGAGACGCGCATTACAAGAAAATGCTGTCTCGACAATAAAACGGAAGTTGTTTCTGGAGATTTTACTCGGCCAGGACTCGTTTGTGTTACATTTATACACTTTTAAACCCTAAAAGGGGTCCAATAATGAAGCAGATAGGGTTTAAATATTTTGTTTTATTTTATTTTACTGACAGGCATATATAAATATCCTGTATTAGAAACCCCATAAACGAGTCGCCATTGCTTTACGTGAATCCGGAAGTGGACTTCAGTTGTAAAATATAGTAAAGATACTTATCTGAACTATGAAAAGGCATCGAATTGTGATTCTATGCAATAAAATAAAGAAACTGGTGTAGTTTCCATATCCAACAATAAGTATATCCTTGTAAAAAAGAAATAATATTCCTTGCAAAATAAAGCATTGCTAATTCGCGTGGCCAACGAGAAAGTAGGGCGAGAGGTCAGAGGTTATCACGTGACGACAACTAGCAGTGTATCCGGTGGCTAACAAGAACTGTCTTTTTTTCTAAGACGTTGGCCCCGGGTGTGGCAACCCGAGAACAGCATTAAGTCCCACATGGTAAGCTATTGTAGCGTAATAAAAGCAATAGTTTTGAAGTTATAAGCGATTTACTCAACAGTGGTAACCTAAAAGTAGCTATTACTCAGCTATGCCATGAGCTACAGGTCTGAAATTTTACTATGTTATAGCTGACCCAAAAGTAGCTGAATAACATATTTATACGAAATTCTCTAAATGCAATAGTTTTGCAATTACAACTGATTTACTCAATAGTGAGAACCTCAAAGTAGTTATTACTCAGCTATGCAATGAGCTACAGGTCTGAAATTTTACTATGTTATAGCTGACCCAAAAGTAGGTTAAAAATATTTAAAGAAATACTATAAATGCAATATCCTCGTTCGACCATGAAGAAGGGGTCCAAAGGTCAAATCTGACCATACCAAAAGATTCCCAGCCAAAGAATTTAGGATGGTTTACCATCCCAAACCTCTCGGACCAATAATAAGTGAGTCATAGGCACTTTTTAAGTTTGGCTATCCTTGTTTGACCTTGAAGGAGGGGTCCAAGGTCAAATCCGACCACACAAAAAAATTCCCAGCCCATGATTTCCTGTAGCTTGTTTACCATCCCAAACCTGTAGGACCAATAATAAGCGAGTTCTAAGCCATTGTAAGTTTGGTTATCCTCAATTGACCTTGAAGGAGGGGTCCCAGGTCAAATCTGACCACACCAAAAGAATCCCAGCCCATGATTTCCTATATGTTGGTTTACCATCCCAAACCTCCAAGACCAATAATACGCGAGTTATAAGCACTTTAAGTTTGGCTATCTTCGTTTGACCTGGAAGGAGGGGTCTAAGGTGAAATCCGACCACACCAAAAGATTCCCAGCCCATGATTTTCTATATGTTGGTTTTCCATTCCAAACCTCTAGGACCAATAATAAGCGAGTTATAAGCACTTTTAAGTTTGGCTATCCTCATTTGACCTTGAAGGAGGGGTCCAAGGTGAAATCCGACCACACCAAAAAATTCCCAGCTCATGATTTTCTATAGTTTGGTTTTCATTCCAAACCTCTAGGACAATAATAAGCGAGTTACAAGCACTTTTATGTTTGGCTATCCTCATTTGACCTTGAAGGAGGGTTCCAAGGTCAAATCAGACCATATTAACAGATTCCCAGCCCATGATTTCCTACAGGTTGGATACAATGATTTACTCAACAGTGAGAACCTGAAAGAAGCTATTGCTCAGCTATGCCATGACATAGAGGTCTGCAATTTCACTATGTTATAGCTGACCAAAACGTCTGTGAATAACATATTTAACAAAATACTCTAAATGTAATAGTTTTCAAGTTACAACTGATTTACTCAAGAGTGAGAACCTCAAAGTAACTATTACTCAGCTATGCAATGAGCTACATGTCTGAATTTTTGCTCTGTTATAGCTGACCTAAAAGTAGGTGAACAACATATTTAAGCAAAATACTGTAAATGCAATAGTTATCAAGTTACAACTGATTTACTCAATCGTGAGAACCTGAAAATAGCTATTGCTCCACTATGCCATGAGCTATAGGTCCGTAATTTCACTATGTAATAGCTAACCCAAAAGTAGGTGAACAATATATTTTAACAAAATACTCCAAATGCAATATTTTTCAAGTTATAGCTGATTTACTCAACAGTCAGTGCCTGAGAATAGCTATTGCTCAGTTGTGCCATGAGCTACAGGTCTGTAATTTCACTATGTTATAGCTGACCCAAAAGTAGCTGAATAACATATTTGCACAAATTTCTGTAAAGGCAATAGTTTTCCAATTACAACTGATTTACTCAACAGTGAGAACTTTAAAGTAGCTATTACTCAGCTATGCAATGAGCCACAGGTCTGGAACTTCACTATGTTATAGCTGACCCCAAAATAGGTGAATAACATATTGCAACAAAATACTCTAAATGCAATAGTTTCCAAGTTATAAGTGATTTACTCAACAGTGATAACCTAAAAGTAGCTATTACTCAGCTATGCCATGAGCTACAGGTCTGAAATTTTACTATGTTATAGCTGACCCAAAAGTAGCTGAATTACATATTTATACTAAATTCTCTAAATGCAATAGTTTTCAAATTATAAGTGATTTACTCAACATTGAGAACTCAAAGTAGCTATTACTCAGCTATGCAATGAGTCACAGGTCTGGAACTTCACTATGTTATAGCTGACCCCAAAATAGGTGAATAACATATTGAAACAAAATACTCTAAATGCAATAATTTCCAAGTTATAAGCAATTTACTCAACAGTGATAACCTAAAAGTAGCTATTACTCAGCTATGCCATGAGCTACAGGTCTGAAATTTTACTATGTTATAGCTGACCCAAAAGTAGGTGAATAACATATTTATACGAAATTCTCTAAATGCAATAGTTTTTAAGTTACAAGTGATTTTACTCATGATGGAAGTTACTGAAAAGCCCAAAAGTAGCTATTACTCACTTAGCTATTGAGACAGGCACCCAACTTACTCACCATATTGTAGCTATGAAAAAAGTAGCTGAATAACATATTTTACCAAAATGCTCTAAATGCAACACTTTTCAAGTTATAAATGATTTTGTGCATGATTTCATGAATTTTAATGCATTAAAAATTATTAAAAAAATTTATTAAAAAAAAAGTAAGACAGATCCAGGTCTCATACTCACACAAGAGAATCTACCTCTGGCCTAGTACATATATGCAAGATATGAGAGAAATCCCTGCAATAGTCACTGAGAAAATTGTGATTAAGTGTTGAAATTTTCACACTTTTGGTGGGGGTACCCCCCTTGTAATGTCTCTAGCAAACAGACGAACAGACAGATTTGCATGCCTTGAACAATTTTTCATCCTCGATAAATAAGGTATCTTTTAAAAAAAACAGCACGTCTCTAGGCCTTGTAGTTTTGGAGAAGTTGTTCACGCGGACGCGTACGCCCACGCCGCAGAGTGACGACATAATGTCAGCTGACTGACAAGTCAGCTGACATAAAAACCAGCCCTATGGTTGGAATTCTCATAAATTTTTAGCCACCTAACATGAGATTAATGACAACTTTGATAATCCTTAATACATATTATGCTTGATAAACTAACAAGAAAAAACTAGAGGATCGCGATTTGCATGGCAAAAACAAAGCGTCCTAAAAGAAAGATGGTGTTGGCTGCTTATAATAGAAAAAAGATCTTGCCTAGATACCCTGTCAATCTAAAATTATATCAAAAAAAAAAATTGGAAAATTTAAAATGGTTTAGGAGATACAAGCAATTTTAAGTTTTTTGGCAAACATTTGAAAATTCAAAATGGCCGCCGACGAAATCGCTCTATCTTGCACGGTTTAGGAGGTACAAGCAATTTTAAGTTTTACCATTTTTGTCAAAAATTACAAAATTCAAAATGGCCACCATTTTTGGAGAGAGGAATTTTTTTTGGAATTGAGCAGAGTACTTAGCAGAGACACCCTGTGGGTAAAATATTTCGTCGAAATCGCTCTATCTCGCACGGTTTAGAAGTTATTAAGGGATTTGTATTTTCCTCGTTAATAAAAATTTTAATGCTTAATTAATTAGCCATTTTTTAATGGAAGTCTACTAAAATCTAATCATTTGCAGATCTTTATACCATGCATCCATATATCAAATTTCAGGCGAATATTTTTTGTTATCATCCGGACAAGCAAAATCCTGTTTTTGGTAATGTGACTTCTCTGATTGGTTGAAATGTCATGGCACCAAATTCAGAAAATTTTCCCAGGGCTACTAAATATATGTGCCAAGTTTAAAGAAATTCCATCCACTAGTAAAGACGCTATTGGTAGGCAAACTTGCAAACAAGCGTCCCGTTACCCCCCCCCTTCTTTTCTTTCCGAGGATAACTGGTCTGAGGGGAAGGATCTAGGACTTGTTGTGCCACCACCACTGGTCCCAGATACATATTGTTGTCGTTGTCTGACCAAGTAAGTTCTTTTAGGTAAAAATTTGTAAATGTGTTGTGAGCTTTGTAGTGACAGGCTTGCATGATTTGATCCACCGATAACCCACTGTAAAAGGCCTTAGAGGCCGCAAAGGCCCTAATGTCATGCGCTTTAACTTGGACCAAGTCCAAGGCTTGTTGGTCTGCTTGCTTATAACAAAGTAGAATGGTTTGTTTTAACCAAGAAGAGAGAGTAGCGGGTCTGATGTCTGAGGTATGTCCTTTCTTGCAGGAGATGAAAAGGAGGGATCGAGACCCTCTTAGGTCTTTGGTTCGATCCAAATAGAACCTCAGGGCCCGCACCGGACACAAGGTCCTGTCTTCTTTGAATTGTCTATCTACAATGGCAGTCAAAGCAGGAATAGTCACCAGAGACACACTTTGAGAACCTTCTCTTGCTAGTTGGTTTTTGGCTATGAAATCAGAAGGGAACAAGGCAACCTTTTCCCATTGGCCTAGATTAGATACTTTGTTTGCAACCAAGGCATGGATTTCGCTGCGGCGCTTGCCCGAGGCCGAAGCTTGCAAGAAAGCAGTTTTGAGAGTAAGATGTTTGAAGTCTGTGTCTTTAGGCTCAAAGGGTGCTTTTGTCAGCTCATTGAGAACAACAGAAAGGTTCCATTTTGGAAGATTCCTGGAACTTTTTGGACGACCCCTGTGAAAACTGGAGAGTAACCTGTGAAGGTCTGAACTTTGTGCAATATGTTGGCCTGCTGGGCCCAAAGTGTCAACAATGGCCGTCCTGTAACCATCAATGGTCGAGGGGCACCTGTTTAAATCTTGGTACAGGTACATGAAAAAATCTGAGATATGTTTCACAGATGGAGTGGAGAAATCCACCGAATTTTCTCTGCACCATTTCTCAAATAGGGCCCACTTTGACTTGTAGATGGTCCTTGTTGATGACCTCTGAGGGGCAGCAATTCTCTCTGCCACCTCCACAGAGAAGCCTTGTTCTTGGAGCTGTCCACTCCTAGACACCAGGTGTGGAGGTTGAGATGCTGTGGATTGCTGTGGAACATATAATTGTGGGACTGTTTGAGAAGAGTAGTTGACACTGGAAGTTGTAGTGGGATCTCTGTTGAGAGCTGCACTAGGTCCCAAAACTAGGGCATCCCTGGCCACCCTGGGGCTATTACGATGATCAGGCAATGGCATTGCCTGATTTTTTGGATCACCCTGTGAAGGAGAGCCATCGGAGAGTAAGCATTAGGCAGTGAGACCCGTCCAGTTTATGTTCAGAGCATCTATGTCCCGAGCATTTGGGTCTGGGACTGGAGACATGTACAGTGGAAGTTTGTGGTTCAGATGAGTGGCAAATAGATCTACATGAGGAGTGAACCACTTTTGGCAGATGTTTGAACACCTGTGGATGTAGTGACCATTCTGTGACTGTACTTGGTTCGACCTGGACAGGAGGTCGGCCATCACATTCAGACACCCTGGAATGTGTCTGGCTTTTAATGTTATGTGATAATGATGACACCATGTCATGATCTTCCACAGGAGAGCGCACATCTCTGCTGAGTGGGTTCCTCCTTGTTTGTTTATGTAGGCTACCACTGTTGAGTTGTCCATTGCAACTAGCACTGTTTGGTTCTGGCACTGGTCCTTGAAGCTTCGAAGGACCAGGGAGACTGCCTTCAATTCCAGAACATTTATGTGTAGCCTTTTTTCCCGGTCTGACCACAGACCCTTTGTAGAACTTTGATCTAAGTGAGCGCCCCAACCTTCGTTTGAGGCGTCTGTATAGAGTTGCATACTGTGGTCTTTAGGATGAAGGTCTGCACCTCTCATCACGTTTGTGGGATCCTGCCAGCAGTCTAGGTGTGCAGAAATAGTTTCTGTCCAAGGATGGAGGCTGTCCAGCGACTGAGGATATCTCCATTGCTCCTTGAGATGAAACTGGAAGGGCCTCATGTGAAGGCGTCCCTCCATTTTCTCCGTTGAGGCAAGCAACCCAATTAGTGACATCAAACATCTTGCAGTCAAAACATGTTTTGACTTGAGTTGTAGGATCAAATCCTGAAGTTTGAGCCATCTCTCTTGAGTGGGCTTTACAAGGGCTGAATCTAGATGGTATTCGTAGCCCACGAACGAAAAAACCTGAGTAGGTTTTAGTTCTGATTTTTCCTGATTTATTATCCACCCCAAGGACTGGGTTAGATCTACCACTGCCTGAGTGTTCACTTGGGCTTCCTCCTGAGACTGGGACCTGATCAGCCAGTCATCCAGGTATTGGTGAAGTCTGAGTCCTCTGGAGAGAGTCATTAGCTTCACTTCCTTTACAATCATTGTAAAGACCTGGGGGGCTGTGGCTAGTCCGAAAGGGAGGGAGGTGAACTGGAACACCTGTGACCTGTGGCAAAACCTTAGGTATTTCCTTGAGTTTGGGTGGATGGGGATGTGAGGGTAAGCGTCTGATCGACGATACCCATTCCCCTGGAATCAGGGAGGTCCTGATGGACTCTGGAGTTTCCATTTGAACTTTTCTACGAGTAGAAAAGTGTTGAGCCTGCTTAAGTCTATGACAGGCCTCCACCTTTGGTGAGGCTTGGGTACTAGAAACAGGTGACTGTAAAACCTGAGAGATTTTACATTTTCCACCTTTTCTACTGCGTTCTTTGACAGAAGAGACTGGATACAAGTGGCCAGAGCTTGGTCTTTTTGAAGGGCCTTGTATTCTGAGTGAATCAGAGGGAATCTGACCAAATTTGGTTTTGAAAGGAATGGCAGTACTTAGCCATTGGTGATAATGTTTAACACGTTGGATGAACATTTGTTTGCTTGCCAGTCTCTTCTGAAAGAACGGAGGCGAGATCATACTGGTGGACGGAGGGAGGCTTTTAAGGAGTCATTGGGGGGGAGGGGTTTCCACGCCCTCGTCCCCCAGAGTGGGGTCAAAAACGACCCCTGAGCCTCTGAAGTTCGGTTTCCGCCTACCCGAGGAAAACGATTGGTTACTGCTTTGAGAGGAGTTGCCCCCATAGGGGCGTTTCCTGTAGGAGCCTCTTTTCTTGTTGTGAGGACCACGAAAGGGCTTATTGTGATAGGGTCCAAAACCCTGAGAGTCTTTAGAGGTGCCTTTTTTGAGGAGGAAGTCTTCCCCCTCCTTCACAAGTTGAGACTTGAACAAGGAGGAATGCCAAAAGGGTGAGTTCCTGAGTTCTTGGCATCTCGTTTCCCCTAAATGTGGTTGCAAAAGGCTCATTTCGGCTTCGCGTCTTAGCAAGCCGGTGTTACCTATAGTATATAGCTCCCTCTGGAGTGTATGGGCTAAGGATTTGCTGAGGCATGTGACAGCTCTGTGCTGAATAAGAACAGTCTTATTCCATAAGTCTAAATACTCACAGGCTTGCTCATATCCACGTTTTGCTACTTTCTCAGGATTGGCACCTTTCTGGATCTGAGACTTAACCCTCTTAAAGGTTGACTTCAGGCTATGTTGGCACTTCTCAAGAGTGGCATTGCAGGAAGAAGAAGTCTTGGCAAAGGCAGCAGTAAAGTTGAGCGTGGAAATCGTTTGCCATAGCTTGGTATTCCAATTCCTTATTGGTAGGGGAACCTTGCCCATAGGAGCCCCAGGGGGCTTAGGAGTAATACAGATTTTGGCAAAATCTGTCTTCAACTCTTGTATTTTCTCCTCATAACAGGACTGTCCCACCGTGTACCACTTTGCAGTGGAAGGAGGAGGTTTGATGTATTTACCCTCAGGTAAATTAGCGGCCTGGAAATCATGTTCAAACTTATCAAAAGCATCTTTGATAACTGAGCTGAGTGGTAGCATAGAGGAAGGACCTCTAGGTCTGAGCTCTTGACGGTCTTTTTCATCATCCAGACCCATAACTGAAGTTGAGGACCTAGGCATAGACTCCCTGGGGTCAGGGAGGGAAAGGGTGCGCCTGAAGGTGTCCACCTCTTCAGCGTATTGGGAGGGAACGTCAGACCCCTATAATAAGGGGGGTCTGGATCATGTTAAGGTCGGTCTTGGTCAGAGAGAGCCCCAGAGGGCTCTGAAGACCTGTATCTGGCTACAGAGGACAGATCCTCCTCTGAGGAAGATGACACGTATCTGGACCTGACCTTATGACTACTCATGTTAGCATGTTTTTTGGGGGTTTAGAAGATGAAATCCGAGGTTCATTGGATTCATCATAGTATTGATTCGAGGCTGACCTTGGTTTAACAACATCATGCCTTTTGTGAGAGTGACAGTGTTTTTTAGGTCTATCCGAGGCCTTCCTAGGAGGCTCCTCGGATGCATTACAATTCTGATCCGATGCGTTATGAAGGTTCGAACTGAGACGTGGGGGGAAGTGCAGGACCATAGTCCACTTCCATTTCCTCGACATGTGAGGTAGTTCTAGGTCTCGGAGGGGGGAGGTCCAGATTAACAGCACTAGTGGAGGGTCCAGGCTTAGAAGCTGAAGCCCAGGTTGATCCACCTCTGCTTGTTTTTTAGTTGTTAATTCGTCTCAGAGAGACTGGAAAGCTAACATAGAGGCCTGGAAAGAACCCATTTGCTGTTGTAAATGGATGTTGAGAGTATTACCCAGGGATTTTTCTAAATTTGATTCTATCTTCTGCTGTAAGGCAGTACCTGGGGTGGGTGGGACAGTTTTTGCTGGAGTTTTGATAGACAATGAACTGAAGGGTAGGGGCTGAGGACGCGGGGGTGAAGTAAATAAGTTGTCTGCAACGCTCTCAAGGTCTGCATGAAAACCAGTAAAAGAATCCACATCCTCGTCCCCTAGCAAATCTAATTCATCGTCTTTTGAACTAGCAGTGTCCTTCTTTTGCTTCTTAACATAGCGTTTTCTGTGAGTAATTTTTATCATTTGTTCTTTAAATCTGTAAAAGAAGCACATATTTGACATGGGTTTTCAAAAGTAACACAGCGGTCATCACCCTTGCCAGATTCCCTACAGGTATAGCAGTAATTATGTGCATCAAACGAAGCAAAAGTGCCAACACTTGCTAGATTTCGGCTTATCTTTATTCGTTTGGTGGGCAGACTTCTTGAAACGCAATAAAAGACGTAGATGAAAAGCCTGAACCGAGGAAAACTCAAAACCACAAAATTAATAAAAAATACTTATCCTGTCGATACGGAACTTTTACAGAATAAACTATGATATATATTAAATAAAATAACCAAAAATCAACATCCAACAATACGTATGTGCTGAGAAATAGATGAAAATATCTGTGTAAGTGACAGACGCTACAAATCACACGGCCAACGGGAAAGTAGGAAGAGATCTCGTAGTGTACCACGAGAGGACAACTTGAGGCTACGGCCAACTATAAATGTCTATTTTTCTTAGACGTTGGCCTGATGCCTTGCGGCCATCCGAGAACAGCATTCAGTCCCACATGGTAAGCTATTGTAGCGCAATAAAATTTTTTTACTGACTGTATATCTAATTAAGATTTCAGTTGATTAATCTTCTCCTATTTCAACATATTCATTCTTTTTCTGCTTATTCTGCCACAATGTCAATACTGGTGGCATCAATGATCCAATAAATACCATCAGAGCACCGGTCACCTCAAGACCATTGGCGTTTCCTGGGTAGAATTGATGTAGAAACGTTCTCTGGCTAATATACAAAAGCAACACCATCGGCGACGTCCCTATAGACACATGTGAAACTGGCAGGAAGCAGAAACACACAAACCACAATATGTCATTCACTGCAGCGACAAACACAAACAAGAAGGTGAAGGTCACACAGTAAGTGCCTGTGGGCAGATCCCAGTCACTGTGGTCATATGACTTGGTCAGTAAGGTGAGTAAGATGGAAAGCAGGCCCTCATTTACACTAGTCCAGAAGGTAACCTAGAAATAGAGAAGTTGTCAAAAATTGAAAAATGGCTTCATAATATCACCAAATTTTTGACTATGCAACATTTCAATTTAAACATATACTATTTATGACAAAAGTCCACTTAATTGTATTGGCAAGAGAAATTAAGCCAGCAGTTAAAAATTAAATTAAATTTTTTGAAAAGTTATGCACACATACGAGTGTATTTTAATTGTTAACACAGGGATAAAGTGCTATAAAAGTCCTTATTACATTAACTTATGCTGAGAAAGAAATATGAAATAACCAACTTTGGAAGGTCACCCAGAAAATAAATTGGTCAAAGGTCAATATTGATATCTCAGATCCCTTCTCACTGCAATTAATTGGTCAAAGGTCAATGTTGATATCTCCGATCCCTTTTCACTGAATAAAGTTCCTCAGTGCATTTCCATATGTTGGAATGATTTGGATTTCAACCCTATGACCACAGATATGCTCTGTGTAAGTTAAATATGAACATTTGACATAATTTTGTTTATTTTTGGTCTCAAGTCATTGTATCAGTCATAACTAGAAACAGGTTTTTGCTGACAAAAACGAAGCGGCCCTGATGAAAAAGTGCGAAGTAATCTGTAAAAGATGTCAAGATATGCATGATAAGGAATAGAAAATGTAAAGTTTATTGCATTGTGTATGTTACTATATTTAACAAATGAAAGAATGACCACAGCTTGGCAGAAGAGAAATTGTAGGTGTGAAATTTACTTCTCAAAAGAATGTATGTCCGATGCGCGGGAAAAATGCCTCCTAGAAAATATGTCTCCTAGGAAATATACCTCCTAGAATAAATGCCTCCTGAATAATTTGTGACCAGGAAAAATACCTCCTAAGAAAAAAAGTTTTTTCCCAAAACACGATGACCGGTTTTTATGAAAAATGCTTAAGGTTATGGAAAAATAACATATTTGAACAAAATGCTCTAAACACAAGACTTTTTAAGTTATAAGTGATTCAGTGCATGATCTGAGGAATATTAATACATTAAAATTTCCAAAATTCATTTCCAACTTGAGCTTAATTTTATTAAATGTACAAGTGTAACACAAAATGGAAGAAAGTAAAAGAAAAGAATACACATTCTAAAGAACAGCATAAACAGCTTAACTTTTTTGTTTCCATGAAGTGCACACACACATATATTTATATCTCTATCTATCATCTAAACCACACTAATGCCCACTCTCCCTCCATCCACCCCCCACATATAGAGGCAAATATTTTTTTCACCTGCATGTTAGTGCACTAAAGGAGAATTTCCAAAATTCATTTCCAACTTGAGCTTAATTTTATTAAATGTACAAGTGTCACACTAAATGGAAAAAAATACAAAATCTTACTTAAGTGTAATCAATGTCAAGTTAAAGTGAGCATAAATATTTTTGAAGTATAAATATGCCAGGTGTGGTTTTAAAAAGTGCTAAAATAAATGAGGAGGGAGCAAGAAGTATATATTTATCGTGTTAAGACAGCCAAAGCCTCTTAAGTACAGGAATTTTAAGTGAAATGTTATACAAAGTGTTACTTAAGTATAATCAATGTCAAGTTAAATTGATGTTACTGAACAGTTAATCAGTTAGGGGCGGAAAACCCTCATTTTCACGTCAAGATGGCCATGACTGTACTTGTATTGGAACTCCAAGGTGGAAAGCAAATAAGAATGTCCCTATTGTCATCTTTAAAAGTGTAGAAAATTTAACCGAGCATAAAGTTTAGCTCAGGTCAGTTGAACAATAAGATAGCTGGAGGCTGAAACTTCCTTTTTCACTGTAAGGTGAACATAACTTCATTCATATTGCAACTTTAAGGTGACCATAATATGAGAACGTCCCTTCAATATCAATATATGTTAGATATGGAAAAAGAAAGGAGCCAGACGGCTTTACTCAAATTTTATGACTTTAGGGGAGTCAAAATTTTTTGTTTCCATGAAGTGCACACACACATATATTTATATCTCTATCTATCATCTAAACCACACTAATGCCCACTCTCCCTCCATCCACCCCCCACATATAGAGGCAAATATTTTTTTCACCTGCATGTTAGTGCACTAAAGGAGAATTTCCAAAATTCATTTCCAACTTGAGCTTAATTTTATTAAATGTACAAGTGTCACACTAAATGGAAAAAAATACAAAATCTTACTTAAGTGTAATCAATGTCAAGTTAAAGTGAGCATAAATATTTTTGAAGTATAAATATGCCAGGTGTGGTTTTAAAAAGTGCTAAAATAAATGAGGAGGGAGCAAGAAGTATATATTTATCGTGTTAAGACAGCCAAAGCCTCTTAAGTACAGGAATTTTAAGTGAAATGTTATACAAAGTGTTACTTAAGTATAATCAATGTCAAGTTAAATTGATGTTACTGAACAGTTAATCAGTTAGGGGCGGAAAACCCTCATTTTCACGTCAAGATGGCCATGACTGTACTTGTATTGGAACTCCAAGGTGGAAAGCAAATAAGAATGTCCCTATTGTCATCTTTAAAAGTGTAGAAAATTTAACCGAGCATAAAGTTTAGCTCAGGTCAGTTGAACAATAAGATAGCTGGAGGCTGAAACTTCCTTTTTCACTGTAAGGTGAACATAACTTCATTCATATTGCAACTTTAAGGTGACCATAATATGAGAACGTCCCTTCAATATCAATATATGTTAGATATGGAAAAAGAAAGGAGCCAGACGGCTTTACTCAAATTTTATGACTTTAGGGGAGTCAAAATTATATTAACAGTTTAAGGTCACCATAAAGTCAGGATAACCGTTTGGTTTGCCATCCTTTATAGGTGTGCAAAGTTTAACTGAGGTCAGTCGTACAATAAGATACTTAGAGGCTGAAAACCTCCTTATTTCAGTTTAAGGTGGCTACAACTCCATTCATACTGAGAGTTTAAGGTGACCATAAGTATTATTTTTATCTAGTTTAATACCAGTGATAATTTCGATATAAAAAAATGGAAAAAAAGGAGCCAGAGGATTTTATTCCAATTTGATGACTTTAAGCAGGCCATATGTCCATTAACATTTTGAGTTTACGGTCACCATAAAGTCAGGATATTCCTTTGGCAAATCTTAATATATGTGGCAAGTTTGGCTGAAAAAAGTGAAAAACTAAGTGAACTGGAGGGCTAAAACCCCCTTTTTTGACATTAAGGCGACCTAGGCGACCTTAAGATTGCAGATACAGGGCTAAAACTTCGGCATGTGAAAGATTATCAAAAAGTAGCTGAATAAGTTATTCCAACAAAACGCCGAAATCCTCACCGTTTTTGAGATACAGACCAAGTATCCATTTTAAAAAAATTTACGAAAATAAAACGCCTCCCATTCAGGCATTTATGGTCCGATTGATGAGAAAATCCTTTCCGACCTTGGAAATTTGGTCTAGAATGTACGTGATAAATTTTATAGCACAGGTGTGTGTGCTTTTTTCCGAAACGCGATGACGGGGTGTTTTGGACTTATGCTTAAGGTTACCTTAAGTAAAGCTTAAGGTCTGCGCAAAGTATCCCAAAAATTTTTCCTGCCCCTATAGTTTTAAAGAAAGGTAACAAGGAAAGAAATATATGAAAGGCTAAGAAGTTATTCAAGGGAGACCATAATCCTGTGGCGGCGGCGGTGATCAGTCGAACTTCGGTGAAAACAAATAAGCGTCCCTGACGGGCCGCTTAATTATCATGATGGGTAGGTGAGACGGAGGAGGAATGCTGCACATACTAGTTGAAAAAGTTTCTGCACTGTAAACTTCAGGGCACTGCTAAGCGAGAACTGGTCCACTTAACCTCAGTTTCAAACCCACAACCTTTGTGATGAAAGCCAAGCAATGCAGCACTATGTTTGTGACAAGACTTTATAAACTGGAACACATTATAAATTTGTGGAATTAGAAAATTCATAATTCATCACTGATAAAATATCCAATCCTCTTAATTTACTGTGATTGCTAAGAAATTTTTAAAAAGAAATCAAGTCTTTAGAAGAAGCTTTCAATTACAGTTTTCCCTGTTACCCAGAATTCATGGTCTGGTTAACTGGAAGTCTTATTCTGGTTTTCTTCTAATTTAACTCAACAGGGCTATACTGTGTTTGTCATGGCTGTGACAATTTTTGGCAAATTATCTAATTCATTTGAGAATTTCAGTGCGTTTTGATCAATTTCAAGGGTGACCTTAGTAGTGGCTTTTACTGTGTGGAAAGAGAAGTATTCAACAAAGATAATAAAAAAAACATCGTCAGCAAAAACACTGTCACTTAACTATAATAAAATGCTGATTTAACTGTTAGATTAGATTAGAACAAGGATAAAATATAAACCTCACCTGGAAGGGATCGTTGAGGCTGACAAGTTTACTACAGACATTGCTACTACCACAGGAAGTAAATGCTGCCACAACCACAAGCAAGTAGCCAATCAGAAGCTTGCTTACATCCTGACTGGAATTCACTAACTTCATCACTGGAGCCTTCAACATCATCTGCCTGGCTGCATTGATATGGTCCACCAGAGGATATGGAAGATTCTTTGAGCCATTTTGAAGTCTTGCTGAGTAAGTGAGAGGATCCACAGTTATATTGGTTTTATCATCAATGTTGCCAGTAAGATTTGATTCATTTTGGATACTTTCACCTGAGACCTTTGTAAAATTTCCCTGGCTGAGTACATTTTTTCTAGAGTTAGCTTTTCTTGAGTTTGGCATGGAATCATTCTGGACAACATTATTCTCATCAGTTTTAGAATAATTAAAAGAGTCTTTCCAGTAATTTTCTTGGCCAACAACAGCCAGTGGAGGAGTCAGAAGATCCTGCACTTCATCTACAGTATCATTGAGGAGCATACACTGGTGTGGATCTTGTCCATCCATCAGGTCACATGGTACACAGCCTGCCACATGGGCATGCATGTGCCACGGCTGAACAAGCAGGAGAATTCCCAAAACAGCAGGAATTCCTGCCAGTGCAAACACTGGCGTGACTCTACGTCTAAGCAAGTCAAAGCACACAGTCAGAAAGACATAGCAGGCAACATAAACACCACAAACATTACCTACAGGCAAAAAGGATGCCCCAAAGTAGATGAAAACTGCAAAGCCGTAATCCAGGACAGAGGTTATAGTTGTGAGGTACCAGTAGTGTGCGACTTTAAGACTTTTGACTCTGACAAGGCACATGACATAAGAGATAAGAGCCTGCATGGTAAAACGGATGATATTGAGTTCAAAGATAGAGGTTTTCTTTAGTGCAAGCTGGGCGAATACCATAGGTGAAGACTCAGAGAAGTTGAGTACGATTAAAAGCACATAGCCTATGTAGAGTTTCTGCAAGTTACCACGGTGAGGCGCAGCTGTGCATTGGGGCTTTGGACTGGGATTTTCATTTCTTAAAACAGGTGTGGCATGGTGAACTGAGGCAGCCATGTTAGATTTTGAAGAAATATGCCTGTGAAAATGTTGGTAAATTTGCAGAAACCAAAATATCTCTTTGAAAATGGCGGTTGTATTATTCAAAATAAACTATATCCCAACAGACGGTTTGTTTTTTTCAACTGGGACAGATTCTAAGTCCCAATATCACTTCGTCTCTTCACAAGTTACACTAAATATATCCCTTTAAGTTAAATTCTCCTTTAACAGCAAACATAAATGTGCAATCCGTTTCTCATTGAAATTTACCTTGAATGTTCTGCTAACTAAAAGCAACTGTGTTGAAATATAAATTCATGTCAAAACTAATAACACAAAACAGTTTAATCCCAATCCATGAGATCACAAAGCCTATGTTTTGTCAACTTTATGAATCAGGAACTACATTAAACATTCCAAACAAGGAATCAATTATCAAGCAGTAGTAATTTATAAATCCTAGAAAATCAAATCTATATCCCCTTAAACGCTGTTCATACTTTACCAATAAGAAGTTCTGATGTGTAACCCCCCCCCCCCCCCCCCCCCCTCAAGTGAAGGAATCTTTAAAGTCTAATGGCTGGCTGTGTCATATAGTTTGCTATAGTGTATTGCTGTGACAGAGTCATGTAGTTTGAAATGGGCTTACAATCTCAAGAAATTGAGGAAATCAATCAAACCAGGTATTTCTAAACCTATTAGTATATTGCTTATTTCTAGAAATAATATGGATAAAAACCTTATTTTGAATCATATTACTCCACCGTATTCTTGTTTTCTCTATTTTTACAGATGTTTGACATTTAATTTTTGATCATTTTGTTTTCATCATCTGCTATACTTGCTATAGATTGGACTTGTTATAACTAGAACCTCCAATATCCACAGAATTTGCTTCTGGTTGTGGCTGACATATTAGTATTTGACAGAATTCACAGTGGCCAGCACTTCTAGTTGGTCATTACTAACACACGGGGACCCTAATTAGGGAGTTACAATACAAACACATGGCTCAGTTTTCGCCCCAAATGTGACATCTCTACTACAGTGTGTGACCTAACTGCTTGCTTTCAGGTCCATCAGAAAGGTCACCCACTTTTGAAAACTATTACAGAGCAAATTGGAAAAAGAGACAATTTTTTTCTGTTTTTTTTATCAAGGGAGGGTCACACTTACAGGCTTTCCTTATACTTTTGGGGACTGACCTGCATCAGTGAAACATTCCAATATGTTAGAGCTGCAATAACCTTCATTTACATTAAGACAGTTTAGTAATAACACATCACTGGGTGGACATTATGCTTCAGCCTTTGTGGTTCTAAACTGCCAAATCAGACTATAATTCTGCATAATGTCCAACCTGTAATGGATTATTACTATTCTAATATGATAAGAATTAAATCCCTTTTAAATCTGCTTTAAATGACACTTTTTATATGGGTGATAATAGGGCAAATTATTAGGCTGAGTTACAATCCAAAGATGTTTTCTTCTTCATCAATCAGATTCACTGACACAACCGTATTATCTTAGAGTATTATATTGATATGGACACATTTGGCCATGAGCCCTACCTCATGTTAGACTGAAGAAGTATGAACACAGCATTAATAACTGCAAGTTAAACTATCTGACTTCAGATGGGTTTTATTTATTCAAAAGTATTCATGTCTGCCTGTAAAAACATTTTATGGTCTTAAAAAGTAGTACAAGTTTTTACTTTTCTTTTAAACAAAATGTAAGCTTTCGGTTTAAGTATTAATTATACTTGGCTTCCAAATGGACTTTACAAAGCTTGCAACATTTTTTACCATCATTCTAAATCAAAGGAACTGGCTTCCTTTTGGTGCATGTGCTGAAGTGTTTACTGGATTAAATATTGCAAAAAAATTGAAAAGAAAACCACTTCTTTCCCCTTGATGTTTTTGTTAAAATGATTATCCCTTAGGTCATAAACTATCAAACACATTTATTTATATACACACGATTACAATATGCTGCACCTTCTTTTTCTCAAACCTGGCATATTGTTAAAAACTCCTGCAGACAAATATATTGTTACAGTGATTCTCAAGTTTTGTCAAACGCTATATAAGTGTTATTTGGAGCCACTGTTATCTGGCTACTGTTTTACAAGACTGACATGTACGTTCAATGGGGCTGGGACATATACTTTATTTTTATTATTGAATTTTTATACTTGTCAATATTTACATGTCACTGTACTAAATAAAACATTCTTTACTATAATCTAAGGCTTGAAAAAAACAACACTTTTTAAACAATAGTGAAACTTCAATCATATCCAGTGGTAGCTATACAAGCATACATAATATTTATATAACACTTTTTACGCAGTGTTATAAAAGTGCAATATATCCTACACGCTGTTTTCAGACACAAAACCTTTAAGATCAACAATAAGCAAGTTAGAATGAGTTTTTTCACTGCTGTACTTACTAGGTACCTGAGGTGAGCCAGTGAGAGACCAGGTGTAGTGTTAATGTGGTCCACCAGACGACCTGGAGTGGCCACTAGGATGTCCACTTTACTCTGATACTCCCCAGACACTGGGCTCTTCTGTGACAGGGACTGTTGCTCCTGATGAAAGCTTTTCAAACCCACCACTGCACCCACCTGGAATAGAAAAGCATGAATCTATACACACAACAGAGGGAAGACTTCATTTTGTTCCCTCCTGCAGTCGAACCCTTCTTACTGGAACTCTGTTTAACAGAAATCTCAAGTCCTCTAAAGACAATATTTAGCTTTACTGGTGTTCCATTGTCATTAGATTGCCTCTCTTGACTGTCCCAATTATGCAGCCAGGAGGGTAATCTTGTCAATTACATGAACAGTCTTGACACTCATGAAGGTCAAGGCCATTATTGTGAAGTTCATAACATTTAAGGAAATCATTGTATTTTGCTCCATTTTTGAGATATCATCCATTTAATCACTCCTGCATCTTAGTCCCTCAGTCGCTGGAAAACTCGCCCCGTTTCTTATCACACTCATCTATATAAAACACAGGCTATAGATAACAACGCCATAGGATTGTTTATATTGCAAGCCCCACAATGCAAAACATCTGGGAAGAGGTTTTATTTCAAATTGATGGAAAAAACACTCTCTCTTTTTCACTTATAAAAATCACTTTTTCATGCACTGAAAAGAAAAAAAAATGTGCAAAAAATATTAATTAATGCACAAATGAAGTCAAGACTTACAACAAAGTCATTTTATTCCTCCTCTATGTAAATGTTTATTAATTTTCAATGTCAGTTGATACAATATATTTTATCACAGTATGACTACCTCGAAGTATCAATGTAAAACTTCTATAAAGAAATTAAATTTTTTAAATGATCCTAAACCCTCTCCTCAAATTGAAGGGAGCTGAAAAGATCCACTGCTAATAAACTTCTGTTTAATCATATTTTAAAGGGTGTGGTGTGTGATTACAATTACAACAAGGGCACTCAGAGAGTGCACACCTCTATCAAGGCCCAACAACTCCAATACTGCTTATGAGTGCAATGATTAAAAAATTATTTCCAGGGTTCAGACATCAAAAACTGAACATTTGTTCCTTGTACCAATGCTGAAATTTAGTTGATAAATTCATAGTGTCAATTTGCTATTGAATTGTTTTGGTTTGGTACCTTGTCTTTACATAAATTTTCTTTCTCTTTAATATTACTTTACTTACTGGAAATGAAGAAATGACTGATGAGTGAAGATAAGGAGTTATAAATAGCATATGTATCTTACATAGTCCATGCTACTAAAGAAAATTTAAAAATGCTGTTATATTGCATCTAGTGTTTAGTAAGTGAGATTTAAAGACAGTGCCATATATCTGTAATTAATCTGTAAAATACAAAACTAAACTGTCTGTTAACCACTTAATTTGTACTGTGTACAAGAAATATTGTAAAATCCTGATGGGAATTTGCCGCCTTCGCCCCCCCCCCCCCCCCCAGGATTACAGTTGTTGTTAAAAAAGGGCGAATAAACAGGACATGAGGAAAAAAAAATTACTTCTCCTGCACCTTTGTTTAACCTACGGGGCTGTTCCACATTAGCAGTTGGATTGTAAATATAGGACTGGAACTAAGTAAGTGTAGAGGATTAATTAACCATTTATTTTCACAAGAAATTGCAATACCCACAGATGATCTAGTTGTAAGGTTTCTGTTAGAGTCCGGAAATGGAAATGTTGACAGACAGACAAATGGACAAAAAAGGGACAAACGAAGGGACGGCATTACACAAATTTCAAAAGCAACCTAGATATGACAGTGATCTATTTCCCTGTCAAGTTTGAATTCGATTGGACAAAGCATGTTTGAGTTAAAGTCAGTAAAAGGGCAATGTTGACAGACTGACAAACAGACAAAAATGGACAAACAAACAGACGGAATTACACCAATTTAGCTATGATGGTGCGATATCTCCCTGTTATGTTTTAATTCGATTAGACAAAGCGTTTTTGAGGTACAGTGCAGGAAAGGAAATGTTGATGGACAGACAAACGAACAAAAGCGGACAAACGAACTGACAAAATAACACCAATTTTTGAAACCAACTTAGCTATGATGAACTATCTCCCTGTCAATTTTGAATTCGATTGGACAGTGTTTTTGAGTTAGAGTCCGGAAAGGGAGATGTTGACGGACAGACAAACGAACGGATGGAATTACACCAATTTCAAAAGCAACTTAGCTATGATGGTGATCTATCTCCCTGTCAAGTTTGAATTCGATTGGACAAAGTGTTTTCATGTTAGAGTCTGCAAGCTAAAGTGTTGACGGACAGAGAGACGTTGGACACATCAATGTAACAGGCGGGTTGGTCACATACATTAGTTTCACATTACAAACCTCTAGGACCAATTATAATAACTGAGATATAGGCACTTTTAAAGTCTGCTGCATGGAGTACTTTGGCTCTCCATGGATGACCTTGAATGAAGAGCTTCAAGATCAAATGTCTGTATGCTTGTAGAGGACATATATTTGTTATACATATGCCCTATGATTAAAACCTTCTAGTTACAAGAGCCCTGGTAAGCCCTTACTCACTTAAATTGCTATATCTCACTCTGTTTTTCAAGCTATGAGCCATCTTTCAAAAAAACAAATTTAGATTAAATTTTGTATTATTTAGTGGCTTGCCTTATGGGTAATAACCCATATCTGAAGACTGCTAGTTCTGTCAAATGCCAGAAAATAGAATTAGAGATGCCCGTATCCCATTGCCAGGCCTGGGCAAAATATATTTGTATTCGTATTCATAAGCATTCGAATACATTTTTAAAAGTATTTGTATGTGAAAAATAGCATCATAGATGCCCGTACCCCACAGCCTGGGGAAATATTTTTCAACATGAGATACAGAAGTAGTGAAACATTATACAGATTGGGATACTTTCAGAGCACTGCATGTAAAGATTAAGTATTAAAACAAGACAATTCAGCAAACTAAAAGTTATGCAGCTGTAAAATTTCTTAACTGGAGAATAGCTGTCAATGAAAATATCACAATTATGTATGGTAGAATTATGGTTTGAATGTTTTGAATATTACCCATACATACAGATGTGGCAATACATGCTTATATGTCTAGTTGGCGCAAAACCTGTGACTCACATGATGCAATACCATCTCTTACAACGGGGAGCTGCAAAAGTAAAACCCTTAATGAATTCTAATATGAGTTTAACAGTGCTTAATCAAAAGTCACCCAAAGGTGCAACAACCAAGATTCAAGTAAAAAGATATGAGAGATATAAGAGAGATAAAACAGTATCACATATGCCCGTAGAGAGATAAAATAGCATCAGATATGAAAGATCAAAGGTCAAATTCAGATCACACCATGACGTTGCACACCTATAACCCCCGACCAATGTCCCTACCCAATATCAACTTCCTACACCTTATGGTTTCCAAAATATAGCCTGGACAAGGCATTATAGGTCAAGATCACTACCTCAAAGTCAAAGGTCAAATCAAGGTCACACCATGACATTTTACATCTACACACCCTAGCCAATATCCCTTCCAAGTATGAACTTCCTACACCTTACGGTTTCCAAAATATAGCCCGGACAAGATTTTATAGGTCAAGCTCACTACGGCAAGATCAAAGGTCAAATCAAGGTCACGCCATGACGTTGCACACCTACACCGCCTAACCAATGTCCCTACCAAGTATGAACTTCCTACACCTATTGGTTGCCGAGATATAGCCTGGACAAGATTTTATAGGTCAAGGTCACTATGGCAAGGTCAAAGGTCAAATCTTGGTCAGACCATGACATTGCACACCTACACCCCCTAACCAATGTCCCTACCAAGTATCAACTTCCTACACCTTACGGTTTCCAAGATATAGCCCGGACAAAATTTTATAGGTCAAAGTCACTACAGCCAGGTCAAAGGTCAAATCAAGGTCACACCATGGCGTTGCACACCTACACCCCCTAACCAATGTCCCTACCAAGTATCAACTTCCTACACCTTACGGTTTCCAAGATAGAGCCCGGACAAGATTTTCAAACTCAAGGTCACTACGGCAAGGTCAAAGGTCAAACCAAGGTCATACCATGATATTGCACACCTACACCCCCTAACCAATATCCCTACCAAGTATCAACTTTCTACACCTTACGGTTACCAAGATATAGCCCAGATAAGATTTTCAAACTCAAGGTCACACCATGATGTTGCACACCTACACATCCTAACCAGTGTTCCTACCAAGTATCAACTCCCTACACCTTACGGTTTCTGAGATAAAGCCCGGACAAACTTTTTCCCTATTGGAGAGCAAGAGAGGGAAATTCAGAATGCACAGGTGTCAATGTCTTCAAAAGATGGATATTCAGGCAAGGATGAAAAGCACTTTCCAAAAAGACTAGAGATTGCGTCTCGACGCAGTGTATCCCCTGACGGGACATAGTTAAGGTGTGAATATGTCTGTCTTGAGCCTGTTTCCTGGAGCACCAGGTCAGGATTCTCCATAGTACCAGATTACTCCCAAAAGCTAATCACTTGTTCTTTCACTTGTATCTGTCTATTGGATCCGGATCACTTCCAAAATTCAATCATTTCATCCTTTTACCTTTTCAGACATATTCTAAAAATTTCATCAAAATCCGTCCATAAGTTTTTTTAGTTATCTTGTACACAAACACATCTGGCAGCCTGGATCCACATGATCCAGACAGTGATCCTGATTACTCCCAAAAACTAATCACTTGTTCTTTGTCCCATTTACGGCATTTCCTGAAAATTTCATAAACATCCATCCATGACTTTTTGAGCTATTTGTCTTTAAAAATTACATTTCTTGGATCCAGAAGATCCAGATAGTGGTCCAGATCACTCGCAAAATTGAATCATTTCTTCCTTTTACCACTTCTTCCTTTTACCATTTGTAACATATCCTAACAATATCAAAGTCCATCCCAAGATTATGTGGCAGCCTGGATCCAGATGATCCAGACAGTGATCCAGATCACTCCAAAAATTTAATCACTTGTTCCTTGTACCATTTAGGCCATTTGCTGAAACAATCCATCCATAACTTTTTGCGGTATCTGTCTTTAAAAATTACATTTCATGGATCCAGAAGATCCATATAGTGATCCGGGTCACTTCCAAAATTCAATCATTTCATCCTTTTCACACATATCCTGAAAATTTCATCAAAATCCGTCCATAAGTTTTTTATTTATCTTGTACATAAACACATCTGGCAGCCTGGATCCAGATGATCCAGATCACTCCCAAAATCTAATCACTTGTCCCATTTAGGACATTTCCTGAAAATTTCATCAAAATCCATCCATGTATTTTTGAGCTACTTGTCTTTAAAATTATATTTCATGGATCCAGAAGATCCAGATAGTGGTCCAGGTCACTCGCAAAATTGAATCATTTCTTCCGTTTACCACTTCTTCCTTTTACCATTTCTAACATATCCTAAAAATATCATCAAAATTCATCCTAAAATTCTGTTGCAGCCTGGATCCAGATGATCCAGATCACTCCAAAAATGTAATCACTTGTTCCTTGTACCATTTAGGTCATTTGTTGAAAATGTCATCACAATCCATCCATAACTTTTTGAGGTATCTGTCTTTTAAAATTACATTTCATGGATCCAGAAGATCCATATAGTGATCCGGATCACTTCCAAAATTCAGCCATTTCATCCTTTTACCTTTTCAGACATATCCTGAAAATTTCATCAAAATCCGTCCATAAGTTTTTTATTTATCTTGTACATCTGGCAGCCTGGATCCAGATGATCCAGATCACTCCCAAAATCTAATCACTTGTCCCATTTAGGACATTTCCTGAAAATTTCATCAAAATCCATCCATGTCTTTTTGAGCTACTTGTCTTTAAAATTATATTTCATGGATCCAGAAGATCCAGATAGTGGTCCAGATCACTCGCAAAATTGAACCATTTCTTCCGTTTACCACTTCTTCCTTTTACCATTTGTAACATATCCTAAAAATATCATCAAAATTTATCCTAAAATTATGTTGCAGCCTGGATCCAGATGATCCAGACAGTGATCCAGATCACTAAATGACTTCGGTCAGGTACTTTGGCGGTCAGTGGATGACCTTCAATGAAGAACCTCAAGGTCAAATTTCTGCATGCTTACAGAGGACATATATATGTATTATACATACCAGCCATAGGATGATCTGACTTTCTGTATAGGAGAACTGGGCCAAAAAGTGAAAAAATGGCCAAAATCTGACCTTTAAGAGGCCACCAGTGACCTTGAGATTGAAGGTCAAGGTCACAAAACAATAGCGTTCGTGGCATTGCCCATATATACCCACATACCAAATTTGAAAGTTCTAACTAAAAAATTTTTTAAGTTATCGCGTCCAAAATGAAATCTCTGCGGCGGCGTGACCGTACTGAATCCTAAGTATCCCCGACTTCCTTGTACAATAAAAGTGTACATTTCACAATAGACTTGTGGCTAGTAGTCAGATGAAGGGATTTATTGGCATAACTGGACATTACATTGTAGACTGGACTGTAAAAAGTGTTTTATAAACCTTGTACGACATGTTCAGACGAAATGTTAGTTCAGACATGTACAATCAATGAATTGGTAATGGTAAAATATATTTTAATAACAGTTTATGTTTACAATAAAGTAATGAAAATAAAGCTTGTTTTTTTGGTGTTTTTTTTTTGTATAAGGTAAATAGTATTCATCAATGTATCCGAATACTTTTCAAAAGTATACATAAATGTATTCAAATAAATTTTAAAAGTATTTCTAAATGTATTCCTATACTTTTCAAAAGTATTCGTATTCGATATACTTTGGTAAATGATGTATTCAAGACATATTCATGAATTTAGAGGCCTGCGCATTGCTTGGGGAAATATTGTTGGACACCTTCCAGTTGATGTGGCTGAAGACCTATTTTGGCTCTAATTCTGATTTTGTACGGTTTACTACCCAGCCTAGGCCAATTTCTAGGTACTGATGTAGTCTGATACCTCTCACTGGAACCATGAATTTCACTTCCTTGACCACACTGATGAAATTCTAAGGGGGTTGTGGAGAGGCCAAAACAGGAGAACCTTGAACTAAAAAGCCTGAAATGTGTTTCCCATTCATCCAAACAAAAAGTCCCTGGATAGGTTCTAATAAACCAATATTCAGGTATTGATGTAGTCTGATACCTCTCATCTGAGACACGAGTTTCACTTCCTTGATCACAAAACATGAAAAGCCAGAAATATGGAAGTGCTGCTGAAATCTGACAAGGTTCCCTATTCAAACTTCTGCAGAGAAAGCCTGATTGATTCTGAGGTATCCATCTAGAACTTTTTGACATTAAAGGAAAGGTGAAGAGTACCGATATCCAAGATAGGTCTCCATTTGTTATTGAGTTTTTGAATCCGGAACAGACGGTTAAAAAAGGCCAGGGAGGCAGATATTTCCACTGTATCTATAACCTGTCAGTCAAGAGGGTATGTAAAGCATCTTGCAAATAGTTGTTTCTGTGGTGGAGAGGCAGCGTAACAGCTCTCTATGAGAAGATGTCTGTTTGGATGGGGGGAGGGGTCTTACTTGAAGGGCAGGATGTAATTTGTTTTTAAGGGAGACCACCCTTGGACTTCGACCTAGAGAAGCCTAGATCTGCCAAAATTTTGCAGGCAGCTGCCCCTCCCCTCCAAACAGATTGAGTTATTACATTTTTAACAGCATTTATGAGACTGCAGACAAACTCTGACTGAACAGCAAAGGAAGCACCTTTGACATGCTTTGTTGGTTTTTTTCTGAGTTAGGACTTCAGCCTTTCTTTTGTGGCAGTCCTGATAAAAAGACAGAATGTGTACAAATTCAAACAGTCTCTGTGGATACATCATTTTCTTTTGATATGTCACAAGAGGAACATTTTCAACACATTTTTACAGTCTGAACACCACTTGAGGGAACAATACTGACTTCAGATCACACCTGAACAGTCATTATCATTTACTCTGCTGAAGAACCCTGGACAGGCTAAAAACTGAAGGATGATATTCTGCCAAGACTTCTGAAGGATTTCTTGACTTCTTGATGACTCTTGAAGATGTTGTTCTTGGGTAGGGTTTGAAGCTTTTTTTTCTCAGGAGATATAGGCACTGAGGCAATGAGAGTAACATAAGTAGGGTTAACATTAGATTTGCTTTTCCTTTTCTCTTTTTGATGCTTGTATGCAACGACGGAGATCTGATCCAACAACAGGTTAAAGAGTTGTAGAAGGGGCAAGTGAGGTCCTGCACACAAGGATCCGTTGCCATCATCTCCCTACAGTGTGCACATTTCAGATGAGGGTTGAAACTCACCATAATATGGTAGCACAAGCCTTGCTTTTAACCAGAAAACATGATCAAATTCCATAGAAAACACACAACACACTTGATTTCAGAAGCAAAAATAGCTGATAAGAGTGTAAAAGTTCTGCTAAAAACACAATATATAAAAAGGCTGTTGTGCGCCAAACAAAAAGATGAGGTCAAGTGACGACAAGTTCCACAACTGAAGAGTAGTAGTGGAGCTACTGGTTTGGCTACACCATAGCTTAGGATTTTTGGGGGCATTTTGAGGGACTAGCAGTTGCCACATACAGGCTTTTGTCTATTACGTCAGCTTATATTGTCATAAGAGAAACTGACTTTCAGTTAGTATGACTTAATGTTAGCAAAATGTGGAAAATTGGTTTTTGACAAGGGGGGGCGGGCACAGTATGCTGTCAGAACCTAGTACAAGATATCAGTCCTTTTCTCAAAACAGATTTTTCCAACAATGTGACTCGTGGGCTGTCCACGCTGGTTGGACATAATAAAAAGTATTGTCAGTACTTTAATTTTATGTACAAATATTTTCATTATATTACCACAGGGTTGGAAATTGGAAATTTGTTATTTGACATTCACGCTGAATTTGTGACTGGTGTCCAATAATTGGCCTATTCATTCTGAAAATTTTTTAAATATTCAGTGTGTCACATGTTAAATGCTTTAGCAAACTAACTCACTCTAGTGTACTAACCTTTAGTGGAGTTCCTTCGCAGTAAGTCTGGAAGACTTTGAATACCTGTAGCGCTAAGTCACGTACTGGTAGAACCACTAGTGCCCTCACTTGACATGTAACGCGGGCCTTCAGGCACTGGAATTATAGAACAACAATATAGAGAGAGAACACATTTTATTTTACATCTTATGGAGTTGCAGTTTGTGTCAATTTTCCTGCATCAGGGAGAATTAATACCCAATATCATACAAGTACCATTTTCAAGGGACAACAGCATTTATAAAAATAGCATCAGAGATGCCCGTACCCCACAGCCTAGGGAAATATTTTTAATACCAAGAGATATAGAAGTACTGTAACAGTACAAAGTTCAGGATACTTTCACAACTCTGTCAGTTATATAAAGATCCAAACAACGTTTAAATAGAGAAAATAATGTCCAAGAGAAAGATGATGCATGTAAAGATGAAGTATTAAAACTTGGGAAATATTTTTGACACAATGAGATATAGAAGTACTGTATCAGTAAAAAGTTCAGGATACTTTCAGAGCGCTGTCAGTTATATAAAGGTCCGAACAATGTTTAAATAGAGAAAATAATGTCTAAGAGAAAGATAATGCATGTACTCTTTATCTACATCTGGCATGGTCGAATTATGGTTTAGATGTTTTGAATATTACCATGCATACAGAAGTGGTAATACATTCAATGAATGCTTATGTGTGGTGTTGGAGCAAAATCTGTGGCTCATTTGATGAAATTCTGTCTGTTACAATGGGAAGTTGTAAAAGAAAAATTCTTAATGAATTCTAATATGACTTTAACAGTGCTTAATCTGCATCAAAAGACAGACCCAAAGGTGCAACAAGATTTTAAAGGTCAAGGTCACAATGACAAGGTCAATGGTCAAATCAAGATCACACCATGATACTGCACACCTACAACCCCTAACCAATGTCCCTACCAAGCATCAACTTCCTAAACCTTATGGTTTCCGAGATTTACCCCGGACAAGATTTTATAGGTCAAGGTCACTACAGCAAGGCCAAAGGTCAAATCAAGGTCACACCATGATGTTGCACACCTACACCCCCTAACCAATGTCCCTAGTAAGTATCAACTCCTACACCTCACAGTTTCCGAGATATGGCCTGGACAAGATTTTATAGGTCAAGGTCACTACAGCAAGGTCAAAGGTCAAATCTTGGTCAGACCATGACATTGCACACCTACACCCCTAACCAATTTCCCTACCAAGTACCAACTTCCTACACCTTACAGTTTACCGCCCGCCCACCCGCCCATCCGGACACCATGGGTGAAAACAATACCCCGACAGCCCTTAAAGGCACACGATTAGTGTATGACATTATGAGCTATACAGAAAAACTTAAAATACCAGGCCTCTTGATGCTCATAGATTTTCAGAAAGCCTTCGATTCTGTCTCCTGGGATTTCCTTTACATGGTTTTAAAAACTTATGGACTTGATGAAAACTTCATAGATTGGATAAAACTTTTCAACAATGACATCACTGCATATGTTAACCAATGTGGATTCCTATCAAAACCCATTTATATAGAGAGAGGATGTCGACAGGGAGATCCAATCTCACCTTATCTATTCATCTTGGTTGCTGAAATACTTAATATAATGATAGAACAAAATTCTGATATAAAAGGCATTCCTGTAGGACATAAAGAAATCAAGTTGACGCAATTTGCAGATGACACCACTATTATACTGGATGGATGTACGGAATCCCTGCAGGCAGCATTAAATACTCTAGAGATATTTGGTAGTTTATCAGGCCTTAGAGTTAACAAAGAAAAAACTAAACTTGTATGGATTGGAAGTAAAAAATACTCTAGAGAAAAATTAAATGTTACTCAAGAAATGCTTTGGGGAGAAGAAGATTTTTCACTTTTGGGAATTGATTTTTCTATAAACTTAAACAGAATCCCAACAAAAAACTTTAAAAAAGTTTTACAGAAAGCAAAAGTTGTAATAAATTCATGGAAATACCGGCAATTAACCCCAATGGGGAAAATAACCCTTCTGAAAACAATGATCCTGCCAAAATTCATTCACCTTTTCTCATCAATTCCAACACCTAATTCCATTTTAGAAGAAATTAATAAAACCTTTTATCAATACCTTTGGGGTGGAAAACCTGATAAAGTAAATAGAAAAAAGATTTGTATGGATTATGATAAAGGTGGGTTAAAAATGATAGATGTGTTCAATTTTGAGAAACAAATGAAACTCAGGTGGCTAAAATATATTATTTTTCAGGAAGGACACACTTGGTACAACTTGTTAGCTAATGAATTAAAAGATATTCATAACATATACATTTATGGTGGACAATGGCTATTAAAATTCCATCATCAGTTTAATCCTTTTTGGCAACAGGTTACTTCATATTGGTCTGAACTCTGTGTGTGCCAACAAATAAAAAGTAATGAGGATGTTTGTAACAGTTGTATTTGGTTTAATAAACAGCTAAGTGATAGATACAATTTTCATTTGAATTGGTCAAAAAATGGCGTTAATTTTATAAGTGATATAATTAATGATAAAGGGATTGTGTGGTCATATGAGAAATTTAGAGAGAAATACCAGATAAATGTTAATTTTTTACATTATTACAATATTGCTAGATTGGTTAAAAAATTTATTGAAAAGCACAAAAGTGGAGACAAATTTGTAAATCAGAAACCATATATTCCGTTTCACCTAAAGATTATTGTAAACTTTAAAAAAAACAAAAAAGCCATTTATGAAACATTCTCTCAGGTTGAAAAAAATGATTTTGTCAATGAAAATAAATGGACTGCTGAATTGGGAGTAGAGTTAGATGAAAAAAATTGGAAAAAGCTCTACTTGGCATGCTTTTATGGGATCCAAGACAACAGATATATATGGTTTCAATACCGAATCATAAAAAGAATATTAGGAGTTCAGTATTATTTGCACAAAACTAAAATTACTAGTAGTAATCTTTGTCGAATATGTAAAACACAGCCTGAGACGCTGGTACATTTATTTTCAGAATGTAATAAAGTATATGATTTATGGGGTAATATTAAAAAGCGGATTGAATCAAAGATAAAGATAGCATTGATATTAAATAAAACTGATTTTATTCTTGGATATTGTTCCCCCGATGAAAATTTCTACCCACTCAATTTTATTTTAATGATAGTCAGATACTATATTTTTAATTGTGCTAGGAAAGGTAGAAATTTAAATGTTTATCAAGTTCAATTAATTTCTAAAGAAAAATATGTTGAGCAACAGTTGCTAGCAAAGTTAAATAACAAATTGGGTTTTGACAAAAAGTGGGCAGTTTGGAAAGATATATTTATAGGAATTTGACAAAGTCTATTCTTATTCATATCCTGTTTTGGTCTGTTTTTGTTCTGTATACTACAAGTGTATGAATTTTTTGTATTGTATCATCTGGCTTATGTACCTTGCATACTGTTTATTATACAAATAAAAAAAAAAAAAAAAAAAAAAAAAAAAAAAATCTTGGTCAGACCATGACATTGCACACCTACACCTCCTAACCAATGTCCCTAGTAAGTATCAACTTCCTACACCTTACAGTTTCCGAGATATAGCCCGGACAAGATTTTATAGGTCAAGGTCACTACAGCAAGGCCAAAGGTCAAATCAAGGTCACACCATGACGTTGCACACCTACACCCCCTAACCAATGTCCCTAGGAAGTATCAACTTCCTACACCTCGCAGTTTCCGAGATATAGCCCGGACAAGATTTTATAGGTCAAGGTCACTACAGCAAGGTCAAAGGTCAAATCAAGGTCACACCATGACATTGCACACCTACACCCCTAACCAATTTCCCTACCAAGTACCAACTTCCTACACCTTACAGTTTACCGCCCACCCACCCGCCCATCCGGACACCATGGGTGAAAACAATACCCCGACAGCCCTTAAGGGCTGTGGGGTAAAAATGAAACTTTTTACTTTGCATCAATTTTCAGCTATTCTAAGTTAGAAACTTAATTCATTATGAAAGTTTTTACTGACCTGTACAATGGGCAGTACATAGGCAAGTGTCTTTCCACTACCAGTGGGGGCTGAACAGCAGATGTCACAGGGCCTGTAGCCTGCCCTGCCAGTCAGAAAACCTGTCCTGTGATCAGCCAACAGAGCTGGTATCACCTGAGCTTGCACTGGATAAACAATTCAGAGACACTCATCAGCTTTATGTATATAGTACAATTGAACAAAAACATGTGAAAAATAACATGCTTAGTTGGTAATAGAACTGATAACAACATCCAGAAAGAAGCTGTGCATATTTTTCCTGAGTATCTGAATGATGGCTGAATTTTTTTACCTTTCTGACAACAATAATATTTAACTGACTTTCTTGCCTGAGTTTCTCAACGACAGATGCATTATTTAACTTTATGACAATGCTTGTATATTTTATGACCTCTGAAGGGGTGATATGTATGTTGCTTTGCTAGGTTTTCAATAAGAGAGCTGTTACCTTTATGATTATGTTCACTGCCGTTTTGACGCCCAAGCCGTTTAAAACGGCGGGGCCCGCCGTTTTAAATGGCAGACCCTGCCATTTACACCAACTAGGCTTAAATAAGGGGTTGCAAATGGCTGAGCCATTTAAAATGGCGGGCTACAGCTCTCAGCCATTTTAACTCTTTTTCTAGCTATTACTTTGTTAACTATTGAATTAGTGTTTGTCTTCTGTGGCATACAAGTTTAATGTTTTATGACAATTATGTAATTACGTTTTTATCCATTATTTGTCATTTAAGCTTAAAATTTAAAAAGTGAAATATTAAATAGCAGCAATATAATTATATCAATATATAGCAATTATGAATTTTCATTCAAACAGTTTAACACTATCAAGTCAATCATACTTTCAGCCATAGCTAATTTTGTGATACCTTAACAATAGGGACAAATCCAATTAGGTAATCACTTGAATAATAGTTAACAAATCAATACAATAGGGATGATTTCCACACTGTGATGAAAAGACTAGCTAGTGGAAAGCCATTCTTTTCATGTAGGATTACTTACTGATGTATTGTCTAATATGTAGGTTGGATTTAACATAATGGATTGAATTTGTGGAAGCCATACCCTTTTCTGTTGATTAATCCACAGGGAAAGATAATAAGTTTATAAGATTTTTGATGTACAAATCATATGTCAATTCACAAAAGGATGAATTTCAAACATTTAGAATGCATGTACTTCAAACACCATAGCAGTGAGTTTTTTTCCTAAGGACAACTTTAATGAAATGCAAATTTGTATAAATAAGTAATGTACAAGGAGGGCTGTTAATTGCAATTGCATCAAGCAGTAGAATGGTTGTTCTCTTGAATTGTGGCTGGATGACATACAAAAGTCAGTTGGTACTTATGTCATTATTGCATACATATATGAAGTATGTATTGTTGCTATCTATTTGGCTGGGCCATTTAAAATGGCAGCGTGCTGTTTAAAACGGCGGACTGCCATTTTAAACGGCGGACTGCCATTTTAAACGGCGGATGGGGTCAAAATGGCATGTAACATAAATACCTCCAGATATTTACCTGGTGAAGCATCCTAAGAGTCCTGGCCTACATTTCTACCCAGGATAAAGGAATATACACTTGGGAAGTAGCTGTGCTTATATTTACCCGGGAAGTAGCTGTGCTTATATTTACCCGGGAAGTAGCTGTGCTTATATTTACCCGGGAAGTAGCTGTGCTTATATTTACCCGGGAAGTAGCTGTGCTTATATTTACCTGGAAAGTAGCTGTGCTTATATTTACCTGGGAAGTAACTGTGCTTATATTTACCTGGAAAGTAGCTGTGCTTATATTTACCTGGGAAGTAGCTGTGCTTATATTTACCTGGGAAGTAGCTGTGCTTATATTTACCTGGGAAGTAGCTGTGCTTATATTTACCTGGAAAGTAGCTGTGCTTATATTTACCTGGGAAGTAGCTATGTATATTGTTGTCTCTGAGTTTCTGTGTGAGCTGCTGATCGATGCCACACACCCCACTCAGTGGAGTGATGTTACTGCGGATGTCTGCCTTCACGACAGATGGGTGGGCCAGCCACTGAGGTAACACCCTCTCTACCTGGTGTAATCGCAGCATTCAACAACACTTTATAACACGTGGATTTCAACAGAAACAATGTGGATGATGGTTTTCAAAAGCCAATACCCACAAAGAGTTTAAAACACAAGTGCAAAATTGTAACAAAAGTACAAGTGTAAACACATTCCAAGGTTATGTTAATTCATTTAAGGTTTCCCCCAAAATATTGTTAATTAAATTTTTGTAAGTTAATATCTTACTACACAGACATGTACCTTAGTCCGGCACATGCCAGTTTCACCAAGCATTGGAAAAAGATGTCCTGAGGTATGCTCCAGCTGAACTAGTAGTGTCCCAGCCACTCACTAGGTGGCCACCTCCTCCACTATTCACTCTGCTTTATAAAGACTGAAAGTATTCAGACAACTGAAAACCCTACAATGTGTATATGTCCACATACATTTAACAGAAGCAATAAATGGACGATTGTTGATAACAGAAGACTCACTGATACTGACAAGATATAGTCAGGGATCCACTAAAGTAACTGAAGACTCTATCCTTTTGTCTTTGCAAATTTTATCTTGTCAGCTGATAACATATTACAAAATTCGCATTCCTGTCTGAAGACATCATGACCATGATCGACACCCTTTTCATGACACCTTCCACATTGTTTATGTGGGGCAAAACAAGCCATTACATGGTCACAGATACCCCTTTTATGTCCTGGATACACCATGACAGTAAAATCCACAGAATATATAGAAGTGTCAAAACTATGTAAACACACTAAAAACAAAAAAAAAATTCTCTTAAAACCCAAGCGTTTCTAACCATGCCAATCGAATAGAGGAAGTCACATGATTAGTTGCCACCTGGCAAGTAGTGAAGGAGGCGGCTATCTAGCAAGTGGCTAGACCAGCTGGAGCATAGCTCAGGACATGCTTTTCTGATGTTTGTCAGATAAATTAAAGCAATAAATTAAAAATAATGTGTTTACTAGTGATATTAAGTGAGCAGTATTTGTTTTGATAGTAAAAAAGAAAGTAACATCATGATAATGAATTGATGATTATACAATTCTGCAGTAATACTGCCATATCTTTCATCAAATAAATATAGATTGCATATTGGCAATGAAAAGGAAACAATATAAGATTAAATCATTTTAAAAAACAGATAGAAAATGAATGATCCCAGTATATAGTCATACTGATATTTTAAGTCTCTGACTGAAGTATACTGCCTGACAGAACATGCAAGATAAATGATCCAAATAGTTACATATACACTCAAACCTTCACTTTAACCCAAACTAGCACAGCATTTACAAATATTTATATACTATCTTTTGGTCTTCTTCAAGATACTCAATAACTTTAAAGTTTATCACTTTCAGCAAAATACAAAAACATCAAAAGACTATTGTTTTTATAATATACCTTCTGTTTTTTCTTCTTTAATACTTCTCCAAGCACCGTAAATGATTTTGGTTTATTAGGATCCCCCTCAATATCTCTATCAGCAGTGCCTTCCTTTGAACGGTCATCGTCCTCATTGCCACTGACACTGTCTGATTCTTGTTCACCTTCTGTCCTGTCAGCTGTGTCACTAACATTTGCAGCAGAATCCATTTGTAAAATAGCAGCATCACTTTCCTCTTTTGAAGCGGAATGGACATCTTCCTTTTTAGTTTTTGATTTTGTAACACTGGGGGAAGAATTTGATTTCAATGCAGAAGTAGAAACATTGTTTAAATCCTCAGTGATGTCTGATTTCTTCTTGCTTTTAGCAAGTTTGTGGCCAGTGCTATCTTCTTTTTGTACTTTGAGGTCAGAGTTTTCTAAAATGAAGGAATAGGAAAATTAAATAAATAAATTAAATTTTTATAAGTTAATACCTTACCTGGTGGACAAATGCATTTGCCCGGTCTCACCAAATGTCAGAAAAAAACGTCCTGAGATGGGCTGTTCACTTGTCAAGTGGCCGTGTCACCCCTAGCCCTTACTAGATGTAGCAAAGTACTTCCTCTCTTTGTTTCCTATCCTTAGTATTTTCTCTGTTGAGCCATATTTTGTGGAAAAGGTAGGGTGGTAATCCCTTTGTCCATTAGGCATGGTATTAACTTATAAAAATTTAATTTACTTAATAATATTAAATTTTACATTTTATTGCACTGATACATCTTATCTAGTGGGACAAATGCAGAACTAGACCTACGCATCGGAGAACCGATGCAAATTTGTATCCACTGAAAACACAACTCACCAAAGCCAGTGAACCATCGTTTGACCTTGAAGGAGGGGCCTAAGTTCAAATCTGACAACACCACAAGATTCCCAGCCCATGATTTCCTATAGGTTGGTTTGCCATTGCAAACCTCTAGGACCAATAATAAGCAAGTTATATGCACTTTTAAGTTTGGCTATCCTCGTTTGACCTTGAACGAGGACCCCAAGGTCAAAAGATTCCCAGCCCATGATTTCCTATAGGGTGGTTTACCATCCCAAACCTCTAGGACCAATAATAAGTGAGTTATAAGCACTTTTAAGTTTGGCTATCCTCGTTTGACCTTGAAGGAGGGGCTCAAGGTCAAACCCAGCCACACCAGAAGATTCCCAGCCCATGATTTCCTGTCTGTTGGTTTACCATCCCAAACCTCTAGGACCAATTACAAGTGAGTTAAAGGTGGTAAAAAGTCCAAATATTGGGTCTCTGTGGGCCTTTTAGAGATCTCGATGTGGCTTTCAAATTAAAGCTTCAGACTTAAAATTTGTTACATACTAAGATTACACATAGAATATGTATCTAATAAAGTTTGAAACTTCTCAGACTTACCATTTCCAAGTTACAGAGCAAAATATGTGAAAAATGTCTTAAAAGGGTCACTCAGGTGGGTGTTTAAGGTCCTCATACACAGGTTAAATGTCTACTTGAAGCCTTGATTTTTGGCACATGTAAAAAGAACATAATAATGTATTCCCAGATGAGATTTCAGCTCTATCAGTCACATAGTTTAACAGTCACAGGCCTTAAAATTGGCAAAAAGTCCAAATACTGGGTCTTTATGGGGCCTTCTAGAGACCTAAATGTGGCCTTCAAATTAAAGCTTCAGACTTAAAATTTGTCACATACTAAGATTACACATAGAATATGCATCTAATACAGTTTGAAACTTCTTAGACTTACCATTTCCAAGTTACAGGGAAAAATATGTGAAAAATGTCTAAAAATGGTCACTCGGGTGGGGATTTATGGTCCTCATACACAGGTTAAATGTCTTCTTAAAGCCTTAATTTTTGGCACATATAAAAATAACATACTAATATCTTCCCAGATAGGATTTGAGCTCTATCAGTCACATAGTTTGACAGTCACAGGGCTTAAAAGTAGCAAAAAGTCCAAATATTGGGTCTTTGGGAGCCTTTTAGAGACCTCAATTTGACCTTCAAAATTAAAGCTTCAGACTTAAAATCTGTTACATACTAAGATTACACACAGAATATATATCTAATACAGTTTGAAACTTCTCAGACTTACCATTTCCAAGTTACAGGGAAAAAGATGTGAAAAATGTCTTATAAGGGTCACTCGGGTGGGTGTTCATGGTCCTGATACACAGGTTAACTGTCTATTAAAGGCCTAAATGTTGGGGCACATATAAGAAAACACATAGATATATTCCCAGATGATATTTAACTTAGATGAGAGACATAGTGTGAAAGCTACAGTGCTTGAAAGTGGCAAAAAGTGCATAAATTGGGTCTCTGTGGGCACTTTTGAGACCTTAAGTCGACCCCTTTGGGTAAACCTACAGCCCTAAAATTTTCTACAGACAAGGATTACATATCAAAGTTATACCTAGCGCAGTTTGAGACTCATCAGAATTACCACTTCCAAATTATAGGGCAAAATATGTGAAAAGTATAGCAAAAAATCCCTAAGTGGGGGTATTTATGGGCCTCAAACACAATTTTCTCCTCAACTTAAAGTCGTGATTTTCGGCACATGTACTAAGAACATATTAATGTGTTGTCAGGTAAAATTTCAGCCAGCTGAGCATCATAGTTTGTGACCTACAGGGCTCTAAGTGGCCAAAAGTCCAATTTCTGACCTTAAGGTGGCCATAAGTTCTTTTTACTGGGAGTTTAAGGTCACCTTAAAATAGGGATCTTCCTTTGGGCACCCTTAACATGTGTACCAAGTTTGAAAAAAAAATATTAATTTGTTTTTGAGTTATCGTGTCCACAAGGAAATTTCTACGGCGGCGGCGGCGCGACGGACCTGAATCCAATATATCCCTTGGATATAATTATAAGGGAGATATAAGGCCTTTTTGATATGATGACCCTCCTATTTGGCATTAAAGACGTGATATGGCGGCCATTTTGTTTCGAAAACAAGGACACAATTACTCTCAGGCAAGCTTTCCTATCCATTTACATTTTGTGCAAATCTGATGAAGCTAGTTGCAATATTTTACGTTACAGAAAACATTAAAGATTTTAGAACTTTAAGACCCAAAAATTTAAAAAGTGTTGCCATAGCAACAGTTGTCACTGGATACCCCTCAAAACCTAATCAGCTGTAGATCCTCTTGGGGAAACGTATCCGGCTGTGGAACACCCACAAACTTTTAAGATCTGAAAATCTTAAAAGTGTTGTCATGGCAACAGTGGTAGGAAAATCCGTGCAGGTGTTTACGCTGTGGAACACCCACAAAGTTTAAGACCCAAAAATCTTTAAAATGTTGCCATGGCAACAGTTGTTACTGGATACCCCCTCAAAACCTTATCAGCTCTAGATCCTCTTAAGGTAAACATACCATGAAAATTTGATGAAAATTTGTGCAGGGGTTTAGGCTGTGGAACACCCACAAGCTTTATGCCTGGCGGCGGTGCAGACCGGCCCGCCGAACAACAGAAAAAGTTGTCCTGTGTTTCTATCGGCTGATGTAGCGCCAGATAATGTATCCCCCACAAACTGTGTGGGGATACAAAATATGGCAAGGGGGCTGCTAAATTCTGTATCCCCTGCTTTATTCTGTATCCCCTTTGCCATATTTTGTACCCCCTAGTTATTTAAGCGCTCATCATTAAAAATTCCCTGTGGGCATTATAAATAAGCATTTGATAGCCCAATGTTTGTAATATAAATGCATTTTTAGTTTTCAAAACCTTTTAAAGACTACAAAAGTACCTTAGAATATTATTACAGATATATAATGAGAACTGGCCAACTATAACTCTTTATTTTTGGTGATAATTAATCCTACTCAGTCATGACTCTCCCAAAAGTGAAATAAAGGAAGAACCTTGGTCTAATTCTGTAATTAATAATTGACCTGAAGACAAACAAATCAAGTACTGTGTTGTTGATTAGACCTATGAATTTTCCCCTTGTCTTCAAGTCCGCATTATAAAAATTATCTATCTCATCAATCTATCTGTATGAAGGTGCTGTATATTTAAACCTGTTTGTTTGACTTGCAAAGGTATCAAAATGGCCGTGGACATTTTGAAACGGCCAAAGGTTTTGAAACAGCAAGTAACAGTTACTGTACTAATTCAACATGAAAAGAATTTCTCCCTATCAACATGGCCTTTTAGTGCTTAGGTAATTGGATTCTTTTTTGTTTGGACCTGCTAGTCTCAATGGGAATCCATGTCTTTTATGTTGATTGGTTCACTGTCTTTATATGCAAGCTTTACTGGTAGTAGCAATTCAACATGAACTATTAACATGGCCAGTGATGATTAGTTAGTGATTAGTCAATTGGATTTACTCAGGTCTAATGTTTTTTGGGCGCTCTAGTCTTAATAGGAATCCATGTCTTTTATGTTGACAATGGGGGTGGGGGGGGGTGGGGGGGTGTCTTTAGGTCATAAGGTGTCTATTGTTCAACCACTGCTTTCAACTTGATTTGTTTCACTTGTGGGGAGTGATTAGGCAACTGGATTAGACTGTGATATATCTATTGTTTCAACATTCTTTTTAATGTTGATCTGTTTGACTATGTGTGTGACTAAGTAACGGATTAGTCTTACCTTTTGTTCTAGCATCCTTTTGAACTGGATTCCTTTCACCTCTGGTTGAGTGACTAGCTGACAGGAGTAATTAGGAATGTGTTGTTTGACTAAATTCATCAAATTAACTTGGTTGAAATACAGATTAAGTACTTCTGTACAAAGTTCAGTTAAGTTTATCAGTGTTAATGTCATCTTTTTCTTGAAAAAGGATTTCCATTTAAATAGTTCATATTATATTCAGCATAAAAATCATTCTTAAACTTTATTATCCTAAATAAGTATAAATGTCCCATCTTAAGATGGGCAAACCTGTCCCAGCCCATCTAAAGATTGGTAAGCCAATCTGAACATTGGTAGCCAATAGTGGTGCGAACGGTAAACCGGTATACCGCATTTTGTTTCGCTTAGGTAGAAATTACAAAATCCGCAAAGAATATTTAAGTACCGGTTATTGAAAACGTCATTAAATTAGGCTTTCTACTGGCTAATATTTCGTCAAAACAATAAAAAACATATATATTTGAGGAAATAACTTAACTTTTCGCTTTATATTAATGGTAAATGAAGTTTACAAACCTCAAAATATCTTGTGAATGCATATTTCCTATTTGAGAATAAAGCTCATGTACGCTTACATAAAACTTTTATCATAAATGTATCTGTAAACTTTCGAAATCCCAGATTTCATTCGGTTTCAAAGCCCCAAAAAACGGGTTTTCTTTTTAGAACCGGTCCGACCACTAGTAGCCAAACTTAGGATCCTAAGTTGGGCTAGTGACAATCTTAAGATTGGTGAGATCTTTTGGCTCCAACAACTATATATCTTTATAACTCTGCCTTACTTCCAACCCTATTCACTCTTGAGTGAATCAAATCAAAAGTTGGTCAGAAAGAGACAACTGACTTGCTTGACTGAGACCAATTAACCCAAACAATGGCAAGTTAATCCTCTCCAGCTGTGTTTGTTATTTATATCCCCACCCATTACACCTCCTAACTGAGAGGATACAGAATATGATGGGGATACAAAATGTGGGTGCCATATTTTGTATCCCATTAATCCCCCTATTGTTGGGCTACAAAATGTGGCAGCCACATTTTGTATCCCCTAAAAGATCGAAGGGGGGACACAGAATATGGCAGGCATACAGAATATGGCGTTACACCGGTCCCGTTGTGCATTTTCCAGGTGGCGCATGGTACTTCCTTCCTGTCTAGACAGTGTGACCGTTACAGCATCCTTTTTTGTTTGGTGCTTGTACTGTACAGACGAATTTTTGTGAAAGTTCTTCGGGTAAATTTTGGTGGCGTATTATTGGATAAACTTAAGTTTATTTTACACCAAAGTGTTGATAACTACTTATGGATTATTATGGCTTCGCCTGGGCAGAAACAGGGGTCTTTGTGGACATTTAATGGTGGGGTTCGACTCGAATCGACTGTGCAGGCTTAAAGGCATTAAAATCTAAAGATCTTACATTTGGATCTAAATATACAGATTACATTCCAATAACCCTTTGGGCATAAATAACAATGCTGAAACCATTTTAACTATATATTATCTAATTACAGTAAAATAAGATGTACAAATCAAATCAGTCTACATACTCTCAATGGTGGATGCTAACTCAAGTTTTCTTTTCAGAGCTTTTTCATTTAGTCGACTGAGTAATAGGTCACTCTTTGAAGCTTTTTCTTCATTTAATTGAGATTCCCCTGTGTACCTGAAAAAAACATATACTTTAAACATGAGCTAATCATACAGAAAATACTATAACTAGATTTGGCCAACTCGGCACCAACATATCCCCAGACAGGTCATCACTTACACTACAGACTTTGAGTATTTTCCATGGAAGTCTTTTTATTTATGCCATAATTATTAGGAAACAATAATATCCCATTAATATAAGATTTTCAGCAATTTAATCTAAAATATATATAATTTCCAAATGGAAAATTATATTCCAAAACGGGCAGTACATAACTATTATGAAAAATTTTTAATTTAACTATACCAATTACACTTCTGTGGCCAGATCCAAGATATAGCCTCCGAAAAGAAAAACTAACATGGTTTTGAAGATAAACAGCATTTTGCCACAATAAGCAAGTTACAAGCACTTTTAAGTTTTAAGTTTGGCTATCCTCATTTGACCTTGAAGGAGGGACCCAAGCTCAAATCTGACCACATCAAAAGATTCCTAGCCCATGATTTCCTACAAGTAGGTTTGACATTGTAAACCTCTATGACCAAGAATAAGCAAGTTATAAGCACTTTTAAATTTGGCTATCCTCGTTTGACCTTGAAGAGGGGGCCCAAGGTCGAATCTGACCACATCAGAATATTCCTAGCCCATGATTTCCTATAGGTTAGTTTGACATTGCAAACCTCGAGGACAAATCAGTTTTAAGCTCTTTTAACTTTGGCTATCCTCATTTGACCTTGAAGGAGGGACCCAAGGTCAAATCTGACCACGTCAAAAGATTCCTAGCCCATGATTTCCTATAGCCTAAGGTTGGTTTGACATTGCAAACCACCAGGACCAACAAGTCAGTTATAAACAATTTTAAATTTGGCTATCCACATTTGATCTTGAAAGAGGTACCCAAGGTCAAATCTGAACACATCAGAAGATTCCCAGCCCAAGATTTCCTAGAAGTAGGTTTGACATTGCAAACCTCTAGGACCAATAATTGGAATCTTCTGATGCATTACATTATTTGCTCAGACTCCACATTGTAAATGAGTGTGGATTCTTTTGTTTAATATTAAGCACATTGAAATTTCTGATTCGCTTAATAATATTAATATTTTAAAACGATATTTAACTTCTGAGAAAAACAGGACAGACTTTAGTGATTTTTGCTACAAATTAAAGATATATATGTTTCTTGCAAATATTTAATGTGCACTGGGACTCAGTAGGTCATCTTATTTTCTCTGCTGAATCATTGTCTCTATACACTTTAAATTTGTGGAAAGACTTGCAAATTCAATTCATGAATATTAATGAACAACATTGTTTCCTCAACTGCTGTATTTACCTTCCAATTTTGTCCAAATTTGTCAAAATAGGTATCGGTGCAAAACGTGTACAAATGATGGAACAAATTAAACTGGAAGTAACACAAATATTTTTAAAGAATGTGCATCTCCACATTGCACTACAATGAGTGAGGGATGTTTAAGCGTATTATACTGACATGACACAAAACACAAACAAATTGTCTGGACTGAGTGAACCCAGGTGTAAGAATATGATCTTATACTTCAATTTATTGTCTGTTTATTGAACTTAAATGCATTTAAAACCAAAATATAAATAACACTGTGGGTTTTCATTGGTGGATTAAGAGTATGTATTGTGAACTGTGAATCTTTCCCAAATATTGTAAGATATAGAAATACATAATTTTTGCATTTTGGAAGAAATTAATGAATAATATTAACACATTTTGTGCTCACATATGTACAGTACTGGTAAAAAGAGTAGCAAGTTACCATGGTAGGGAAGTGCATGAACCAGGAAAATGCATTAAAATCAATTCCGAGGGAACAGCGTAAGGAAGCATATGGTAGTGAAAAAAAACTGTGACGGGTGCTGAAAAACGGCATCGAGTACTCGCCCTCTGACAACAGGCCCGAACTCGAGTAACCGCGAGATTTAGTACCTACCATTAGAAGTCTTCTGTAAACAAATAGTCGGTTCTGGAAACGAAACTTTTGAAGAAAACGTCTTCTATTTGACCATATATTATAGAATATGGAGTAAATTGTATGTTTTCAAGCAAAAATAACAACTTTCATTGATATTATGTGACGGAAATGCTGAAATGTAGCATATTTTACACAAGCGTTTGATTACGTGGGCGATAATACAATACCTCGGATGTAACCAAGTTTTTAAAATAGCATCAGAGATTCCAGGACATTTTTGATTTTTCATTTTTCTTAAGGCTTCACTTATTTCATTTATTGTAAGGCAGCCTTCCAATGAGTTTGCATCGTTGCTAGATAGCTTTTTGAAACCTCTCAAGGATTGCAAATCGCTGATGTTACAGTCCTGTAGTTCTGCATCCTTACTTTTAAATAAGTTTTGATAATAATTTTTTAATTCATTCAAAATGTCTTTTTGATTTGTTATTACACTTCCGTCATCAGTAACTACTCTTTTAACTGTTTTTTCCGTATAGTAGAATTTTTCTAATGAACAAAAATACTTTGATGGTTTCTCACCTTCACTAAGCCATTGAGCGCGTGATCTAATCATAATTCCATTAAGTTTGTCTTTTCGTATATTTTCTAATTCCTTTTTTTTTAAATCCAAGTGTACTGGATTTGTAGAATCTAAATCTTTTTCCATGTTTTCTATCTCCTGTTTTAAATTTTCTTCTTTCCGAATTGTTTTCTTCTTTAAAGACGATGCATAACGTATAGTTTCACCACGAATTTGAAGAAGCAATACTTCTAAGAAATCAGTATCAGGAATTGTAAATTCAATAGAAGAATCCTGTAAGTTTGTTATATTGTCTGGATTATATACTGGTAAGGCATAACGCAATTTTTCACGATCTATAATATTATTTACAGTAATTAAATATTCCTTATCTTTTAATAGCGAACAATTGAACTTCCACAGACCTTTTCCACGCTCAAATTTACATAAAGTTACAAGTAATTCAATGTATGAGTGATCCGACCGGTACCCTGGTTTAACATTACATTTTTCAATACGGTCAGTGAAATTTTCTGAAATTATAAAATAGTCCAGTCTTGCACGTTTAACTGGATTCTTTTTATGCCACGTGTAGCATCTTGCATCATTATTAATAAATCTAAAGGCATCTTTTAAACCCAGCGAGTTCATAGTATCTATCAGGCAATTTCTAGATTGTGGATTATTTATATGTCTATAATTGTAACTGTCCTTTTTTGGATCAATTACAAGATTGAAATCACCACATACAATGCAATAGTCACTGGGAGAAAGCTCAATCTTTTCCTTTAAAGACTTAAAAAAATTGGGAGAGTCCTTATTTGGTGCATATATATTTATAATTTGAATTGTAAATTCATTTAAAATCAATGATACAGATATCAGATTACCTATCATGTCTCTTTCAACTGAAGCGATCTTATATTCAAAAGTTTTATTTATTAAGATTGCAACTCCTCTGGCATTCGTTTGCGAACCATTCAGTAAACACTCACCTGCCCACAAAGTTTTAATTAGTTTTTCATCTGCACTTAACCAATGAGTATCCTGTAGACAGAGTATATCGGGTTCAATGTCACGAAAATAATTCAAAACATCAGTTCTTTTGTTAATATCTCGAAGACCTTGACAGTTTGCCGAGATAATTCTCAAGTTAGAGGGAGCCATAGAACAAAAAGCTGAATTTTAAAGTAATCAACAGAAGCAAAAAGCCAAGGGCCCATTAGGAAAGACATATTGCCAATAAAAAAAGACAGAAATTTACTGAAAGAGTTAACTACTAAATAGTGTGTTTTTGCATATAACCACAATAGTTGTTTCTTTGCCAAAATGAAGACATCCACACCATTAAAGTTTTCAAGTTGTACTGATGACAATTCAATACATAAGTTTATCAGAATAGTACATAGAAATACACAATAACAGAACGTAGAACATAAACATAAAACGTATAGAATAAAAGTACACAACGGTACAGAAAAGAATAAAGAAAAACAGCATCAAAAGCTTTTGGTGCAAGTAGTGATTTACTATATATTATGTAATAACCAAAATTAGATCTTCATTGTGAAATATGAAAAAAAAAACTTGGATATATCTGTCTGCATCCATGGACTGGATAGGCTATTGGTCTGATCAGACTTTTGATTTATCTTATAACAATTAATAGCATAGGAGATACATCTCCCCATGAAAAATCTTTTATAACTGTCTGCACTAATGGACTTATGGTTAGTTCAGATTTTTAATTTTTTTAAAATAATCAATAACAACCTATATATCCATGGTGGACAGTTATGGTGGCATATTTCTGGGCAGTTATAAATGTTACTATAAGGCCAGTTAACAATTTAATTCATTAATCAGCAGATTTCCCGCAGCTGATATTAAGCCCATGTCTATTACAGTCAGGCTGTTCCTACTGAATAGATATGAATTCATTTTATTATTACTGTTAATAACCTGAAAAAAGATCCGTCATTTATTTCCACCACATAGATAATAACAAGTTTTTCATTGATATGGAATATCAGATATGACGGATGTTCTACAAAAAGCCATACTTCTTGCATTTTGAGTGCAAACTCAATTAGAAATTAAGTTTCACAACTTGGACAAAAAAAAAAGGGGGAAAAAAGGAATAGGTCTATGTTTACAGTTAACTTTATTCAAATGTCTTATATATTATTATTTAGTTCCGATTAGAGTTGCACAGAGGGTCCTGTATTACCAATGATTCTGTACTTAATTGTAATCAGAAATTTCACAACAATAATTTAAAGTGCTTTTAGAAAAATATGTTTTATGGCCCTTCAATCTTAAAACCATATCTGATTGAAAGATTAGATTTCCGAGTTTACATATTGCCGATCTATTTTTGAGGTAATACGACCACTGGTCAACATAACATCTCGCCTACATAGACCAAAACCCCAATTCCAAGAATGGATTACACCTTTTAGAACAAGCATAATAATGCTTATTTATAAAGCCAAATTATTTAAGACCGTATATATAGACAGCATATAACTGTATCTTCCCAAGTATCTTCCCAAAACTGATATTTACAGAAAAATGAGTTTCTCATATATCAAGTTTTTTAGAGTCTGTAGCTATATGTAAAATTATATATTTTTTTTGTTATTTATCCTCTACTATGGTTATAGCATAAGGTAATAGAGAGAGAGATTGGATATTAAACCCAGATATTTTAGATATTGTGACCTCTAGATACACACTATGGATAACAGAATAAGAATATATGTAAAATTATATATTTTTTTTGTTATTTATCCTCTACTATGGTAATCATCAGAGATGCCCGTACCCCACAGCCTAGGGAAATATTTTCAACACCATGAGATACAGAAGTACTGTATCAGTACAAACTTCAGGATACTTTCAGAGCACTGTCAGTTATATAAAGGTTCAAACAATGTTTAAATGGAGAAATAATGTTTAAAAGAAAGATCATCCATATAAAGATGAAGTATTAAAACAAGATAATTTAATAACAAGATGACAGCATTAATCAGTAAACTAAAAATTCAACCCTCTTTATCTACATCTGCATGGCCGAATTATGGTTTAGATGGTTTGAATATTACCATGCATACAGAAGTGGTAATACATTTAATGAATGCTTATGTGTGGTGTTGGAGCAAAATCTGTGGCTCACTTGATGAAATTCTATCTCTTACAATGGGAAGTTATGAAAGTAAAATTCTTAATAAATTCTAATATGACTTTAACAGTGCTTAATCTGCATCAAAAGACAGACCCAAAGGTGCAACAAGATTTTATAGGTCAAGGTCACTAGGACAAGGTCAAAGGTCAAATTAAGGTGAAACCATGATAATACACACCTATAGCCCCTAACCAATGTCCCTACCAAGTATCAACTTCCTACACCTTACAGTTTCCAAGATATAGCCGGACAAGATTTTATAGGTCAAGGTCACTACGCCAAGGTCAAAGGTCAAATCAAGATCAGATCATGACGTTGCACAACTACATCCCCTAACCAATATCAACTTCCTACACCTTACGGTTTCCGAGATATAGCCCGGACAAGATTTTCAAACTCAAGGTCACTACGGCAAGGTCAAAGGTCAAATCCTGGTCAGACCATGACGTTGCACACCTACACACCCTAACCAATGTCCCTACCAAGTACCAACTTCCTACACCTTATGGTTTCCGATATATAGCCCGGACAACATTTTATAGGTCAAGGTCACTACGGCAAGGTCAAAGGTCAAATCAAGGATAGACCATGACATTGCACACCTACCCCCTCTAACCAATATCCCTACCAAGTATCAACTTCCTACACCTTACGGTTTCTGAGATATAGCCCGGACAAGATTTTATTGGTCAAGGCCACTATGGCAAGGTCAAAGGTCAAATCAAGGTCAGACCATGACAGTGCACACCTACACCCCCTAGCAAATGTCCCTGCCAAATATCAACTTCCTACACCTTACGGTTTCCGAGATATAGCCCGGACAACATTTCATAGGTCAAGGCCACTATGGCAAGGTCAAAGGTCAAATCAAGGTCACACCATGATGTTGCACACCTACACCCCCTAACCAATATCCCTACCAAGTATCAAATTCCTACACCTTACGGTTTCTGAGATATAGCCTGGACAAGATTTTATAGGTCAAGGTCACTACAGCAAGGTCAAAGGTCAAAACTTCAACAGTATGACACCAGGAAGGTAGCGGTGTTTTTACTGGGAGAATATAAAAGGATTATAGTTACAAACAAGATAATGGATTAATCTGATTTTTTGCATACAAGTATATAAAACATTATAGACCAGTTTGATACATGTTAAAATGCTGTGTCATGTTTAGCTTGGCAGAAAAAAGCATTTATTTTTTGGAACCTATGAAGTAAAGAAAGTTTTTCAATACAACAGAAATGGAAAAGCACACATTGGCAGGATGACCATATATGGAATATACATCAGAAGGGTAAGGAAGGAGAGACATTAAACCTTGCATGTGTTGAAGTGGGCTTATTTGCAAAGTTCATGCACCCAATCAGCTGATTTGACACTTTTCCTTTGAAAATAAATGGGAAGCCTTTGGATACTTTCTTGGTTATTTTGTTTAACATTGATAGACTTAGACTGACATGAACAATATTGTATTTATACATTTAGCACAGTAGCCATTTGAATGATTGGTATAGCGTCCATCTGAATGATTGGAACAGTATTCTTAATAGTATAAAGTGATACAGTTTTCTCCATTGGGATACTTAAAAATACTATTGATGGTTCATAATTATTATTCTGGCTTTCTTGTCAGTTTGTTTATGGTATTGTATTGAATGACAGTCACCACTGATTTTGAGAACTCTTCATAATGTCAGCAGACAAGAAGGTTAGCACTAGTATCCGTGGTGGTAAGAAAGGAACTTTTGACAGCTCAAAAATGTTTAAAAGAGACCACAGTATGGTATCTCCAACTTCACCAGAAGGTCCAGTGACTCTGGCAAGCATCAGAATTTTGTTTAAGGAAGAGTTGGTCCCTGTTAACAGTGAGCTTGAACACTTACGTAATTCTGTTGAATTTAATTCTAAACAGATGGAAGATATGATGGTACTTAACAAAAAAGTTGATGTGCTACAAAAGGACAATACAGTTTTGGGCAATAAACTGAAGGAAGCTGAATTGAAGTGCAGTGTATTACAAGAAAGGATTACGTCTCTTGAAATGTATACCAGACGAAATAATTTGAAGTTCTCAGGGTTAATGCCACCTGAACAAGATACTGTAGCACGTGGTGCGAAAAGTCATGAAGATCTTTTGATAAGCCTTTTCAAAAAGGTGGGTATCCCAATGCATCCAGATGAGATAGAGCATGTACATCCAATAGGACACTATAAAGCAAAGAACAGGCCATTCATAGTTCGCTTCGTGAATTACAAGTCTCGCCAAAAAATCTTTACAGATCGAAAGAAATTTCAAGAACAAGGAGTTGTGGTGACAGAAGATTATCCACGGGAAATAGTGAAAAAGCGCAAACTATTTCAACCTGTTTTGCAAGCAGTATACAAGTCTGGTGGAAAGTTCAAGGCTCATTTAAATGCTGATAAACTGATTTTAAATGGAAAGTCATTTTCATCTGATGAAATGCTGAAGTTGCCAGAGGAACTGCAACCACAAAACTTGTGTAACGTAGTGCAAAATGGTAAATTGGCATTCTTTACCAGCCACTCTAAGCTGTCGAACCACTACCAGTGTAGGTTCTCTGTAAATGGCAACACCTTCAACTCTTCAGAACAGTACTACAATTACATGAAAGCCATGCATTTTAATGACGATGAACATGCAGCATCCATTCTTGATTCAGAATCTCCTGTTGCTGCCTTGCAGATAGGAAAAAGGATAAAGAATTTTAAAATCAAAGAATGGGAGCAAGTTCGCAGTGACTACATGTTGCAAGGTCTTCAGGCTAAATTTGGCCAAAGTGGTGATCTCTCCGAAGTGTTGAAAGAAACTGGTAAATTAGTATTGCTTGAGGCTAACCCATTTGATAAGTTTTGGGGAATAGGCACTTCTCTGTTTGATACTTCAGTTTGGAGTGAAAATAAATGGAACGGGAAAAATATGCTAGGCAAGCTTTTGATGAAAGTACGTGAATCACTTTGAGAGAACGAAATATCTGTTTAACTGTTTATGCTATACTTTGTATCATTTTCTACAAAAGTTGCTTATGACATGCATTATTTGTTGAAATGGGGTTTTACCTAGAATGCATTGTTGTACTTGTATTTGGGTTGCTCCTTGCTTTTATATTTTGTACCTTTTGGATTAATGGTTTCACATATATTGAGACAAAGACACTTTGTGTAAAATCTAAACTTTGATACATTACCATGGGTACTTTTTGGATTTTTGTACCATTGTTGTTTAAGTTTTAACACTTTTAAAGTAAATGGTTGGAGAAAAGTGCAAAATTGACAGATGTTATTTAAAACAAGATTTCTTTACAATATATATTATGTGTGATCTTGTTTTAGTTCTTTAGGGTCTATATATACTATACATAAGCTTATAACTTTGTAATCCATGTAGAGTTCAAATTTAAATCTCAGAAGGTGTCCTTTTATTTCTCCTTGAATTGTTTACCACACTACTCTTTGCACTATTAGAGTCAGTGGTCTTGTAATTATGTTGCGCTTTTTAAATGTATGTTACTTTCTCTTGTTATTTAGTTTACAAGTTGCATACTGTTATTTTCTTCAGAGCTGTGTGTTTTCAAGACAACAGAGTTATTTTCCTTTCTCACCAATACTTAAGAAGTTAAGTATCAGAGCAAAACTATTGACATGCTATACTTTCATGTTGTTTCGTTTGATCAATCGTGTCCTGTTCAACTTAATCATCTTTTTAAGTTACCATTTTGGATATTCCAAAACAACACTGTATATATATTATGAAAACTTATGTGTGAATCCTTAAACTTTTTCAGTCTGAACACAAGAGGTTTAGGTGATAAGAAAAAAAGAAGGACCGTTTTCTCTTGGATGTCAGGAAAAGGTACTGGCATATTTCTATTACAGGAGTGTCATTCGAGCATTAGTTCCGAAACTGAATGGAAGAGTGACTGGAAAGGCAAAGTTGTATTTAGTCATGGATCAACAAATAGCAGGGGAGTGGCCACATTAATCTCTCCGGGCATTGATATTAGCATAACCGACATGAAAAGGGACTATGAGGGCAGGTTTCTCTTGATTGATTGTATTATTGCAGAATGTAGATATATACTTGTTAATCTGTATGCACCCACCATTGATAAAGTCCAAGAACAGATATCTTTTGGAGATTATCTACTCAGGGCGTTGCAAAATTATGTAGGGGAAAATATCATCATTGGTGGAGATTTAACATTAACTTAGATAAAGTGCAGCAAGATATTACTTTGAGCAAAAATATGGGTTATGCTAATAAGCTACGACAGTTAATAGAGTTATTAAATGTTGTGGATGTATGGCGAGTAAAGAATCCGGATTCTGTTCGATATACACGAAGAGAAAAAACTCGTTTTGGTCTAAACCAGTCTAGAATTGATTTTTTCCTAATTTCAGAAAATATGGAATATGTTACCAATAGAATAGATATTTTGCCTAGTATCAGATCTGATCATAGCTTACTGGTCCTTGAAATTTCACTAGAAAAGGAGCATAAAAGAGGAAAGGGTTTTTGGAAATTAAATGTTAGTTTACTAAATGACAGTAGTTATATTCAACATATTAAAGAAACAATAAAAGATGCAATATCAGATACAGTAAATTTGAATGATAATTTTTAGGCTTGGGATTACATAAAATGTCGTATTAGAACAGAATCTATTACATATTCAATAAATAAGTCTAAAAGAAGCAAAAAAAATATTGATTCCCTTAATAAAAATTTGACGGAATTAGAAAATAGTATTTGCAGTAATCCTGCACCTTGCCTTTTTGAGGAACATGCACTTACTAAAAAACAGTTAGAAGATGCATATGCTGAGAAATCTTATGGTTCTTTTATCAGGTCCAGGTGCAAACATCTGGAAGAATTTGAAAGACCTACTAAATATTTCTTTGATCTCGAGAAGTTTAACCATAAAGTAAAGCATATAAGGATGTTACAACATGGTAGTAAACGATTTACAACTCCTGCAGATATTTTACAGGTTCAGCATGATTATTTTTCAAATATATATACTGATAAGAATCCTGAAAACAATGACATGGACATTGAAAAATACTTAGATGGCATTGATATACCAAAAATATCAGAGCAAAGTAAGACCCTATGTGATAGTGTTATTACTTTGCAAGAAGTCCAAAAGGCAATTAACAGCCTAGCCAATAATAAAACACCTGGGCCTGATGGTATACCATCTGAGTTCTATAAAACCTTTTGGACAGAACTGGGTAATGAGCTTTTTAATACTTTTATTAAATCATTTGAAAAGTGTGAGCTTACAAAAAGTCAAAAACAGGGAATAATAAACCTAATTCCAAAAAAAGGTAAAGATATAACTGACTTAAAATCATGGCGTCCTCTTTCAATTTTGAACACAGACTATAAAATCTTAGCAAAAATATTGAGTAACAGATTAAAGGTAGCGCTGAAAGAAATAATAAACCCAGACCAGGTAGGATACATGGAAAATCGATTTTGTGGTGAAAACACAAGGTTAATTGCTGATGTCATAGACTTCTGCCAAAATAAAAAAACCTCTTGTGTTATTCTTCTTGCAGATTTTGAAAAAGCTTTCGATATGGTAAAATGGAATTTCTTAAAAAAAGTTTTGAACTATTATGGTTTTGGTTATAATTTTAAAAGGTGGATAACTATCTTGTACAACGATTCTGAAAGTTGTGTTGCTAATAATGGGTACACATCCTCATTTTTTAAATTATCGAGGGGTATTAGACAAGGTTGTCCTATTAGCGCTTTATTGTTTTTGCTTGTTGTTGAGATAAACGCAATAGTCTTAAGAAAAACCAATACAGTCTCAGGCTTAAAAGTTGGACAAACAGAAATAAAGCTTTGCCAACTAGCTGATGACATGACCTTATTTCTAACAAGTGTAGAGTCTGTAAAAATTGCCATTGAGCTATTTGAAGAATTTTATAGGTATTCAGGTTTAAAGTTGAATAAATCCAAAACTGAAGCCTTCATTATAGAAGGAGATAATGTGAAAATTCACAGGGACAATACCATTGGTATTAGATGGCTAACAAAACCTTTTAAGACTTTAGGAATGTGGTACTCTCTTGATCCAAATGAAACATATAAATTAAATTTTACTGAGAAAATTAACATAATACAAAGTACTTTAAAGACCTGGCAACCACGATGTTTAACATTAAAAGGAAAAATAAGTCTTAAAATCCCTAATTGTTCCTCACATTCTACAGTTAGCTTCAGTTCTTCCATTTAATCATTCAACACTTGCCGATTTAGATGCAATGTTTTTCAATTTTGTGTGGAGCAATAGACTGCATACTATTTCAAAGAATGTATTGATTCAACCAGTAGAATTAGGTGGTTTGAAAATGATATCTACTAAATGCATTGTTGAGTCTGCAAAAGTTATGTGGATTAAAAGGTTTTGCAATAGTGTTGAAGCAAAGTGGAAAACACTAGCTTTAAATTTGATGGGTATTGAAAAAAACATGCTAAATAGAAAACAATTGTTAAAAGATATCATAAAAAAAACAAAAACTAACTTTTATGCTGATTTACTGACTGTCTGGTTTAGCGTTATAAATGCAAATGTCAGATCCGTCTTAGACCTTTTGGATGAGAATATTTTTGATAATCCACTATTTCTTATAGACAATAAAATGATAAATGTTAAAAGTAATAACTGGACTGATGCTGGAATCCTTAAGGTTTCTGATGTGTGGAATGAGAATACAAACACATTCATTTCTAAATCGGATTTGGAAAAAGATCACAAAATTACTATTTCTGACATTACCTACAACCAGATTGTCAGTGCTTTGGCACTGCAAATAAAGAAGTTTTTAAAAATAAAAAATGATTGTTTTACTCTCAAATATATGAACATACCCAATCAATGTATAAGTGATATAGGTAAAGTTAAGAATTCACATGTTAATGCTTATTTCAGTGCAAAACTGTATTCTACTCCAATAAGTCAAAATAAATGGATAGAATTTTATCCATTTCTAGATGGTTTTGATTGGAGGCACATTTATACCTTGCCTTTTAGATCAGTTTTAGATACCTATCTGATTGTATTACAGTATAAAATTTTACATAGAGTTTTTGCATGTAATTATAAGCTGTTTGTTTGGAAAATTAAAAACACACCTAATTGTGACTTTTGTGGTCAAATTGATAACCTGGAGCACTTCTTTTTCTACTGTCCAGATACATACCATTTCTGGGATCAAATCCGTACCTGGTTTGTAAAATATGGAATCCATAACATAAACTTAACGGTTCTTGAAGTGCTTTTTGGCCTTGTAAATTTGCAACCTAAATTATACTTCCTTGTTAACTATGTTGTACTTGTTGCAAAATCATATACACGTAACTGCAAGAAAAATAATAAAAATTTACTTTTCAAAATATTTTTAAAAGAATTAAAATGGAAACTTAAGATTGAAGAAGGGGCCTACATCAATGCAGGTCGGCCCAAGGTTTATAGTGACAGGTTTGCTCTTATGAATGACATGCTTGTTTAAGCTTAGCTATATTAATGTTTTCATTCTGGTGAAAATTTTTCTTTAAAAAATGTTAGCATGATAAATTGATTGTTTACTCTGTGTTTGTCTTGTTTATATGACTCTGTATTTGTTTAATATTTGTTCAAAAATAAATAAAAAAATAAAAAAAAGGTCAAAGGTCAAATCAATGTCAGACCATGACATTGCACACTAGAGCTGTAATCATCAGTGATTTCTGTAGATCGACGCTCGCTTGTTAGATGCGAGTTGAACTCGAGTTGAACTCGAGTAAATGACACAAATATAAATAAAATAATAATGTCCAAATATTGTCATCAAGGGATCCGTCATTAACGTATTTAGTACCATTTTATTGCAAGGAAATATATTCTGTTGCCGACAGGTATGTATGAGCACACTATGGAACATCCACGTAAATAAGGAAATAAAAAAACGACCATTGCTCATTAAATTTGTTGTCTTTATGGTTAGATAAACTGTAAAAGTGCTGGTTTTATAACAAGACTAGTATATCATAATTTATTTCTTAAAAACTCGAGTTTAAATTACGTAAATCGATGTTGTCCCAAATATCGCCCACCGAGTTACGACTCGAGTTTCGGTCAACTCGTTACAGCACTATTGCACACCTACACCCCCTAACCAATATCCCTACCAAGTATCAACTTCCTACACCTTACAGTTTCCGAGATATAGCCCGGACAAGATTTTATAGATCAAGGTCACTACGGCAAGGTCAAAGGTCAAATCAAGGTCAGACCATGACGTTGCACACCTACACCCCCTAACCAATATCCCTACCAAGTATCAACTTCCTACACCTTACGGTTTCCGAGATATAGCCCGGACAAGATTTTATAGGTCAAGGTCACTTCGGCAAGGTCAAAGGTCAAATCAAGGTCACACTATGACGTTGCACAACTACACCCCCTAACCAATGTCCCTACCAAGTATCAACTTCCTACACCTTACGGTTTCAGAGATATAGCCCGGACAAGATTTTCAAACTCAAGGTCACTACAACAAGGTCAAAGGTCAAATCAAGGTCAGACCATGACGTTGCACAACTACACCCCCTAACCAATGTCCCTACCAAGTATCAACTTCCTACACCTTATGGTTTCTGAGATACAGCCCGGACAAACTTTTTCCCGCCGCCCGCCCGCCCGGACGCCCGCCCGCCCATCCGGACACCATGGGTGAAAACAATACCCCAACAGCCCTTAAGGGCTGTGGGGTAAAAATGGACTCGAGTACAAGCCAAGACCGCCCCGTAAAGCGAGGCTCGAGTACTCGTTCGCAGCCCTAGAAAAAACATATTGGATTGGTATAAAAGGTGCACAGAAGTGTAACTAGCCTTTCACCATTACATTATTATACTTTCTGTTACATTATCTTGTGTTGCTACAATAATGTTCTATTTGAAAATGAGACTGTTAACCCAGAGTTAAAGCAATCATAAATGTAAATATATCAAAAACATGTACATCAGATATACTGTTTAACATTGTTAGATTAATTTGAACAATTATTGAAATGAAATTAAACATCAACATTAAACATTTGAGCATTACATTTTGAAAGCATGTAAGCTCGGAAAAACTTGACCATACTGAACATAGCTGCTTGGAAAATTCATTTCACCAAATTACACCATGTATCTCTATATGTTGCTTGAACTACCAATAACACCAATTGATTGATAAGCCCAAAAATGCATTTAAACAACACAGGATAACAGAAATTGTGAAAAAAAAAGGTTAAACACTATTTACAGTCATATACACATTTTAAACCAGTCCCATACACTTTTCATAACATCCCATAGGCTTTCATATGCTCCCGTATGCTTCCATTCACTTCTATATGCCCTGTACACTCTTCAGTAACACCACCTTGAATCAGGCTTACATAGTAGAGTAATATGCACAAGAGTGCTTTACATCAAATCCATTGGTAACTGGTAAAAGCTTTTAATTTTAATTAATAATGTAGCCATCATTTCTAAAAAACATTTCCATGCAGATATATTTCTTAAAGGTACAGGATATTTACCCAACGGCTGTATACGCTAGATCAATTTCACTGCTAGCGTACCCAACACTTGTGTACACAAGATCTATGTAACTGCTAGCATACCCAACCGTTATGTACACTAGCAGTAATACTGGTCTAGCGTATCCAACGGTTGTGCATGCAAGATCTATATTGCTGCTAGCGTACCCAGCGGCTATGTATGTACACTTCTGGCATACCCAACTAACCTGCACTCAAGGTATTGAACCATATGTTCCCAATGGTTATGCACCCTAGACCAATAGCATTCTTAGTGTCCCCAATGGTTGTGTTCGCAAGATCTATTTCACTGCTAGTCTAGCCAACGGTTGTGTATGCTAGCAGTGATATGGGTCTAGCGCACCCAACGGCTGCGTACACAAGACCCATATCATTGCTAGCATACCAAAAGACTGTGTATGTACACTAATGGCATACCCAACTATCCTGTACTAAAAGCAGTGAACTTGTGTTCCCAATCGTTCTGCAACCTAGATCAAGAGCATTGTTGGTGTACCCAATGGTTGTGTACACAAGATGTATTTCACTTCTAGCGTACCCAACGGTTGTGTACACTAGCAGTGATATCGGTCTAGCATACCCAACGGTGATCTTCCCAAGATCTATATCACTGCTAGCATACCCAACGGCTGTGTATGTACACTAATGGCAATATTAGCTATCCTGTATCCAATTAAAGCACTATTTGCCCAATGGTTATTTACCCTAGATTTATGTCATTGTTTTTATTCTTAGTGTACCCAAAAGCTGTGTAAGGTACTGACATACCCAACTACCCTGTACCTACGGCAGTAAACTCTATGTTTCCAATGGTTGTGCACCCAATATCAATATCACTGCTGGCATATCTAGTGGCGGTGTAGACATGATCCATTTCACTACTAGCGTACCCAGCAGTTGTGTACACTGGCAGTGATATTGGTCTAGTGTACCCAGTGGTTGTGCACACAAGATCTATTTCACTGCTACTGTAGCCAACAACTCCAAATTTTTACAGCCTACCCAATTTCTCATTACCCAAGGTAGTGCCTGACTATGCACTCAATGGTTGTGCACTCGATATCAGTACCTTTTACAGCATACTCAACAGGTCTGTATCCAAGGCATTGTGAAGCAATTAGTTTTTTAGGAAATTTTTCACGTAATCAGAAATGGGCCAAGGATTACTCTCTGAATTAAAATTATCTACCTTAGCATGGGTTTGCACTCTGAAAAAGTGGAATAACTTGGGTTATATTGTTACATTCTAACAATTTTTAAAGTACATGTCAGAAATGAGCTAAGAAGGAATTGATTAAAATTTTGGTACGCTAGCAATGATCTTGTGTACATAGCCATTGGGTACACTAGCAATGATATGGATCTTGTATACATAGCCGTTGGGTACGCTAGACCAATATCACAGCTAGCGTACACAGCCGTTGGGTAAATAACCACTCCGTTTCTTAAAACACAAAATACATTATTAATATATCAAAACAGGATCAACAGGACATAAATACATTATTAAAATATGAAAACTGGATCAACATGGTTACTGCTACCCTGCATAAGTTGGCCGCAGGCATAAGTTGGCTGCCCTCACCACACCTTCACAGGGCTTTAACATGAGTGGCCTACTACACTCTGAAATCATGTATCATTGTTAGTGGCTTTCTACCAGTGAATGCCCGCCTACCAGTGAACGCCCACCTTATGTTTCTTTGTTAGAGGTCAAGGACAAATGCTTCTGTAAGTCTACATCATGGGCATTCATTGGTATTTCCGGTTTTCCGTATAACGGCCGATAATAGAGATAAATTGTTAAAATATGACACCTTCTGTCAAATGTTGCACAGTACACTCAAATTATTAATTGAAGTGCATGTCATTTGACAATTTGGTCATAGAATAATATAATATAAAGCTGTTAATGTAATTTAAATTCAAAATATTAATCACAGCATGGGCGTTTACTGGTAGAAAGCCACTAGCACTAAACTTATTATACGCAACAGTTTTCATTGGTGTACAATAACGGACCCTACAATAACCTATTTGTCTTTCTGGAGCCTGTAGATGAGCCGCGGCCAACTTATGCCTGTCGCCAATTTATGCAGGGTACTGCTTCCCTGCATAAGTTGGCCGCGGGTCGTAAGTTGGCCGCCATCATCATATTTTGAAATTTCTATAAATCTAAAGGCCTGTATCATTCTTGAATGGTATTATACCGGTAATAAGATTTATTATAACTACCACTTTTAAAACCTGTGCAACCACACATTAGTCTGTTTGATACATTTAAATGAGTGGCGGCCAACTTACGACCCGCGGCCAACTTATGCAGGGAAGCAGTACAGTAGCAGCACAGTACTGTAGAAGAGGCCGAGTTTGTCTGGCCATGATTCTTCCAGTATTCTCACCTGGTTATGTTAAACAATGACATTGTATAATGTAGTTCAGAAACTCTTCAATATGAGGGTTTTTAATATTTGGACTGTCGCTCTATTAAGCCGTTCCTGAAGTTCAAAACTATGTAAAATGGATCTTTTCCAGTCCAGGTAGGTTCGTTATTTACATCTACACGTGTTGTTATTTATGCTTTTCTTCGATAAATAAAAATATACCCGAATATATGTGGTATGTTACAGGAACTGGAGGTGTACCCGGAGACACTTCATAACACTCCAATATATTTAAGAGAAAAGCTCCCCCCTCATTATTCAATGGTTAGAGTATAATAGTCTTCAAAGTTAATCGTTAATTTGCAAGAAAACTTAAAAACACAAAATTTGTAAAGTCAAACTTTTCTTCAGTAATATTTTCATTTATTTTTTGGGACATCATCACAACAAATTAAATGCTACCTCCATATAATTGCAAGGAGTAGCTTTAGTTTGCTTATTAGTCGGGGCAAGTTTTACTGTACCAATACTCTGGAATGAAAGTAAAAATGGCTTATGATCACTCAAGTGACAAATCACTGCCCCTAGTCAGATTGAAAATGACACTAAGCAAATATTAATTGCAATAATGCAACCACTCTTCCACTTTTTTGTTGTGTTTTTTTGTGTGCTCACACATTAAAGGATATTTTTTATGCAGTTTTATGTGAATTAAAGCCAGTTTATTTTTATCACTATACTATTGTTTTAATGTGTTATGAGTAAATCAATATTTGACCCAACCTTTTCAGAAACCTATACAATATATATAAAATATAAGCCTTAATATATACCTTAAAGTAGAAATTGTATATTAAAATTTAAATATTTTAGTATATTGGTAATATATTTTGATCATCATAACACTTTGCACATGAAAATTATATATGATTTCTATGCTTTTGCATTATTAATAGACAGATCAATACTCAGCTGTAGCAATAATGGGATTTATTTTATTTTTATTTATTTGGGGTATTATGTCGCTTTTAACACTGTACAGGTTATATCACGACGGGTAGTTGGAAGGCCAGAGGATACCAGTACATACAGTTCATCAGGGTTCTGAACTGTAAACTGCCGACCAATGGCAAGCAACTACCAGCTTTCCCACTTGAGGCCATGCCGGGAACCGAACCCCAGCCTCAGAGGTGGGAGGCGAGAGTGTTACCACTCTGCCAACATAGCCCCAGCAATAATGGGAACTTTAATTAGTAATTATAGAGTAAAGGTCCAGCAGCCAAACAACGTTAAAAATGCAGCATTCCTTCAGCTCATATATATGAATTCACAACCTGTAAATATGCAAAGAATAAAGGTACAGGTCATATTTACTATTTGTGAGTAGAGCATCTCCCAAAGCTTTCTAATTTGTGACCTTCACCTATGATGACAACGAAGGAGCAGATTACACATTCTTTGCTGAAAACCTGTAAAATAAAGTGTTTTAATTCTTTGGATCTTTGTAAATAATCTTAGAAAACATAACAAATAAAATATATGTGTTTTACATAAAGAATATTGCCATAATATTACTATGTTTATTTAGCACTATTTCATGTTATAAGTTCTGTAATATATCGTAAAAATATTTTCAATGCATATAAAATCAATATAAGTGATTAAATTATTTAAATAAATCACGATCATTCTGTCTGTACACCAAGCTCTTTACTAAGAGATACTAGATATATGTTAGCCAAGTTAATTATTGTAAAATCTACAGATATCAGTATAAGTGGTTAGGCCAGACAAAAGAAACATCATGAGATGTAAATCTAAATTTCATTGGTTTTAAATGTCATTGTTGTAGTGATGATGAAACATGCCTCTTTTTATAAAGAAAAGAACAATAGATAATTACTTAGAATAAAACAAAGGATTTGCTAAACAGTACCTATAGAAGTCGAATGGACCAAGGGCAAACTTTATCTTCAAAGCTAATTACTAATATTCACTTCTTTTACAGTTACCATAATTACTATTTCAATAAGGTGTGTACAGGTGAGCAGAATTTCAGAGATAGAAGTCCCAGGATTTAACTTGGGCTTTACGAAACGCCATCACCATCAGGCTTGGAAAGGTATACAAAGGACTTCTGGTTTCTTGACCAGATCTTGTCTTTACTGGTGAGTGGCTTAGGATTGGACATTGACGCAAGCTTACAGACTCCTCCAATATTGGCTTTGGTGAATGGTCTGCTTTTGTGTTCATTGGTGTTTCATGTAGCATTTCCTGTGTAGATGAAACAGAATCAAAGCCCATTCATTATTAGCTGTGATGATCAAATATGAGTCTGGGTTCTGATGTTTTGACTTAACAAAACTTGGTTTCCACACAACCGAACCATCTTCCATGAACCATATCTGCTGATGTGGAGTAAATTCATTTCAACTCCCTGGTGCTGAGAGATGAACTGCATGATCTCTCAGATAGCTTTTGTTTCTGGATGTCATCCAGCAATGTCAGTTGATACATTATGCCAAAACAAGAATTTATTTACCTGATGGAGAACAGCTCTGCAGGAGATTGCAGATCCTGGATTATGGGCATGTCTTTAGTATCTGTTTAAAGGTTTCAATACGGTTTCTGCACAGCCATTGCCTTCATGGTAGTAAGGAATTCAAGGATGTGATGTGTTCAATTTGAAGAGATTGACAGAATTTACTGAACAGCTGTGATCTGATGCACAGTCTGTTCACAGTTATGATTTATTCAGTGAGACAAAACTTTTTGAAATTGCAATTGAGTGATGATATAACAGACTCTGTCTCAAGACTGTCCGTTCATATGTAGTCCAAGAAATAGTCACTTGTGATGATCATGTGTCCACCCTTGTACTCCAATAAGTCAATGCCCCAAATTTCCATCAGTTTTGTGACTGAAATTTGTAGTTCTGGTAGTCTCTACTTCTTCCCATAAATTTGACATTCTTCACACTACAAAATCAGATCACTAATATCATCTTGCACTCCAGGCCTTGCAAGATATTGTACATCAAGCATGTTGCCATATTGAGTTCAGTCCCTTATGACCATCATGTCGATAAATTAATGTTTTAGTCCTCACTACTGGTGGAATCACAATTCTGTTCCCTTTCACGAATATGCTGTCCAGAATGGCCATTCATTGTTGATGTAGTCAATAATCTATGACTTAGATGGGTCTGCTTTGTTTCGGCTTAACATAACTGTAGGTAGATAGGCTTGATAGACATTACCTGTGAAACATATACATCCAGATTTGGTGTTGTTTGACTTGACACTGGCTTTACCAACCTCAGTGGGTGCAGCTAAATATTGCCTTTACTATCTTTCAACAAGGAGATACTGTCAGGCGAAATATTCCCACTAAAATTACTGTTTTTCATTTCTTGATTTAGCATTCACTACGGTTGAACTTAAAACCAGCTTTGGTAGCTTCTAGACAGTTTCAAGGAGATGTATATCATGTTTTTTTCCGCAGTGGATCCTTAGATTATAATGTCATCTGTAACAAAAAAGTGTGTCTCTGGAATCCTGACTGAGGCTGAGTCTATTTATTTGTTCAGAGGATATTTTTATAGAGGCAGAGAGTCCAAATGGCAGTCGGAGGAAACAGTACTTTTGGAGTGGAGTATATTGAGTGCATTAAGAAGCTGGCTTTCTTCACTTAACATTTTTGTCCAGTAACCACTCTTATCATCCAATGTTGAAAAGACTGGTCATTTGTGAGGGTATGCTTTGAAAGTCTTTTGGCCCAGACAAATTCTGATGTAGCCATTTTTTAAACAATCACAAGGTTGTGAGCCCAATCAGTGGTTTCTGGACAGGTCAAATGATCCCTTCTTTTTTCTATCCTATCCAGCTTTGCGTTTAGAAAGTACAAAACCAAGGACCCCATTACACCACACCTACCCAAGATACTTGTATTGGTACCGCATAGTATGAACTTCAGATTTAATGACTGCACTAACACCAAATTATGCTAACCTGTTCATGGATAGCTTCGAAACAAAGGTGCTAGAGAGCACTTGAAACCCACATTATGGTTAAGATTTATTTATGGTATTTTCATGGTATGGCCACATGGTAAAAATAGTTAGATAATTCATAAGTTATCTAAATCAAATACATGATAAAATCGAATTCATTGCAAATAAGTAGCAATAGTGTCCATTTTCTAGAAACAACTGTTCAAATTGACACACAGAGAAAGCTATATATAACTCTTTGAAAAGCCTGCAGACACCTGTACCTTCATCATTAATGGGCACACCCCATGTCACAGCAAAGGACATATGGTTAGTTCTTAAGAATTAGAAGAATCTGTACAAAAATGAGGATTCCATTGAAAATGTTATGATCCACCATTATTTGAAAAGGGGTTTTCATTTTAAGAAACTGAAAAAATTACTTGCTCAGAGCAAGCAAATTCACCATGGATGAACTGCTTGAAGTCAAAATTAGGGGAATTTTTAAAGTTGCTGTAATGACAAACAAAATAAAACCCCAAAACTCCAGACATAAAACAATTTATTCATGGCAACTGGAACATCATTGAAAACAGCATTGACTGTTACCAAACATTTCCAGAAAAACAAATCATTGGCTTCAAAAGATTACAAAAAACCTCAGGGATATACACTGTAAAACCTTTTTCTTATACTCACCATAAGAAATAAAAGCTAGAAAAATAATGCCCAGTCAATGCACTAGATTGGGCAAATGTGCTTAATGCCCAATTATAGGCAAAATTGATTAAGCTACAGGCAATATCAGTGGTCAGCAACACAACACAGTAGACTCACCAAACAAAATGTTATGTGAAGGAAGTGGCATCATATACCTTATCACAGGCAAAAAGTGTTAATATTATGTAGGTGAAACAGACAAAGCATTCAGAGCATGAATCTTTGAACATAAACTCTCAGTATTGTAACCAATTGATAATGGAATACCTAGTATCCAAACACTTTACTTTAAAAGGGCACTCTGTGAAGGACATACAGTTCTCAATGATTGAATGGTGTTCTCCAAAATACAACAATCCGAAACTTACTCACAGAAGGAGGTGTGAGTGGCGGTGTGAATATTGGAGCAGTCTATCCTATGTGCATTAATCAATTTATCTAATTGTGTGTGCATTTTGGTCTTAATTAACACTCTTAAGACCCCCATTCCATTTGTATTCCTTTTGAACCTCTGCCTTTAGCTTTGGAATAACACTCAGCAGAACTGTGTATGCATGGATGCAATTGTACAGGGTCGGCATCTGGTGATGCTTTCAAGTTTACTTCACCCTTGAAAAGATCAACTTTACCATCAAAAGTACTTGGAAATATGAGAGTAAGATCTTTACATGCATCACCTGTCTTTTGACAAGTGTTCATTCCACTTTGCTTTTAGTAGCATGTAATTAACTTATTTTGACTAGTTATGTGAATAGCTACAATGTAAACATTAATCTGCTGTTGCATACAAACATCAGCAATTGTCACTAAATTGACTAACTTGCAAAACTCAAGTCCTAAAATCAACTCTTATCCACACTCTGTCACCAGAAGTTGAATGTCATTACACATCACTTTTGCATAAATGTGTTCATATTCCTTTTTACTGGAGCTGTTGTTCAAGAGGATGGCATTTTAAGTTGTAGGTTTGTAGTTCAACCTGTTCTTCAGAATGCTTGCCTTTTCAAAGTGACCATTTTTTACAAAAACTCCTTAAGCATAGTAGGATGTACTTGTTTGGCTCTCTTCTAAATGTTACATCAACAGCTTTGCTGTGGCGCAGAACTTCATGACACTGTGTAATTGTCACATCCTTTGGTTTCACCATTAGCTTTTTCTTGCATTCTATATACAAGCATCCATCTATTAGCTTGCCAACAATCAAGAACTAGGAAGTATCTGGGAATTCAGCCAAATAATATAATTAATTTGTCCTGTTGCAGAACATTGCTCTTTTGAAATCTCTACCCTTTCAAATAAGAAATGGCCCCTCTGTCACTTCCATCAGGAAACATTTGAAAACTCACCTCTTTAACTCTAGTTTCCCCACTTAGTCTCCTTGCCTTATGTTACACCCAAAACACTGGATTACTGACCTTGACTGCTCCTTGACTATCCTAATGATCAATATTTTTGTTTACTCAGCACACTGAGTTCCCCACTGTGGGGAAGATATTATGCCTGAAAAGCAGTAGATTCGATTATATTAAATTAAATATGCAGTTGTATTTTATTAGGTCTCTGTCTGATCTTATAAAAAGCATCCCTTTCCTCAAGGAAAAAACCGGAGTGGTTTAAGTATTCCTCCATGCATGTCAGCAGAGCTTCAACTGTGTCAATTTTTAGCTCCAAATTTTCTGCTTATTTAGCATCCATCAAGGTTTCTGCATAAGCACCTGCCCAAATGTAGACAGTATATAGCTTCACTGCATGGTCATTTCCGGACATAGGGCCAATGTATATCCTCTCAACTTCTTTTTTCCAAAGGCAAATTTGAGAGTATGCTTGATTGGATGTCCATTCAATTTTGTTTTGAGGCATGTATCGAGGACCTGCTACCATTTTAGATGACACAGAAATTAAACTTGTGAGTGGATATTGATGACTGTTTAGTGCTCTGAACTGCTTATTTGCCTGTCATTGCTGGCAGGGACACCCTATTAGCAATTTAAGGGAGTTAGTGATGCAATTAACACTGGTGAGATGTACCCTATCAGTGCAGAGAAGGAGAGCTAGCATACTTGGAATCTGTAGCATGAATAATTCCGCTGATGCGGTTCTGTATGCACATCAGCCAGAGTTGTTCCAGATGAGGTTTAGGTTGAACACCTTCCCTTAGTAGTCTGAAATTTGCCTTGTACTTGATATGGTCTATTTGTTTAATTGACTGAATCAAATCACTGTGTAGTTTTTTGTAGATTTGCTCTGAAGAACTGTTACTGCAGTGAATGTGTCATTCATGCGTCTGATGTGTTATTGGAGGTGTCAAGAACTTGTTTGTCTTCCATGTCAGGTCACAGGTACCCAGCCAAATGAGAATAATTGTTTTATCTTGTTAGATTATCATTGCCAAGCTTTCCGATACATTGTTAATAATATGCTCATTTTGGGAACCAACACATGCAACTTTGTAATGTACTTAACTTCAGTGTCATTCTCACACAAATTGCAGATTGTAGCTGAAAACTCTTGTTATCACCAGTAGTACATGCCAACTTTGGTTATCCTTTTGACATTTACATGCAGTTATGCTAAATACATATACAGGAAAAATTTATTGAACTCTGTGTGTGTAAATCCACAGCTTCTTTTATCATAAGTCATTCAACACAAGTTGGGGTCACCATGATTTGTTATTTTGTCTGTACATCAAGCTATTTACTAAGAGATACTAGATATATGTTAGGCAAGTCATTTATTGTAAAATCAACAGATATCATTATATGTTGTTGAGCTAAATACAAGAAACATTGTGAGATGTAAATAGTTATAAGTGTCATTGGTTTTAAACATCATTGCTGTGGTAACATCAATCGATTGAGACTTTCCAGTGCCTGACAGATTAATACTGTATTCCTAATGCTATTCATTACAAATGTTCATGGCCTGTAAAAATCCAAAGAGCTGTGTCTCTTAGTTAACACCGACTCATAATGTGCCAAAGAATGCAGCATTAATGAACCACAATAGTAAGTGAAGGTAACCATAGGCAATACCAGTCAAGGGTCCAATTAAATAAATTTTTATAAAATTTGTTCCTTTTTTCTGTTTCTATGCCATCCCACATGCGTAGAAATGGTTATACTAACACCAATATTTAACATAATACGTAATCCACATATTTTTCAATATCTATACGTTATAATTTTGTTAAACAATCATATAACAAAGATAAACTATGAGAATAGTTTCAATCCATATTTTAGTTTCAATTTGGAGGAACTTATTTTACAGTGGAAACAATTTAACGCCGAACCCTTTATTTATGAGCTAAATTTCATTGTTTAGTATGTTCTCAAACTTCAGCTCAACGAAAATCGAATCCTCGCCAATCAAAAATTGCCAAATTTACTTCCGTAAACACAAAATGTATGGATGGAAATTGTTTTGGAAATCAAAATGTAGTGTTTCTGATTATGTATCTATTGAACGTTTTCTAATGCAGAGCAGCCTGTTTTATATATTTTTGTTATCTGGTGTGGGGATTGCAGCTATTTTGTCATTCTTTCCCGATATTCAGCATACACTGTTCCGTCAAAATGAATCATCGAAAGTGGAGCACCCCAAACTTCCAAAACACAGCCCAGTCCTCTGCCATATGGTGGGAGACAGTGTTCATACCACAGACAACAAATACCAAGGGCAAACATCATTGACCCCAACACTGAAATCAAAGGAGAAACTTTCTGGTAAACTAAAGCCCATTGCGTAAAACTAGTACTATGTCCATTACTGCCTTTGCTACCAATTATCGCCAGACAGAATTCAGATAGACATAACTTGATCAAAAGTACATCCCATGTCTAGCAAATAAGGCGAAACTATTTCCAAAGTGAATAGAACATATACAAAAGTAAAAACTTTCAAAATATGAGGCCATCACTGAAATATAGCACTAAATGTTTAATTTATTGGCGGCGATAATAGGTACCGTTCAATAATTGGTAGCAAGGCAGTAGCTTATAATTTGTAGTACACTCGGTTGACAATTTTAAAGAATCAACCCCCTGATTATTAGGGCTGTGAACGGTTACTCGAGCCTCGTTAGATGTATCGGTATATTTGCTACTACTCGAGTCCATTTTCACTACTCTGTTACTTGTAGGGGTTACCTTGTAGGGTATTGTATTATAGCCCGCACAATGAAACGTTTATGTAAAATATGCTTCATTTCTGCATATTTGTCACATATCAATTAAAGTTGTAGTTTTCGCTTATTTTTAACACACATGGTTACTTTATGTATTAAAATAAGGTGAGCGGGTGGGGTGGTTGAAAATATTCAGTTTAAAAAAAATGTGTTTTTTTTGTAAAATGGTAACTTCACTTGACCTTGAAGCAGGGGTAAAAGGTTTAATTTGGCCCTTGTAAAAGATTTCCAATTGCATTCAAATTTTCAAATTTTGATGCACTAGGACCAATAATAAGGGAGAAAAACAGCCTCTCTAGTTGATACCCCTACCTGACCATGAAGCAGGGGTCAAAGGTTAAATTTGATACTTTGCAAAAGATTTGCGTGCCATGACTTCCGAAAAGGTGTTTTTCACATTCAAACCTCTAGGACCGATGGTAACAGAGATATAAAGCCTTTTTTATTATCAAAACAAGGCCAAAATTACTCTCATGCAAACTTTCTAGGCCATATACATTTCATTCAAATCTGATGATGCTAGCCTTAATGTTTTAAGTTGATCATCTTAATGATTTTCGGAAAATTGGCTGTGGTGGCCAATTTCTTTTTCAAAATGAGGCAAACAATTTTTTTACGGACCTGTTTTCATAACCATAAGCTTTCTCCATAATTTTGTGAATATATCATTAAAAATTAATATAATACAAAGGTTTGTGTAAAAATATGACAAGCAGCGTTCATAATCTCCCAACCATGGCCTTTGGCCTCTGGGATATAAAAATGTATTATCTATTGACAGGTTCACAATTTTTAAAGTTGAATGTAAGTTTCATTTCATACTTGAAAAGCTACTAAAAAGTCTTGTTCAACATAACCATGAAGATTCAAACTGTTTAAGAAGTCAAAAGTAAATAAAAAATTCAGCTTCAAAAAGTATATTTGCATCATCTTACTTAAAGATAAGGCATTTTAGTTTCTGAAAGTTTTATTTGAAGACATTTTGTTATTGACTTGCAGAGATATTATAAAATATGTAGAATACACTTAAACCCAATGACAGCATCAAAACTAGATTGTTGACCATGCACGGCTGGACACGACTGTCGGACTATCCACCCCTTTACAAAATACAGTATATTTTTAATAGACTAACTGGATGTACCCTTATGTGCACATGAATAAGTCTTTCTTTCCAATGTGTACTGTATACACTACAGATAAAAGCACTGTGTCATGATTCCATGACTGAATAGTGAATAGTAATGATGACATATATTTTTGGTACATATTTACCAGGCAAACGAGTACTGCAAATATACAGTAGAGCAGCTTCTGAATTCAATTCATGGATATTAATGAACCAATCAAATTCAATTGTGATATATTTGACAGTCCACTTAATCCAGTGGTTCATTGCCATATTTTTATTTTGATATTTTTTGTTTGACTGTTGCAGTTGAGTCAAACTCAGTGAAATCAATCTAATTTACATGTTTATCGCCATAGATATCACTGCTCATTTCTTAATTGAAAGTGAAATTTAACAAAGCTTGTCCTGCTAAAGTGGTCACTTTCAATGAACATACCCCACAAGTTTTTTTTGTCAAATTGTCAATTCTCATTGACATACTGTTGTTATATGTGATTTGGTTGCACGTATTAATTCGGTACAAATATTCTGAGACAACATAAGTATTTCTCATTGTTTATCTGAGGCAATATTTAAACATCCCACAAGCATATTTGCATTTTCTTCATTATATCCCCAGACGAAAGTCGGGGATATATTGGATTCAGGTCCGTCGCGCCGCCGCCGCCGTAGAAATTTCCTTGTGGACGCGATAACTCAAAAACAAATTAATATTTTTTTTTCAAACTTGGTACACATGTTAAGGGTGCCCAAAGGAAGATCCCTATTTTAAGGTGACCTTAAACTCCCAGTAAAAAAGAACTTATGGCCACCTTAAGGTCAGAAATTGGACTTTTGGCCACTTAGAGCCCTGTAGGTCACAAACTATGATGCTCAGCTGGCTGAAATTTTACCTGACAACACATTAATATGTTCTTAGTACATGTGCCGAAAATCACGACTTTAAGTTGAGGAGAAAATTGTCCTTGAGGCCCATAAATACCCCCACTTAGGGATTTTTTGCTATACTTTTCACATATTTTGCCCTATAATTTGGAAGTGGTAATTCTGATGAGTCTCAAACTGTGCTAGGTATAACTTTGATATGTAATCCTTGTCTGTAGAAAATTTTAGGGCTGTAGGTTTACCCAAAGGGGTCGACTTAAGGTCTCAAAAGTGCCCACAGAGACCCAATTTATGCACTTTTTGCCACTTTCAAGCACTGTAGCTTTCAAATTCAAATGAGGACAGTCAAAGGTAAAAGTGCTTATAACTCACTTATTATTGGTCCTAGAGGTTTGGGATGGTAAATCAACATATAGGAAATCATCTGCTGGGAATCTTCTGGTGTGGTCGGATTTGATCTTGGGCCCCACGGTCAAGGTCAAATGAGGACAGCCAAACTAAAAAGTTCTTATAACTCTCTTATTATTGGTCCTAGATGTTTCGGATGGTAAACCAACATATAGGAAATCATGCACTTGGAATCTTCTGGTGTGGTCGGATTTGACCTTGGGCCCCCCTTCAAGGTCAAATGAGGATAACCAAACTTAAAAGTGCTTATAACTCGCTTGTTATTGGTACTAGAGGTTTTGGTGCATTGTCTTTACCGTGAATACAATTTGCATCGGTTCTCCGATGCGCTAGGTCTAGTTATTATTATTGTTAATTTTATTTTCACCATATATTGTATTTATTATTAATACAAAATTCACATAATTAAAACTCGTGTTGCAGATCTTAAAGGAGAAGCTCTTGCCTCAGTACATCTTGCCAAAGAAATGTGGGAAAATGGTAAACTAGAAAAGGCTCAGAAAATTTATCAGCATGCATTAGCCTTAGTTCCTACTCATCCGGATGTATTGAATGAATATGGAGAGTTCCTTGAGAAGACACAACATGATATAGTGAAGGCTGAACACATGTACTGCCGTGCATTGATATCCAGTCCTAGGCATGACAAGGCACTGTCAAACAGACAAAGAACATTACCGCTGGTGGAAGAAATAGATCAAAATAACTTTGATCGTATTCAGAAAAAGAGAGATATCATTGTCAATATTCCAGATAATAACCCAGCTCTGAGAAGAATGAAAAGAGAAAGTTACTTTGCTCACATTCATCATACAACAGCCATTGAGGGAAATACTTTTACCTTGTCCCAAACTAGGTCATTTGTGGAAACAAGAATTGTCATAGCTGGTAAAAGCATCATGGAACACAATGAAATCCTTGGTATGGATGCAGCGCTCCACTTTGTGAACAGTTCATTGGTCTATAGAATAGGATCTATCACTGTAAAAGACATCCTCGATATACACAGGCGTGTATTAGGTTTTGTTGATCCCATTGATGCTGGAGCCTTCAGAACTACTCAAGTTTTTGTGGGAGAGCATGTCCCGCCAGCTGCTAGTGAGGTGGAAAAACTGACTGAGGAATTTGTTGATTGGTTGAATACTGAAGAGGCTTTGTCTTTGCACCCTATTGAAATGTCTGCACTAGCACATTATAAGTTAGTCTATATTCATCCATTTTATGATGGTAACGGACGGACTAGTCGACTCCTTATGAATCTCATTTTAATGCAAGCAGGGTATCCACCAATTATAATCAGAAAAGAAGAAAAACAGGAGTATTATAGGTTCCTGGAAACTGCCAATGCAGGAGATATCAGACCTTTCATACGTTTCATAGCCCGGTGCACAGAGAGAACGTTAGATGAGTACATCTGGGCCACTACTGCACACCCAGATGCTGTCCCAAGTATATATGTGATGGATGATGGCCGGACTATCATTGTGGACCCCTAGGGAATATAGGAAAATTGTATATAGTTCTGTTGTATTTATTTTATTGTAATACCAAAAGTATTAAGTCTATGGATGAAGTGTTCCTTGAGTGTGGTTTTACCTTGAATGGTATGATTTTACTGTGCTTCTTATAAGTGAGGCACAGATCTTTGGTTTTCAGCAGTAAAACATTTTAAGATCCTTATGAAATGGCAATGGAGAAAGAGTGTTGAGACTCTGTTTGCTTCATTTTTGACTTGAATGATTTTGACTTCAATCAAGTGTGTATGAGTACTGCGATGACAAAGGCTTCCACAGCCAGAATCTTTCATTTATATTTTCCCTTAATATACTTGCCAACAATATTCGTGTGCAGAATTTCTGGATGTAAAGTAGATATCATTTGATTTTGTTCCTGTAATTGAGAGTAGATCATGTGACCAATGTAATATGATTAGTTCAGGTCTTCAATGGAAGCTCATCAACTTAAATCTCAATGCATACTGTCACAAAAATGTGTATTTTAAATATTATCACAGCTTTATATTGATGGAACTCTTTGGATAATTGAATAGAAACCAACCTAGGTGATCAAATTTTACACGTTTCTCCTGAAAATTCTTTGTCACATACAGTACATGGTTTCTTCTCTGAAAATACCATATGGCTGGTCAAAGTCATGTTCACGAATTACCATTTCAAAAGGGTATGATCATATTGGCTGTTCTGGATTTACTATGGGATCAAAGCAATACGAAAATTATAAGTATGTTAATATTTAAAAAGCTGATTTGTTCTGATCAGTATATATCTGGATATTTTAAAAAAACTACAATTTCCTTCATCCCTGCCTAACCCTATGTCTTAAAATGGCTGTTGCAAAACACATTTCCCAGAAAATGACTTACAAATATGTTGACACTGTAAAAATGAACAATATTGTAGAATTGTCATAACTTTTAAGGCAAATACATGTACATGTAGTTGGATATTGTGTTAACTACCCAAGTTATCTTCCTTTTTTGCATATTTTAATCGTAAATTGACATTAGCGGGTGATAATAGAAGCTTTTGTAGATCTGCAAATGAATAGCCTTCGCTACACACATTTTATTAGATAGGAGTGACAATTTCCAATCAGTGGTTTCTTGTCACTTCAGAGCCATTTAAGTTGTAACGTGGATCGGCCAGTGATTGCTTGAGGTTTTGTACTCCATTTATCCAAGAGAGTGTAAAATTTGTTATATTGGCACAAAAAATGTAAAATTTACCAAATGAAGAAACTCCTTTCTATTTCCTTGACACATGAGAAATTTATTAACACATTTATGATTTTTGTTACCACATCAGGCTTCTGAAGTCTCCTGATGCAAAGTTGCCACAAATTATAACAATTTTGTCTTGACTTGCAAAGAGTACTCCTAGTCACCCCCCACCCTGTGTCAAATTTCTCTTATGATGGTGAATTTCATATTCTGACTCTATTCTGCAGTTGTTTTTGATATAAACTGACAGCAGTTAACCAAAACAATTTGGCTTTACCTTTTAAGGTCAAACAATGAAGAAACATGACAGTAAGCCATTTAAGTTCCAGATATTTGTCATGCAATCAAATTTGTACATATCAATTATCCTTGGGCAAGAATAAATATGGTTCCTTGGAGGAGAAAGGTAGTTGTTATAAGGTTTGATCCACATATTTCTGCAAACCTTCAGTGTTTACTGGTAATGGGAGTGACTTACAAGTGATTGTTCTGTTGGTCATATATTGATGCAAAAAGTCTATGGTTTGTCCTTGGGTGACGTGGCATCTGATGAACCTTATGACTGTAACTTGATTTAATAAATCACTTGGAAAGAAATTTGCATTAGACATAGTTTGTTATAAAATTATGATATTCCAGTGATTTACTCAAGATAAATTGGATAATTTATATTCTGTTATTGTGGAACTGACAGGAATGTCTCTGTGCTCAGGAAGATCCAGTATCCCCCATAATGTACCTGGAATTTACAGAGGAATGTTGTAATAATATTTTACATTGTGAAATTACTGAAATATATGTCATATGAATAGTATAAATATTTTACGGGTGTGAAAGTGTTTGTATAAAAATATTCTGAGATAGATTTGTCCATTTGCAATTCACAGTCATCTGTCTTGCCATTAAAACAATATCTAATTGATGACTTAATTATGAGGTGATTAGAACAACCCACAGAAACTAGTTTCTGTTTTCAGGACATGTCATGATACAATGAAGGATAAAATGGGAGTAGCTGAAATATCTTAATAATCATTCACAATAAATGTAGACTTCCATGCAACTCAATAAATTGCCCACCCTTCTTGATTAGATTGTCACCTGATATTGCATGTTGTAGGTATATTTAAGGATTGATTTATTTCCTGTGACTGTTTTAAATGGGAAGACTGAATTTTTATTTCATGTATACATGTAGTTGGTAGTGAGGTTTGCAAAACTAAGAAAAGTTTTAAACATAACATGCCATAACAAAAGATAAAATTGGGCTCACCCTAAACCCATATTATTACATACAGACCTCAAAATTATTGCAATGAAATATCACCTATTAATATGAACAGTTTTTGCAGATAAATTAAAATGACACCCTGACAATTACAATGCACAACATATGCATGTTACACAGAGAATGTTCTCACTTCAGTCAGCAATTAAGTTGGCGTTTTTTCAAAATATAATGGGCTGTTAGCTTACCATTGGGAGGCATGTCCTTCTTGTGGACAGGGTCTTATTATTCAAGATCTTTAACATGCAAAGCAATTTTTCACTCACACAATCGAACCTTGTTGATTACTTTTGTCATTTAATTTTGGTAATTGTGTAGGAAATATATTTATGGCAGACAATACTAGTCTAAGTCAAATAATAATTGTCATTGTACGTTTACAAATTGATTCACCAAATCTTGAAGATTCTGTCATGTTGGAAACCTTTTTTTTTTTTGGTCCTGTTTTCATTGTATAATACAGAAACTGTGAAAACAGTTTTGGGGATATTAAAAATTAACAATTTAAATAATAATACCTGAATGGCGATAAACTGATTGACATTTATTTTAATAAAGCAAATTCATACAAAATTTATCCCTAAGTACTACAAAAGAATACTTCACAGTTCACTTTTAACAAAAGATCAATTAGAAATGCATTCGCAAATTTTCTAAACTGACCATGCTGAATATTTTAAGCAGAGAAGCTTCAAGTCCTTGGATGTGTGGATACTTTCAATAATTGTATTAGTGCTTTAATAATAGATAAAAGACGACTTCTCTGTAATCACCTGTTTCTATGGCAGTACATAGACTTCATTGTTAATTATTCGAAGATTCAATTAAAAAGGATTAGATAAAATAACTAAGTTGGAAAAAAAGAATTACCTGTAAAAAGAGTTTTTAATCAATAAAATTTAGATAGAGATAGAGGGCTGCTGTCTCAATGATACATGTTTTTGTTAGTTGGACATTCCCTGGAAAAAAAAGACATTTTTCTGAGTATCCATGAAACAATTACATCTGTCTCGGAAATTGACAATAATAGATAAGTGTATTTGAATATAAAATTTGAATTGATGTGCTGGGTAATGGCATTAGTGTCGAGACAATACATTAGAAGTATTAGTTACACTGCCATTCCTACTTAGTATGAAGAAGCAGCCAGATATAGAAACCAGTCTGAGTATTTAATTATTGAAGCGAGAAGTCCTTTTCTGGATTTAATGGTGTATATTCATATTTTAAAAGTGCTATAATTTTACTTTCCCTGCATTGACAACTGTATATATAGTACCCAAATATGAAAAGATTTTGGAAAAACATATCGTAAAAATGTTTAAAAAAAAGATGTTTTGTAGATGGCATATATGGTATTGTCTGTTTTGTATCAAAATAGCACACAAGAAGTAATTACATGTACTTTATTTTGGATTGACAGGTTTAGGTCATTGGCAAGCTTTGTATGCCCTTACCTTTCTTGATTGGATTTTTTATGTATTATATGAAAGTAGGAGATTGCAAAGGTCATGTTATACAATGATAGTTGAACAACAAAAATAAAATACATGTGTTGTCTTGTTAAGTTAAAAGTCTTTATTTGAACATATGTTTAAGTTTTGGGAAGCAAAAATATTGTGAATATGTTGTCAGTATGTAGTACATGTACTATCATTCTCAGTGAACTTTGGCATTTGCCCAATAATTCTGAATATAAACCTCTAAGGCAGTGGTGTAGCACTTTCTTTGCATAAGATTTTTAACATGCTATACCCAGGAAATTAAAATGTCATTTTATTGCGTAAAATACCATTACCTTATCCTCACTATTGCTATGTGTTGGCGAGAGCAAACATCCACGACTAACTAACTTGTTAATAATTTTGCCAACATATTTTCAAAATTTTTCCGGTGAAAGTGTATTTATTTTTTAAAAAATGAACTAAAAAATGGTCAGTGCAAAGTAGTTTTGTGTTTGTTTTTCTTGAAATCCTAAAAAATGTTATGAAAGAATAGACTGAGGTTTGTTGATATTGAGACTTAATTGAGAGGGTAAGACTGTCAAGTATATGTTGTGACAGATTTTAAAATTCTCTTGATGAAATCAAAATGTTATTAAATAAATAAAAGACAGTTAATTTGATGTTAACTTCTTTTACAGTGGACAACATATTGTCCCAATGCACAAAAGCTGAAAAAGGCATTTGTATCAAGTTGTAATGAAACAGAACATAGAAATTTCATAATAACTTCACCTGAAAATTATACAAAAACTAAGATATGAACTAATAATCGAGACACTAAAAAATAGCAAGACACATATTATTATAATTAGAATTGTTTACAAGTTTATTTTGAACTTTGACTTGCTATGCTGTGGACACATGGTGAAACATTTAATGCCTTTCTTTTTTTACAATAGGATGTATCAAAATAACCCACTTGAAGACTGTATCTGGTCTGCTGAGCTAGTAATTAACTGTAAAATTAACTTGATCAGAGAACTACGAAAGCCTGGAACCGCCATCCAAATTTGAAATATCCTATGTGGAATTCCAACTATGTATTTGGAATTCCAAATATTTACTTTGAATTCCAAATATGCTATTCAGAATACCAAATACGTATTTGGAATTCCAAATATGCTATTCAGAATTCCAAATAAGTATTTGGTCAATCTTATTGGTTGTATGACTGATCTTCTCCAGTATTTGGAATTCTGAATAGCGTATTTGGAATTCCAAATAGGAAATTTTGAATTTGGATGGTGGTTCCAGGCTTTCATAGAGAATATAGCTCTGCAGGAAAAACAAAAAAAAAACCCAAAAAACCTAGAAAGCACTTTTAGTGTGTGGACCACCACCAGATGGTGTTTCTGAACATTCAGGATTTTTTTACCAGAATCTGGTATGGATATTCCTAAAATTTAATCACTTCTCTCTTTAGTCAGCCCTACTCACATAAAATATTTCAGAAAGATTATTTCATTATTTTTTGGGTTATTACAGACTCTGACAAACAGACAAATGGACACTCACAAAAACATAACCTCTTGGTGGAGGTAATTAAAAACTATTGAAAGGCAAATAGACAAATGAAAGCACAGAGTTACTCTGGCCTATCACACTGGTTTAAGAGCTGTCACATTACTGGTTCCTTGTTACAGTTTCTGACATCTGTCTATAAATGTATTATGTTTAGATCAAGCCTCGGTTTTTACTGTTGTTTTATTGTCTTAACTGAATATTTGTTGGTCTTTAGCCATATTTATTTTTGTTTTAAATAAATGTGTCATGTCCTGCAGATATAAACAGAAAGAAAAAAATATATTATTTTGACTTTACCCTTTGTTGTTTTATTTTTCACCATATGTTTGATTTCACTAAAATGTCACAATATTGTCAGGGTCATGAAATTTCCTTTTGTTTCTTGTATAAAGCTCACAAACATTTATTGGTGAACTGAATCATAAAGTAATTCAATCAACATGTTTCACTGGAAGTCACTGGTGTCTTGATGGGAGATTTGTCACATATCATTAAACTAGTCATTTCGTAAATACAACTGAAAAAGCGAAATTGGCTTTTCTGCCTCTCAGTGGGAAATCGTCATCAAAATATGTGTAATAAAAAAGTTTTCCCTCAGTATCTCTGTTCAGTTTAAGTGACTTCTCATAAGACCTAACTGATTGATAAATTGGCACGCTGCTATTTCCAGTACTGTAGAAAAAGGTTGGGAAAAATTGCAAAACACATGATTTGTCGCAAGTGAAATAACAACCAAAATTACCAGCCTTTCAACCTCCTCCTGACTGGTAAAAATTCATAAAAATTAAACATAACACCAAGCCTCAAAGACTTCCGCATTAGTCGGTATTAATCTGCTTATGGGACAAGATAACTCGGCCCAGTTTTCACAAAAGCATGAACAAGCTTAGTGGTTGCACTACAAAGATGAGTCCTAAATGACTAATGACCAAAAAAGTCAGTTGTGATGGCTTGGGATATACATGTTCACTCACATTTTAAAAAGGGGACAAGCATGCATGATCACAAGTAATTATGTGCCCAACCTTAATGATTGGAGAAGATCAGTCATACAACCAATAAGATTAGGCTCAGAACTGCAGCAGTCTGGAGCCAAACTCGTGACAGTGATTGACATTGTTTTTCCTTTATCAATGTTATATTCTGTCCAAATGCCATAGTTTGAACCTGGTTAAATGATTTCATGTTGATGACTTTTTTATTGCTTTTTTTGGGCTTAGCTTTGTCGATACTAAATTCTTTGAAGATGTTTTCATTTTCCTGATTTACAAAATCATAAATTATCGCCTATCTGGTATAATATAAGAGTCTATTTGGCATAAATCACAGGCTGAACTGTGAGAGTATTGATTGCTGAAAACTTTCATAACCTAAAATGTGTGTATACAGGAGAAATTCACGAGGAAGGGGCCGCTGGCTCCCACAATTTCTATTGCTTATATATGTTACAGTCAATCTGTGAAACCAGTCATTACGCGTAATGACTGAAAGTTTCAGTCATTTCACGTAATGACTGAAAATAAGGTCCAGTCATTACGCATAATGGCTGAATTGCAATAAATAGTTTTAAATACTTGCTTTACTAAAAATGAAATTGTCTGGCCTCACTTAGTAATTTAAATTGCATTCTCGTGTGATTATTGAAATTATCACTTCAGATTTGAACATATTCTGACATGATTACTGATTGATAACATGGGTAAATGATCAAATTATCAAACTCTTCTGCAGTTATTTTAACTAAGCCCCACTTCTTTTTATTCATGTCATAAAAATGACCTTCATATATATGTACTCCCTTGTAAAATATGACAGGGGACCCAATGGATAGGTAGCATTCCTAACGGGGACCCAATCTATAGACTCTTACTATAATCTAAAGTTCTGTGTAACATTAATGTCTAACTGAAGAACATAGAGTAAATCAAGTATCTTGATGGTTATTTATAGTTACAATGGTACTCAAGTGTGAGTTAGAGCTCTAAGTTATCCTACTCAGGCTTTAATAACTATTAAAAGAATGGATTAAGTTATTTTAGAACATTAAAGGTCAACGCCATCTTTGATAAACAGGCTCTTTGTGTGGAGAGGTCAAACAACAGTAACAAGGCCTGAAAGAACAAAACAGGATGAAAGAGCTGCATTGCAATTAGGACAAGAGTGGACTAGATTCACTTCAAAAGCTTCATGGTTTTGTGCTTCCTAACAAACTGCCACAATAGATCTGAGTCTTTAATTAATAATATAAAAGGCAAAATGTATTATAAATTATGATTTATAAATGAGAATTAGTCTTCAAAAAAGACATAAATTTCATTGACAACAAAGAAATATTTTCATTCTATGACAATGAGTTTAGTTTTAAAACTGCAAATATGAATTTAGATTGTAAATAATATTTAAAATGTAATTAGATACATGTAACCATTCAATATTTTAAAAATATTTTTGAAAATGACAATAGAGTCTATTACACAAGTCTGCGTTTAGGTTTGAAAATTCTGGCTATAAATTCAGGGAGCATGTGAGAATTCCAAAGTTATTTATTTGATTAAAATAGTTTAATGTTCTCTAGCACAAAAATTTTCAAAATGCAGGGGAACAATGTACAAAGGTTCTGAATAATGCAAAGGGTGTGAAGTCTAAATCAATTACAAACTCTAAAAACTCTAAATCAATTACACATATTGACTGAAATTAATTCAGTCAATCTGTGTAAAAATGAACCATATATTTCAGTCATTACATGAAATGACTGAAAATTTTAGTCATTACACGTAATGACTGGTCATTTCAGTCATTACGCGAAATGACTGAAACTTTCAGTCATTACGTGTAATGACTGGTTTCACAGATTGACTGTAACATATATAACTCATCAACCATTGGCCAGAGTCTCTTCAAATTTGGCACATGTATGCAGTAGCCCTGAAAAAATTTACTGTATATGGTGTCATGATATTTCAACCAATAAGCGAAGTCACATGACCAAAAACATGTTTTAAAAGGGTTCTGCTTGACGAAATTTTTTAACCGCATGGTTTACGCAGCCCAAAATAGCGGGAAAATTAATTTTGGCAACCATTTTGAATTTCTGCATAAAAGGCAAACAGTGCAACTCATCTCAGAAAGAGTTCAACATAGAGTGCTTCAACCCCCAGGGTATATGCAGAGTCCTCTCCCACTTTCCACCAAAAATCGTTTTCCCACCATTTTGGCAACCATCTTGAATTTTTGTGTAAAATGCAACAACGCATTTGTCTCAGACGCAGTGTTAGAGCGATTTCGACAAAATTTTTGGCCTGCAGGTTACGTGCAGACTCATCTGCCAATTTTTACGGAAAAATGTTTTCCCAGCATTTTTGGCAGCCATTTTGAAGTTCGGTGTAAAACCCCAAAGTGCATTTAACTTGGAAATTATGCAAGGTAGAGCAAATTTTGACAAAATTCTTCACCCACAGGGCATACATACGCAGAGTCATCTGGCACTTTTTCCAAAAAAATTATTTTCCCTCCTTTTTCTGTGTCATCTTGAATTTCTGTGTAAAACGCAAAACACAGTCATCTGGTACTTTTTCAAAAATATTTTCCTGCCATTTTTCCAGGTAGGTTGAATTTTTGTATAAATTGAAAAAAAGATAATTTGTATATTGCTATTTTCTTGTTGCGCCTTAGAGTCCACTATTTAGTGGAGATTAAGCGCTATAAAAGTTAAATTAGAATTAGAACAGACTAAGATACTCATTTCAGCAATATCATTAATGCTCATTGGGATGCTTTGTTTTTGCTGTGCAAAAACAATTTCTAAGTCTCTTGTGAAAGAATACTTTTGTTTAAATTTGTTACAATTTTTAAAAATTTTTTGAAAAGGTTAATAAGTATATTTCTCAGAAACAATTTTATAATTACCTCGTCACACAACACAATTATACTTTTATGGATGTGTAATTTTGCCTAATCGTAAAAATGATCAATTGCATAAATGATGAATGCCAAGAATCACATAATTGTATGCCACAAAATCCCACATAACTGTGATCAAGCCACCCTAAAACCTTGTGCACCCTCCAAATGCCAATAATACCCTTGAATTTTGAATGAATTTGTTCCTATACAGTGGTAGTATAAGGGTAGCATAAATTTAAGCATATTAAAAATCCCCTACAAATATGATCCTAGCGAATTCAGTACATTTTGAATAATTCAGAAGTACCATAATTAATTAAATACCATATTCTTGGAAGAGCTAAAATGCCTGTCATTTTTACCCCACAGCCTTTAAAGACTATTAAGGTATTTTTTGCACTCCTGGAATCCGGCTAGGTTATCAGGTCGGTGGATAGCAAGAAAAAATATCTTGTTTGGGCTGTATATCAGAAACTGTGGGGTGTAGGTGTGCAACATTGATTTAACATTTGACTTTGCTGTAGTGACGACCTTTACAATCTTATCCAGACTCATTTTGGAAAACATAAGGTGTAGGAAGTTGATACTTGCAGGAATATTGGTTGGGGGTTTAGGTATTAATGTCATGCTGTAACCTGGATTTTACCTTTAACATTGACATAGTGACCTTTACCGTTAAAAGTAAATCCTGGCTATGTCCTGGAAGCTAAGATACAGAAGGTTGATACTGGTAGGGTCATTGGTTGGGGTTGTAGGTGTGCAGAGTCATAGTGTAATCTTAATTTAACATTTGATCTTGCTGTAGTGAACTTGACCTTTAAAATTTCCAGGTTATATCTGCAATACTGTAAGGTGTAGGAATGTAATACTTGATATGGACATTGGTTTGGGTTGTAGGTGTAGGTGAGGGAACTTTACCCTATGGGAAACTCTGTCCTCATCAGAAGAGAGGGAGAAATGTCCCATTTACAACCCCATTTGGGAGATACCAGGTGGTAATTCCTACTCCTCTGTTTCATTCCCAACTAGTGAAGGACGGCAAGGAGTGTTCTAAAAAAAAGCACCCCCCCAAAATACTGAGGGTTTCAAGCCCTATCAAAATCAACCCTTTTGTGGTCCCCTCCACAACAAAAAAGAGGCTCCTACAGGAAACGCCCCTATGGGGGACAATCCACAAGCAGTAACCAGTCTTTTTCCTCCAATAAGGGGAATTCAAACAACATAGGTAACAAGGGTCGTTTTCGACCCCACTGCAAGGGTAGAGGGCGTGGTAACCCCTATTCCTGATGACTACTTAACCTCAACCAACCCACCAGTAGGACGTCGCCTCCTTTTGTTCAGGAGAGACTGGCTAAAAGAAAGGTGCTCAAACAGCGTGTTAAACATTATTACCAATGGCTACATTTTACCATTCAAGATGAAACCAAAATTAACCAAATTTCCCCTGATTCTGTCGGGATACAAGGCCCATCCAAAAGACCTAGCTCTTGCCTCTTGTATTCAGTCTCTCCTGAACAAAAACGCAATAGAAAGGGTAGAAAACACAAAGTCTCTTGTTATTTTGTCTTTTCTCTTTATTTTTTTCTAGTCCCCAAGCCCAATCAAAAATGGAGACCTGTCATAGACCTCAGCAGGCTCAACACTTTTCTCATAGTAGAGAAATTCAAAATTGAGACCCCATTAGGGCCTCTCTGATTCCAGGGGATTGGGTGTCATCAATAGACCTGTCGGACACCTATCTCCATATCCCATTCATCCAGTCTCAAGGAAGTACCTTCGGTTCAGCCACAGGTTTCAACTCTATCAGTTTACCTCGCTCCCGTTCCGCCGAGCCACAGCCCTTCAAACCTTTACAATGATTGTAAAGGAGGTGAAACTCATGGCCCTCTCCATGGGGTATCAGAGTTTACCAATACTTGGACGACTGGCTCATTAGGGCCCAGTCTTGGGAAGAAGGATAGCTGAACACACAGACCGTGGTGGCCCTGACTCAATACTTAGGTTGGATAATCAACCAGGAGAAGTCCAAACACTAACCCACCCAGATATTCTCCCCACAATAGACAGATGGCTCAAACTTCAGAACTTGATCCTGAGGATAAAGTCAAAGCCTGCTTTGACTGCAAGATGTTTGATGTCGCTAATTGGTTGCTCGCCTCAATGGAGAAGATGGTCCCGGAGGGTCGCCTTCACATGAGACCCTTTCAGTGGCACCTCAAGGAGCACTGGAGATTTCTTCAGTCATTGGACACCATCCATCATTGATCAGTGACCATATCAGTTCACCTAGAATGGTGCCAAAACCCTGTCAACGTTCTGAGACCTTAATCCCAAAGACCACAATATCCTTCTCTTTGCAGAGACCTCAAACGTAGGTGGGGTGGTCACTCAGTGCAAGGCTCATTAAAAGGGCAGCACAACAGTGGTAGCTTACATAAACAAACAGGGGGGAACCTACTCGGCAGACATGTGTGCCCTCCTGTGGAGAATCATGACCTGATGCCATCATTACAGAATAACCCTATGGGTCAGGCACATTCTAGGATGCCTGAATGTGATGACGGACTCACTTTCCAGGTCAAACCAGACCCAATCGACAGAGTGGTCACTCCATCCACTCCTCATGTAGATCTGTTTGCCACTCATCTGCACCACAAGCTCCAGCTGTATGTATCTCCAGTCCCAGACCAACATGCTTGGGACATAGATGCCCTGAATATAAACTGGTTGGGTCTCGTGGCTTATGCATACCTTCCCACGGCTCTCCTTCACAGGGTGGTCCAAAAGATCAGGCAGTGCTATTGCCATGTCATACTAATAGTCCCAGGCTGGCCAGGGATGGCCTGGTTTTGGGACCTAGTGCAGCTCTCAACTGAGAGCCCACTCCTGTTACCAGCGTCCAAAACACTACTCAAACAGCCTCACGATCAGGTATTTCAAAACAATCCTCAATATCTGAACCTACACGCCTGGTCTCTAGGAGTGGACAGCTCCAAGAACAAGGCTTCTCTGAGAGAGAATTGCTGCCCCTCAAAGGTCATCAACAAGGACCGTATACAAATCAAAGTGGGCCCTTTTTGAAAACTGGTGCAGAGAAAATTCGGTTGATTTCTCCACTTCTTCATGTATCTGTATCAAGACCTAAACAAACGCCCTTCAACCATTGATGGTTATAGGACGGCCATTGTTGATACCCTAGTCCAGCTTTCACAGGGACTGACCCAAAAGTTCAAGAAACTTACCCAAGTGGAACCTTTCTACATTTCCGTTGTTCTCAACAAACTCACAAAAGCACCCTTTGACCCTATGAAAGACACAGACCTCAAACATCTTACTCTCAATACTGCTTTTTTGCTAGCCTTGGCCTCCGGAAAATGCCGCAGCGAAATCCATGCCTTGGTTGCAAAGTATTCAATTTAGGCCAATGGAAGAAGGTAGCCCTTTTCACTTCCTCAGATTTCATAGCCAAAAACCAACTTCCAAGAGAGGGTTCCCACACTGTGTCTCCTGTGATTATTCCTACTTTGACTGCCATCATAGATAGACCGTTCAAAGAAGACAGGACCTTGTGTCCAGTGCGGGCCTTGAGGTATTATCTGGATCGTACCAAAGACCTAAGAGGGTCTCGATCCCTTCTCTTTATCTCCTTTAAGAAAGGACATACCTCAGACATTAGACCAGCCACACTCTCTTCTTGGTTAATACAAACTATCCTACTTTGTTATAAACAAGTAGACCAACAATTCCTTGGACTTGGTCCAAGTTAAAGCGCATGATATCAGGGCCTTCGCGGCCTCTAAGGCCTTTTATGGGGGGGGGGGGGGGGGGGGGGTGGTAGACCAAATCATGCAAGCCTGTCACTGGAAGGCAGACAATACATTTACATTTTACAATACATTTTACCTAAAAGACCTGACTTGGTCAGACAACGACAACAATATGTATCTGGCACTAGTTGCAGCTCAACAAGTCTTGGACTCAGAATGGTAATCCTCAGAAAGAAAGAAAGGGGTGGGGGGCACATCAGCTGCAATAAAGTCTTCCAAAGTCTAAAGCCCAGTGTTGTGAGGTATTGGTGTACCAGGATGTCTGGTAAGATCTAATCTATTTTTCATTGTTCAATTATATATTGTGTCATTTGTGTCTCGAGGTGACCCTCATAATCTCATTTAAAAAAAATAATAATAATAAAATGTAATTTTCAATAACAGTATTCTTTAGTAATTGATGAGATTCTCCAACTCCAGGACTTGGATTCAGGGATGTTTTTAGCCCCTCTGGCTACTACTGATCAAGTGAGCATGGGTTACACTCCTTCCTTCACAAATCCAGATATCCAGACAGTACCTGTACTGTCTCTTATTTTAGATTTTTTAAGGTTTTTTGGCTTCTTACAGTACCCAGGCCCATCAGAGGCACTGTAAATGGGACCCAGACTGGTATCCTTAATATATGTTAATTCAATTCAAATACAGATGATTTCAATTCAAATCCAAGACAAATTGACAAAATACTTCCAGTCTCAGCTGTAATCCCTCCACCTAGTGGTTGGATCCAGCATTCAGTTCCACATGGTCAGCTATTGTATAATAAAATTGAAAATTTTAATTACTTAAATTAAGCTTTTATAAGCTACAAGCTTACCATGTGGAACTGAAGAGAGTCCCACCCTGCCTCCCCGCTGTATTACAGCTGAGGGGGTAGTGGCAAAAAAAAATTCAACTCAAAGAAGGAAGCGATATTAACATCCGGGTCACCTCAACGTGTAGGCATCATGCCAGTATAAGTCCTTTTTTCTTGGACGTTGGCCAGTTGTCTGTGGCCATCTGTTAAGCATTCAGGTCCACATGGTAAGCTTGTAGCTTATAAAAGCTACATTTAAGTAATTAAAATTTTCAAATTTATATGAAAACATTACAAATTCAACTTAATTGCAGTTTATTACTCTTTGAATATGCATTTTTATTTTCTTTGTTTTTTCAAATGTCAGGTTAGTTTTGTTTTCACCCATGGTGTCCAGATGGGCGTCCGGGCGGGTGGCGGGAAACAGTTTGTTCAGGCTGTATCTGAGAAACCGTAAGGCGTAGGAAGTTGATACTTGGTAGGGACATTGGTTAGGGGCTGTAGGTGTGCAACATCATGGTGTGACCTTGATTTGACCTTTGACATTGCCGTAATGACCTTGAGTTTGAAAATCTTTTCCTAGATTTTAACATAACATTTCAATATTTTATTAAAGTCTAAGTATGAATATATACAATGTTAAAGATCAACTTCTTATGTTATTGAATTATAAGTATATGATATCTGTAATAGTAAAGATCAGCTTCCTATTATATTATTGAATCATAAGTGCATGATATCTGAAATATTAAAGATCAACTTCTTATATTATTGAATTATAAGTATATGATATACACAATATTAAAGATCAACTTCCTATTATATTATTGAATTATAAGTGTATGATATCTGCAATATTAAAGATCAACTTCTTATATTATTGAATTATAAGTGTATGATATCAACAATGCTAAAAATCAACTTTTTTATTAATTTATTGAAATATAGGTTTATCATATCTATAATATATTCCCAATGGATGCATGTAGGACTTTCGTGGAAAATATTAATTGTATAAAAAGGAAAATGTCTGTGGTAAGTAAAATTTCTATTATGGGCTGACCTCCTACCCTGTAAAGGCTGGAGCAAGTGCTTTCTAGTTAGTTTATTCACGTTGTAATTAAAAGCTACCTCCAATTATCTCCAGTTTTCCGCCTCCCTGTGGCGGAGGTAACGTTGTCATTTTGGCTTTCTGTTGCATATTTTTTTATCAATTTTATGTACATTTATAATGTGTTCCATTATTTTACATCAACATTTTTACGATTATAACTCGTTAAAGGGTTTCACATAATGGCCTTTTTAATTATTTGTCTTTGCTGATGTTTATCTTAAAACCAAATAAAGATGTAAAACACCTTTGTTGATGTAAAATATAATCAGTGAAAAGAACATAAATTCTAGAGAGGTAATCACAAAAACAAGAGGAAATTAGTTTGTAATTATAGTTATCTTGCTTTCTTTGTCTGGTCTGTTATGTAATATCCAACATAATAGATGCTAAGATAATCCTCTGGTCACAAAATTTATCCACAGACAATACGTATTATAACACTTGCAAAGAAACAAAAAACTCTAAAAACAGTAGAACTGGTGAAAAAATTCTCTCAAGTATTACTATTTTCTTACCAATTAATACAGTATGTTTAACTGTAAAGTGATGTAAACAGTATAATTTTACATATCATTAAAATATAACATTTCTTATTGGAGCCGGATTTTTGTCATGATAACAAAGCAACAAATATAGACAGGAGAGGTTTACAGTGGTTTATTAGACACTGGTTTCAGTTTGACCCCTCTGAATACAATTATGGGGCCTTCTCACATCTCCATTATTATGGACACATTACTAAAATGGGCCCACATCAGAAGGACACAGTAAAAAATTAGGTGAATGTTCAAATGGCATCACATTTAAAGCATATGCTGTGTTTGGATATGTTTGTTTGGACATCAGATTTGCATTTCTGGGTGTTATTCACAAAAAGGATCAAGATCAAGTTAAGCTAAAAATATGGCTAGAATTCACAGCTGTTTAGAATAAAGTTAACCTGAGTTTCGGCTCAATTTGAGCTGGATTTCTTTAGTGAATACTGCCCTTGGTACGTGTGTGTTACAATTTAGAAAGGGTTGTTGTGAAATTTATGGTATATTCTCCCACTTGAGTTAACATACAGATGAGTTATATAACGACTTCGATATCACATGGTGGAGATTGATGCTACTACTGTATTTGAGATACAGATATTAAAGTTCTGAGTAGGTCCAGTAGTTTGAATAGGCCTCAGGACAACTTCTGAATATGCAAACTGCTACACACATCGCCAATGGCATGATTGTGGACTTGGAAATAGTTACCCTTACATCTGGAGTATGCTGAAGTGAAATATACAAGATGTAAATTTCAGTAAACCTCCTCAATTGTTAGCAATGGTAAATCCCAGCAAACTCAGTTATTCGTTTCCAAAAAGACTCATCTTCAGTCAATATAAATAATAATCAGGTTCAAAGAGAGAAGACACCTTGTCACTGCATTTCTCCCTTTGTGTAAAAATCTTGCTTATGTAGTTTTAGCAGGCTTAAAGTTGCCCGTACCCTCCACTCTGCAGCTTTGAACATGACAAAATCTGAGGACAGAATCAGTAAAATATCAAATGTTAAAATCAATTCCAAAAATCTCAAATGTAACAAGAATATAAAGTAGCTTTTTGTTTTATGTTTCTATCTCATCATACAATACTAGATTAGTTGAATTAAGATGTTAACGTGACTTTCAATCATATTGATAAGGTCATATCACAATGGGCTGTTGGGAATCAAACTTAGGACCTGAGAAATGTGGGGCTAGTATTTTACCCACTGTGCCACTCCACTCCGTTTTCTACCCAAGTGCGAGAAGGCATGACATACTGCCTTAGTGTACAGCGATACCACAGGTATTGTTCGACCTTGGTAAGGAATGTGAGATTCACCGCAGTATGTGAAATTCGCTACTTGGAACAGCCTTTAAAACTAAAACAAGAGCACTCGGAGAGCTCATACCCCCGCCATGACATGTATGACTTTTTTTTTTAAAATGGCTCAGTAAGAAGCGAATTGAAAACTCTGGATCTTTGATATATACAGATATTTTTCTGTAATCAGGGGGTGATCCGGATCACTACAAATTTAAAGAGATCTAAGTTGTAGCTTGTCATTCTTTCATGAAGATAAAACCAGCAGTATTTGCGAAATCCTTCTAATGAATAGAAAAATAACTGTCATGAATTTAATACCTCCTTGGCAGTGGTAAATAATCTAATTTTGCATTAGCTAAGACTGGAGAACACATCCCAAATATGGATATCCCACAGATCATAGGAAATACACAGGGTCCAGTTCATTGGTGAATTTCCTATTGTGTAGTTTATGTTTTGGACGTGAATCATGTTGAATATTTTTGTAACCTATAAGAAATAGGAAATTTAGCAAATATCTACACCCAAAGACTTATTTTTATTTATTTTATTTATTTGGGGTTTTACGTTCAGGTCATATCACGACAGGTAGTTGGAAGGGCAGAGGAAACCAGTACATACAGTTCGTCAGGGTTCTGTACTCTTAACTGCCAACCAATGGCAAGCAACTACCAGCTTTCCCACTTGAGGCCATGCCGGGAACCGAACCCCGGCCTCAGAGGTGAGAGGCGTGAGTGTTACCACTCTGCCACCATAGCCACCGAAGACTTATTTAAATCTATCATTGTTTTCATGATGTTTCAGACCCCCATTGATGCAGAGGTAACCCAGTCATACATATGCTACTGGAGATTTGCTACTCAAACATGATCTACATACTTGCTAGCTGGTGGAAGACACCATAACTGTGGTTTCACATTGCAGAAATGTTGACCAAAAGGCTTTGCATTTTATGTTCTCCAGATGTCTACTGCCAAGTGTTACATGGCATCAAAATGTGTCATATTAAACTCATATTCAAATAATTGTTGAGTATAAAGATCTCTAGGAAATAGCAGCTCGAGATAAAACATTATTACCAAGTAGTTACCAAAGAATGAAATTGAAACTTCTTAATTTAAGGACTGAGGTGTAGATCATTTCTGTAAACATAACGTGGGGACATCTTTCAATTCAAAGCCATTCCTGGGTAGATTTGTCTAATTTACATGTAAACAGCTTGCAGTTGTGGCCTCCATGGACCTCGTATATATTCAAGTATTGCACTTTTTTAAGTTGTGAGATTTTGCGGAGGGGGTTTAGCAGGCCAAGGAAGATTACAAAAATATAAGATTTGCAGTGTATATTTGTCACAATTAAATTTACGTACTGATTAACCCTAATTGTTAAGATATGTTAATACCATAACAAATTGAAAACTATAATCGTTAAAAATGCATCGCTGCAAAAAAAAAAGACAATTAACTGAACGTGAAAATAACAAACCCTCAAAGACTTAATTATAATTCATTACCATACTTCTGAGATTCCATCAACAGATGAAAACACCACTCTTTACATATACATTATATTGATTATCAGAACACAAATCACTCTTATGTTTAAGTAATGATCTCTCCAATGTAAAAATGGTTGACACAGATTCCTTTGACTAAACAATGAAATTTTGTTGCATGCCTTACACAAGTCTCTATGGAGCCCCAGCTAGGGACATTAATATACACCGAGTTGCCATGATTCTGTCAGGGGCCACAATTTGGCCATCTGGACAGATTAAGCACATGGTAATGGTACCAATCCTCATAAGCCTATGTCGTGAATATTCATGAGTAAAGTGTCATAATTAGGATCATAATTATCATATTTATGGTCTCCGTGCATATTATTATTTGTTCTATCTGACATTATATTTTTAAACTGAATTTTGAAACAGGCAGCAGGCTATCATAAGCATTTGGTTATAAATGTACAATTACAAAGATCTTGCCCATCAAATGTACCATTAAACATGCTTTTGGGTGAATTAAGTGAAACATTGGGGAAAAATAACTCAAAACAAATTATTTTTAACTGTACCTTAAAATAGGGGGCCAAAAGTTGGATCCCTTAGTTAGAAAATTTTACTCTTCAGGGGAAATAATAATTAACCCCATTAAATATAAAGAAAACGAAGTAATGAACAAAAACATTTCCAAAACAGAAAACCACTTAGTTGTTTGCATAAAATCATGATCTTAAAGTGACACAGAATAACAGTGTAGTTAATGCAAGTGTTTATACCATACAACGGCCGAATCACTGCTCCTTAGTGTGTAAATTTTCAGCCATTTTGGTAATTCCTCATCACCAGATGGTGTTGTTATCACCCCTTATTTTCTTGTGATTATCAGATAATCTAATGATCTAGATTATATAAATTGATGATTTGTTGATCAAGAGATCATCTGGTGCTCAAAACACTAATTGGTCCTCACTGGATCATTTGGCTATAATGACATAATAAGTTATACTCATAAAGTGTTGTCGTGCCCACGAGATCTATAAGGGATCACCTCAGAACATGAAATAATGACTTGTACAAACTAAAATAAAAATCACAAAGTCCTAACATGGACTCCGTAAGTCTCTTCAATACAAAGTGAAAAAAACTTCTTTCTTCTTTTCCAAGACATCACTGTTCATTTGTCTATTTTGAATTGGTTACTGGCAATTAGAGAATGCTGATTTCAGATTTATTTTAGTAATTGTGTGTTGACTTATATTAAAAGGTTAATTCAATTTTTTTTGCCATTGGTAGCTGTTTCTACATTCAAATCAGCTCTGTACTGAATTAGGATTACCTTCATGTATATTTATATTTTTTCAATTTAGAATATTATTTATCAAAGCTGATTTAGCAAAAATGTTAGTGACTTATAATTTGATTGCCCTGATGTTGTAATCATCACATATGTTTTATGGAGTAGAATTAATTCGTCAAAAATATTATGAAACATATAAAAATCTTAAATAGATCCAGTAGCCTAGACAATGAAAGTAAATTTTTATATACTAGGAAAAATCATTTTCGAATACTTAGAAACTTTTTAGCTGAAATATGGAATGAAAGAAATAATTTATTGTTTAGAGATTGTAATGATATTTAAAAGAAAGCTCATCGTTTTTTTATGGTCTGGAATAATCCCACACACAGTATCATCATTGTAATTGTATTTCTTTATAAACCCTTCAGGGGTGGGTGATATTTCTTATATTGTTTTTTATATTTATGCAATGAAATTGTATATCACATGTCACTGCAATAAAATAAAATAATATATGTTCTTTTCATTACCAGATCACCTGGGGCTCAGAACTTATTTAGTTATCAACAGATGATGTAGTTATCACTGAAAAGCATCATCTGATGCTCACAAGATGGCATGATAATGGCCTCTGGTGATCACAAAAAATAAGTATCAATCCAAACATGAACTGGTGAACACCATATCTGGTTACCACAACTGAAGAATTTGTGAGCACCAAATGCTCTGATGATCATCATTTATTTTGTCGTGATCTCCTTAAAGGATTTCTTCTAGTGTCCATGGCATCATCTGGTGAGCACCAGATCTAGTGATCATCACACCATTTAGTGATCACAACTTACCAAAATATAAGCAGTTAATGCCCTTATAGGGGCTCCGTAAAATACTGGTTTTTGTGTGACGGCAGACATTCTAGGAATACAAATAAAAGTGGAAAGCATCGATGAAATGATCCAAAACCAAAAGGCTTTTAAATTTTTTGAAATAGTTCATAAATATATTTAATTGCCACGTCTTTGTGTGATAAAATAGCACTTTTTTAGCACTAATTTTTCCCTGCTATCTTATTTCACATGTGGTATAACATTAATGTTCGCCGTCCACAGCATGGTTTTGATGTTTTGTGTAAGCTGTAAGATAGATAGCATAAGACAAAAAAACTTTATATTGTTTGAAATGGAAAAAAAACATGAGAACAAAACAATTAAGTGATAATTCTTATTTTTATGGTAATAATTGTGCTTCGTTGCAAACAACTATGTTGGAAAAGTACATTATTCATAAGAATTTGGAGATAATTAGTGTGGTTCATTTTTTATCACCAGTTTGAACAAAGTAAATTTGGCTTTTATTTTCATTGACAGATAAGTTAAAAATTGCAACAGTATTACCCACAAGTTGTCTATACTTTACTTAAAACTGTGACTAAAAAGAGTATTGTGTATCTGGATTATTGAAATTCACTGTTTCGTAATTTGTCATCCAAAAATATCACTAGGCTCCGGTATAGCCAAAATTGTTTGGAATCCTTTGTTACTGGTGCATCCGGATTGGATCATATTACTTCAACCCTCAAGTCTCTTCAGTGGCTTCCTGTCAAACAACAAATTATTTTTAAGAAATTGGTACTTCACCATTTGAAAGCCAAAATATTACCCCCATATCTGCCTTTGCATATGTCTGCTGTTAAAATAAGATACAGCAATCCAGAGATATTCCTTAAGGTTCCTTATTATTTTTCATCAATTCATAAATCAAAAGTTCACTTTGAGAATAGATTCTGATATGATCCTCAAGACCTTTGGAACAACCCTCCACTAGAAATTCAAACTGCACCTACTGTTTCATGTTTCAAAAGGCCATTTAAAGCCTATCTGTTTCAGAAGTCTTTCCCTCTCTAGTTCTCGGCTACCTAAAATCAATGGTCTCCTTTGTCACAACCTTTCTCATGTTTAATGACTTCTGATTTTTGTCTCAAGTTTTTGTATGGTGTGTCTTAGAATCCATTACTTCGGACATTAAGCTCTTGGTCAAAGTCAAAGTTGGAGTTTTACATCGCATTCAACAGCCAGGGTCATATTGGGACAGGTCCTCACCATTGCCGCTTGTGGTACTCGAACCCACACAGAGGTGACAGCCTGTAATTAGATGCCAAACTTTGCTAACCACTAGGCCACTGAGGTCCTCATTAAGCACTTAAGATACCTGATATTAGATATTTGGTAGGTTTTATGGATCACTTATATTCTATAGTGGAGAACTTGAGTCACTTTCATATATTATACTTTAACATAATTGTCTCAAATAAGCAGTTAAAAAGAGAGTTGTTGTATCCCATCCCTCTCAACAATCAAGGTCATATGGATAGGCGCCCAGAACATCACTCATGTTGTCATGAGTTGGTTTTGAATTTGTGTCCACAGATGTTATGCAATGGACCAAATGACCAGTCTAATATGTGAAGATCATGATATTATAAATTGTTAGAGCATCATAATTTTTGTAAGATGACATGTCCTCCCCGAACAAAATAGAAAGCTAAAATATCCACTGATTACAAGCTGACTGATATGACCTAAATCATGGTAACATCTCACAACATTACACTATGGTAGACCCTTCATTGCCATTATAAATATCAGGAAAAATCTGATTGGAGATTTATTAATAAAAAAGGTATGCAACATGGAAAGAATTTTCTGCTGAATTCTGGGAACATAGTATTGAAGTATTCCCTAGGTTCGGGTTGACAGTATACATTTCAACGCAAACAGAATGTTCCTAATGAATTGTAGAAACATGTTTACTCCATGTTTATAGTATTGAAGTATTACATGGGTTTAGGAACATGTTGTTTTGGAACATAAATAGAATGTTACTGGGGTAATGTTAGGAACATGTATTCAGACAGGACGTATGGAGCACAAATAGAATGTTCCTGATAAATTGTTAAGAACATGTGTTTAACCCAAGTGTGCAGTGGTGAACAATTACCTCTGTAATAGTTACCAGATGCTATGGATCACTGACAGAATGTTCATTGGGAAATGTTATGTGGGTGTTCCACCACACGACTAAGGCTCCCGATTAAGGGTTTTTGAGGGTCGGTTTCAAAAATTTGCTTAGTCCCAGGCGTCCTGTAAGTGTCAGTTGTGGTCGGTTGGGGCCGTGAGAAATATCAAACATGTTTGATATTTCTCCCGACCCCAACCGATTATTTTTTCCCGCCATAAACAAAATGTCCAGTCCCAGGCTTCCTCAGGCCTCCTCAGACCAAATTTACACAGTCCTATGCTGTCCCAGGCCGCCTGCGACCCTTAGTCCCAGACCCTCTATTCCTTAGTCCCAGGCTTCCTGCGACCCTTAGTCCCATTGCAAAACAAAAATCGGCCATCTCAGTCTGGGGACGCCTGGGGACGCCTCAGGACACCTTGTGGTGTCGGGACTTAATCCTGGGTTAGTCGGGGCTTAGTCCCAGGAGGCCTGAGGCGTCCTGGGACCCAGTCGGTTTGTGTACGACAGGATCATGGTTCAAACCGACCAGACAAATGGCTTAGTCTGTTCTTAGTCCCAGACCAGTTAGGGACTGTCTGGGGCCGCCTGAGGCGTCCTGAGGCTTCCTGAGGACAATCTGTACTTAATCCCAGACTTTGAAACCGATCCAGTTTTCCCGCCCATTTTTGTTTTTTTTTCACCGACTGTCCACGATTAAGGGTCGCCGACAGGGTCGGGGCTTAATCCTTTGTTGGAACAAGGGCATTAGGATTTGATTTAATTCATGTGGGTTAAATATCACTTTAATCTCATTGTGTAGGTTATATTGCGACATGTAGTTTTAAGGGCGGAAGAAACCAGTACACACTAGTTGGTCAAGATTCTGCACTGTAAACTGCCATGCATCAGTATGCAATTATTAGCTTTCCCACAACCTCAGGGTTGTGAGGTGATTATTGTTACCCACTACACCACCCAGTCCCCCCAGAAAGTGCTCGGATCATGTTCACCCGGCATATGTGACAACTTTCTTTAGAATGAGAACTAGGCTTCACAGACTTGAGATGAACCAGATTGGACTCACCAAGACTTGGTAGGACATTTTTTATTGATAGAGGAGTTCTCATGACATGATCATGGGTCATGTGACAATACTGAAATGAAAGTGAGAACTTCACTGAGATATAAATGTAAAATGTCCTTTCTCAAGCAATTCAAGCTACCTGTATTTTAGAATGTCAAAATCGAAAACAAAACAGAAAAAAAATATATGTATGCTTTCCTGCAGTAACTAGGTAGTGGATATAGTATAACACATTCCATCGAGTAATGGTAAGGAATAACAGAAATTACAAAATGATAATACCTGTTAGAGAAAGGAGCACCCACCTCCGTAAGAGGAGACTTTTGTTATAACAGTGTTTTTTGTAATGTAACTCTAATCGTTATCATTGCCTCAAACCCCTCAACACTTAATTAATTGAACGTGTCTTCTTATGTATGAAATGCTGTAACTATGTTATTGGAACAAAGAAATAGATGACTGGTATAGTTTACTGGTATAGTATAGTTTAAAAAATCAAACCTAGCCAATTATTTTAATTAACATCAATACATGGATTAAAGTGGACTGGAGAAATTTAACAAAAATTAACAGAATGTACTACAAAGTCAATTTTGGACATTTAGCTACTCATTTGTTCCACATTATAAACATGTACGAGTGTATAGTATATTCAATACCATAACATTGGCTTATGTTGTCTCAGATGCAAAATGTTAAAACCAATTGAAGAACATGAAAAACAGGTTTGATATAGTTATCTTCTCTATTTGTTATTTCATGTAGCTGAATTAAACACACTGTTAAAACACCAGTATCATTAACAAAAAATAAACTTAGTTAATGCATGCAGTGTGTCTGCTATTCTTGCTTAATATCTGTGGTAAAACTAATCATAATTAGGCAAGGTAGGGTCTTACAACCTGTGGGTTTTACATCCAGTTCAACAGCCAGTGTCATATTGGGACAACCCACATGGTGGTGACAGCCTGTGATTAGATGCCAAACTAACCAACCCACAAGGCCATTGAGGATCTCCTGACCATCATTGGGGCCTTAAGATAGATTACATTAATTAGCAAGTATATATGGACAGTCAAAAACCATGGGGATGTTGACCTATCGTTTCAGTCAAAGTCATAAGGACCCTCTTGTTCTTGTATACTGAACTTTCCACACGCCTTACACAGTGAGATGTTATCACCATATATCAATTTATTTTCATGATAAAAGTCTCAAATCGGAGATGAAATCCACGTGTCTTTATTGATATTTCTAGCCCACCACGACGGTGTGTCATGATTCCACCTCCTACAGCCTCTGTACTGTGTAGCAAGGATGGGAAATCAATGCACTTCCAGGAAAATGTACTTCTCTTCACCTTTGTGTGAGTTTCTGTTATATATTTTTGTGTTTATTTGAGAGGCAGTTGTTTATTTTTTGACAGCTCAGAACAGTAGGAGGATCAAACAATTCACGATGGAGTCATCTTTTGAAGGAGACGGTGATGTATTGTTGAACACATCTAATTGGTTTGAAGAAACTGTCACAAACTGTCTTTAGGTATTGGCTCCCTGCATTCAAATAATTAGTGTGTGTATTTCATGTGTGTTTATTGGTAAGTTAAAGGTTTACTACACCCCCAAAACAAAAAGCATTTAAAACATTTATTACAATATGGCAAATCATTTTCCAAACAGAATTATGAAACACAGCTTAATTACTGAGTAATCAGCAATGAAAGAAAATACACCTTTGCCATATATGGCAAAACTGGGCCCAAGCCACGAAAAATGCGGAATGCACAGCTGTAGTAGTGTGTGTGTGTGCACTGACATCATGATGGCCCATGTATTTTCTCTGTTTTATGCACTGGTAAGTCATTCAGATATAGAAGTGTAGATATACTTGAAATGGCCTCATTTTAAAACTGATAAATAGAACCACGATACTACACATATTGTGCTTTATCATGACCTTGTGTTGTAGCCTGTAAAAAGATTAAATAACCTGACAAAATGATGAGAAAAGTAATAAAAATGATCCATTAATTGTGATGATTGTACTACCATGGTTAACACACAGAGCATTGTAAAAAAGGGATATGGGATGTATGATTTAATCATGTTTCCTATACTATACTTACTTTATTACTATAATACATTTATGGGTAACATTCTGTTATCAGATTTATCTTCAAGGTATCAAAGACTCCAAGTATAGTTCAGTACAGTACCGGACAAGTGTTTTATTCCATTTTTATCACATAGACACACACTGTGTGATCAGCTGAAGAAAATAACATTTTGTTCCTGTATGTGGTGGTTTGATGGTGAATCTTGAAAATATATTAGTATTTTGTCCGGTTATAAGCATGATAAGGATATTGAGGAGTCTTATAATTTTTACTGTTTTGTATATATCATAGGTGGGACCAATAGCATGGCTAATTCAGTGTATCTGATTTATAACTGATACATAACTTATAAAACATTACAAATTTATACATTTGCTAAAAGTTTCTCCCTGTACTCACATCTAAATTTTTCTCTCTTTTTTGGCATCTGGTATTTTTGAAGTTAGTAAATCATCTAATTTTCATCTTCACTAAACATTTGTTCAATTATGTTAATAACATGACTTTGTTACATCACCATTTATGAAGTATGTGCCCTGTTCTATCTTTCTACTTGTTATCTTTCTGTACTCTATGTATGTTATCCTGGTTTTTAAATACTCAAAAAGGGCCAGTTTTTTCATTTTGATATATATATATATATATATATTATACATTCATCATGATAAAAAATACTTTTAAATTCAATGATCCTGAAAGTAAGACATGTATACTGTACTAAACACAGACATGTATTGAGATAGGCACTAGCCAGATTCACTAGTGGGGCACTGCTGACGTAAGAACACCAGCTCACTGGTAAATTTGACGAAGTGAGAAGTGTGTACTGTTCCCTTGACAGGCTTGTGATAAAAGTCATTTTATAAAGTGTGTGGTTTGTTTTGAGAGTTCTAACTATGGGCAATCTATATAAATACATTAGTTGAGTTGATTACAAGAAAAAAATATATAGTAAATTTTGGAGTATAGTGATCCTTTAAGTAAAGAGATGTTTATACATGTTCATAAAATACTTGAACCTGTCAGATAAGGCCCAGTGGATAGTGCTAAAACATTTCTCACAGGAACAATCTTTCTTCAATAGCTTCTAAATCCACCTCACTGTGACCTGTCATTTTACTGCCCAGAAATACAAGAATCACAAAAAGCACTATGTAAGCATTGCAATAGCAGGTCTACATGCTTAATTTGTAAATATGTATGATGTTTTATTCGTATTTGGCTGTATATTAGTTCTGGGACAGCTTCCTCAAGTAGATTAGTTATACACCACAGATAACTAGATAAGGCTTAACAATGTTTTAAGAGACTGCAGAAGAAAACGTGTTACATGATATTTTGACCCCATCCGCCATTTAAAATGGCAGTCCACCATTTTAAACAGCAGGCTGCCATTTTAAATGCTCAGCCAACTAGATAACTGGAATACAAACTTCATATCATAGTATGCACTAATGACATATGAACCAACCATTTTTGGTGTGCCATCCAGCCACAATTAAAAAAAAGGCGAGGGATATAGGGTAGATAAGAAAGTGAAGGGAGATCAGGTTAAAGAGAAAGGAGGGGTTATAGAGAAGATAAGGGAAGGAGGAAGATAGGGTGGGAATTAAGGTGAAGAGATAAGGGATCTAAGAAAGTGTGGGACATAGGGCTGGTGTAAAGGAGGTGTAGTTAGGGTGGTGAAAAAGATAGCGAGAGATAGAAGCAGTAGGGAGGAGGATAGGGCAATAAAGAAGGGGATTTTTCTTTTCCCTCCTTGCCTGGATATATCCCCTCCTTCTTGCCTGGTCCACAGGGTGTAAGATAGGCCGAGTAGAAAAGAGGAATGGACACAGCCCAGATTACAAGAGGGAGGGGGATAGGGTATTCAGAAAGGTGAAAGTTGGGCTTTTACATCCTGTTCAACTGCCAGGGTCATGTTTGGACAAGTCCTCAGAGCTGCCACTTATGGGTCTCGAACCCTAATCAGAAAGGGGATGGATATCAAGTACATGAGATTTGGAGAAAGATGTGGCAGGTAAGAATATTTAGGGATATCGATATCGAACAAGCTAAAAGGGGATAAATATATGTTGAGTGGAAGGGGGAAGAATGGATGAGTGAGAAGGAAGGATAAGAATTAAAAGGAAGAGATAAGGCATCTGAGATAGGATGGGACATAGGGTAGATATGAAGAGGTGGGGGTAGAGATAGGATGGGTAGGAAGATGGTGGTAGATTTGTCATTTAAGAAGCAATGAGGCAGTGGGATAGGCCAGGAAAGTAGATCATAGGGGATGGGACATATGATATATAAGAACAAGACAGGAGAAAGGCTCTTACCAAGGAATGAGAATTGGGGTAGAGCAGGAAAGAAGACAATGGACGATTTTGTTTGTTACTGTCATTAAGTATCTGTAATATATGTTGCCTACACCTACTGTAACTTAATATAGCATATGTTGGATAAGTTTGTTCCTGTGCAGGACTTTTCTACATGTTAGAGAATCTTTTCTGTTGATAACCTATATTTTCCAGTTATGAAAAGGTTTTGGTTCTTTTTAGATAATGGGCCTTAACTTTTGAATATATTATGACTGCCTAAAATACTGAGACAATAGTCACAATATATTCAAAAGTTTGTACCCATTATCCAGGAAGAAGACAAGACCATATAACAAGAGGGTCAGTTTTTGTTATCCACAGGGAAAGTTTCTAACCTGCAGAAGTTTTCTCCAAAAAGAACAACATATATCACAATATCCTGTATTAAGTTACAGTGTAGAAAAAATTGAATACAGATACCTAATGTCTGTAGAAAATTTTAAGGCTGTTATCAAATACAATTATTGACTCTTTCATTTCTTAACTGTCACTCCTCCCTACCTTGCCCATCATCCTGTCCTTAACATTTTACAGACCCCATATCCCTCCCTCTTGTTACCTGGCAAGTTAGTTTTCCCTTCATACTAAACTGGTCTTTCTCCTTGTTCTGATTATACCTATAAAAATTCTTACCTGACATATCTTCCCCTTGTAATCTGCTCTTTTACTGTCACCTTTTTTATTCACCCTATCATTGTCTACTTTCTTGCATAAACTTAGGGGAATCTGGTCATCTCGGACCATACAAACTATAAGACTTATTAAGGTAGTTGGGTTAAACTAAGTTTCACGTAAATTATTTCAATTATTTGACTTTTAAGCAACATTTCTGTTAATAAAATGTTGTAAGGAAACCCCACAGAATTCTGTGACCTCTTTTGTGTATACATGAATATAAATGAATTGTGTAAGTGCATGAAATTGAAATGTTAATTCTTCAGCTAGGTACATGTTTCCAGGTAACATATTTGATCTCCAGGCGGCATTTCAAAACATATTGTTAAAAAATCGCAAAGAATACTGTGATTTCATATTTTTTACATAAATATGAATATTTATATGAGTTGTTCTCATATTCACTTTGTAGGGGGCCGACTTTGAAGTGGACCGAGTTGTCCATAAAACCCCTTAGGAAGGGAAATGGAGATCAGTCAGCATTGTAGCTGAATTGAGAACATGTTAGCTCATAAGACACAAGATCATGAGAAGTGATTAAACAGAAAACACGGATGCCCCCAAATAGAGGCTAATAGTATAACCCATAATAATAAACACAAAATAATGACCTATAATCTGCTTTCCTGGACTATCCCACTCCCTAATGGTTTCTTAAATGGCAAATCTACCACCATCTTCCTATCTCCAGCCCCACCTCTTCATGCCTACCCTATGTCCCAACCCTATCTCAGATGGCTTAAAATAAGGGTATGTAAGAAAGTAGAATGAGATAGGGTGAATAAGAAAGGCGACAGTGACAGAACAGATGACAAGGGGAAGATATGTCAGGTAAAAATTTGTAGAGTTATAGGGTACATCAGAATAGGGCAAAAGACAAGTTTAGCATGAAAGGAAAACTGACATGCCAGGTAACAAGAGGGAGGGATGTGGGGTCTGTAAAATGATAAGGAAGATGGGCAAGGCAGGGAGGAGTGACAGGCAGTTCAAGTAAGAAAGAGTCAATAATTGTACTTGATAATGGCCTTAAAATTATCTACAGACATTAGGTATCTGTATTAAATTTTTCTACTCTGTAAGTTAATACAGGATATTGTGATATATGTGGTTCCGTTTGGAGAAAACTTCTGGAGGTTAGAAACTTTCACTGTGCATAACAAAAACTGACCCTCTTGTTATAAGGTCTTGTTTTCTTCCTAGATAATGGGTACAAACTTTTGAATATATTGTAGCTATTTTGTTAATATTTTAGGCACTCAAAATATATTGAAAAGTTAAGGCCCATTATCTGGAAAGAACCAAAACCTTTTCATAACTGGAAAATATAGGTTATTAACAGAAAAGATGCTCTAACATGTAGAAAAGTCCTGCACAAGAACAAACCTATCCAATATACCAGTATATACTATAATAAGTTACAGTAGGTGTAGGTAATATATATTACAGATACTTAATGACAGTAACAAAACACAATCCTCCATTGTCTTCTTTCCTGCTCTACCCCAATTCTCATTCCTTGGTAAAAGCCTTTCTCCTGTCTTGTTCTTATACATCATATGTCCCATCCCCTATTCAGATGTTTTTCCTTCCCTTAGTTCCCACTATATTTGTCTCTCTTCTTCTTATCTGCTGTATAACTCTCCTACTTTCTTATTTCAGAATACCGTTCTCTTTGCAGGCCAGGTAAGGAGGGGAAAAGATAAATCCTGTCTTTACTTGTCCTATGCCATTCTGTTACTGCTTCTTATGTGGCCTGCCATCTTTTTACCCACCCTATTCCCACCCCTTCAGACCCGCCCTATATCATCGCCTTAATTCCCACCACATTTCTACCCCGTCTTATCTGTTCTATAACCACCTTTCTTATTCACACTATCTAATTCCAACTTCTTACCACCCTATATCTATTCCCCATGTTACCTGGGCTGTGTGGGTTCTCCTTCCTTATTCAGCCTATCTTTCTCCCTGTAAGTAAGAAGGAGCGCTATATGTCAGGTGGTGGGGAGGGGGAGACATCCTTTTCTTCTCCTATATCCCGACTGCAGGGTGTTCTATTATTTCTGAATGTCATTCTGTGTCTTTGAAATATGATCCAGACTTTTCCTGAATGTAGTTACTTCTTATTTTGGCAAGACCGTACAGACATAAAAAATCATAAAGGTCAGTTCATTACTTTTGGAAAGATATTAACCAGAAAACCAAAGTCACTAAAAATGCACAGAATATGTACTGGATCTTTTCAAAAAAAATTTATCACCTTTTACTTTGGTCAGGCCCTACCCACACAAAAATCGTAAAGATTTGTGTTCATGAACACAGAGAGACACATAGACAGATACAAGAAGACACCCCAAAACATAGGTGTGTTGAAATTGTTCAGTTCCTCCTTTAAGCCTTACACTAACCTCAAATTATGGCATGTTTATGTCTTTGCAAATCACTGTATTGTTGATATAAAACCTTAACCAGAATATCTGATTTCTTTGACTCGAGCTACTGCAGTTGTTGCACTTTAGAATCTGCAGTATCACAGATAAAGGGCTATAAAATTCATATAGTTCTTTGATTACAAAAGCATTTTTTCTCAATTGCTTGGTTAATTCCTCTATTTTCTGGATCAAGAGTTACTGTTGGTGAGAATGTATTTCTGCTTGGCCAGTGAAGTACAGTGAAGTTGAAGCACAATGAAGATCCAATATATTTGAGGTTATTGGCAGGGTTTCACTGGTCAGTAATTTTGTGTGATTGGTATTTGACATAGCTATCAACTTTAATTCAATAAGATTTTATTTTATTCATATTTATCAAGTGCAATGGAAATGTATCATATTTAATGTGAAAGGTATTGAAGAGTAATTTGATGTCACTTAGTTAATTGCTTTGGTGAAATGAGTTACTCGATCCGATGCATCATGACAAATGAATTAAATAAATAAAACCCTATGAGATTCAATTATTAAAAATTGTTTTTACTCATTTGTCAATAGGTGACATTTGGAAATTAGTACATAAAATGGCTATAAAGATACCAATAGATCTAAAAGTGATTAATAAATGATTAATAAGATTAATTTTGAAAAACACTCTGCAGAATTAATATTTTAATTAAAACCCTCAACATAGGCATACCAAAGACAAGCAATCTCCAGTCAACAATCCATTTAAATAGCCAGTTTGCCCAACCACAACCCTGTCAAAAAGAACAGAAGGTGGTATTTACCAACTGACACAAATCTCATAACCTGCACTCAGAAACTCCCTAAAACAATTCTTTTTCTATAAACATTGGATTCAGAGTCCATAAACATTGGATTCAGAGTCCTGGGCCGGTATTCACAAAGGGTCTTAGACTTAGCCAGGTCTTAGGCTTAAATGTGGTCTTAAAATTAAGACTTTTGTCTCAGCTTTTAAGTTTTGTCTTAAAACCGTATTTACAAAGGGTGACTTAGCTAAGTCCAAGATTATCAAATAACCACAGTGGTTTTATGTGTCATGTAACCTTTCTTTTATATTCAAACTATACTATTAGTGACATATATATCCTTCATTTAATGCATTTTATCTAAGGAAAAGTGCTGTTTTAAAATAGAAAACCTGGGGCAAAAGTTTATGGCGGCCATATTTAAGTCCTCTTTACAAAATTTAAGCCCACTACCAACCAGTCTTAAAGTTAAGCCCTTATTTAAGCCTTAAGACTGGTCTTAACTTTTTTGTGGATACTGCTAAGACTAAGACAAAAGTCTTAGCAATTTTTCCGGCGAAAGTTAAGACAAAAGTTTCAACTTTAAGCCTAAGCCCTGGCTAAGACCTTTCGTGAATACGGGCCCAGGACAGTCTGTTTGAGTTTATTTGAATCTGATGTGGTTGGTATAAAAATTAAACATGTTTGATATTTTTCAGGACTGGTCCCAGACCTGGATCAGGATTCCATTTTCCCACCCTTTTTTCATTAAGGATTCCAAGATGAATTAGGGCTTAATCCTTTGGTGGAACAGGGGCATAAGTTGAACAAAAAGAAGAATGGCTACATCATTTTTATTGCCGTTATTTCATAAAATCAATATTTCTAATTATATTGAAATCATATAAGGTTGGGTTTAAAGGTTATGGGGACTCCAGACAAATTAGAAGGTCCCCAGTCTGGTCCCAGGATCAGCACACATTTGAATTTTCCAGCATTTTGTGACAAATTTTCGGCATTTTCTACCCCATTCCCCTCGACTTTAAAGTCGGGGCCTCTGTATTGGCAGTCCTTGAATATGTAACAATAAGGGTTTTACACATCTTCATTCAGGTGATAATCCCAAATGTGCCAACAATGAGCATGCATCCGAATGATCCCAAAAACAGACAGACATGAATGAAAACACAACATAAATGTTGGTAATAATGTTAAAATATCACGAATCTCTTTAACAGCTGCTATTTACCACATATGTTTTTAATGGATTTAATTATCTTACAGTTTGGCCAGAGTATTAACGTCCATTTTTGCCATGACCATATTGGGAGATCAGTTTTCCCTCATGTTAGCACGAGTGTGATTTGAACCGACAACCACAGAGTAAAGTACTTATTTGCCCAACTTGATACTTTGTTTTGAATATCTAGTTATAATAACCTAGCAACTATGATGACAGTAATGTAACAGTAATGTAGGTGTTTTAATGTATAAAGATTGTGATGTTAAACTTTATTGTTTTTTTATGATCTCAAATATCTTATCATCTGTAATTGCAATCCTTTCAGACGATACAACCATCAAGCCACACTCTGACTTGGCCAAGAATCTTGATTTGGCCCTTCAAATACCTTATATTCTGTATTTATTTATTTTGTTTTACCTATGCAGGTTTATTGTGGCGGCTTTCACCACTCTTAATAGGTTATATCATGACAGGGGGGGCTTGGTGGTGTAGCGGTTAGAGTTCTCGCCACCTCTGGGGCTGCCGGTTCGAATCTCGGGCCGGGCGCTTCATGTTGGAAAGTTGGTAGTTACTTGCCGATGCCCGGTGGTTTACAGTGCAGTATGCACTGGTTTCCTCCACCTGTAAACTACCCGTCGCAATATGACCCTGGCTGTTGAACGCGACATAAAACAACAAATAAATATATCACGACAGATAATTTTAAGGACAGAGGAAACCAGGGGCCGGTTTCATGAAAAGTCTCAAACTGAGCCAGACTCAAGGCTGAGTTAGGGTCTCAAATCTGAGACTTTTGTCTCGGCTGAGTTTTTGGCTCAAATGGATTTCACAAAGTATGGATCAGCTGAGACCAGTCTCAAGTTATGGTCTCAACTTTGTAATCTCATTTCATATATTTAATGGGCTTATTTTTAGTTTAAAAAGTTATATTTCATGATTATTATCATTTTAAATATCTTTAATACTCATAATACAAAGAAATTATATGATAATATATTATTCTAAGTGATCTATAAGATTGAGACTCAACTGAGGTTGAGTCTGGCTTTGAGTCCACCCTTCAGGCCTGTCACTTGATAATAGCCTATAAAGCATGTCAATTCTATTGACATTTGTTATTAGTAAATATTGAATATGTGGCTGTAATTACAAAATAAAATGAAAATAGAAGATTTCAAGATTTATCAATTTCATTTTGGAACAAATTGTATCGCTTTATGTATGTGTTTTTTGGCATCAAAGCTTGGACTCAAATTTAAGACACCTCCTTCATGGGCTCAAATTTGAGCCTGTGACTAAGCCAGGTCTCAAGTTGAGCTTGTTTGTGAAATGCATTGAGTCTGAGTTTACAGACTCAACTTTTGAGTCTGACTCAAGCCTTAAGTCTGTTCATGAAACCGGCCCCCAGTGCATATTAATTCCTTATATTCTTGTAAAGAGACAACAAATTAGTTACTAGATGACTGGCTAGTAATACATTCACAGCAGAAACACGCTAGTTACAATGTTATTACTTCTTCTACACCTGTGGTGACATGTTATTTTTATGTGCCCATACAAATTAAATTATGAAGTGTGAAACACTAAATGTTGTCTTACAACTTGGCAATATGATGTGTACCTCTATATATCCAGATACTTTAAATCTGTTTTAGTCAAAATAGATAATATAATGAAACAGAAAAAAAAGTAATTTGAAGAAGCCTTTGTCCAGAGGTAAAATATCAACCGGAAGCTTGAAATATCATTACGCCAGACTGGTTGCATTGAATAATAGAACAACAATACCTTAATATTGTCATTCACGTGCTGAAAACTAACTACTCAGTACCAGATATGCCGGTGTTCTATTGAAATGAGCAAACTTACCATAAACTTTCTGATAAAAGTTTTTGTATAATACTGGCTCTGCACATAAGGCATTAAACATCATGAGTGTACACATTTAACGGTTGTACCGACAAATATATGGCTCTGCACACTGGGCAATAAACATCATGACTGTACACATTCAACCTGTTGTACCAACAAATATATGGCTCTGCAGAAAAGGCATTAAACATCAGGAATGTATACATTCAACCTCTTGTAACAACAAATATTTTTATTAAGTGGCATGGGGTTCTGTCTCACTTATGTCTCTTCCCCAACTCACAGGGCTCAAATTTCAGGGAAACTTTTCAGTACACTGGCCATATAAATGGATGGCTTATATTGACGTTACAGAGATAAACTTATTTCAAATGGTTTCTGTCACCTTGATCAGTCCACTCCTAAAAGTGACAAATGCTGAGGGTCTGTCCCAATATGACTGAGGCTGTTGAACAGGAGATAAAAGCCAAACTTTAAACCTTTGAACTTTTGGTCATTCTAAAACACATGAATTGTACAATATGGTTTAGGCAATGCTGCTGCAGTAGCAGTAGTAGCAGCAACAATAGTAGTAGTAGTAGTAGCAGAAGCCGCAGCAGCAGCAGCAGCAGCAGTAGTAGTAGTAGTAGTAGTAGACCCCTGCCTCACTGTTCCGTTACAGGTGCTCAATAACCCCTCGCAAGGGACTGAATCATACATGTGTAAATCCCTGAACGTAATCATATCAGAGACACAGACGTATCTGGAGAAGTGTGAAAGCCACAATAGTATTTTTGACAACCACTTCACACAAAATGTCTGAGAGGGCAGTTTTTTCATGTGATGCTTTTTCTGGTAACAATACTACACTTTACTGGAGGGAGGTCCATGTTAGCAGGACCGTTCATCTCACTCAATGACAACCACTTCTCATTGGCTGCTCACAGTCAAAGGGTAAATAATTACAATTCAGGGTTGTAAATAAAATGGAAGGTATTTCAGCACATAACTGCACTTTAAAGGTAATTCTCACACTCAGTCTTCAGTAAATTCTCAATAAATATTGGTGTTAACTTTTTGACAGAAATTGTTGAAGAGACAGGGGTTACTTGTAATTTTCATGTTTTTGTATAAGGAAAAACTCATAACAAGTATATAGAAGTGACATAAAATGTTCAACAGCTATTACTGAAACAGTAGATGCAATTAATTTTAGAACCATTAGAGGTAGAGTTTTCCCCGCTATATTTATAAGGAACTTGTGGGTAGTTGCTTCATTCAACATCACATTTGATCAAGTAGATGTAGTTTTAGAAACAGGCGGCAATTTAAGTTGTTAAAAAGAAACTTGGCAATTCTTATAACTTTATAATACCTCAAAGGAATTATTGTTAGCTACTGGAAACAAAAATTAAACTGAAAAAGTCTTTGTTTCTGAAAACAAAAGGAAAAAGATAAGAATTCCTGTTTGAAGAAAAAGGATAATTCAAAACAGGTGAACTTTCTGGCTTGATATAGCTTCACATCACTAAAAGCTCCGGATTTCACTGGAACCAAATATTCTGGATTATCGTACAGGTAACTTCATTTGTAACCACAGAAAAGTCAGTCTACCATCAGAGCAGCTTCTTGTGCTATACATACGGATAATACATTAAAAAGTGAAGACCTCAAATCGATACCAAGCAAGTACACCTTGACTTCGGACAGTAGATCCTTTCAGCAGAATTATCAAAAACATTCGCAGTCAACTCCACCATTTCAGATATCTGTACCTCCACATGATGGCCATGTACCCAGATTTGCGAGCTGGTTGTGCCTTACTGCGGTCACTGGGTCCCACCCTAGTGCTGTACTCACTTCTCATCCTGTGCTGTTGCATGTTTTCACATCACCAGACGACTGAAGCCATGACACTTCCACGACAGCCAGCTGGTGAGTTTTTTCTTTGGTTTATGTACGTCCTTCAGATTGGGTTTTCCGTTCCAGTGTAGCACTCGATTCTGTATACCTCAGAATGTGTTTGGAGATACAAAAGCAGGCAGGGTGATTTTTCATATTCTGTATCTCCGACCAAATTTTATATTCCCTTGCCAGATTCTCCATCCCATGTCACAGTTCATGTCTTAATTATGCTCTTTATTATGAGGCAATTTTGCAATGGCAATCTGTTAAAGCCACAAGAAAGCCCTTAATGAGAACACGTCTAGATTGTATACCACATTACTCAACATGATTAATGTCTAATGTTGAAAATGAATGCATAAGTTTGTTTTGAAGATAGATTGGAGAAAAGCTGTAGATGTACTGCTTTCTATGTCACTACACGCCCTATTATCCTGTAATATACTAATAACTTAAATTAAGATTTTAGAGGGATACAGGTAATGATGGGGTTACACAAACTAGCTGCCATGTCATGTATTTCTTAATAAAATAAAATTTGGGTATGTAAACAGACTTTTACCTTCATTTCTTGGTAGTTTGTTAAACAGATCACGCGTCTTGGTGGAGTCCTTGGCTCTCTGAGTACTCTTGTTTGAATGGTTTTAGGTCAGATACTGTCAAATTATAGTCTGTTTATGAATGGATCTGTCCTGATAATATATTTTACAAAAGTTTATCCTTTCAAATGAAATGAGAGATGATTGTACCTTTAACAGTGAGGGAGTATATTTCAACAATTTGCAAAATACTCACTCAAAAATCAGAAATGTAAAAGACCAACATTCTTGCTTTAGGGGGCCAGTGCTATGCAGTGGTGCAGTGGAAACACACTCATCTCCTACCTCTGAGGTCAGTGGTTCAAACCCCGGACCCTGTGTCGGAAAGTTGGTAGTTGCTTACCGATGTTCAGCAGTTTTCAGTACAGAACCTTGACCAACTGTATGTACTGGTTTCCTCGGCCCATAAAACTGCCCATCGTAATATGACCTATATAGTGTTGAAAGTGATGTAAAGCCCCAAATAAATATATTAATCTAAAAATATTCTTGGTTTACATCAAACCTAAACTCCGTGAATAATACTTCACATGCCAATAGCCATTTTAACTCTAGATCACAAAAGGATCATAAAGTTAGATTTTAAAAGGATTAAAATTGGGTTAAGAATGTTTTGGATGCACAGAAATTCCCCCACATTTATCCGGTGATGGGTATTAGAGGAGGAGTCTGATAGGACTAATGTGTATTTATTTGTGGGAAATACATTAGTCTGAAACATGTAAAATGTTTTTGTGTTAGTTTACTTTCCTTCCACACCCCCTTTTCGAGACCCCAAATGAATGAACCATTGTGCCACAAATATTTTGAACATTTTAATACCTTCATTGCAGCCAGACAAATCCTAACTAAAGCAAACATATAAACTGTTTCATGATAGCTTTGTATCATCACTTTTCATGCACTTCTCCGAATTATGTTACAACCTTTTGCTAACATCAAAAGCTTAAGAAGCAGGACATTCTTCTGAGTACTGTACTGAGAGTTTTGATGATAAAAGCTTCTGAAGCAGGACATTCTTCTGAGTACTGTACTGAGTGTTTTTATGACAAAAGTTTCTGAAGCAGGACATTCTTCTGAGTACTGTACTGAGTGTTTTGATGACAAAAGCTTCTGATTTGTTTATTTGTTTGTTTATTTGGGGTTTTACGTCGCTTTCAACACTGTACAGGTCATATCACGACGGGTAGTTGGAAGGGCAGAGGAAACCAGTACATATAGTTCGCTAGGGTTCTGTACTGTAAACTGCCGACCAACAGCAAGCAACTACCAGCTTTCCCACTTACGGCCATGACGGGGATCGAACCCCGGCCGCAGAGGTGGGAGGCGAGAGTGTTACCACTCTGCCACCGTGGCCCCCAAAAGCTTCTGAAGCAGGATATTCTTCTGAGTACTGTACTGAGTGTTTTGATGACAAAAGCTTCTGAAGCAGGACATTTTTCTGAGTACTGTACTGAGTGTTTTGATGATGACTTCATGATTGCCTGGCTCTCATATTACATTTCTCCGTGAAAAAGGGTCTGGTATCAGCTACCATGTTAGATAATTAGCATTCACATGAATGCTTGGCGATAGAACAGAAAACAAAAATGTCTGGTGCACAGTCTGATATTATGTCACATTTCCATTGAATAATGTTATAATTATATTGTATGATAATTCAATAAAGTTTATGTTATATTAAAAACATTTTTTGCATCATTTTAAGTGTAATAAATCTCGAAAATACATTTCTGCTTTTAAAGAAACTGTTAAAACAAAATATTAGTTTATTTTATGAGCAATATTTCATGTTATAAGCCCCTTAATATATTGTAAAAATGATTTAAACACATACAAAATTGATATAAGTAATAAAACTATTTAAAATAATCACAATGATTAGTGGACAACTTTACAAAAGAAAATCAGACTTAAGTAAAGGTTACCATAGGTGATACCACTCCTTCTGTGGTTCATGTCTTGCCTAATTTGCCGATTGGTATCGATGTAAATACTAGCATTTTGTGGGCCAAGCTTACGATTACACAAATATGTCAACATATGGGACAATGGTTACTCAAGGATATTTTAATGCTCCACTTTAAGGTGGAATTACAATGAGTTATTCGTTCTATAATACATCACAACACAATGAGACATTCTTTGAACTGTAGTCCCATGCATACATCTGAAGAACCTGCTTGTTTTTATACTGTACTGACACTATTTTGAGTTTAAATTAAACTTTGTCACAAAGTAGTGTCATTTTGTTGGTGCAAAAATTCCTCCAAAAATTCACTCAACACATCTTCAAGATTACACACCTCAAAATTACATGGGATGGGAAAGCATTTGAGAAAGGAGAGATTTTATTTTTTTACAAACCACCGACTGACAATTTTTACAAGTCAAAGCAAGGCAAAATAATTTTATAACATTTGCATATGTCCCATTTCTGGTCTTATCAAGTGAAAGATTGGTCTCTGCCTAATGTGGGTGTTCCACCACACGACTAAGGCTCCCGATTAAGGGTTTTTGAGGGTCGGTTTCAAAAATTTGCTTAGTCCCAGGCGTCCTGTAAGGGTCGGTTGTTGTCGGTTGGGGCCGTGAGAAATATCAAACATGTTTGATATTTCTCCCGACCCCAACCGATTATTTTTTCCCGCCATAAACAAAATGTCCAGTCCCAGGCTTCCTCAGGCCTCCTCAGACCAAATTTACACAGTCCTATGCTGTCCCAGGCCGCCTGCGACCCTTAGTCGCCGACCCTTAGTCCCAGACCCTCTATTCCTTAGTCCCAGGCTTCCTGCGACCCTTAGTCCCATTGCAAAACAAAAATCAGCTATCTCGGTCTGGGGACGCCTGGGGACGCCTCAAGACACCTTGTGGGGTCGGGACTTAATCCTGGGTTAGTTGGGGCTTAGTCCCAGGAGGCCTGAGGCGTCCTGGGACCCAGTCGGTTTGTGTGCGACAGGATCGTGGTTCAAACCGACCAGACAAATGGCTTAGTCTGTTCTTAGTCCCAGACCAGTTAGGGACTGTCTGGGGCCGCCTGAGGCGTCCTGAGGCTTCCTGAGGACGATCTGTACTTAATCCCAGACTTTGAAACCGATCCAGTTTTCCCTCCCATTTTTTTTTTTTTTTCACCGACTGTCCACGATTAAGGGTTGCCGACAGGGTCGGGGCTTAATCCTTTGGTGGAACAAGGGCATAAGATTTCCTCTGCTGTCTTCATAAAATCTTTTTCTCATTTTAAATTTGTGTGGCTAATGTTTCCTGAAAGTATATTTACTAGTTAACCACCCCCCCACCCCCCAGGAGGTATAAAGTTTATCACTGTTTGCTTGTCTGTGTGTTTGCCAGAATGATGACGTAAATACTACTGATACAATCTTCCAGAAAAAAATCATTTGCCTGGCACACAGATGGCCCAAACTTGTGATGCTTGATTTGGCAACTTTGAATAAGTGGGATAGTGAGCTTTAACATTCGCCAGTTGCCCGGTCCTTAACGTGGTCACAAGCCTGACCTCATTGTCCAAAGGTCTCTTGAACAATGTGAGATCTCTCTCCATAAGGGGTTCAAGTCTGTCCTTAGCTTTTTTTTGTAAGCTCCAGGGGTCATCCTGGAAAAACTTCTGTGGCCGTGTTTATCTTAAGTCCTCACCTTTCAGTAATGCTGTGTAGCATCCAAGGCTCTCTCTGTCCTCTGAACCCAAGGAGATACCCACTGGACTGGTTGTTTCCTCTTTGTTAATACCCTCTGAGGCCCTGGAGATTGGGTGGGACTTGTTCTCTTTGGTTTCTTCTACAGTTTCTTCTTCATTGTCTTGCCCGAGTCTGAGTCTGTTGGTTGAGTACCTTTCTTTGCTCTCGGTGTAGTATTAGAAGATATAAAGTTAAAAAATCTAAAGAAAAAGATAAAACCCTAATTTTTCTGAAATATTCATGCTCCCTTATTGCTGCCATTCTGGATCACAATGATGTGGATAGTGCCAGAAAAACAGGCTCTTTATATGCTCAGGGGGTAATTATTTGTTTCCATAGCAGTCCATAGTATATTCAGGAACAGTGAGAATTGATCCACTGACAAATCATATAGTCTATAACCAGAAATACATGGTAGGAATGCATTTTCATTTTTGCGCCCCCCCGCTTTAGATCTTTTGGTCAGTTTCTCTCCGATCTACCCTGATGGGTATAGGTGTTTTTTAATAGTTCCTAGTGTGATACTCAGGGTCGGGGTGCATTTTTCTATCCAGCCCCACCTTGTGTTTAAAGTCAGCTCCTCTGTACCGACAGTACTTGAATGTGGAACCAGCCCTAAATGACATGTACATGTTGCAATACCTGTATACAGATATACAGTCCCACTTGGCTACTCTTTGGAGTAATAATTTGACATATGCCTCAACTAGATACAAAACAGAATATAGCGTATTAATCGAGAGTTGACTGTCATGGGTACCAGTCATACATTTCCTCATATATATGAGATAGAGGGGATGGCAGCTGAAGTGATCACGGAGATGAATTAATTATATTTGGGAATAATCCAAGTGGAGATTTTAAATTTTGTTCTCAATTAGGCCACTGATTTCAACCAGAGAGCACATTGTCTAACCTTGAAAGGCACTTTAAATGTCACTTCTTGGTAAAATCTCATTTTACCCCCAACAGAAGGTTATTTTTGGGGGTGGATTCATTTGTCGGTCTGTTTCTTACTCTGTGTGTCTTTGCAATAACTCCAAAAAGAATGAACAGCTCTTTGTGATTTTTTTTTTGTGTGGGCGGGCCTGGAAAAGGAAGAACTGTTAAATTTTGAGAAAGATCCGGATCATCTTGTGGATTAAAAAAATTCACGATTTTTCTAAGGTTCAATTTTCAATGTATTTTCAATGACTTTGGCTTTCTGGCTTCCATTATTTCACAAAAAATCATTAGTGTATCACCCTGATTTTTTTCATGTGGGTAGGGCGTGGCCAAGTTGTTAAAAGTGATACATTGTGATAAAGATCTAGTTGTACTTGTGTCTGCATTAATGCAGGATTCTATTAAGAGAAGTCCCATATAATTTGCATATAACACAAGGTAGGGGGTCTAACCCTAGATCATTCTTCTGCAAAGATAATTTAGATCCGCATTAAGATTCTTGGGAATTTTCGTCAACATCTGGTATCAGACCTCCAGGCGAGGTTTGTGTGTCCTCAGGCTTGTTATTTTTTTTCTTATTTTCAATGTAATTCTAAAATTATGGTATACACTTTCAGGTCCATTCATTGTCTCTCTACCTGATTGTCTACCTGTGTTTGTAATTACTCAAAAGATAATGAATGCATCCTTATATCATTTTTAAGCGCGAGCCTCAAAAGAGCTCAAGCTTCTACAGATCACTTTTTTTTGTCTCTGGACTTTCATCAATTGTGATGCAAGGTGATGAGCATTTGACTGCTCACTGAAGTTAAGCGGCAATGGGCTATGTTAATACTTGGATGGGTGACTGTCTGAGTTCTAGACCAGCCGTGGGATGTGTTTGAGTTGGAATTTCTTTGCGTCCCTAGACTTTCGTAAATTCTAGTGCACTACTCATGTCACTGATGGCTTTGCGCTCGTGCTAGGGGACAAAAACACCTTTTGGCCTTGTTTCATATGGGGAGAGCACAGCCAAAGGAAGAAGCAATGTAATTGGGAGACATCTAAATGTACAAAAGTCCTATTATCACTGAATTTTCAACGAATTTGTTTTTGTTTTCATGGCCAACATTATTCCAAACTAAATAACAGATTTTTAGGAAAGTTTCATGCAGGTAGAGCATTGCCAAAGTTTCAATCATATTCTGGATACAAAAAAATCCTGTATTTCAAAAAGTCTCGTGTTCACTGTCATGTTATCCAGTTATTTGATTTAAATTACAATATGGGGGTATTCGACTCCCTTGGCGGAGGTATGCACTCAAGGAGTAACTTTAAATTTTGACGTTTAAACTTGTTCATTAGCCATTGTATGAAATGCTGTGAAACATAATTATCACCTCCACGAAGGTAATGTTTTGGGATCTGTCTGACTGGCATTTTGTTTGTCTTAATGATAACCACAAAAGTAATGAGTGGATTTTCACAAGTTTTTAGGTGGGTAAAACTTAGCCAAGGGAACAAGTGATTATGTTTTGGGAATAAAACTCTGGGTCATAAACTGGATACAAAAAAAGCTTGAATTTTTGGACACATCATCCGGTGTGTCAGTTTTGAAGGTTGGTTTTATTGAAAAATAAATACTCTCAATTCTGAGCATTGTCAGTTCATATATGTATTTGCTATTGTTGCATCACACGTCACAGCTTACTTTACAAGTCTACTGTTTGCTGATGACATTGCAATAATTACAGTCAATCATGTGTGTGTGATAACTATGATGTCTCTCATATTAAGAAACAATTTAGAATGGCACGAAATATTTTTGTATTCTTAGAGAATGTATGTTACTTACAAATACATGTACCATCACTGTCTGTCACCGGCATAGAAAACTCTAATGTTGTGTCAGATTTCAATATACTCACCGGCAGTTATATTTTTTAAAGAAAAAAGAAAACAAATTCAGACGAACATCCATCACTAGTAAAGTAACTCGGCCCTGGCTGGTTGAACATAAGAATTCAATGTTTATGTAATTCTAAGTGCAAAAACTTAAGACTTGATTCTGTAAAAAGTTGTCCCCTGAAGATAATTACATCAACACACGACAGTGATGTCACATCTGAAGGCAATGACTCCACAAATAATGATCACAATAGTTCTCTATGACAAACTAACGGCTTCAACCCAGAACCTATTTATGGGTACAGAAACCTTTAAATGCAGACTCATGATACAGTGAACACAGCATTTAAACAGGTAATGGTAAGGCTATGAAAAACTATTGACTTGAGCATTTAATTCAGTATTAAATTGTCATGGAGGTGACATGTTCCCAAATCTACAGGAGGATTATATTTGAAAGATTTTGAATTTTGAGTATTTTTCCAGGTCTAGAGAAATATATAGATATTTATAACAGTCAGATTCCTTCCTCAAAAAAGGTAAAAACAAAAATAGGGTCCATTAAGAGATGCAGCCCTTTAGCTTGCTGATTATGCACTAATTTGAGCTTTTGGTAGATGACAATGCATGTCAGTCACCTTCCCAATAAAGATCCACTTTGGCAATAAATGCTAATGCATTTCTTTTTTTTCTACAATCCATTTTAAGCTAACATCGCCCCTAGCTACTATAGTTTTCTACACCAAGAAGTAATTATTTCTCTTTCTTCATCAAACTGAAAAAAGATAGGAGGGTGGAATTAGCTTTCTATTAGCATTCATGACATTTGAGCCAATGCAAGAATCATCTTGTAACACCTTCTTTTGTAAGAAGTCCATGTGACCTACACTCCTTGTTTTCTACGGGAATGTAGGAGTACCACATTGCATTTTTCTTTTCAATTTTTGATAGCCTGACAGTATTAAAGGTGTACTTCCTTTGTTTACATCCGATATTCTCATGACAAATCTAGACAGGGCAATAAAATTAACTTTTATATGTATTTTTTGGATATAGTTTGCCAATTTTGCAAAAACAAGTACCGACTTTCTTTTTTGTAATTTTTTGAAAGAGTAAAAATAAGGCATATATCATTAGAAAGGTATTTTACAGAGCTTGTTTTTGTTTACTTAAAATCTATGCAGAAATTGTGCAGAAATATAAAGCTAAGATGTCCATTTACATGTATATGTTAGTCAGCCATTTTCTGCATTCTTTAGGAAGTATGGACCTCTTTTGGTGATTATTTAACAAAATGGTGGGTAAGAAATGTAAAATAACCCTTATGTGAAGGATATCTTTAAATTTTGTCTCGCAAAAGTTATGTCTTCATCTTCAATATTAACAATTTGTACTGCAGTAATTCTCTTTTGCATCTTTGTCAATAACAATTATTTCCTTCTACTTCTGTGCACCTTCCATAATCAAGCATGTGACTTAGTTGATATCAAAATTGGGACACTGTTAATGGGGGTGTTCCACTGTATCTGATGCTCCTCGACTCTAGGGTCAGTTTGTGTACAATATTGGTTAATGTTGGTTAGGGGTTCCCAGCTTTACTTTCAGGGTCAGTTGAACATCAAACATGTTAAATATTTCACCAATCCTCTATGTTTCTTTATCCCAACCCTGGCGTGTCCCACAAAGTCCTGCAATTAAACAGTCTTGTCCTTGTCATTCTACGTTGTATCCTGCTCACTTCCGGTCCAGTCCTATTGACTTACCATCCTATCCTTTTGAAGTAGCTCAGCCTCACTCCACGACAGGTCCTAAAACAATACCAACCACACATGAAATGAAATCAGCCGGTCTTTATCAAGCAAGACCAGACTTTCGTGACTTTATGTCAAGATGGGAATCTGAGACCGGAAGATAAGCTGTGGTGTGTGTGGTCTGTTTCATCTCTTCCGCTCGCATCCTGTCTGTTATTGTGTCTGTGTATATAAAAAGGTGAGTCGGTACACCAAAGGCATCACTTGGAAGTTGTACAGCAGTGGATAATAAGTAGTTTTCGAACAGGCTTTCATTTGTTTTGCAAATGAAGTTAGGAATTAATGCTTTATGAAGGCCCTAAGAAGGCAAGAAAGAGTCCAGGAGGATAGAGGTCCCCAGAGACACACCTGCAGATTTTGAGTTGGGGATACAGCTGCTGACACCCAGAAGGGAGGAGAGGGAACAGAGAGACAGGGATAAAACAAAAAGGCTACAGAGGGAGAAGAGAGGAGGGGAGAAAAGGGAGAAGAGAGAGAGAACGGGGGAAGAGACAGAGGACACAAAAAATTGAGAGTGAGATGGCGATGGAAGCTGAAGGGGATGGGAGTCACTTTCATCTTGCCAATCCAGAAGGAAGGAGGGCAAGATGACAAATATTTTCCTGACAGATTCTGATGAGGAGGCTTTAGTGGAATTCGTAAAGGATCTATGTCTATGACAAGACACACAAACTATTCAAGAACAAAACCAGGAAGGATAGCCTGTGGGAGACCTTCGCTGTCAGATGTAAATTGTACAGGTCTAGAAGACATGGTTTGGTCCCTAAAGGACTAGATCGGTGAAGTTGACACAGTCCAGGTCACACCAAACCCTGAAGAAACTCACCATATGGACAACACTGGATAATAATCATAGTAGTTCTTTATAACACAATACTAGTTACTGATTGGGTAATTGATGCACTACACCAATGAAAAATCAGGCTTAGTCAAAAAGGTTTTAACTCTATTCTTGAAATTATTTATATCCAGTTCGATGTTGCAGACTTTATCAGGTATACTGTTCCAATAGCGGGACGCTGCAAAGTGGAAAAATCGGTTGCTTTTCAATTTCCTTGTTTACTCTTGTTGATTGCTTGGTAGAAAACAAGGATTGAAAATATTCAGGGACATCACCATTAAATGCCTTGAACACAATGAGGTCCAGTTTGTAGATAATGTGCTATCTTATAGTTAGCGAGTGCAGTTTCAACAAATAAGGTGTAACACAGCCATGTTTCTTCAAATTCAAGACAATCCTAGCAGCAGCTTTTGTGCATGTTGTAACTTAGTAACAGAAATCTGGAATGTCTAGAGAGAGAGAGAGTTGCAGTAATCCAATTTTGCAGAGGTAACTGAATGAACAATGGTTCTGGCTGATGATACAGTCAAATATGGTCAGACAGGTTAAATATTCCTCAGATAGTGATAGCAGGAGTTGCAGATACAAGTGATCATTAAATGTAAGTTCCTCATTGATGATAACACCAAGATTTAACAGAGGGATTAGCTGGTATATTTGTTCCACTTACACTGAGAGAAACAAACAACAGTTTTGCATGCTGTTCAGCCTTGTTCCTGTTCAACCAATTACTTATCTCAAATATATAATTTTGAAACTGCATTACAGCAGTCAGTTGGTCATTCACAATATTTGGTGATACTGGCTTACACAACTGAGAATTATGTGGAATGGAATAAGAAAGTTTCTGATACACAAATACAACTTTCTCAAATCACACACCAGAAGGAATTGCATCAGCAAATCCTCAGACTTCTGATCATCACAAGGAGTATCCAGTGATAGTGCTAGCTCTGCACACGATATATCAAGAGGCTCTACAGATTATCGATCAGTTCTCACAGTTGGAGACCATGGTGACCTGTTTTTGTGGTACTAGGCAGTGCAGCACCAGAACAGCAATCTGCAACTGCTTGGCTACAGAATTGGAGTATTGAGAAGAAAAAGACTTTGAGACTTTCAGAAATGAGGCTATAAAAGTATTCAGTAGTATCCAGAGCAAGGTAGAGGAGGAAGCACACCAGCAACAGCTAAGTGTATTTTCAAAGTTTCCAGAGTTGGTTCAACATATATGCCACACACTCTCTTTGCCCAGCAATAGCCACACCAGCCAGTTTCCACTTCCAGTGAATACATGTTTACAATATCAGAGACACATTTACTTCAACCTTCGTAGCAAACCTTGGTTCTTCAACCAGTTCAATAAGCCCAGGTGTCACAAGCAGCACAACAAATAAGGGGTCAATCAGGGACACAACTAACTTCCTATGGCCAAGCACCAGGGATATAAAGACAACAGCATTTGGCGATACACTACCAAAAGCTTTAACCCACTGTCTGTTGACTCAGCCATTAGACAGAGCCTGTCAAGCCTTTTTGAAAACATCCAGTCAATCAGGGGTAACAATAGATTGGCATGTGACAACCAAACCCAACAGCTGAACAGCAGCAGCCCTCCTCCTCCCATCACCCAGCAGCAAGAGTCATAGCAGCCACTACAACATTCCCCTCTACAGCAGCCATCACAGTAGCAATAGAGTTGTACTACAAAAACCTAAAGGTCATTTTCAGGACCACCCAAATATTTCCAAAACAATTAATGATGCTACCATTTAAAAAAACATACAATTAAACATTGCATCAGTGGTTTGGGTCAGTGAAAGATTAAGTGAGTAAGTGTTTGGGTATGTAGTTATGTAAATGAGTCATTTGGAGATTGATTGATTGGATGGGCCACTGATTTCAGTAACTGGTTGGCCGAGGGGTTGAGTTAGTAGTATGTGGACATCTCACCAGACAAAGAATTATTATTATTTTTTTTTATTTATCTATTTTTGATAAACATATAAATTACATAATACAACGCACACTGTAACAACTACACACAAGACAATGTACACCTAGAAGAAGTGACTTCTAAAAACATGAAACAATACAAAATATCAATATTTAAATGATTATATCATGTTAAACATTCATACACAACAGAATTAGCCAGAAAAAATTGGCATAAAATTTCCCCATATCTTACTAAAATTACCTTTCTTAAATTCCAGTTTGGCAGCATACTCCTGTTCCAAATATATTCTTTTCAAGAAAGTACAAAAACTAGGATAATTTAAAATATGATTTGATTTTGAAACTCGAAAAATATATAACTTAGCTGCGAGGTAGATGGTATTAAGTGGTATAACATTGGTCTTTGTTAAGAGGTTTCCTAATATAATAGTAGAGGGGTTTATTGCTAGATCAATTCCAAGTATGAGTTGCAAGTGAGTTTTTAGTTCTGACCAAAATTTTTTTACATCTTTGCACTGTACAAAAAGGTGTAATATCGTTTCTGAGAATTGTTTACAAAAACTGCATTTGCCATCATCATGGCTTTTAATTTTAAACAGTAATTCTTTTGTACCTAATATCCTGTACAGCACTCTGTATTGCATCCAAATTAAATCATTGTTTTTATAGTCTTAAAACACACTCTAAATATTTGTTTCCACATATCTTTATCTATGGTAATACCTAGGGCTTCTTCCCAGAATGAATAATAAGTGGTATCATCTTTAGTGTTCTGATTGAACAATATAGCATAAAAGTCTTTACTTCCTTTATTTGATTTATAAATGATTTTTTTTATTCGGGATAGTTGGTTTAGACAAAGAATTAGGTGAAGTTTAAAGTTGTGATGAAAAGGGCAAACACTCATTTTTTCTTTGGTGAGTGAAGAAGGACTACGTTACACTTGTGAAACACTGGAGATGGGTATTGGAGAGTTTTTCTTCAGGATAGGTTAATGTATTATCATTTTTGGTGAAGATGAATGCAATAACTTCTTTGTTGAGGGGCACTGTGACTTGAGGTAAGTATGTTGAACACTAGCTTAAATGATAGTTCTTGGAAAAGTAGTTAAAGAACTGATAGATATCAGCTTCTTCTGTCCCTAGCTTAGGTCCTTCCCATGTAACATAATCAGGCCCTTTCCTCCTGCCCACACAATGTGCCTTAAAGTAATCATTAAGTAGGTCCCTTTGTTGTTTTGCCACTCTTGAGGGATTTCTGCCCCATCCAATGGGTTGGGTTGATTGGCTCCTCCTCTTAAATGTAGTTATAACATAGATTAATATTATATCTCCAACAACCTCTAGCCTTTGGTCTTTGCTCCATTGTGGTGATTATTCTAAAGGCATTCTCCACTACCCTCTGTATTCTGCTGTACACTTTCCTAGTCATAGCTTCAAGGGCATCCTCCCTCACCCAGAAGATCAAGGGGAAAAGCCCCAAAATCCAGTCTTCTATCTTTTTTTCAGCTTGCAGTGATTAAAAATCTATGCATGGGATGAAGATCCGCTGGAGCCAACATCTACCCAAAGGAAACTGTACTGTGTCAACTAGGGAAAAAAATCCTTGCAATTGAAATATTCGCTCCCACATCTAGTAGGGTTCTTTGTGGTGATATGTTTCTCATCTGTAGCGTATCTGTTGCAAAACTTCTTCTGCTTAATCTGTCTCCATTCTACACTTCCTAGAATTCATGAAGTATGGCACTGCAGACAACAGGAACAAATTTACATGCAGTGGTTCATTCCAGCCTCCAGTGATACCCAACTGATTTGTAACCTTTTCCAGTGTTCAATTGTCTTGGGGCCACGGTGGCAGAGTGGTAACACTCTCACCTCCCACCTCTCAGATCGGGGTTCGGTTCCCGGCCTGACCTCAAGTGGGAAAGCTGGTAGTTGCTTGCCGTTGGTCGGCAGTTTACAGTACAGAACCCTGACAAACTATATGTATGCACTATTTTCCTCTTCCCTCCCAACTACCCGTCATTATATGACTTGTACAGTGTTGAAAGCAATGTAAAAACCCCAAATAAATAAATAAATTGTTTTACTGTTATGGCCAACTTTAATCCCACTTACAAAGACTACCTGAAATAGGTGACTTCGATCCTAGATTCTATCCCATCCAATCCTGAAAGATATCACAAAACCCAGGCGTTTCATGGCTTTTATCTTTTATCTGGGTAATTGTGAGGAATATGGTGAATGTGGTAGCTGTGTGACAGGTGCGGTTCCTGATTTTTAATTCTTTGTTGTTTGCAAATCAAAGTGAAAATAAAAATATTCGATAAAAACAAAACAAAAGGGCCTTAATCTTCTGTAGGTAGTGACTTGGACCTACAACTGGCATCTTTACAGTGATATGGATGATAAATTATGAGTAACAGCGGCAACTAGGGGTATATATTTTGGTCCTTGGATCTGGACTAGCAATTCAAATAAATCTATCCGGTGGTGCTGAGTCTGGACATTGCTCCAATCTTATCTGGCTGTCACTATGGCTTATCTTGACCAGATACGACATGTGGTCATGAAGGTACAATCATCCCTTCGTATTCCCGATTTTTCGTATTTTTAAATTGTGATGTTCATTAGCCATAGCTGTTAGCAGCAAGCAGGCTAATCCTGTCATTTTTATAACTTGTCTTTCTTCACTGAGAACAAATCATGTTTCCAATCCATTTTTAACCATTTTTTCCATTCCTAGCAGTACACCCGAGTTTCAAATCAGCTCGGTCTCATGAGAAGTCATGAAAGTAGAACAGTAGTGTTACTAACCAACAGGTGCTTTATATCATGTATTAGTTTCTGTCTTTTTCAGTTTATGGAGAAGACTACCTAATACCACAAGAGGTATTGAAAAGAGAGGTAAGCTTTGTGTAATGTCACCATTTTTTAAACATTGTAAGGGGACAGTAAATTAATGTTGTATATAAAAACACTGTTGGCACTTTTTTCGGTAACTATTGTACATTGTGTGTCATTAAACGTCGTTTAAAAGAATTGGAACCTTAATTTCACAATTTTATGGCCATCATTACCTCCTCCGTTTGTTCAAAAGATTTCGAAGTATGTTGGTCAGTCAGTTTGTATGTTTGTTTCTTTGTATGTATGTTTGCTAGCACGTTCTAAGCCACAATTTTGAAGCTAGGTTTCTCATTTTTCCCTATAATGTTGTCAGGTGTCAGAATAGAGAAGGACCGAATTTCGACAAAATCGGTACCATTTTAACATAGCTATATGACCATTTTAACTACTCTGAGTAAATGACTTATAACTCTGAAACTATTGCATTTAGAGTGCTTCTGTTAAATATGTTGTTTAGGTACTTTATCTTTAGCTATAAGATGGTGCAAGCTACTACATAAGCTACTTCCTGATTTGTAGCACAATTTAAAAATGAGAACATGTCCAATTTCTTTGAAAGTATCACACTTTGAATACATAATTTACTATGTTGGGGTATCAAACTTTGAATACATAATTTACTATGTTACCTTCGTTTTCTGCTATTTTGTTCTTAATTTTATACTCCATATTCTACACCACACGGCTATTGTACATTCATCTGCAATACAATCACTTATAATTTCTAATTTCATGCCTTCAGTACCCTGGCCGTAACGTAAGTATGAATTGTTTATGCTACAAACACACAGAAAGTTCTTCCTTCCTAGAAGGAAAAACTATTAAATTTATGTTAAATTTTATTTATTTATTCACTTATGGTACACCAGGAGTCAGTCATCCACACAGGGCAGTGAAACTACACGATAAAATAAAATGGCAACTGCTTCAGTTAAAGAATTGTTGTCTTCATCTGTATTATGGTATGTGAAGGCTCAAAATTACTGTTGCGGCATCAATAATACCCTGAGCAAGTTGGTGGTGTGGTGGTTGGGTGCTTTTGTGGATCATTAAATATTTCATAAAATAAAAAAAACCTGGGACGGCCATTGGTGGGATGAAGTTGGGACAGGGCACGAAATAGCGGGAAGGTGAAATACTGAAAAAATTAGGGAATAAAAGAAGGGACCACCCCATCTTTACTCACTGGAAAGATTCAAAACATTATATACATTGAAGATATAAGCCCTGCTTTAGCTCTTAAAAATATAAAAGGGGACAACAGTACCTTATTTTACTCAAAGCATTGAACACCTCAGTATAATTAAATAAAATTTTTATTATAATCTCTTAATCTCTTATAAATCTTTAGTAATAATTATTTATTTTATCTTCTATTATAGGTAAAATTTTGTGATATTTTAACTTATGTTGATTAACGCCCCATTTACACTTTAGACAGTACATCCCGCGGTGAGACGTTTTTCTTGGCAGCAGATTTGCCTCCAGGTCACCCCATTGCATCCGAGTTGTTCACACTATAGGTGGATGAATACTAACCAGACATAGTTTTTTAACCGTCAATAACAGTAGAATGACAGTACTACAAATGTTGGTCACCGTGAAGCAACCTCAACTCACCTTTGGTAGGCAAAACGACCAATACCTTAACTCACCTTATGTCACCATATTACACTAAAAGATGACAGAATAGCAACCTTATTTACACTGTGGACCACACCTTCGGTTACTGTAGAAAGAAATTCATACGCACATACTTGAAATCATCTACACATGTTCACAGTACTGAATTCAGAGAGGGAAACTTCAAATATTTTAAAACTTCGGTAGGATGATCAAGGTAATGGACGGTTCACCACTGACTCACAGGGTCAGATGCGGACGTCAGACGGTGATATAAGGACATGGAAATTTCACTAAACTAGTCTTACCGTAGACGCTACCGCCTGTCATGTGAATGGGGGTATAAAGTCCAATGAACAACATGCAACTCTTGCAGATATTATCAGAATGGTATTCGTTCCTTTTCAGTGCTGTTTTCAAAATCAAAAATGAGGAGAATTTTCAAGTTGAACTTTTAAGTTTTTATATTCTCCTGTGCCCCTAACTGTGGATGCATTTCACAATAGATTTTTTTTTATTAATTCTTTAAACTTAAAATATGAAAATTTAAATTTACTTATTATTTATACAAACCCGTGGACTTAAACAAAACATATATTAGGCCACTGTGGCCTAGCCGGTAACACACTTGTCTAGGAACTCAGAGTATGTGGGTTCAATCCCAGGTACAGGCAGATACATAGTGGCTCGGATGACCACTTAAAATGGCGGTCCTCTGTCATTGGGTCCTATCCCCAGTGGCAGGTTAAAGAACCTTAAGGACGTTGATAAATGGTAATCCTTGAGCCTCTATCTTCCAGTTAGGGGAATGTCAGTTACTTGTGAGTTGGGGCTGTACCTGTACAGTGGGATTGGTTAAATAGCGCTTTGAGTCCTGTAGTATATGGAGATATTGCGCTGAGTATAAATACATAATAATAATAATAATAATTTTAACTTTTGAAACTCAAGCTGACAAAATACACACACTCTCTATCCTACAAACTCATATCGTACATATTTGTACAATCCACTATGAGATGTATTTGACCTGAATAGCAACACATACAGACCGGGAAATATTTTATATATTACCCTGGATAATTAGCGTTCCAAAGTCGTCAACAAGTGCCGATGTTTTTGTTGACATTTCCAAAACTATGTATAGTATAGGTATGTAATATATAAAATAAGAAAGGTATTTTACAGAGCTTCATTTTTTGCCTGAAAATCTGTTCAGAAATTGCAGAGAAATCTCATGTTAAAAATTGAAGTTTTAAAATTTACTGGTACCCTTTTTTTATGACATTTTTTCCCCTTTTTATACTATTGTAGACTTATTTTACTTACTTATTCATACAAAATAGTGGATAACAAAAGTAAGACATCCTTCAGTCGACTAAATAGGAAAATATATCAGTCATATGATGACCAATGTAAAACCGTTGCTTCACACTCGTATAACGTTCCTGTTTCTATTAAATTATTTTCTGATAAGATAAAAGTTAAACATATACATCATTTGGACGATTTTCCTATTTTAAATGCCACTATTTTAAGAAAAACTTATGGTCTATGAACATCCTAGTATCATTTAGTAGGGTGAATATTTGATTGTATAATTTCACTCTCTATTTTTACATGAATCACCTTTTAATTGTGTCTATGAATGCAGCAGAGTAAGGTGAAACACTTTCAAATAAATCTTTTTGTTGAATAATAGACACGAACTTGAAATTGGATGGCATGTTTCTAGGAAGTTTTTTAAAATTATGTCAACCCATGAAAAAGCTCACCCATCATTGTGTTCTTTTCAGTGAAGTTCTTTTCATATTTTGTGTGAAGGTTCTTCGATTTCAAAGTAATAGTAACAGCCTATATTTTTAAATTATAAAAAAGAGAGTAAAAACTTCTTAGGGGCTAAATGGATATTTATCTCACGAAAAGTATCATATCAATGCTATGAGCTTTGTACTACTGCAAAAACATTCTAGTTAAGGGGTTTTCACACATGATTTAAAAGGACATGATTTTAAAGCATGTTTGGTTCAAGGGGAAATGCGGCAGGAAAGTATATAAATTTGTGCATATTTTTTTAACTATTTTTAAATGACGGCACCATAATGAAGACACAGCTCTATGTTGTCCTAACAAGTAAAATGCATCACTGACACAAGGATAATCCTTCAGGGAAGAGTAACCGTGTGCATCACTGACACAAGGATAATCCTTCAGGAAAGAGTATCGGGAAAGTGTGAACCCATCCATAAACATAACCTAAATTTCTACAAACGTGTTAGATTCACATCCATTTTTAGAGTCACTACTATTTTTATAAATGTAAAAATTCCATTGTTAGAGAAATCTTACAAAACAAGAGTATGTTTGGTAGGGTGAAGGCTACATGTTATAACTTTTCTGCTACTATAACATGACACAATCCACATTTTAGCAGCATGGTGAGGATGAGATTGGACCATGTTCAATCTGTTGCTCTGTGTTTGGGTGGGACATAGTTGATGCGATTTATACTTGGGTAGGACACATTTGGGTATGAAACATTTGATGAGATTCATATTTTGGTAGGACACCTTTGATGAGATTCATATTTGGGTAGGGCAGATGTGATGAGATTCATATTTAGGCAGGACATATTTGATGACAATTTTATTTGGGTAGGACACACTTAATAAGATTCATATTTGTGTGGGACACACATGATGAGATTCATATTTGGTTGGGGGGCACAATTAATGGGATTCATATTTGGGTAGGGTACAATTGATGGGATTCATATTTGGGTAGGGTACAATTGATGGGATTCATATTTGGGTAGGACACAATTGATGGGATTCATATTTGGGTGGGACACATTTGATGGGATTCATATTTGGGTAGGACACAAATGATGAGATTGATATTTGGGTGGGACACACATGATGAGATTGATATTTGGGTGGGACACACATGATGAGATTGATATTTGGGTGGGTCACATTTGATGGGATTCATATTTGGGTGGGAGACATTTGATGGGATTCATATTTGGGTAGGACACATTTGATGGGATTCATATTTGGGTAGGACACAACTGATGAGATTCATATTTGGGTGGGACACACATGATGAGATTGATATTTGAGTAGGACACATTTGATGGGATTCATATTTGGGTAGGACACATTTGATGGGATTCATATTTGGGTGGGACACATTTGATGGGATTCATATTTGGGTAGGACACAATTGATGAGATTCATATTTGGGTGGGACACATTTGATGGGATTCATATTTGGGTGGGAGACATTTGATGGGATTCATATTTGGGTAGGACACATTTGATGGGATTCATATTTGGGTGGGACACATTTGTTGAGATTCATATTTGTGTAGGGCAAATTTGATGGGATTCACATTTGTGTAGTACACATTTGATGAGATTCATATTTAGGTAGGGCAGATTAGATGAGATCCATATTTAGGTAGGACACAATTGATAAGAATCATATTTAGTTAGGACACATTTGATGGGATTCTTATTTGGGTGGGACACATTTGATGGGATTCATATTTGGGTGGGACACACATGATAAGATTGATATTTTGGTAGGACACACCTGATGAGATTCATATTTGGGTAGTATGCCCTTCGGTTAATTCGACAGCTTCATATTCAGCACCAGACATATCATAGGCTGTATTAAAATATACACATTAGATGGGTTGGGGGGGGGGGGGGGGGCAGGGGGATCTTGGATATACGGCATGGTTTATTCTTCATCATGCACAGGCCAGATACAAGATTTCTCTTTAGAGGCATAAAGAAAATGTTGTAAGTGGTAAGCGTAGACACACTACAGTAAGGAAAGATGTAACCTTAGCATTAGAATTAAATTACATTGATAAATCTAGAATTCACACCGAGAGCAGTTGAGTATCCCCATGATCTAAAATTTATAAAAAAATATCTTAAAATGGTGTAAAGAATGTTAATAATTCTTCAAAACTGGAAAGTATGAATAACTCCAGGCTTTATGTGATGTGGAGCTATTCTTGTACATGTAGTTGTAATATATCTCACATTTGACTCTCTATGGTTGGATTTTTTAAAGATCTTTTTAGCCAGTTTGTCTGAAAAACACCTTGGGAAAATATTAGTTTTAACTACTATAATCTCAAAGGTTATAATTTCAAATGTAAGAAACCCTTTCCTTGGTGACCTTCAATTTCAAGGTTAATGGCGGCCTTGAGGGGGCCAGTTTTTCACACTTTTCAACTGTCTTCATATACTACAGTTTTTAATCACGTTTTGGTTAATGTGTGTAATATATCTCTCCTCCAAAAGTTAACCTTTTTTCATTAAGTGACACCAGAATGTAAAAGACCCTACTATAGCTCCTTTAAGATGTATTTTTGGAAACCATTCAACATGTCCAATGAAGCTTGAAAAATCAGTGAGGTATAGATTTTGAGTACCTTGAGCACTTTTGTATGTTCTATTCTTTTCAATTAAGAATTTTATAGCGGTTAATTTCTGCCTAAGGCAGATTCTAAGGCACAACACCAGAAAACATTTTGATTATCATTATTCCATAAACATAGTCAGGTTTATATGCTAGGTTGTTTATGCGCAAATGTGGGAAAGCCCAATCCACAAAATTGCACATTTTAACAGTGGACTATTTCCATGGTAAAAATTTATATTATGTAATAAAATACAAAAAATAGTACATAGACAATAAAAATGTGTGCTTTGATATCTAAATGATGTTTCAGTTTAATAATTAATCCTAATTAATCTTAATGTATAATTGTGTGAAATATTAGTGTTATGACAAGTGTAGCACTATGATTGACAATTTTTGCAGTAAAATATACTATTTTTTAGCAAAATATGAAAATAAAGTTTGAATAAATGTTTACAGTATCATTAAACAAATAACATACTTTTATGCCTGAAACTTTATTTTTCGTACATGCTATTGCCTATTTCATGAAATCAGCAAAATAGGTTTTGCCCATTTCATGGGTTGGGTTTAAGATATATTCATCAGTACTCATTCTGCAAAAGCCTAATATCCCCCTTATTATTTGACCCAGGAGTATAAATTCTTAACACAGCTTACAGATCCTAGACTGTCAATCTTTTCACAAAGAGATATTTGAACTTGGGCTGTTGTTTCAAGGTCAAACTGGATGTTCATATTAATGGTATCAAATGCTTGGAATGTCGAAGCAAGTTATAGGAAATTTTAGGCAGTTTATTTTTTTAATTTTGACCCTTGTTTTGAAAAAAGACAGTGTATTCATCCTAAAAAGAACTTATATCGCTGTTATAATTGGTTGTGTAGATTTGGAATGCCAAAACAACTCATAGGAAATCATGGGTTGTGAATCTTTTTTATAAAATACGGTTTAATGCTTGATTCAAGTTCAAAGTCACAGGGGTTGGAAATTATCATACAGGCCTCATGATCTTGTACCTCACATTGAGGGGTTTTCTGTGTAGTGTGCTGAATCGGTCTCATCTGGGGATATGTTGTTTGGTGGTGCAGTGTATAAGTGACATTAATGGCTACAGCGGAATCTTGTTTCATATTCACTGTCCTTTGTTCAATCATAATGTTGCTGCACTGCTCTGGTTATAAGTTGACCAAAGGCATGGCAAAGTAGGGGGGATGTCTTAAATAACACCACGCTTAACTAAAATCACCTTTTATAGCAATTCGTCAGTGGTCACGTACCATGAACTGTGGCAAGACTCCTGCAGTGGCAGTTCCACTACCCCAAGCAAAGAAAACACCTGGAACAATGCATTTAACTTTAGCATTGTGCCACATTTAACTAAAAAGCACAAAACTGCACAATAGTGTTTATCATGTTAAATATCTAGATATTACGGAACACATAATATTACAAGTCCTTGACTCAATTAAATGCACACTGGCCATAACCACAGAAATAAATCTTTGTACAAATAAATTAAAGTTACTATTTACAGATCCCATCGGACAACTATCGTGGATTTCTTTTTACTGACTAGGATATTGTTATCACAGAACAGTTACTTATATCACAGTATTACTGAGATCATAGCTTTGACCACAAATCAATATATATATATATATCTGATAATAAAATAATTCCAAATAATTCAACTGATACAATAAAATACCATTCCAGTCATGCAAATTAAGTATAGAAATCATTCTTAACTATAGCAGTGTCCAAGTATGCCAGATATAAAACAACTAAAAACCGATAAAGCACTAAGTCAATAAATTAGAACTACATCTTATCGATAACTTTCCACACAATCTCACTCAATCACCCAATAAATCATCAAATCAACCCACCTGTACCAACTTCCAAACTTTCCACCAGGATATCAATGTAGAATGGACATCCTATGACATGTTGTTATAATACAAACACTCTTTTCATCAACATGGCGGCCACTTCCACAAAACAAGCAGGTTCAAACAACCTTACTTCCCCCCTTAACTGACCAAGGTTATTGTAATTCCCGTTTACAGTCCGTTATTCCCGCCAACTTCCCAAATCCACAATGTGTCCATTTAATTTATAGCCGTTTAAATTCCGAAACTACCGCGACTCCCGAAAATCGCACTGCGACAATAATATCAAATCAAGCTGCAAAAATTAGATGATTCGTCCTCAATACCTGACTAATAGTCTTTATGTATATCTAGCAACAATTGTTTCTTCTGCATTTAAACAAAGGCCGAAATGCATTCACTTCATTGTGTGATGTCTATGAAATATGAAATGTTACTTAAACAAATATTTCATGTAACATTCAAAGTTGATTACTGTGTTATGTTTTATCATCATGCAACTAACAATATTTAACTTATGTTTGTAACCTGTTGTGTTAAATATAATGACAAAGAATAGAAAGCAGCTTACTTGCTATCCACAGGTTACTCACTGCCAGTTGTTCACTAATTTCTATGTTTTGAAATTTAATGCTATCGACAAGTAACCTACTATGGACTTCTTACCACAATAGCTGTAAACTAAAGTCATAGTTTTTATTGATGTTTTCTTTGTTTTTATTTCTTTTGTATTCTATTGTTTTATACTGACCACATTCACAGATAGTAAGCATTTACTGTTGTATTTTTCTATCTGTGATTTCCATTCATGTGACAGTCTTGCTGTTAATTTCCATTGTGTTGTCTTATTACTGCAAGGATGTTGTGTGTACTCTGTGTCCTGGCTTAAAAGTGTATATTCATGTTTTAAAAGTGCTTTAATTTTATTCTCCCGAATTGTATATAATACCTACGTAAGTAAAGAGTTTGGAACAAACTGCTTGTAAAACATAAAAACAGATATTTGGTTTCAATTCTTCTCAAAATTTGGGCTGAAAAATGTAGATGGCACAAGAAGTAATTACTTCACCTTGATTGACAGGTTTAGTTCATTTCCAAGCTTTGTGTGGTGACTTATCTTTTTTATGTATTATGTAAAAGTACTGAGCTACCGTGCCTACAGATCCATCTCTACCCATTTTTCCAGTCTTCAGGGTTAGTATGACAGTGCAAATATTCATCTTGGAATTCAGCAAGGATGGTTCGGCAGACCTGAGGGATGAATATACAGATAGTGGTTCAGCCAACCAGCCAGTGATACTGCAAGGTGGTGTATTTCTCTCCTGTTGCCAGGTGTCTCAGCATTATTGCCAGCTTCAGTCCAACTTCTAAGGGGTTCCTCAAATTGGTGACTGACTTCTTGATGCCATGGTGTATGCGTTCCTTGATGAGGTAAAACGGCAGGTGGCATCGTGACAAAATTCTGGTATTCTGGGATATCAGTTTGTATTAAGTCGGCCAGGAGGTTGCTGCAGCTTGCTTTTTCTTGTCATTGAAGTATCCAGGGCATGACCCAGGGGTGTGGTGGATTTTTTCTTCTCGTGGGGGCTGGCTGTGGTACTGGTTGTATGGCAGGTGCTGGTCCTTGGTCCAGATGTGTTATTTTTTGTCTGCAAATCATAAATATCAAAATCAAAATATTAAACTTAAATAAAAAAACAACAAAAGCGCCCTTATCTACTGTAGAAAGTCTCTAGGATGTAGGGCTGGCATCTTTGCAGTGACAAATTATGATTTATGGGTTTGATCCCGACTCTCGACCCTGACTCCATCAATCAATCAGTCCAGTTGGGGTGAGTCTGCAAAAAGGTTCCAGTCCTGTCTGTCAGTATGGCTTGTCGGTTATTGGTTCATGGCTTGTGCTGGTAGTTCCCATCTTGTCATGGAAAAAAATATCCCCGACCCCGATTCAGGTCAGGATCTTGATCCAGACAATCTGGGATATACTACTTCCCTGCCGGGAAGATGTAACCAACCAAACATTTTTGCACACATTTTTCTGGATTTTGGTCCCTGAGTCCCTACTTTTGCAACCGACCCTAGTGACAGAGTCGGTTATAGGGTTGGCTCCAGTGGAACTCCCCCATTAGTTATAAACTAAACTTAAAACATTTCTCTGAAAATATATATAAATAGGTTTGTTGTGTGAGGTTATAATCACTGAGCAAAACAATGTCCATTATTGAAAAATATTGGGCACAAAAGAAAAAACTCTCAGGCTTAATTTACGATAAGTTGATTGTGGACCAATAAGACCTTTCTCCAAAGATAATTTAACTTATCAAAGCAATGGGGGAGTTTATTGACCAGTGAACATTACGTCAACTTGGTTTGTTCCTTGTAACAACTCGAGGAGTGTAGTTCTCTCTAGCATTTTATAGATATAACTGCCATATATTCAGTCACTGTTCTGCAAACTTATGTTACTTTTATTTTTCATGATATATTAACAAGTCATTTGTATATTCTATTTAAAAAAGAAAGTGGAAAGGAACAAATGAAGAAGGAAAAACAAAATAAAAATATTATTTATTAATTCATTTATTTAAGTTACAAGTGTTATATCAGTAATAATAACCTTACAAGTCATTATAAATCCAATCTGTTTCACAAGTGTTTGAAATATAACCTTTCACCACCCATTTTTGAAAAATTATACTATTTCTCTGCATTCCACATTTTCATAGATAAATGAGGGGATTGTTTTCAAATCTGAATTACACAAAACTTCAGTAAATTGCTCCATATAGTTTTCTCCAATATCAAGATTCAATTTAGAAAAATAACATGAACTTATGTTCAACATGAACATATGAAATGTATTACATCTTCTACATTATAATCACACAATCTACAAATCTTTCTGATAACTTTTTCCTTGTTTTCCAACCTGATTCAATCTCAAGGAGAGAATTCCTACTCTCAACTGACTTACCTAAGATCGTTTTAACTTTTGATAGATTTGAGGTTACATATACTTCGGCAGATATACTATGTTTAAAAAAGGCGTATGACTATAATTTTGGTTTGGATGGAATTTTGCCACTCGATTCTAAGTTCATTAAATCTTGTAAGTAAGATTGATGGTCTCTAACATTGTATGTATCTTCAATTTCCATGGTATCTGGTATAAATTTTGAAGACTGTTCAAAATTTGTTTTTTGTTAAGTTGTCCCCATCCAGCTTACACATATTATTCCAAAACCTTATCACTGATAGGTAGTATCTATAGTTTGGTAGTTCCCAATTAATGTCAGCCTGACATGCAAGCACAAAGGCATTTCAATGTAACCCTAAAAAAGTCTAATTGCTCTGTTATAAATTTTCTCACTGTTTTGATAATTATTAAATGACCAAACAACAGTGGAAGAATAATCTAATATTGGCCAAACAGAAGTATTTTACAGTTTTGTAAATGTATTATAGTTCAGCTCTTTATATATTTTAAATTTTCCAATTATTTTACAAAGAGATCTCCCCGCTGAATCAGCAAGTGTTTCAGAGCATTCTTTAAAATTTAGGCGTTCATCCAGAATAGTCCTCAAGTACTTGTATACAGATCTTATTTTGAGCTCCATTCCATTAACTTCTGTGTATGTGACATTTGATTTCCTAAAATGCACAATGCCACATTTGTCAACAAAATAAGTCTAATTGCTCTGTTATAAATTTTCTCACTGTTTTGATAATTATTAAATGACCAAACAACAGTGGAAGAATAATCTAATATTTTCACAGAAACATTCACAGAAATTCTTCATTGGTTACAACCAGGTTTTATATCCTTTAGGCCCTGTCTAGATAAAAAAATCAATAATATATGATCATTACTTTAAGCATAACCGCAAACACAGACAAACAGACAGACAAATGAACATGCCCAAAACATAACCTCAGGGTTGAGAAAATTATTAAAAACCCTGGAACACAGGCCAAAGAATAACCGTGTAACAGCATCCATTGAAAAGCGTCAACAGAAGATTTCCACATGTTCTATATATTCGTTCAGGTTTCACAAAAACATACAAAGAGTCCATTAAAGAGGGGAATAAATATGCACTCGTGATGTTTTTATTTATTTATTTATTGCAGACTCTTGGTCTATATGTAAATGTACAGCTGTGTAACAAAAGAAGTAAAAGCTAGTAAACAGTAATAATATAGCGAAAAGTGTAACATAGGGACTACAGAAATGCCCAGTTACAAACAACAGAATCAAAGGATGCATCATTGTCAAAACACCTAGAATGCTCACTTAAAACAATCTCCTTTAAAAAGATGAACAGTACATTTTATTTGCATTGTAAATAGCATACACTAAAGCAGTTGAAATATTTAGGTAACTTATGGGAGAATTTTTTTTAATATGTCAATAGAAATGAACCAATTTGGATGAAGTCACCAAACAAAAACTAATGAGTTTCCATAGTTACTCTCCATGTAAAGATGAATTTAAAGGTACCGCTATGACACTTTAGTTGAACAGCTACCTTATGGTAAGAGCTGGCTGATTCATAACTCGGGAACTGCCTATTACTAGTTCTGTTGAAAAAGGAGATAGAAAATGGGCAAAACATGTCCCAAGTGAAAGGCTAAGTTATACAACTAAAAGGATTACCATCTTGAGATTTCAACTTCCTCCAGATTTATAAAGATAAGTTGTTAATACACTCCCCAATAACTCTTGACTCGTAACTTGCTATGTGTACATACACGATATTATATGCTAATTGTAGTTTAATGCTATATATATATACTATATTATTTTCTTTGTAGTATATTTGTTTTGTTTTTTTTAATCTATTTATTGTATGTGTCTTTTCACATTGTTAAATTGTCTGTCATAGATGAACAAAGCAAAAACTTGTGTTTTATGTTATGTTGAAAAGTCTGGTTCATGCATATGGACAGGTCATTATGCAGATGCATTTCAAACTAGACCAATCCTCGGAAGATGTGTTGTGTCCATGAAATGCTTCTTTTTTTATTTTTCGTTATTGTTTATTGTTAGTTGAAATTGTCTGTTTTAACTGCTCTGTAAAACCTGTGTTATATGGTTAGCTTTGTTGTCACTACAAGTTATGTCATTGTAAATGAATCTATTGTCAATACATAATACTTCAAATGAACTCTCTGCATCTTTAGACAGAGCTAAAAACGGGTGTTTTGTTATATGAATAGTTAATATATTAATTTTTTATCAGTGGCAAATATACTTATTTTTTCTTAAAAATCTCAGATTACCTGAGAACTTGTATCTGGTATTTTATGTATCAAAAACAGATTCTCTAAGAAATCTGTTAAAGTTTAACTGATATTATCTCAATCACCTAACCAAGTATATTTGACTGATCCATATTGAAAAATTAAAAACAAGTAAGATCTCAGATTCTAAAAATTGGTCTACGTGTGTTTGCAAGCTGTAATTTTGAAGACACTTAAACATGCAAATTTCACTAAGTTAAATATTTTATTTGTAAAAAAACACATAGAACATTATTAGACACTGATGTTGCTATTTTATCTAAATGGTTGTTCTTATTATTTTGCATATGCATTGACTGACATAGGCGTGTCTGGTAAGTATATATTTTCAACCACTGTTCTCTCCTTTATTGTTTACTGTCTGATTATAATAACATTTTACGTTATTGAGAAACACAAACACATACAATAGTAATGTATGTAATGTATCACTAATAAAGATTGTCAGTGTTGACCACAAGTATGTATTATATTGTTCATCGTCATGAGTGACATATTTTTGTATCTTTCTGATAGGGCATGTTTTATTTTTTGATTCTGACTTATACTATTTATTGTATCCACCAGATGCCTCCGGTGGATACTTTGGTTTAGTGTTTGCTACGCCGCCGCCACCACCACCACGCGTAGAGAGATTTTCGGCGTTAACGCTCTAATAGGAAAACTACATAAGCTAGGTTCACCAAATGTGCAGGATGTCTTCATTGGGGGGTAAGCTTCTCTGGGAAGGAAATTAGCTTCATTCTGAAAAACAAGATGGCCGCCGTGGGCATTTCTTTGAAAATTATCTACATTTTTCTACTGGTTGTTTCTCATAGGTAGAAGGTTGAATGTCTTCATAGGTGATATGTATAATAGATATAGATGTCCTCTACAACCTTGCAGACATTTGACCTTGAAGCTCTTAAAGGGTTGAAGGTCATCCACGGAGTGCCAAAGTAACCCACATAGCGGACTTTAAAAGTGCTTATATCTCCCTTATTATTGGTCCTAGAGGTTTGCAATGTGAAACCGTCCTATAGGAAATCATGTGCTGCGAATCTTTTGATGTGGTCAGATTTGACCTTGGACCCCTCCTTCAAGGTCAAACGAAGATAACCATACTTAAAAGTGCTTATAACTCACTTATTATTGGTCCTAGAGGTTTGGGATTGCAAACCAACCTATAGGAAATCATGGGCTGGGAATCGTCTGGTGTGGTCAGATTTGACCTTGGGCCCCTTCTTCAAGGTCAAACGAGGATAGCCAAACTTAAAAGTGCTTATAACTCGCTTATTAGTGGTCCTAGAGGTTTGGGATGGTAAAGCAACTTATAGGAAATCATGGACTGGGAATCTTTTGATGTGGTCAGATTTGACCTTGGACGCCTCCTTCAAGGTCATATGAGGATAGCCAAAGTTAAAAGTGCTTATAACTAGCTTATTATTGGTCCTAGAGGTTTGCAATGTGAAACTACCTTATAGGAAATCATGGGCTGGGAATCTTCTGATGTGGTCAGATTTGACCTTGAGCCCCTCCGTCAAGGTCAAACAAGGACAGTGAAACTTAAAAGGGTTTATAACTCATTTATTATTGATCGTAGAGGTTTGCAATGTGAAACCAACTTACAGGATATTGTGGGCTGGGAATCTTCTGATGTCAGATTTGAACTTTAGCCCCTCCTTCAAGGTCAAGCAATGGTTCACTGGCTTTGATGAGTTGTTTTTCCGATGGATACAGATTTGCATCGGTTCTCCGATGCGTAGGTCTAGTTTTGATTGAAGTTTGTCTGACTAATTAAGAATTCCTTCATTTGGCCAACAGCTAAGTTGAAGCCATTGTATTTCAGTACATTTGCATAAAAGGGCAAACAATTTGTGGCCGAAGAAGTACAATAAGTGGTAAAAAAAATATTACCCAGCCTGTATGTCCTGGTAATTAGGTTAAATATGTTGTGTGGTGAATAATAAACTATATGATACAAACCATGTATTTACTAGATGACGACTAACTTTATCTCATTTTTACCAGAGTTTCTGTTACTTCCAGAAGGTGATACGTAAGTTAATGACCCAGTACCTAAAAATGGTGTTGCTTCAAAGTGGCAGTCTGATATGGCAAACTAAATCCTTGTCACCCAATTCTAAAAGTTAACAGTCTTTTATATCACTTTTCTCCATCGAGAAAGTAGCTACATCTTCCAGCCTCAAAATCCAGGTATACCTTCTTTAAAATATTTGTTTTTAGCCTGGGGAAACTAATTTACCCTAATGGGGAATGTCTTGCTAACTTCAAACAGCACCAGTCTGTTTGATTGTGGGTACCACTCATATATATATATACCCCCTGTTTCTTTTAGTGGACTTCACTGGCAAAAGGTCGCAGAGTACATTCTTGAAGATCATTCCTGCAGCCAGTCTTATGCTCATGCGACTGAGATGCATGATTGCATAACTCTGCAATGTGGCTTACACTAAGGACATGTGTTCCTAGCAACAGCCTGTGGAGGACACAGGATTGAGCCTTTTAACCTCACAACTGATTTGTTCAAAATTTCAAGATTTCCAAGAGTCAATGACATTAAACAATATTAAAGATATATTATATGGACAGTTTGGGGAATTATTAACATACTGATGGGAATTTGACTGCTGCTCCACATGTTGGTGTTTGACTGGACTTTGGAACAGGATAGGAAACAGCTACAACCAACCCCCACCTCGTTTCTCCTATGAAATTTATGTCACATAAACTTCTAATTAACTGCCTTATTTACTTGGCTTTTAACGTCACTTCCAGTACACTACCAGGGCCCGTATTCATGAAAGGTCTTAGCCAGGGGTTAGGCTTAAAGTTGAGACTTTTGTCTCAAGTTTCTGCCCAAAACCTGCTAAGACTTTTGTCTTAGGCCTAGTGGTATTCACAAAGAATTTAAGACTGGTCTTAGGCTTAGCCAAGGGCTTAACTTTAAGACTGGTTAGTAGTGGGCTTAAATTTTGTAAAGAGGACTTAAATATGGCCGCCATAAACTTTTCTCCATTTCAAAATTTGAAATGGCTGTAAATAAAGTTTAGTTATACAGACAACCTCATTAAAGCAGTCTTTGGAAGTTTATATGTGGTAATAAGGTTTTCCATTTCAAACCAGCACTTTTCCTTAGATAAAATGCATTAAATGAAGGATATATGTCACCAATAGTATAGTTTGAATCGAAAAGAAAGGTCACATGACACAGAAAACCACTGTGGTTATTTGATAATCTTGGACTTAGCTAAGTCACCCTTTGTAAATATGGTTTTAAGACAAAACTTAGCTGAGACAAAAGTCTTAACTTTAAGACTGGATTTAAGCCTAAGACCTGGCTAAGTCTAAGACCTTTCATGTGAATACGGGCCCTGGTCTTTAAGTTTTGTTAAATTTAAGTAGTGTAAATAACAAAATTGCACGAACTAAACAACAAAATATACTTAAACAATGCTTACCATGACATACGGTATATGTTATGTTGTTGTTTTAACCTTTTAACTGTTTTATTAAGTGATGATTTCTGATGACCCTTTATCTCTATGACCATTTATTTCAGTGACCACCCATGTATATAGCTTATATCACAATAGATAGTTTTACGGGCAGAGAAAACCAGTAGTACATACTAGCTGGTCAAGATTATTTACTGTAAATTGCAAGGCATAGGTAATTAACTACCAACTTCCCCATAGGGTTGAGTTTCAAGGTTCAAACCACCGACCTTAGAGGTGGGAGGCGAGTTTGTTACCCACTATATGATTGAGCCTTCTTGTCATTATGCAGTATGTACTTTTATACTGATGTACAGTAACTGTTCATTTTATTATTTTTCATGCTCACTTTTTCTGGTATCAGCGTGATAAGCGGGTATGTCTTCATTTCTATTTATACTACTTTAATCATTCTTTTCGAGTAGAGTTATGTAATGATGGTTTACTCCATCCAGCCATATGACAGACAATCTGGCCATAATCAAATGTCTATCTCAGCCAAGGAGGTTATACTTTTTGTGTATGTCAGTTTGTTTAATATCACTTTACTTTTAATTACTCGAAAGCTAATAATTAATGCATCTCTGTGAAATATTTCATGTGGCTAAGGCCTAACTAACGGAAGAAGTAGTGAAATATTGGATAAAATCCAGGTTAAAAACCTGGAAACAAATTAATCCCTTATTTACAACATCCCCGTTTTGTTTTCAATGATTTGGAAGTATGTTTTTGACTTTACTCCACAAATAATTAAGAGATCTTTTAAAAACATTTTCTGTGTATGGTCTGACTAAGGGAGTATACATATGCGTAATTTTTTTTTTCAGAAAATATCTGGATCATATTCTGTATACAAAAAAACAACAACATATAAATGTATAAACATTCCAAGTTATACTAAAGTTTCAATAGTTTTATCTATGTTCCACATTTCTCTAAATACTTTCATGATAATGCTACCTGGTTTTTAGGGTTCAAATAAAATCAAAAAGCGGTATTTGGGTGAAATGCAATATGCTGATACTCGGCTGCCTTGGCGGAAGAATATAACATATCTGTATGATATAAATTGATAATCAATGAAAAACCCTTTCATGCTTTCTGGGGCAGCTTTTGAGTAAATCAGTGATTTAAATTTTCAATTACGGGATGAAATCACAGTAATTGTAAAAGCTCATTACTACTTTGTATACCTTGTGTCAGATTTGATAATATATATACATCTCTTATTTTCTGTGATGCAATAAATCAGAAGATATTAGAATGGACAAAGTAGTCTCCTCTTGATTCCAGTGTTAATATTTTCATGACACAAATGACTGGCTGTTTTTATGTCCTTTCAGAACTGTGTGGTAAGTAAAAATATTCCATCTTCCATGGTACATACATTTATATATTCTAACATGACACGGATGTGTCTGAGAATTTGATTGGCTAAGCAACGGAATAGTTCAAAAGCAAAATATAGGAATAACCCCTGACCAAACCACGGTATACGCTGAATTTCACCATGGTTTGAGGTTATAAACCCCGAAGGCAAAGCCTGAGGGGTTTTTTGCCTCAAACCATGGTAAAATTCTGCGTATACCGTGGTTTGGGAGGGGGTTATTCCTATTCTAACATGACAAATTATTTTAAGATGAATAATTATATTGCAAATTTTACTGTAAAACGTTCATTGTTACGACAGCCATAATGAGCGATAATAGGGAGTGACCTGGTTATGCTGTATTTTACCGGGGAAGGATTTCGTCGTTTAGCCAATCAGAATCGAGGACACATCCGTGTCATGTTAGAATACTGTATAACCTAGCAAGTCCCTATTATCGCTCATTATGCCTATCATAACACTACACGTAAAATTTGCAATAATTAGTCATCTTAAAACGATTTTTCATGTTAGAATAGGAATAGCCCCCTCCAAAACCACGGTATACGCAGAATTTTATCATGGTGTGAGGTTGTAAACCCCGAATGTTTGGTCGGGGGTTATTCCTATCATCATTAAATTACTTCAATGTAATTTCTATACACAACCCCTAATGTAATGTTTTTTATATTACTTTATTACAACAAAACAGTGAGTTGTTACCACAATATAGTATCTAGCTAACTCAAGATATTATATCACTTTTGAGGAGAATGATTTAATGTGATAAGGTAACTAGACAACAATTTTTAATTATTTCATGTCATAGTGTCTCACTTTAGGGGCTCCATAGTGCTCGATTTCGTGGAATTTGATCTTTTCCCCTGTATTTGCTTTGATTTTTAAAAATTTTTTGTATTATATAAACCCACCATTTTAACCAAGCAAGGTTTTGCATGAAATGTCTTTTTTAATATTTTTCATTCCTTTGTCTAAAATACATTGACAAATATCACATAGCAGAAGGGAAAACTGTTAAATTTGATACTTTCAAAACTTGCAGTGTTTTCTAGAGTTTATTTGTAATAGCGGTATTCAATGAACCCATTCATCAGAAGTGTATATTCTTTTATGTACACATCCGTTTCAATCTGTTTTGACATGTGATCAGTTTTAATATGCTTTTGTAAAGCCGTTGTTTTCACTTATTTGTTTTAGTTATGTAGTCTTACATAGTTTCTTCAATTTTTCATGATACCCAATGCCCGTATTAATAAAGATTCTTAAACTCATGCTTAAACTCAGACACATAATTTCACTTTTTGTCTCACCTAAGATTATGGTGAAATTGTTATTTTCAAAATTATTTCCACGTTTGTACTCTATTGTATTCAGTCATAAAATTTAGACCAGTTTATGATTTTTGTCATATTGTGAAAAGCTTGAGTTTAAGCCTAAACTCATAAAAATGAGTGAGTGAGTTTTAAGATGAGTTTGAGAATCTTTGTCAATACGGGCCCAGGGCTGTATTCAAGAAATTGATTGGGGTAAGTTCACCGAAAAATATACCATAATTTTTGTATAAAAAGCTGAATAGTTCACCTGACTTCCGATAATATTTCGTTAATCCCTTTTGTGAATATGGCTGAAGAGGCCAATCTTATGTCAATTGTTAATGTTGTGACATTGTAAGTGACCAATATTTCAGTGGTTAGTCTGTGGATCTAATTTCACCTGTCTTAAATGTTCCTTCCAGTATTACAACTCCAAACCAGTTAATTTACCTGGCCATTTCAAGACCTCACTTGGTTTTGAAATGGCCTGGACATTTTAAAACCTATCTGAGCAGAGTAAATAGATCTGACTGAGGCCTGTTGATTATATCTGCAAAAAGTGATGATGAATTATATTCTTTGATGTTGATCTGTTTGCTATTGCTTTTGATGGTTCCTTAGTTAGATTCGTGCTTAAGTGTTTGTTTCACTTGCAGATGAGTGAGTTGCACAAAAGGGATAAGTCTTCAGGGTAAAAACAACAACATGAAATTAAAAACAAATTAAAAGCACTTTAATTGCCCAGCAAGAGGTAACACAAGTTATGCTCCAAAGAATGCTAAACCAAAAGGAAATATAGGTCCTCTCCAGTTAGAAATTCAAAGCTTTTAAAAGATATAATTTATGTAGCTTTATCACTTGGTGCTAGATTTGACTGGATGTATAAGATGTTCAAAAACATACAATTATCATATATGTATAGACTCATTATTCTTTATACATATATACTAAGGTACCACTTACATTTCAAATATATAATGTAAAAATACATGCTGACTAAACAAGTGAGATGAATTTGAATCGTCAAGACTTTTCAGAACCTAGCACAGGTTTTAAAGCGGTCAACGGTGTCAAAATGCCAAGCAACATAATCTAGGTATCTACCAATGATTGGCATAGAACACAGCAGAGAGCCATATGTACAATAACAGTCAAATCCCTCAAATTGTATGTAAAACTGTCCTCGGTAATCCTGTTACAACCCTTTCTAAATTCAAATATTGTGTCAATTCAACTGCAGGGTGTTGGTTTTTTATTTTAACGTCAATCAAAAAGTGTAAGGGTTATTGTGAAATGGATGATCACCTAAACGTATTTATTATAAATTGAAAAAAAAAAGATATTTAGAACGGAATATAGCTTTCCTGTTTATTTTATGATAATCTGAAGACCAAAAGATTAAGATAGATAATTTAAGGTGAAAAATAACACAGCCAAAAGAAAGCATGTTTTTTTTTTAATGTTTGATGTTTCTTACATACTGTTATGTGATTGTTGTGCAGAAAAAAATTAAACCTTTCTCAAAACATTAAAAAAATATACTCTTTTATGTTACTAATGAGTTATGAAGAAAAGATTCTCACTGAACTACACACAAGTAATGGCTCGCCCCAAACTTCAGAGCGTTTTATGTGTGTGGTTTGATATTGTATTTTGTCGTGTATTTTGTCGTTTATTCATCTTTTCCATGATAAAATCCGAAATGATTGTCTTCTTAATAATTATATTTAAGAATGCATCTTAAGGTTCCTGTGAAATATTCCTCTTGTAATATACCTAAATAGACAAGCAGTTGTCTGTACCAATCTATAAAATGACTGATAAACTCTTCCTATTGACAGCACATACAAAGACCGTTGTCTCAGCACTTATACACTTGTTATCTGTAGGTCTGTCTACTGTAAAACTTTTCTCTTGTGCTTTTTTCTGTTGTATTATGTGTGTCACATTTTATTTGTATCTTGGTGACTGCATGTTGTACAGTGATTGAATACACATAGTGTATTGGTATCTGGATTGAATCCATGAAGAATGCCTATCGGGAAGAATGTCCATTAGGTACTATCCCCATCTGAACAATGCCCATAAGGAACTTTGCCCATCACCAATTTTTCATCAGTGGAATTTTGCCCATTAGTCTTTTACCCATCATTTTGTTTTCAATTAAAACCTTAATTTGGAAATGAATCTACGTTTTGAGAATTTGGGTGGTCTTGGTAGCGTTATCAATAGCTTCATCGTATATACTTCCTTTGATAAATGGATTTTCTTAACCGCTTATAGACCACTGATAGATAGATTCCCAATTGCAGTTTATACGTAGATGCTAAAATATAATCAGAAAGGATCCTATGGGTGATGGGATAAGTTCCTGATGGGCATAGTACCTGGTGGGCATTCTAATTGATGGGCATTCTTCCATACACCATCTGGATTAGTTACGATATTACTTGCCTCCGTAAATTGACACACATATCAACAAAAAAAACAAAACAATATAGAATACCAATAAGCAGTTTATTATGACCATTCTACCTCGTATATTTCTGGAAATGTACAACACCACACAAGATCGGGGCAAATGGCAGGCAAAGTACTGTGAGAAGTAAATTTATTATATGTGTGAATTTTTGAGTGCAGTTTATTTTTGTGTGCCAATTCGTTGATTTCAAGGAGAAAAAGAGTGTTCTAGCCCCTTATAACAAGTTGATTGATTTGATTAATTTATTTGTCCTCAATAGGCTCAGTTCTGCTAATGTGAGGTCCTGTAAAAGTTCCACAAGTCCTCAATCAAAATCCTAAGAGAAAACTTGCTTGACTTGTAAAGGTTTTCATGATTGGAAGTGATTTTTGTGTTATTTAGAGAGTTTGAAAGTTTCTCGAAAGTTTTATAATATTGAAAGCTATTGCCTTTTTTATTTCAGAAAACAAAAAGATTTAGCTTGAATTTGGTAAGTGGAAAGCACTATTATTTTTACACCAATAATGCCTGCAAACAATGTCATTCTAATCAGTAAATTCTCACTGAAATATATTTCAACCAGTTATTACTTCACACCATAACCATTCATAAGATGATTCTTGCTTTTTAAAGAAAACTGAATGCAACAAATTTACTACCTCGACTGTTTTAATGGCTTCTTATTACCTCAACCAAGGAGGCTATGTTTTTGTGTGTTCATTTGTTTATGTGTTTGTCTGTGTTTGTAGTTACTTCAGAACTAATTTGATTTATCTTAATGAAATTTTCTAAGTTGGGTAGGGTATGGCCACGGGAAGAAATGATTTAAAATAGGCACTTGATGACTTGATGCTAATTATGCATAGTATGTAAATGGTGTGTGGTGTGAAAATAAAAAAATACCACGGGATTTCTGATTGGGGAGTCAGTATCTTGCGAGGGGAATATGCTGACTCCACAATGTAAGATTCTGACTTATGCTATTTATTTTGATTGAATTTTTGTCTGAATAATTCAGAATTTTCCTCATTACCCAATTAGCTAAGTAGAAGCCATTTTATTGCAACAAATATGTGTAACATGGCTTCTTGCATGGAGACAGGGATTATATTAATATGACCATGGTTGTTGATCAGGACATAAAACTCCAACTTTGATCTTTGACTTGTTTATTGATTATTGAAATGTTTATAAAATAAATTGCTATTTTTTTACCTTTAATAAATTTTCACACAAACATGTTGGTGACTTTGAGCTAAAATCAAATTTAAACAAGTTAATAAAATGACCTATCCAGTTTTTAGTCACTGTGATTGTACCTTTTCTATTAAGAAAATCGTTGTATATGGAGTGAAAATAAGCTTGTCTATGCCTCTTAAGGCTTGTCCCACTGCAGTTGAATGTAACTGATCCTTACAAACCCCAGAGTTGGTTAGCTGGTTTGGGGATTATGATCAAAACTCAAGAAGAAAGCACAAACAAAATATGGATCAGTTTCACCTCCCCAACAGGACCTAGTACATCCCAACTTGTTTGGATCCTGATCCCCAACTGATTTGAGGACTGCCTGTTTTTCTCCAAGGCCAGACATGAAACTATGACGACAAGCCGTTGAGATAAAACTAAAAAAGCGTAGGTCTTCATAATAGTGTTGAACTGATTTGCAACAAGTTTCCAAGCAACTCACAGGTCTCAAAATGACGTCTGATGACAACTTGAAAACAAGTTTTTTAAAAGTTCCACATTAAATTTAACAATTTGTAAAGAGTCAGTTTTTGTTCATCTTTCAAAATAGTTTAAATTTAATGCAGGTGTTCTACTGGAGCCAACCATGTAACCGACCCTACAACTTTAGGGTTGGTTACAAAAGTCGTAGGGTCATGGGAAAAAGCGGATGAAAATGCTGAGTCGGTTATGAAAAATGAAGGACGGTACAGTTACAGACAGGATGTGATGAACATCCTGACAAGATGTAGGGTTGGGGACGTTTATTGCACGGCCAGTCGTAGAACTATTACGACAAGCCCTAAACCCCTAACAGACAAGCCAGATCACAAACATACAAGCCGTAAAGACAAACAGACAAGCCGGGAGAATGTTCCCGACCCTTCACGACAGGACTGATTGTTTTTGTGGGTTGGTATCTATAGTCAGGATCCAGAATCAGGATCCATAACACACAAAATAACCCCCAATCCCCTGTGATACGCCATTCATTTCACACTTCAAAGATGACAGAAACACATCAAGAGCAACTGATAGATCACTTGAGGGTCCTTTTTTATTGAGTTGAATTTATTTTTATATGTTGTGATTTCAACAAACAAAAGACAGCAGAACCCAGAAACTGCCCAGCAAGCATCACCATCACCCCCACCACCCAGAAGGAGAAGGAAGCCACAGAATTCATGGGTCCTGCCCTGGATACTGCAGAGAGAGGATAAAGGTTGCTACAGGACATTCTTGGACGAGCTAATCACTACTGACATACCAGGCTACAGAAATTTCACCAGGATGGAGCCAGCATTTTTTTATTTGATTGAATTAAGAATCAACCCAGCTCAGGAACGTCAATCACCAACTGGAAGCCACTGGAAGTCGGGTTGAAACTGGAAGTCGAGTTGAAACTGGAAGTTACTTTGAGACCCACAGGAGAAAGCTACACCTCACTGCAATACCACTGGAGGATTGGAAGAACGACCATCTGCAAATTTGTACCCCAGGTCTGCAAAGCCATTTTGAAAGAATTTCAACGAGAGTATTTGGTGTGCCCCACTGATCCTGATGACAGGAAGAAAATTGAAGAAAGATTTAGAAACAGATGGAATGTTCCCCATGCAGTCAGTGCATTAGATGGAAAAGGCATTGCTATCAAAAAGCCCAAGAAATCAGACAGTGAATATTTCAACTATAAGGGCTACTTCTCCCTGGTACTTTGGCTTTAGTCGATGCAGATTGCAGATCAGTGGGTCATCATCTGATGCACAGATTTTGAACCATAGCAAACTGAAAAGAAGAACTGAGAACAGAACCTTGGGACTACCACCACCTGAACCACTTGGACCTGTCGGGCCAGATCCACACTACTTCCTCCTGGGGGACGATGCCTTTGCCCTGTTGCCTTTGCTGATCAAGCCTTACAGTAGACGCCAACTGACCAGAGAAGAGACAATAGCCAACTACAGGATATCCAGGGAGAGAAGGGTGGTTGAGAACTCATTTGGTATACCTGTCAAGCGATTCAGGGTGCTGTTGACCACCATGGAGCAGAGGCCAAAGGTTGTGACAGACATTGTGTTAACATGTGTGGCTATCAGGGTGGCGAGCAGACAGACCACCCACTCCAGCCGACGGCATACAACCACCACAGGGGGACCAGGGGGAACAGAAACATCATGAGAGCTTAAGAAACCCATTGAGGGAGGCCAAACATCAACAAGACCTACTGAAAGACTACTTCAATCATGTGGGGGCGCTGGCTGGGCAGGACAGAGTTTAAGAAGACTGAGGGGAGAACATGCTGTCATCTATCAGTCCTTTTCAGGACTACCCAAATAATCCAAGAACTTTCATTTAGCACAGTGTTGCACAAAAAATAACACAAAATTTCCAACAATTTAATGCAAATTCAATTTCACCAAAATTATTCCCTATCACAAACAGAAATCCATCCCAAGCCCATTGCACCAATTTAAATATCATCTTATACAGATTTAAACCCAGCTCCTCAATTTACAAATTTCACATCAACCACCAAAATGACCTGGGTTTATTGTAAAAAAAATGCAAAATAGTAAAACACAAATGCTCTCATTTTAAAATAAATTCTGGCCCCCAAATATAAAAAGAAGAAACAATTTTAATGATCCATTTGATGTAGAAACTGAAAAAAAAATTTTAAATGAGATTTCGCTGTTTGTTTGTCTCTCAGTCCCTCCACACATTGAAAAAAAAACAACTTTTACTTGTATGGATTTGGGTTTTCTTTTTTCCTAAATATTTCTAAACTTTGTTTTTATTTTTTTTCTTGGTAAAACTTTAGTAATATTTTTCAACATTCACTCATTCATTCACACAATTTTTTTTGTACTGTTGGGATATGTAAGTGTTGGACAGTGTGCTTTTTTGTTTTTGGGCATAAACATTCAGGTTGTTAATTGTTTTTGGAAGATTCAGGTGGCCCTTAGAAGGGCTGGGTTTGGTGCGACATGTGCAGGCTAATCCACTGATTTGGGCTGATTCTGCTGGCTGGACTGGCTGGGAGGTCTTGACTGTTTATGATGAGTTCAAGATGGCACTGGTGATGGTGCTGGTTGAAGTTGAGAGGGTTGAAAATGGCTGTGGTATGTCCATCTGCTGATACTAAAGCACACTGGGAATAGCTCCAAAGAGACTGGATAATCCAGAAGTGTTGTGCTGACTTTCCTCCTGTTGTGAAGCTGCAACTGAAGGTGGGTTGAAAATCATCTGTCTGGAAGTCCCAGGCTGTTGGTCATCCACAAGTATGTAAGAAGTTGGCTGTGCTGACGCTGATGAAGGCCTTGATGATTGCTGTACTTTGGCAATCACTGTAACAGGCTGTGTTGTGGCTGTCTGTGTAGGCTGCACAAGTGGAATGGAGACTGCTTGAGTTTCCGGTATGGTGAGTATGTATTCATGTCCTGCTGTGGCCTGTGATGCTTCTGGAAGTTGATATGTGGTGACCTCTTGACTTGTGGTGACCTGTCTCTTGCGTTCTTCGGCCTTGTACTGTATTTCACTGAAAAGCTTCACTGCCTCATTCCTGGAGGCTAAAAAGTCTCTTTCTTCAAGATGTTCAATCTCAGAGTTGAGATAGTTGCAGAACGACTGTCTTGGACTTGGAGTGGGGTCCTGACGTGCACCCAGAAATGTGGAAATCATCGACCTCATCTGCTTAAACTGCTCTAAGACTGGATCTGCAGAAGTGGTGGTAGTCACGGCTGGAGGCTGTCATCGCTTGGGACTGGTGCTCGAAGGCTGATGAGTAACATCTGATGCAATGCTGATTTCAGATTCTGTGTCCCTGGATGTAACTGGAACTGAAGCTGCGGCTGCAGCCGCAGAAGACCTCCGGGGTGACTTGAATGCAGAAGACTTGGAAACTCCCTTCCTTCTAATGTGACCTCATAGAAAACTGAAACTGTCCTTCAGCCAGGTCTGTCATTCTGTGCTCTTCTCAGCTGCTTGTCCTGACTACGTCTGAGTGAGCTTGCCATACCTGGAACATTGAGTCTCGAACCACTTCTTCATTGTCTTGACAGGCAAGTTTCTGCTATCTGCTCCCAAAGTCGTTCTTTCTTCTGCTTGTCTTTGAAACTGTCATTGGTCTTCTCACAAAGTTCCTTGTGCTGTTTAACGAACTCCACGATGGCTTCTTCTGGCCCTTCTTCTGTCTGGATTGAGTTGATTCTACATCAGTGTCTGTGTCAGTTCGTGCTCTCTTCTCTCCCCTTTCCTGACTCTCTTCCCTCCTCTCTCTCACCATCCTCTCTTTGTCCCTAACTTCCTGTTTTATCCTCTCTCTCTCCTCACTCTCCTCTCTCTCCCTCCTCCTCCTCTCTATATCCTCAGCTGTATCTCCTAACTGAAACTTTGGTTGAGTGTCAGTTGGTACTTAAATCTTTCTCCTTCTGCCCCTTGGCATGCTGATCAATCAATCAGTTGTACAGCCTGTTTTAAAAACAAAAACATAAAAATAAAAGTGAAACCTCACAGAACAGATTTCACTCCCAACCAGTCCAGCCTAGCTCAAAACAGGCCGGCTAAAGTTACCTACTGTACTGTAACACTTCCCGCACGGTCGGTGAGTCATTAGTACAGTCTGGAAGTCCATATTTGGGTCAAGCGGGATACTTGTTACAGACAGGCCTGTTTGATTAACTGACAAGCTGGGAAGTGTAACCGACAAGCCATTAAGTTAACCGACAGGCCTGTTGCTAGGGGGCTGAAATTAGGGTCGGATATAAGAGTCGGTAACAGTCATAGAAATATCAAACATTTAATTTTCAAAAATCTTTTTCCAAGTTTAAAAGTCTTAAAAGTTTTAAATAAAAAAGTCACTCATTTGGTTTCTTTGTGTGTGTGTGTGTGTGAATTGGAATCATCATTTTTTGTGTGGGGGTGTAATGTTTTTGGTTAATTGTTTTTGAAAGATTCATGTGGTGAGAAGAACATTTGAATCAACAGTGGACCTTGGACAGCAGTGGCCCTGAAAAGGACCTTTTTATGGGTAGCTAGACATCTACTGCTAGGTGGTTGGAGGACAGGCATTGTGCTGATGCTGGTCACTTTGTGTAAATGACTGATGCGTGTCCATCTGGTGGTAGTTCATGACTTACTATATATTCCCAAAAAGGCTAGAGAGGCCAGAGATGATGTGTAAAGTTTCTTCTTGAATGGTTGAAATTCTTGGTTGAGCTTTTGAGAAATGCAGTTGTCTTTCATGAAGTACCAGGTTGTTGATCATTTACAACTAAGTATGAGGTCTGCTGTCCATTGGACTGTTATCCCTGTGACACCACCTAGCCTGGATGAATTTGTTGTATGGTCTGGATGTCTTGCTTGATCCACTTGCTGAGGCCCTTTGTCCTTATGTGGCTCTTTAAAAATAATACTTATCCAAAATCCAGTACTGCCTCTCTGTAATTTCCTTAGTAACCTGGTCCAACCTGGACTGGGTTAATTTTCCTTTGTGAGTCCTTTGGGATTCGAACCAAATCTTGCACACTTTCACTGAGAGATTGTGGTTGCTTGCGAATCTTTCCCACAAGGAATCCTTTCTGGCTTTGTTCTTAAACATGTTGTTGGTTTTGTTGTAAAGATCCTCAAGATCTTTGACAAAGTCTACTATAGCCTCCTTATCTGAGTCTGTAAAAATAAATGTTAGTCATTTTTCCCTTCTTATGCCTGGATAGACACTCAGTAGCTGTTTGGCCTGCCTCCTCTCCTCCACCCTCTGTGTCCATTTCACTTTAAATCCTGTCATTTTTTTGTCATTCGACCTCCTGGTTTCCTCTTTCTCCCTGTTCTCACTCTGTTTCTTCTCTGCCTCCTCCCTCACTACCCTCTTCACCCTCCTCTTCTGGATGTTAGCAGCTGTATCTCCCACCTCAAACTCTGTAGGTGTGTCTGTGGGGGCTTCTATCTTCTTGACATTCTTGACTCTTTGGGATATATATTATAAATCAAATAAAAGATGTTTTTTTATTAAAAGCCTATCAGCTAACCACCAAATGTTACATAAGTTATTTAAAAAGAAAAGCAAAAGCCTATCTTAGCGCTAATAATTGTGTTGAAAATCCAAGTGATGCATTCTGTGCACCGACTTAGGCCCATAACTGACCCTAGCAGACAATGTAACCGACCCTTGTATCAGGGTGGTTCACCCCTATATTAAAATATCTACACCAGTTTTATCCTCAACTATAATCTTGATTTTTGGCATATGTAGATAATGAGTTATCAGGTAAAATTTTATCTGGTCGAGTTGGTGACCCAGAGGGCTTTCGGTGGATCTGTTTCTGACCTTACAGTGGCCATAACTTCTCCAATATTGGGAGTTTGAAAATTTGAAAAACTGCTGATTGGATTTTCAGTTATTGACAATACAAGGAAAGGTGGAGGTGAGAAAAACCTGAATCCAGCTTTCACCCTGACTATGGTCTCTATAATAACAAGTTATTTCAGTAGAAACAAATTATTTAGTTGGTTGTCACATTACTTATTCTGGATACTTACCCGAGAGATACAATTCTGTATACAGAATCTGAATGTTCCCCCCCCCCCCCCCCCCCCCCCCGAAATAGGTTATAAATTTTTAATTTACAGAAAATCTAACTCACTTATATCAAGATGTGAGGGAGAAGCTTCTCTATCTTAGACTAGAATGAGACCAATCCTGTACCCTAGATACACTAGAATGCCTTATCAAATTATAGTTGGAGTTTTACGTCCCTTTGAAAAACCAGGGTCATATTGGGACAGGTTTTCCAGCACTGCGACTTGTGGGAGTCTTAGCCACACAGGTGAATGCCTGTAATTTGATGCCAAACTTGCTAACCACTATGCTACCGAGGACCTTAGAATGTCCTTTCACGCTATAACATTATAATTTCATGCTAGAACACTGCCCCAGTGTTTGCGTGGAATATTTATTCAAATAAGTCTAATTATATTCATACTTCTGGTTTCCATGACCCTTGTTTTCTTTAACTGTTAGAAGTTAGAGGAAGACAGTGATGAGACTCCAGAGATGTTTGATTTTGAAGATGTCGTCAGGAGGAACCCCAGAACCCACCCGCTATTTGTCAGACTCCCAGAGCCAGAAGAGGGAGACACCTATAACCCTTACAGGTCGAGGGAATTCCGAAAGAGGAAGTGACGTCATACCGATGTTGTCCTCATACCCCGCAAATCAGTGCATCATGATCACAAGGGACGCTTTATGTTTCAATAAAATAAAATCTTTGTGTTTTTTTTCCTGATTGTAATTATGTGATAAGTAAAAAATGAAACTTATTGGTAAATAAGTCACTTAACAGCTTCTGTCTCCTCTTTTAGGTATATACAATGTGTTAATTTCGTCATTATTATTGTTATTATGTGAACATACAATCTTGAGCAGTTATTTTAAGCATAGTGTTGTGATTTAGATTGTATTTTTTTCATTATTATTTTAAACACAAGGATAATGGCAGAGTAATCTTACATACCTTTCTTATATAAAGGTATCATCAGTGATATACATTTTATTATTTTTGAATAACTGAACAAACAATTATATAAAACACCTCACTCTGGTCAGACCATTGGTCTCACGTTCACCTCTCACGATTTACTCTGTACACAATAAATTATAATACCCCTATTGTTTGGCTTGAAAATTTTGAACTATTTCAACACAAAATCCTTTCTACCTCCAGAAAAAGGTTATGTTTTAGGTGTGCCTGTTTGTCTACCTGTCAGATTCTTTCTTCAAAAGTAAGTAAACAGATCTCTCAAAACTTTTTCTGTGGATATGGCCTGAACAAAAGAAGCAGTGATGAAACTTTTGGAAAGATCCAGGTCATATGCTGGATATAGAAATATCTAGAGTTTTCAAAAGTCACACATTCTGGTTCACATTGCTCCACAACTAATGAGTGGACCTTCGTAATATTTTATGTGGCTAGAGCAAGGTCAAAGGAAGAAGTGATTACATTTTGGGAAAGATCGGGATAATTTTCTGGACAGTAAAAAAATCCTGAATTTTTGGAAACACACTCGTCTGTGCTACATAAGTGTTTTCTAGTTATTACTTGTGATAAGTAAATTTCTGTCAGATACTCCATGAGATTCCAATGGACATCCAAATCTGTTATAGTATTGTTGATACAAAGACACAGATATGCAAGTGGCGTAAGGGACTCACAGTCAATTGTGAAGGCTGTTTCAACGTAGTTTGATGGACTTACTGGATGAGGACATTATGACAGTTTCGTGAAGACGTTATGACACACTTTTATGGGGGCATTAAAAGAGTTACCCTGCTGGTTTCAAGTAAATTGCCCCACCTTCGTAAGCAGAAACTTACACTTCTTCACAAACCTTTACATGTTTTTTAAGACAATGAATGAGTGCATTTTACAAATGTTCCCAGAGAATCAAAAGGAAGGACCTTGCGACAAGGTCTAGAAGAAACTGATTTAAACACTGGCTCTTCATACTGCTGCTTCACACTGTCAGCACTTACCATTAGACCTTGTTGGTTGTATACTCATGTTACTTCTGAGAATGATCCTATCAAAATGGCAGGAAAACTGACAAATCATACAGTTTGCCCAGAGACACACTCGGTCATATGACTAAAAAAGTAATAACCAGCCTCATAATCTGCTCCTGACTGCTCACTTTATAGAGATCCAACATGGGGGGTCAGTGGTGTAGTGGGTAACACACTGAAATCATACTTCTGAGGTCACCGGTTCAAATCCCGGACCCAGCCCTGTGTGGGAAACTTGACAGGTTGCTTACTGATGCCTGGCAGTTTACAGTGCAGATCCTTGACCAATTAATATGTACTGATTTCCTCTGCCCTTAAAACTACCTGTCATGATGTAACTTATACTATGCAACGAAAGCAACATTAAACACAAAACATATAAATAACGTAGAGATTACTCAAAAGGTAAACTCCTTTGTAGGATATTCTTCAACCGAAATTCTCCTGAGATAAATAAGATACCATGCGTACTTTGACAGGAGGGTACACAAGATAGGTTGTAACACCTAAAAGATTGGCCATAACACTGTTCATAGACAAGTTGTGGAATAATGGAGAAACATCGTGACTGTCTTATGACCTAAGTTTGTTTGTTTATTTGGGGTTTTGCGTCGCTTTCAACACTGTACAGGTCATATCACGACAGGTAGTTGGAAGGGCAGAGGAAACCAGTACATAGAGTTCGCTAGGGTTGTGTACTGTAAACTGCCGACCAATGGCAAGCAACTACCAGCTTTCCCACTTGAGCCCTTGCGGGGATTGAACCCCGGCCTCAGAGGTGGGAGGAGAGAGTGTTACCACTCTACCACCGTGGCCCCCCTTATGACCTAAGAGATCAAGCATAAGAACACTGGATAGAAGTATTCTCTCAAAAAGGGTTTCAAATGTGTTTAATTTGTTCACAAGCCTGTACTTTGGCAGTGATTATACTGCTGTCCTTCACGATGGACAAAAATAAGTAATATGATTCTTCTGACAACACTATTGAGGCAATCTGGAGGTTGATTCACACCTATGAATCAGGGGTGTTAAAATTACTGCAATCTTTAACATCAGTGGGCAAAACCTGATCAGCATATTTATTAATCAAAGCTCAAATGATTGCTTGTATGTAAATTTGTTTTGATAGTGTTGATCACAGGCCGTAGGCATCAGTCCCAGATATTAAAGATATTTAGAACATTTGTGAGCCCATCTCTCCCAAGTACTCGCCACTAACTTCTCAATCCTAAGGCAGTTGTGAGTAATCTCTAGGGTGTGACAACCATTTCATGGGAACACTGTGATCATATCTTGTACACTCTTCTGTAAAACTATAGCTAAGTAATTGACCATTTTCCATGTGATTTCTGAGGTTAAGCAGCACTAAGCTTGGTCTATGCCTGAATGGGTGACCATCTAAGTTGTGGGCTAGGTATGGGCAGATACATAATGACTCGGATGATCACATAAATAGCTATATCGTCATAATATAACCCCAAATAAGGTAATAAGTATGACATTAAATCAATCAATCGATTCAATCCAATCAATCTTGTTCCAGAAGGAGATTAGTCCTAGGTATGGCCTGATTACTGCATGTCAGTAATCTGGGCTTAAGAACTATTAGTAATCTATATGAACTGTAGCAGTCAGGTTTAGATAGATAGTCTGATCTTGTTTTGGTCATGCAACTGATTCTTGTTAATTGTGTTGGTTGTTAGTTTTTCTGCAATCTTTTGACAGGATCAGTAGCAGTATCGCCAGGTTTAAAATTAACTAGGTCTTATAAGTCAAAAAAGTGAAACAAGGGTATGACGAGGCATGTTACAAAATGCCACCAAGAGTGACATTGTGTCAATCCTCTGCTTTATAAAGCAGACTGTATATTACAAGAGCTCCGACAAAATCATTCAGAAATTTGTTTTAACTCTTAGCTTTTCATATGCACTTTTAAACATTGGAAGTTACCACAGATTACACAACATGCAAAGGCAGGGTTTGAACCCACAGTCACAGAAGCGTAGGTCAACTAATTACAGGCCAGTGACACATCATTGTTATCTCTATAATCATGTGTCTACTCCGTGTGTTAAGAATGGCAAAGAATACAACAAATTTAGCTACCAATAAAAGTGAATGAAATGGTTTGTAATGTAAATTCAATCATAAAAGCATTTTATAGATAAAGATTTATGATAAAAATATCATACTTATCAAAGAAATAAGAAAATATGTGTGTTCTTTGAATTATATAGAATGTTACTCCGTCACACTAACATAAGGTGATACGAAACAACAACACAGGAAGGGCTGAAATTATAATCTTTATTCAAGCAATTGTAACAAAACTTCTACAACAAAACTGAAATTCACTCCTGTCCTGCAGGATAACAGTGGATAACAAGATGCAAGTTAGAAAATTACATTGAAAATATGATATATGGCACAGTGAGAATGTACATAATGTCTTCATTCAGAACAATATCTTATATGAGTGCATTGTACGATCATCAATCTGACATTACTTCACCAATGGACAGAATGACACACTGAAAGGCTAAAAGACAATTTGCATGTTTCATAAAATACATGGTCAGTACTATTTAAGAGAAATGATCCATGAACTGTAAAATGTAAACAGAGATTTTATCTGTCATTAATATTAAACAAAGTTATGAATTTTGAGTGAAGAATCTTCACTGAAGGTACATATTACCAAGTACAAGTTAGCGTCTATTGAATGTCCATAATAACTAACTGTTTCTGCTGATAATGCAAAACATTATGATAAACTGTCACCTGAAACACTGAGATCAGCTAAGTGTCACTGATGATGTAACTATATGAACTGTCAATGGAACCTGATGACACATCAACTGGTGATAGGTGTGTAGAACTATCAATGAAGATGGAGCCATATCAACTGTAACTTTAGACATAGACAAGTCAACTGTCAGTTAACGGTGATACGTAGACCTGTCAATGGAGCTACAGTCTTGTCAGTTGTCAACCAGGTGTGTGCTCTGTCAGCTGACACATCCAGGACATCCAACTGTCAATAAGGACAATGGACTAGGTTCAGCTCTGGATCCTTGCACTACAGTCACTGAGTAGAGTTCACAGTCTGAGCTGAGTGGTTTTGATGGCAGGGAGGTCCTGTGCTGTGCTCTGTTGTTGGGTTTGTGCAGATTTCACACTGTTCTGGTAGTGTAAGAACTCAGCCCCTGCAATTTGGGAGCCTGCCTCTATAAAACCCTGACTGAACTGGAACATGCCAGCCTGTGGGTGTTGTAGCAGTGAGGGGTGGGGCGCGACTTTCTGCTGGGGGTGTAAGGCTAGTCTCTTCACTTCACCTGCCATAGGACTCTGTTCTTTGGCTTGTCTGAATACACCACCTATAAAAACATGGATATAGGCCATTAATACATTGTAAATACAGAGACAAAACTGCTAAGTACTTTCCATATGCATACGTTGTATACATGTACGAATGAATGTAGTTTTAAATGTTTCCATAGAAATAGCAATAAACATAATAATAATAATAGCATTTGTGATATAAGTTATAAAATAAATTTTCAAAAATATTTTAACAACTTTGGCGACAAAGTAAACATTTTAAAGAATAGAAGAAAGTATGTTAAGTATTTTTGCAATGTGAAAATTGAAATGGAAAATGTTTTTCTTAAATATATTAATTAGTTGTTCAACCTACAATTCTAATTATCAGGCAGAGTAATACTTATAAAAATCAACAAAATAAAAAGAAACCTTTGAATACAAATGTTTACAATACATTTACACAACACAGCTACATATTTTAAAGCATACAGTAAGAAAATAATGTATAAACTTTAAAATAAAATGATATATTTTAAAATGAAATAATTTTACAAAGATAAATACTCACCAGAATAGAATCTGTTTGCAATCTCAGCATGAAGGTAATCAATGTATTTGATAGCTTCTTCAATGACATCAGCCTGAAAACACAGAACACACAGTCAGTAAGAGCACTGTGAGTTGATAACTAAATACTTCACTATTATATCACAGGACTACTTCATTATTTTAACCAATTTATATTTTACGAAAAGTATAACTCAGTTTCTTGTCAACATATAATTTAACAAAACACACCAACGTGATGCATAGAACAATTTAAAATTCAGAAAACAGTTTATATATGTTTAAATACAACTTATTAAAAAGTATTTACTGTGTTATGCATACTGCTAATCCAACACTATCAGCCACTAGAATTAAAATAATTTCAAACACATTTTTAATCAGAAATCTCACCTTAGACACCTTAGGTTCAGAGCTGATGGCAGGTAGCACCTTCTTGAGGTTTTTGTACTCTCTTCTCTGCAATTTGCGCCTGTAGGTGCTGTTGTACTTCCTGCTCACTCTCTGGGCAGCCTTGGTGCAGGGGGAGACGGTGCATTCAGAGGAAGAGCTCACTGATTTCGTCATGGTGGCTATTTGTTTTGGCAAACCGTGGTCTGATATGAAATTTGATAAAAATCGGGCTGAATTGATATTTAGATAATCCTCTCAGAATTTGTATTATCCAAGATCAAGTAAATCCTGTCAACTCAGAAACAGTTATATAATAACAGATGTATGTTTATTATTCCTTCAATGTGTAAGACACAGTGTATGATATACAATATTCTTTAAGTTCAGTTGACTGTGTGAAGATTTCATGCACAGCTGACCTTCTAGTGATGACAGCTCTCCGTTCTGCACCCCCTTTTATACACACATTCCCCAAACATTCCTTCCATTGGCGTGTATTGTGAGGGTAATGAGACGTGATCTCATGAATAGCGAGACCTGCAATCTCATTGGCTCAATAAACCGTCACGTGACTCGGGGTGTTTGTCTTGGCCTGTTTAATCGTTTCTCAGCGGGGGGACACCATTAGAAAGCTATTATCAAGGAACATCTGTTACCTCTTGTGCTACCATTTTTTTTCAGTAGAGAGGGGGGGTACTAGCTAAAGAAAAGAATGACAGACCTTTAGGAATGGAGTGAAATGTTTTATTAATATAACGTGGAGAAACAGTTTAGAAGGGGAGAAAGACAGGAGACAAAAAACACCAATAATGCAATTTTTCTCATCAAGATGACAGGTTCTTGTTTTGACAGATATTATTTCCACTTTATTAATTCTCGTCTGCTGCCATATTGCAGAGATCATAACCTACACATCAGCTGCACTTGTTGTGACCATTATTGCAGGTCTTTTCAATAAGCTGGGGTTGGGGGAGGGGTGGTGTGTGGGGGTATTATCCATGAGTTGGTAAAGACATAAAAACCCCTCACTTGTCGACAGGTGAAGTGTATATAGAATCAATCCTTCTCGTCAATTAGTGTCAGTAAGAGACATGCCAAAACAGGTGGAAATCCTAGCATCTCATTATACAAGTGTCACCTCCCCTTGTATTGTCACAGGCCTTGTCACAGGGGTGAAATGATCAACTTCATACATTCATAAGCACACCACGCATGGATGACTTGTATTATGTAGTGGTGAAACAGACTTTATACAGTAAGATCAGGGGTAGATTAAATACAAATCAAGCATTATACTTAGTCTAGGTGGAAATGGTGACTGCATTCTCATTACAACCTGATAAAGCTGGTATAATAAATATTTTCCAATTGCAAGACCATCTATTTCTTCTGGTATAGAAAGTTGACCCAGAAAACTCCCCCAGCCAATTTATGGCGGTGAAAATTTGACATAGTTAAATATTTTTTAAGCTAGTGTAAAATTCCTAGGTATTTTTACATCAACTATTGGGAGGTGAAATTTCCTAGCCCATAAATTTTGGGAAAGCTTGTTTTCTAAATAAGTTTTCAAGGAGGTCAGTTTTCCTGAATTCGTGTTTTTTATGGAATTTTGAAAAATTCTATTAAAATTAGAATAAATACTTAGAGATAATGTAAATATGTATAATATATTTATATTCCACAAGGTACAAACGTAAAGTCAAAAGTAACAGGACTATCTAGCCAAATACTGTTATAGCATTTGTGTTTCATGCAAAATCTTATCAAATACTAAAAATAGAGTTATTATTATCATTCCTTTATTCAGTAATACTCCCTTTATTTAGTATGTTTATGTATGTTAATTAATTTAACCAAAAGCAAACGTCTAATTAAAGAACAGTTTTGCGGTCTAGATCAATGGAGAAAATTAAATAACCATATGTAAATGGGAAAATCAAGCTGAATCGTGTAAAAGTCTTGCCCCATTGTGTATGAAAAAGATAAATATCAATTTACTGTATACTGTTATTTCTATAAGTAACATAATAAACACTCAATTACCCTTTAATTATCAAAACATCGGAGGATTTGTCTTTGCATAATTACAAGGCAAAACAAAATCTTACATACAGTTATAATGAGAATAAACGCATTTAATTAATTATCAGTCTTCTGTTTGGTTTAGTAATTCCCCAGATGGACTTATCAACAAGAAAAAGAGTGTTAATTATCCAAAAGAAACAATAATATGAAACACAACAACTTTAAATAAGACAAGCCAAACTGCTGTGTTAAAACACGAAGAGATTTTGATAATAGGTACAGAAACATTGAATTATAAGGGGGGTATCCTCACATATATTAAACAGAAGTTATGTCTTTTACCTTTGATGTCAAAACATTTTAAATGTTGAAATTAATATTCAGTTTTAACACTGATCAGTGATGTCACTTTAGATAAAATTTAGAGAGGGGCTGAAAACACGGGAGGGTATGTTTGGGCAGGGAATTAGTAAACAGCTGATTACTTGAATTGATAACTGGTGTAGAAATTCACAACATATGGGATTATTACTTGCACACATAAAAGCCTCGTGAAAATGTCATTCAATAATTTACATTAAAAGCCATTCTGTAGCCAAAGGTTGCCATTAATCAAGCTCATATTATTAATAAGTGTCAGTTGAGAATATTTCTGTACCTGATGATAAAAAAAACTATAAGCAAAGACAAAGCAAGGACTATGGTTTGTGCTTGCAATAAATGTCACAGAAACAAGAAAAAAATCAATAACTGTAAAAAGCATACTGTTGTACTGCATTAGTGTAAGGTGACCTTAAACACAACACTTAAGGGAAAGATATAAGTTTTCATGAGAAGTTTCTTTCTTGAAATTTAACTTTGTTGACAATAATAACATATGGACATTTTTATTTGGGTTTTTAATAAGACACAATTTGCCTGGTTGTACATTTTATGTACTGTACGTTTTAGAACTGTTACTGCCACAAAAAAAGAAGTAAAACTTAAACTAATAGTTAAGGTGGTACCTTTACGGGATCAAAGCTACAGCAAATATAATTATTCAAAACGAAGACTGGCGAAGTCATTCATGTATGTTAAAATAGATAGAAGTAATTTACAAATTTATAATATAAAATATACACTCATGGCTGATTCATGTCAACAAACACCAGTTAATAAAGTCACATATCTTCTTGACAGAGAAAACATATTAGCATTAATTGTTTTTGTGTCAATACAATCATCATCAACCTCTAATATTTTATTTCAAAGGAAAAGTTCATACCACTATAAAAATCTAAACACATCAGTAATGTTGGTTTCTGTTTTCATAAAGTATTAAGCATCCTTTTTAAAAACCTATAAATCCACACTTAAATCCAGGCCTTTGCACACACAATGAACAATCGGCGTTGCCGTTCATAGGTTCTTTCATCTGGTCATCAGTAAGTTCACCACCATTACACACCAATTACTGGGAGCCACAATGAGCATCAAATATTCAGAGGTCTCATCTGTCTGGAGAGTGTGTGGTGGGATGGGGTTGGTGACAGGGACACATGTCTCACTGATCCGGGTACTCATCATGTCATCACCCCTTAGTCACGTGTGTCCGAATGCTGGGGGCATCACTACCTCTCAGTATAATCAGTAGAAATACCAATTTTGTGGGGCCAAACTTGAGAACTTGCCAATCTTAAGATTGAGACTAGCTCTGCTTGGGATGCATAGCTTGGCCCTCAAATCTTGAGATGGACGGGTCAATGTTGAGGTGGAACATTTATGCCAATAATTTTTTTATTATTTTATATTTTGATATTATACTTTAGGAAGTTACTTGTTCATATTTACGCTTGCACATAGTCCTCACATAGAATGGGAAGTTCATACATACTTCTCCTTTTGTTTAATTAGCTAATGTGATGTACATATACAAATATAATATGCAAGACTTACTATAAACTTCTCCAATGGATCTATCTTGGAAATAGAATAATGACTGCTAAACTTATAGATCCAATGTTTGGGCTAGTGCCATTGTAAAGATGGGTGAGACCTTCTGACATCAATATTTCTGTTACTTACCATTTTAAAACTATTGGTTTTAAAAGGGCCATGACTATTTTGAAATGGCCAAGTAATCGTCAAATAAACCCATTGGCCATTTTAAAACCATCTCACTGATTTCAAATTGCCTGTGCTTTTAAGGCCGATTTAAAAGAATATAATTTCAATTGTTATCAAATTTGTACATGCACTAACGCATCATTACTAGTGTCCATCGAAATCAGAGGCCCAAAACAATTAAAGAATTATTTTAACACCAAGGGCAAACAAATCAACATCAAAGAAAATAGCTTTATTTACCTATGTAACTACATGCATGCATAGAATGGGTTACACAAGAATTTTATTTCAGAACTTGTTCCACGCTTTTAATGAAAAAAAATGGCAGTGACATGCAACTAGGCATAAAATCCACAGATCAATTTTTTATTTTGTTCTTTGATGGTTTTACATGTTTAAATAAAACTAAGTTTACTCGAAATGAACATGAAAAAAAAAACATATTACATTTTGTAAAAGGAAAAAAATAACAATGTGAAATACGACAAGCTTTAATCTGGAGACTTCCGGGCCTGTACTTCCGGTTCTAGGATGTAACACAACGTAGCCGGAAACCAGCATGCCACCATCTTTACATTATTTTTTTTGTCAATTTCCACACAGAGAACGATAAAAAATCCGAGGAGTGTTTTAAAAAGCAATTAAGCGTCAGTGGTGGTTATTGGCAAGATGTCAGTGCTGGGATAATTGTATCCCTCTGTCCATGTACAAGTGTCAGTAGCTGTGACAGGCAATAAGCCAGCGTCTTTCTGTGTGGAGTGGAAGCCTGCACTTGTTCCTGTCCCCACACACGTGTTCCGAAAAGTGTCACCCAGAAAACAGGTGTCTCATACTACATGACACTCCAGGGCTAGCCTGGACTGGGCGTAAACTCACTCATTCAGACGGGTATCAAACAACTGCAGTGTTGGGGAAGCCATGAGGGCAAGGACGCCTTAACACATTACTATATCTTGTAAAGAACTTTAGTCTAATTTTTATTATTACTTTGCAAAAATTCTGCAAAGTATATCACTCATTCTGTTTGCTTGTTTGTAAATTTGGTTGTTTATAGCATAAACTGATTCAAATTTGGGCATGATCGGGTCATTAACGTTGATTCCCGAGCAATTTTTTTCAGTTACATTACCATAGAGATCAATTAGTTAATTTATTTAATGCCCTGTAACCAGATTGGTGGTTCGCAAAGAGAATGAGTAATATACTTTGCAAAAAGATTTGCAAAGTATGCACTCAGCTGGCCTCCGAGTGTTCTTGTTGGTATTATTGTTTTTACTTTCTAGTATCTGGTGAGTCTGTCATGCCTAGTATTATTGCTTCAGTTATATTTTGACAGTTAGTTTAAAGTGCGGAAGAAACTAGTACATACAGTTGGGCAAAGGATCTATGCTGTAATCTGCCAAGCAACTGTAAACTAGAGGCCAAGCTAGGATTTGAACTCAGATCTCAGAGGTGGGAGGCGAGTGTGTTACCACGGGGCCCCCATAATCCCTTGTCGTATTTTGAATTAAATATAATCTTGGTCTCTCTTTAACAATATCCCTATAGCTTGCAAGTTACTTCAAGAAAAAAAGAGGTATGATTGAACTGTCGCGTTAAAATGTTATAATGATTTCAAATTTATTTCTATGTTTATTTTTATATTAATACAGTGATATTCAATTTGCATGCATGTTGTACAAACAAAACTGCAAGAGATACAACAAATAAATAAAGATTGATGGCCCAGTCTCAGGACCCTTGAAACCACAATCCATATTGCTGATTCTCAGTTAACATTTATAATTTATATATTCATATTATACATATTCAAATATTTTAGTTTCTTAACTCTCCCGGTGAATTATATTATGTCCTATATTCTATTTTTATTAAAGATATAATTACAAAGTTCAATATCTTAGCACTAGCTAACTTTTTAGATCACTCATGGCTACAAAAATTTTGAAAAGTTAAAACTATTTTACTAAACCGCAATTTCTTGGCATTTCATGATACAGCTTGTCAAGAAAAAGAATTTTCCTGTTGTCTAGATGGTGAGCATATGTACTTGTTTATTCATGCATAATAAGGCTAAATGGGATGATAAGGGAAAAGACCTATTTAGGGTCATAGTTACAAAAGTTCCAAATGGTAAAATTATTATATTTTTCTGTATTTTTGTACTGAATTAAAACTTACAAAAGTTTTTAGATTGCCTTTATTACGGTTAATCTTATATTAGAATAATAATATATTTGTGTCATATCTATATTGTGACATGTTTAACCAGCATAATTTCCTGCATATTTAGTTATATTTGTTTATTTATTTGGGGTTTTACGTCGTTTTCTACACTGTACAGGTCATATCACGACGGGTAGTTGGAAGGGCAGAGGAAACCAGTACATACAGTTCGTCAGGGTTCTGTACTGTAAACTGCCAACCAACGGCAAGCAACTACCAGCTTTCCCACTTGAGGCCGTGCCGGGAACCGAACCCCGGCCTCAGAGGTGGGAGGCGGGAGTGTTACCACTCAGCTGCCATGGCCCCCTCCTGCATATTTAGAGTGACTTTGGTAGTTTTGAAAGGGTCAAGGTTGTGAAACGGCCAAGAACACATACGTGTAATATCTTTAAAACATAAAAATACTATACATTTGAAGTGATGGCTTGTTGACCCAATAGAGACCGGGCAATTTGTATTAATTTTAACACTTAATTTTTTTCCTGTGTGTGTTTTGAATCGTATGTCATTATAATTAAACAACAAAATCTGCATATTGCAAGATAAACTTGAGAATGAAAATCAGTTTGTTGTCTGGGTATTCAGTCTATGTTAGTTGTTTTAAATTTACAATGTATAAACTCCATACAGTTTTTATTTGCATTTGCATATATGAGATCATGGAATAATAATAAGAAGGAAAAAATCCTAGAGACTTATGGACAGACTAGGATTAAAATGACACACACAAATAGACAAATTTCCAGTCACGTGTGAATACATTGGAGAATTTAATTATTCTCAAACCAGGCCATTTGATATTGTAGATTGCAGCAAAAAGTGCTGATGGTATAATGATAATTTATTTATTAAACTTAGCAGTTTATTTACTGTTCTTTTTTTAAAAGTTTTATACATTTTGGTTTTGTAGTTTTAAATTATGTTATATTTTGTAACCGTATGATTTTCATGATAGTTCAATTTATATTATCCTAAATTATTGCTGTTCTCATTTTTACTGGGATTAAAAATTGTCTCAAAGCTACTGTTCCAAAATTAATTACTGAGTGGGCGTGTCTCTTTCGCAACTTAACTTGTGTTTTAAAGATGGCGGGTGACATGGGGAAGATGGGGGGGGGGGGGGGGGGTAAAAAAAGTTAAACAGCTTGTGGTGACAGGTTGATTAATCTGGGTGTACACCATCACAGTTATCGTCAAAACTCAAACTCAAGCTGTAGTATAGTTTTAATTGGAAACCACTTGAAAATACAGAGAACCTATAAGCGTGATGATTGTATTCATAGAAGCTTTAATAACTCTAAATTTACATATCAAACTAGGTTGAAAATATCCTTAAAGACTTTATCTTTAACGTGAACTTAAGTCTGAACTTAATCAGAGACTATTACATAGAACCGATGACTGGTGTTTTCTAGTGTAATTATAAGAACTACACAGTGTTTCTCCAAAATATTTTTTGTGTGTGGTTGAATACATGGTTGAATGTCTGACTGAATATCTATGAATAATCATCCCCAGACTGGCTTTTTCTGCATGAATGCTGCAACAATACTCATCTATTTAACACCCTCTTGTGGACCCACCCAGACCCCTTTCAGTGCGTCTGTTTGTTAGCAATAATTGATATAGTTCTGGCATTAAATCAATTCCCCACTATACAATTATTTGTGACATTTCCTGGGAAATTCTCATAAGTGATTATGACAAGGCACAGAATGCGTTTTATGGCAGGTTGTTTCTTTTGAATCTGCCACAACAAGTGCAAGATGAAATATAGTGCAATTTAAGCAAATAGAGGGGTGGACTGAAACGGGAATAATTACCCCTGTGAGGGTGGCAATATGGGACGGGGCTTTATGGCTCTAGAATATTATTAGTACTATTCAAGAACAGGGGGTGTGCATACTTTAGTGTCTGATTTATGCAACCCAGTGTGTCAGAACTGTAAATGAAGAGTCTCTGTAAAAATAAGATAGGACTAATAAGTTGTACCATGACACTAGGCTATAACAATCTTGCCATCATTTGCAAATCTACACACCTCAAGATATGTATTGACACGTCGTTGTCAGGTGATTTATATGTTGGTATGTACTAAATATAAATGGGGAATGTAATAATTAGGTTTACTGAGCATACAATTACCAGGCTAGTGTTTTATAGGTTTTTTTATTGGCCACTTTACCTTTTATCAGTAATGAAATCTATATTTCATTATTTGGCTTTAACGTCGCCTTCAGGGGCCATGGTGACAGAGTGGTAACACTCTCGCCTCCCACCTCTGAGGCCGGGGTTCAGTTCCCAGAGTGACCTCAAGTGGGAAAGCTGGTAGTTGCTTGCCGTTGGTCGGCAGTTTACAGCACAGAACCTTGACCAACTGTATGTACTGGTTTCCTCTGCCCTCCCAACTACCTGTATTGAAATGACCTGTACAGTGTTGAAAGCGACATAAAACCCCAAATAAATAAATTAATTAACGTCTCTTTCAAACACATTGTACTTAGCTTACATCAAAATGGACAGTTTCAAGGGCAGAGGAAACCAGTACATACTAGCTGGTCAAGATTCTGCACTGTAATCTTCTAGGCATTGGTAAGCAACAACCAACTTTCCCGTAGGGTTGGGTTTCAGGGTTCAAATCACTGACCTTAGAGGTGGGAGGGGAGTGTATTACCCTCTGCCTCACTGAGTGTCAATAATGAACTTTATACAACAAAGGTTAGGTTGGTATGGGAACAGTGGTTTACTGATTTTTTAGTGTTTAAGTGTGACCTGCTTAATCAGACAAAGACCCATTTGCAGCAAATTATTATTTGCAGATAATAAATCTAATGCCCCTGTTCCACCATAAGACTAAGGCTCTCGATTAAGGGGTTTTGGGGATCGGATTCAGAGTCCTTGACAGTCTGATTGAGTCTGTTTGGATCTGTTGTGTTAAGTATAAATATCAAACATGTTTGATATTTTTCATTACTGTAACCGATCCACTTTCGCCCCTACCCACAAATTCCCCAGTCACAGGCTATCTGAGGCCTCCTCAGACCCAAATTTACACAATCCTATGTTGTCTGAGGCTCTTAAACCCAGGACTCTTAAGCCCAGGTGTCTTAGTCCCATACATCAACAAAAATCGCCCATTGCTATCTTAGGAAATCTGTTATTAGTCCCAGAAGGTCTGAGGAAGCCTCAGACCAGTGTGAGACCCAGTCGGTATATCCCCGACAGGATCAGGGTTGAAACCGATCACAAACATGGCTTAATCACCTCATAGTCTTGGAACAATCATGACTTGTCTGAGGACGCCTGAGGCTTCCCAAGGTTTCCTTAGGATAATCTGGGTTTGATCCCATACCTGGATCAGGATTCCATTTTCCCGCAATTTTTTTCAGATTTTTTCACAGACTCTCAAGGATTCAGGGTCCTAGGATGAATCAGGGATTAATCCTTTGGTGGAACAGGGACATTACATATCGTTTATTGCAATATATTTTATGTACAGTGAACAAAGTACAATGTAGCAGATTTTAAACTGGTGATAATTTGTGACAACTGCATGTCGTGTAACATATTAATTTGACAACATTGGTATAACTTCTGTTGTGAGATGATTTATGTAAAACATAAACACTCAAATTATATAATAAAGAAATCCAGGACAAAATGTTGATGAACAAAATACCAGTCAAAACATTTGCAAGGGCAGACTAAATGCTGGTCAGTTTTGGGGCAGGGTGGGCAAAATGCCGGTGTAACACCATATTATGTATCCCTGCTAATTTCTGTATCCCCTCGTTGGATCGTTAGGGCATACAGAATGTGACTGCAATATTTTGTGCCCCAACAATAGGGGATTAAGGGATACAGAATATGGCAGGGGATACAGAATATGGTAGGGGATACAGAATGCGGCAGCCCCCTTGCCATATTTTGTATCCCCACACAATATCTGGGGCTATGCCACTCTTATCAAATAATTAAAATAATTTCCAATATATTCAAAGGCCTGTCAATGGAGAGGATAACCTCAGAAAAAGCTCAGCAAATTTACAAAAGATCTCCAACCAAACTATTTATCTTATTTGTATGCAGAGGTATTTCAATTGAGAACTTTTTCAATGGAATTAATATATTAGGCTTAATATTTGTCTTTATTGCCAGTAACCAAGTGTTTCATATGTAGTTGGGTGCTGCTATATTGTCTTTGTGTTCATTTCAAACACAGTGATGCTGATCTTTATGTCTTTGTTGTAAAATGTTAAATATTTTGGTGTGTTAATTGCAAATTTATTTCCAATAATAGTGCTTATATCATTGCCTTTTTGTTGTTTCTTTCATTTTGTTCACACACAGCCCAGAAACTGATCAGAATTTTGTCCATCAATATTTTGTCCACTGACACTTTGTCCGTAATGAAAACCTTTAGGTTTTTTCTCATTACTGAAGGGTTTTACAAGCCCCAAATAATTATTTAAATAAATTATATTGAATCTTGGATTCACACATATGTATGCTAACTTAAAGAGTGTACAATAAAGTAACTTTTTAACTATTTAGTTTTGGTACTGTGTGAAAAATATTCAAATAAAGGCTCAGCTAATTAACCACACAAACATACTGTCATTTGTTTCAATTGGTTGTACTCATTTTTAACCTTCTGTTAACATAACATAACACATGATTTTTATATCACTTAGTATGTCTCTAAGCGCTTCATGTAAGTAAAATATGAACTCAACAACGAGAATATAATAATATAATATCTTTTCATATTCATATTGTATATATTGGATATATGCATATGAAAAGACTTATAAATGTTCTATTCTATTCTGTACTTTCATGGCGCTAAATCTCTGTCAAGGCACACTCTAAGGCGCAATACCAGGTTGCAGGGCATATGTGTAGTTCTGCATATGGTAGTTTAATACTAAGTGGCACTGCTGCATTATGGGTATACACTCGCCTGGTAACCTAGAAAAACCTAGGTTCAACACACAGATACATAGCGGGTCGGATGATCACTTAAAATGGTGATCCTCTGTTATTGGGTTCTGTCCAAAGTGCGCAGGCTATAGAACTTCCAGGGATAAATGGTAATCGCTGAGACTCTGTCTTTCAGTTAACAGATTCCCCTGTGGGTCCGAGGAAGTAGAATAGGCCCAACGTGTCCTCCTGCATGTCATAAGAGGCGACTAAATGGAGATGTGAATATCACAGTTCAATTCTAACCTTGACTTGATTTTATTGATGTTTTGTTTTATTTTACTTTTTTTGATATTTATATCCTAATTATGGTTTTGTACCTGTTTTATTATTCCTGTACTGTTTGTTGTATATTTAGGTCAATTTCAATCTGTGTATCTAGTCATGAGTTTTTTGTATATTTGATCATGTTATACTTATTGTTTAGTTAAAGTATTGCTAGTCTGTATTTATCCTTTCTCTAGTCCTTTTCTTGTCGTGTGTTTTATTCAAATATTGTTTGCTTAATGTCTTTCTGTTTTTACAATGTGTATCTAGTCGGATTGTTTATTTGTATATTTGTTCATGTAGTATATATTGTTTAGTCAATGTATTTATTAATTTTAATGGTGCTGCATGCACCAAGGTGTTCTAGCACTTTAAATTTTAACTTTACTTTACTTCAGTTAGCAGAATGTCAGTCCTGTAACAAAGGAGATATTACACTGAATGTAAATATACAATGCAATAAGTTAGCCCAAGTAACATTTTGAGACTAACACAAATTAATAAGCCAAAATGATCCGGGGAAAATTTTGTAGAAAATACATACGTATGTTTAAGAATTTACCATGTATCAAGGTACCATACATGCACCAATGCATTCTTTCTAAAAATCCTGTCATTTAAGCAGTGGGTAGTTCCAGGAGTACCTGGTCACTTGTACAAAAATATGGAAGCTAAGATATATCTAAGTATTTTACCATAATAAACTGTCGTCTGAAAATGACCCTAGTACAACTCAGGGTCAACACCTGACAAATTAAGCTGAATTATGGATCTTCATATTGTACTCTGTCGTACAATTAAAATGGACAAAGCTTATTTGTCGAAGATTGATTTAAAATAAACAGTAAAACCGTGTCTGTTTTTATGATAAAGAGAATATTCCATTTTTAAATTGTACATCCTGTATCATAGAAGTGAACAGAATTAGTAGAACTACATTAACCAGCATTAAAACCTTTTTACTTTTGGAGTTGTGTATTACTATACACATGCAGAAAAGTCTATGTCAAATCTATCTCCCCCCCCCCTTTCTTACACCATGTGTTATATTAATAGAGTTACACATTCACATTTACTGGTTCACTGGCGTTTGACATTGAAAATAATTTATAAGATGATTTCAGCTATTCTCATACAATGAGCCTTTACAAACACAGGCTCACACACTGTGCAAAATCTCTCCAACATCCAGGGCTCACACACCATATGTGGGCACCATCTGGGGCAAAAGATCACCACTTAGCAGCATATCACTTGTCAGTTATAAGCAAAACTCACTGTAATATTATAAACCCTATAAATTTACGCATATCTAATTAAAACAACCAAATTATTTATTGATACCACAAAGAGAAAAGTTATGTACAATAAATCTTTTAACATACTGAGGAAAAAGCAACAAGAGCACACAGAGAACGCTTACCTCCACCAAGACAGGAAATAATAACTAAATGGAAAAATCTGGATTATGTTTTGGTATCCAGACCACTCTTAAAATTTAATTGTATCCAAGTTGGACGATTCCAAGACCCACGTTCCGATTTTTTTCAGGAAGATTAACCAGTAGTATTTCCATAATCCTGCTAACTAACAAATGGACAAAAATGTCATGAAAACAATACTTCATTGACAGAGGTAATTACTGTATATGCATAAATTTGTGACTATATATAGACTATCTCAAGGATTAAAAATGATATGACAGTCTGGAAAAAGTGAACTACATGACTGACAAAGTAAGCAAGAGTTTCTTAACTGTATTTTACTTAAATAAAATAATGCAATGCCACGTTTACAAAATTGTAAACCATTGAATTTTAAAACTAAAACAAGAACAGCATTTTAAGGTTGAAATATAAACTTTATTCAGACAATATGCCAATGTATACTCTTCATTCCTTTAGTCAAATAATAGAAAAAAAGCCACACAGAAAATTCCTATAGATTAGAATGTGAACAACCTTCAACTGAATTCCTCTGAATAGCCACAATAAGTAGGTGGGAAAACCAAATGACAGGCCAGAGAGACACTCCGGTAAACAGATCTATTTGGGTAACAGATGTTCAAGATTAAAGAGACTTTCACAAAAAAGCCTCAAGAAAACATTTCTATGGTATGGTTTGTGTACAATTTACTGCCTCGCTGACTGGCTCACATGTATGTGACATTTCCTTATAAGTATGCAAGGTGGACAAAAACCCGGTGGACAAACACCCAAAGGAAAAAAAAAAACCTGCGAAAATCTGCATACTATGACAAATCTAAGAGCAATTTTCCAGGGAATGTACAAAATCCCTAAATTTAAATGCGAGAAGTATGACGTAATCCAAAATCCATATACATGTAAATACTTTAACTATAATGTACATGCAAGTGTAAACTTAACCTAAACCTTTACATGTTTAGTGACATATCGGCTTAAATAATTGCTTCTATTAAATATTGTTTTGCCATCTAGATCTGCAATCAAAAGGCAAACATTCCAGCAGACTTTAAAAGGTTTAAAAATACTGAGCAGTGATATTGAAAGTAAGGACAGTATTTTTCTGTGCTTATATAATTTTTATATTAACTTGATTTTAACTTTCTCCAATATATAACTGATTCCCTAGCAAAGAAAAAATATTTTATTTGTTTTAATTTTTTTAGCGTGTGAAAAAAATGCTAGGGTTATAACACTAGAAGTATGTCCTAGTGGTCACATTTTCCCGGAGTTTCCCCCCTTGGGTTTTGTCTTCAGGGTTTGTGTCCCTCGTTCCTACGTATGAGGGAATATATTACATGGGGCCCAGTCTGCGAAATGGTGAATTGTGATGACTTGCAAACCACTCACATTCACTCTTGTATTCAGGTAGGTAAGTACACAAGACTGAAAATACTGAGTCATCACAAAGTGCTGGTACTGCTGAAAATAAAATACCACTAAAATTGTAATTTCTATAAATGTTTTAAGGGGGTCTATCTAGGTTGATTCCATAGAATTCATTACATCAATTGGGGACCGACTAAAACTAACTTGTTTGAAATCCGTCTTTTCCGTGTCACGCGAAGTTCAGGTTGTGACGTAGATTTTAGCTCAAGGTAGAACTGGCTGAAATGGGATATTTAGATCAATGATAAGCTCCACAATGTTTATGGTAATGAACAAATTAAATGGGTTTTTTTTTCATGAGAATCACAAGACCAAATTTTATTGGTATAGTTTATAAAAAAATTGTTCAATAAAATCTCAGATCACGAGGTTATAAAATACAATTAAATGTATATTGTGCTTTCAACCATCTTATTATGGCATGTCTATGAAATAATTCTACCGATCTAAAATCACACTGAATGTATTTATGTGTTATGCTGTGTAGTTTTGGAAAATTGGCCAAGTGACGTTTATTTTTAATCTAATCACGAAAGATTACACACGTATACAAACTGAGTCCATTGGATGAGGGTTGAATGTTTAATCTTCTCCAGTGAAACAATTATAAAAAAGTTTACAAGGATTATTTTACAGTAAGTGTCTATTATCCACAACTTAGTTTGAATAATAGGTAAAATAAATCAGCATTTGTCTAAAGAATGCTAACATTTTAGCTTTAAAATATATCTGTTGGAAGCAACTTAGGAGTCAGTCCAATTGAAGATAGGTTATAGCCCAAAAGTTGGTTACCCTTTCTTAAAATGGGAAAGCCTATCTTAAGATGGACAAGAACATATATCAGCCCAACTGAAGATAATAAAAATCAAACACTGAATATAATCATATAAACTATTTAGAAACATGTCAAATCAAAGGAAAATGACATTATCATGAAAAGGGATGACATCATCATTGAATCATAGGAACCTAAGTCCTGCTATAGCCATGTTAAGATGCACTGACCCCTATGTTGGGCTCCGTTATATCCATAGTAACTATATCTATGTAATGATATACATATAACATATTTCTATGTTTCATAATGAATAAAATATTCAACAAAATTGCCACTAATTTATGCACAAAAAGCGAAATGTACATAACAAGGGGCCACCCGGGAATAAAAACTATTATTTCTGGGTATGTAGTTCAAATACATTACATGGTAAATAATACATAGCCTGTAATATCTGCAGTCACAAAAAAATAATTTATTTTCATTGAATAACTGTGCAGTTTTAAGTAACTGTAACGCATTGATTGCTTAAGTTATATCAATGTGATATCCATAGCTTCTGTGTAAAGTAGGTATTGTAAATAACCGTATCTAATTCTGTATTATTAATTGGGGATACAGTGTGTCTTCCTTTTTTCAGTTTGAAAATCCCTATGTGATTACCACAAATCTGGTTAAACATTCTGTTACAATGAATTTGAAACCCACAATTATGAAAATATATTTTCAAAAAAATGAAAATTGCATAATTTAGTTTGATGCTTTAATTTGGTATTAATCCCCAAATACCCTCAGCAATTAGCCGCTAAACCTCTTTATTACTTCAATCTCCTTTGATTTGTTTGTTGTATCTCTTTGATTTGACGCTACTTAGTAATCTGAAACTGTTACCCCTTCATATGATCTGTGACTCTATAAGATCCCACCAGAGTAACATCTGTCCATCTGAAGTGGGTAAACAGTAAGCCACAACTCCTCCTATTTGACTCCATAATGACTAATTATAAATACCCACTCTCTTCTCCCCACTTCTGAACCTTATAACCCACAACAGAACTCATCTTAAACACACAACACAATAGCCTCTTATAACTTAATACACTCTCACCCTTCTATTCATAAAACCCCACTCCTCACGAATACTCAACTCATTTTCCTTACAAGGGTTACTTAAATCAGATTCCATTCCCTTTGAAGTCTGTCGGCATCTCCTTTGAAGTCTTACAGAGCCCAGGTGTGTCCTCTTTTTGCTAGTGTTAGCTTGCCCAGGTGTGCTTTTTGGCTACTCATGGCTGAAAATAACCGTATCTTCCCATTTCCCCATTAAGCCCTCAGCTTACACAAAAAGAACCCCTTATTGTGTCCTCCCCGATGGGGAAAGCTTGCATACCCTCATTTCGCAGACTTCAAAAGACCAAAGGATGAGATATCTTGGGGATAATTAGAGGGCATAACATTTCCGTTACTTAGCTCACTCTCTGCTAGAACTGTATAGGAAGCATCAATACAAGTCACTGTGTGTTAGCATGTGAGGGGTCATAGTCTGGGAGTAAATAAGGAATAGCATACTGTGTGTTGCTGTGTAAGCTGGTCTTTTGAAGATTAATCAAGAGAAATCTCCCCTGTAGGGGTAATGGGGGTGAAGGGGTTAAAGCTAGAATATGTCCCTGGTGACTAGGTCATAAAGTATGGGCGGGGGGGGGGGGGGGGGGGGGGGTGATTCAGACTCCTGGTGGAATTCATGTAGATATGTGATTGATGGTCACTCAACATCCACTGCAAGGGTTTTAAGAAAACCCTACGGGAGCTTAGGATTTCATAGTTATTTACCACAGTGGTGACAGATTGGAGTTATATCTGTTAATTAGAAGGCTTCATTTTGTAGATACACATGTGATATAAAAAAGAACATTGTGTTTCTACAAAGGAATGTTTATGTATTTTGCTTTAAATCCCCATGAATCAAGGATGAACTGTTGAAATTATACCCTGTGGGCTATTTGATTTTGCTTGATTGAGACTATATATTAAAATGTTTAGATATGATATTGCAATAACAATAGTCTTCATTTTACATTGCGGAGATAATTGGGGTAAAGCATTAAATTAAAGACCTGAGGTTATTAATTCGCAAAGATCTAAAAGCAACTGAAACAAGGATTATATGTATATAACTTACTGGGGCAAAAGCAAACTCTATGTTATGCATCCTGCCTTTTCAAGAATAGGACAAAACACTGACAACAAATATTTACATAAATGTAATGCCCCGTTCACACTACAGGCGGTACATCCTGCGGTACTTGGCGGCAGAACTGCCTCCAAGGACGGCCCATAACTTCCGAGATTTGGTGTAGCATTCAGACTTTGCAGTTATAGGCATTGGGCAACATGCCCCTGTCCTTCAGCTACTCTCCGAGGTTTGTATGCGAGCTTGTGACACAGTGGTGAAACGTCCATTTACCTCCACTCACCTTAAAGATTAGGTTAAAGATGACCGAGTCACAACCTTATGTACACTGTGGACCACACCTTCAGTTACTGTAGCAATAAATTTATCTGCACACGCCACGGTGGCAGAGTGGTAACACTCTTGCCTCCCACCTCTGAGATCGGGGTTTGGTACCCAGTCCGACCTCAAGTGGGAAAGCTGGTAGTTGCTTGCAGTTGGTAGGCAGTTTACAGTACATAACCTTGACCAACTGTATGTACTGGTTTCCTCTGCCCTCCCAACTACCCATCGTGATATGACCTGTACAGTGTTGAAAGTGAAAACCCCAAATAAATAAAAAATAAATAAATCTGTGCATGCTCAATTTCATCTATGCATGCCCACGGTTCCGAAATCAGAGGCAGAAATTTTAAACATTTTAAAACTTCTATTGGATGTGCAAGGTAATGGACGGTTGGCCACTGACTCTCAAGTTTGCAAATGGACGTCAGACGGTGATCCAGAGCAGGGACATTTCACAAAATGCGGCCTACCACGGGAGATACCGCCTGCAGTGTGAAAGGGGTATTAGGTGTTCCCTTTACTCCTCATGGTAAACGTTGAACATTCCAAGATTAAAACTCGACGGATATTTGCAAACACATAGAAAATCCCCAAGATAAAAATCCAAAATAACACTATTTGCAAACACATTATTATTTTGTCTTATTGTTTAATCACTGCTGCACATTTTGTACGATCTGGCTTCCAATTCTTGGCATGTTCAAAACAAGTTGAATACACTAGTGTTTTATATATTTTATCGATGTACATTTGTGAGTGTTGGGTGCTACAATTAATCTTTACCAGTCTTTTTAGGGATAGTCTTATTCCCAGACTTTATATATAAGCATATGCAAATTAGGAGTTTTTATAATTTAAAAAAAATGTATTCGTTCAAAATTTAAACGAACGAGCTAAAATCAAAATAATATATAAATTTAATGTAATTCTAAATTTTCCAATTTAATGTAAATTACATTGTGTTTTGAAACAGCTCTTATGAGATACTGGAATTTTACTGGTTAATCCGGGGACCACGGTGGCCGAGTGGTAACACTCTCACCTCCCGCATCTGAGATGGGGGTTCGGTTCCTGGCTCGACCTCAAGTGGGAAAGCTGGTAGTTGCTTACCAATGGTCAGCAGGTTACAGTACAGAACCTTGACCAACAGTATGTACTGGTTTCCTCTGCCCACCCAAATACCCGTCATGATATAACCTATACAATGTGTTGAAAACGACATTAAAACCCAAATAAATAAATACTGTTTGAACCTTTATGAAACCCCTCAAATCGATTCCATATTTTTAGCCATTTTAAAGAAGCACTTATATGATTTAATGTTTCAAAAAAGTCATATTTCATCTATTGGTTCAAAACATATTAGTGCCAATATGTTTTTCGCCTTTGGATTGGGTACATTCGTCACAGTTTGATGGGATTCTACGAAAGCCTGGAACCGCCATCCAAATTCAAAATTTGAAATATGCTATTGAAATTCCTATTTTGGAATTCTAAATACAGTATTTGGAATTCCAAATATCATATTTTGAATTTGGATGGCGATTTCAGTCTTTCGTAGGATTCGGATTGGAGAAGGACACATTTGGGCGGATTTAGACACCACTGAAAAGTGATTTGCATTTGTGACTGCTTCTTAAAATGTTTGAAATATCCAACTGCATTATATCACAAGTATAGTGCTTACATAATTGCCTTATACAATTCCCATTGATTTAAGTTTGAGCATGTGTAAAAGTATGTTTCAGTGTCATATAATTATCCCAAGAGACAAGACTAAAAGTACATTTAAATGCTTTGATAAGAAATTTCCACCATCTCTGTCTTTGGTTTGGTCCACTTTGTGTTTTGGTTGGACATCTTTGTTGGGACTCACACTTGGGGAACATATCCTTGTGTTGGCATTTAACACAAATGAAAAAAAAACGTTGTGCATTATAGTCCACTTTCAAAAAAAAGAGAGAGATTGAGATTAAAAACCACTTTAAAAGTCTTCGAAAGGTTTAGAGATATATACATGCTGCGGGGGTAGGGATGTAGGGTGAATATTCGCTACAGCTTGTTCTTTAACATATACTACCTAGATTCTCGGGTCTCTTTTTGGGGAGAGACGGAGAAAAGAATTGCTCTGTGGAGAAAACCCCTCGCCCAGCTTTTCTCCTGGATCCCTTTTTGGAGCAGCCATCAGGACGAGACCATCAAGCGGAAAACACCTACCTAAGGTAAGGCCCCTTTTCCTTCATAAAGGATTTTTGTATGAGCAGATTTTTCTTCCTGCTTACATTTTCTTGAACAGATGTGTTCTCCTAAGACTCAGGAAAACCCCAGAAGCAGAGTAGAGCTTGGTATCCTGCCTCAGACAGTCCTTTGATCTGCTGATGGTTTAATGAGTAAAGTCTTTTCATGTGTAAATACGACCACCCCTTGGTGACAATAACGTAACCAGCACAGAATACCGTAAAATCCTAATTACACAAGACATGTGGAAATTGATACTTCTGCTTCTTCTGTTTACTTCATTAATTACACCCACTGGTTGCTAGTTACCATATTAGTTACTATGGCTTGTTACTCATGTTATTGCACAACTATATTTAAGGTCACCCCAACTTGTCAAGTAATATTCTTGTACTCATACGTTTACTGTTTTGTCGTTTTAATGTGCCCAACATTGGATACTATTGCATTTGAAGCAACATACAGTATCATACCACGACTACAACCAATAATAATACATGTATACGTACTAAATTGAGATTTTACGTCTTTTAATATATTAAAGTATGAACTCACCAGGAATACTGTGTCCGCTGTCACTTGGCTTTCACCTCACAGCAACACTTGACAACTAATTATATATACTTTATATTTATATACAGATTATATTATGAACCTGTACTGCTAGATCAGCAGCAAAGGCTAGCAACTATTTTACTTTATATTTGTGACCATTCACTTTGGCTGTTAGGAGCTAGACTGATGCTATATTTGAAAAAGCCAGACTAACTCACTTCTGTGTCCTTGACCCCTGACCTAATTGTTGGAAAGCAGTGGATACTAAACATCGGCGCCGAAACACCGGATTTCACCACATTCCACCCCGTTCTGAAAAAGGCCAAGGACAACTATTTTCAGGTCACCACAGACCACCTTAAATGCATCGGATGCTTATCGATGCAACCTATTGCTCCTTTATTTTAGTCCGTAGAGGCGGGCTGCGTTCTCAGACGTCTTCGTGAGAACCTCCGCCAAGCCTAAACCCTTCAATTCAGCAACTCTTCTGGCTATAGCCTCAATGCCATATGGGGAGTTGAACCTATTGGAGAGATGTTCTGGAGCTTTCAAATATGGAGAGTCCGTTTCCAACAGTATCTTTTCCATTGGCAATTGTTTGATGACATCATCCACTTCTATATGTCTTTCTCGCCGCAATATCAGAGCGGTGAACCCGAACATGACACTAGGGAAGCTGTCCCTCCATTTGATCATTTCTCGGACTCCTCCATTGTAACAGTGTCTGTGGATTCTAGAATTTTTTGCCACATCGTCTTTCAGAACAGATGACATTACGGCCAAACACATATCACTGGCATCCCTTGACTTATTGTCACCTTCACGGCAGTGGATCACCAATACTTTTGACCATAATTTTTTGTCAACGTAGAATCGGAGTAGATCCTTCAGCACCCGTATTTGGTGGTCATTGAATTTTGAGTAGCCTTCAGAGTACTCCATGCCCATCTCGCCGATTCCTACGCAACGGGGATCCTTTTCTACGGCGGACTTTACCATGTCAAGTTGTCTTTGAGAGACATACTTTGCTTCCTTTGGATGTACACCGTAAGTGAAGGATAATCGGTGATCCCGTTTGTATACAACCATATCCTCCCGACTTGGTACCCCATGGCAGAAGTTACACACAGCATGTTGCAGGCGAACAGGTGTCTGTGGCATGGGCCCATTGTTCAGGATAGATTGAAGAGCAGAAAAACCTGCCACTGCCCTGATTTTGTCAAGATGTAAGTGTGAGTCGACAAATCCAATTTTCTGCGATTCATCACATGACAACAACCTCTGTTTTCTTTGTTCCCACTCGCGATCACCATATCTTTCCCCAATGTCTTCCATTCGCGGTGGTAAAATTGGTTTTGGAGGTGGTTTGATCAAAACTTCTTTGAAGGTTGGTTGAGGTGGATCCTCCCATTTTTCCTCACGCACCTTAACGCTCATGAAACGATCCATGCACATTGTTCCGTCTAGCAGTTGGTTGATGATTTCAGTACTGGTCATCACTGGGGGCTGATATGGACGGAAAGTTGGTGGTGGAGTGTGTCCTTCACTTTCAGGCATTGCTAAAACAGATGTTTCTGTGACCTGTGACGTTGCACTTGAGGAGGTTGATGGTTGATTCTGTGCTAACACCTCATCCACCTGTCTGCAAAGCTCATCTGCATCCGGAACTTCTGACACATTCTGTTCTGTTTCCAGATCAAGCTCCATTGGCTCTTCTGTCGGTGCACTCTGAGCTGATGCAGTTGCCTCCTGAACTTGAGCTAGAATGGTTTTCTTGAGAACGTTCTTCTGTCCAGCAACAAATTCAACTTTTCGGTCACTTGACTGGGTTGGCTCTCTCACCTTCTTGACCGTCAATGTGGCAGTTGTTTCAGAGGCGCTCTCTCCCAATCCAGTTATTTTTACCTCAAAGTTGGGATTCTTCACCTGAACACGCTCTTCACCGATTTGGCTTAAAACAAATGCTGCTAGGCGCCAGTGAGCCAATGATGCGACGCAGTTGGGTGGACTGACTTCAGGTGTAACTGTTAAGTCTTCCTTTTTCACCCATCTGTTAAATTCACGCATCAGACCGCGATCTTCGTCAGTGGTAGCGATGATCATCTTTTTGGGGTCAGGGTAGAGCCGGTCCTTGCGAATTTTCGTGATCAAATCATCCAAAGTTTTACACCCTAACAGATTTTGGATCGTGGTTGTAAAGTTCACAATGGACTCCATTCTCACCTCATTTGACATTTCAACCCATGTCATAAATCCCTCAGGGAGATGTCGTCCTATGACGTGTCTTCTCATGTGGGACTGAGGCTTCCCGCAACTCTTCATGAAACATGCTGGCCTTCTTTTGTGTTTTTTAGGGACTTCATCTTCTTTTGATGGTTCTGGAGCCCTTCTTTTCACTGGCATTTTGGCAGTGCTTGATGAAGAGTGGCCTTCCTTCCTGGGCACTTGTTTTTCCTCAGGCATTGACCTTGTGGGCATCTTTCTTGACTTTTTGGAGCGCACAACAGTCCATTTGTCAGGTTGTGTCATAGAATAGCCACTTCTTGCTTGTGTTGGCCTGGAGGGCAATAACTGTGGTTTCCTCTGAGAGGTAGCATACTCCCTCCTTGCCTGACGAAACTCTGCTTCTTCTTGGGCAACACCATAGATTTGTCTCGGTGCTGTTTGCCCACTAGGTTGTGATGATGGAGCAGCTGCTGGAACCGGTGCTACTGCTATTGAAGCGGATGCAGCCGGTTGGGCTGGCACTGCTCTGGTTACTTGTACTGGAGCCCCCAGGGAAGCTGATGGTGCCGACGCGGACAAACCCTGTCGAGCCATCCTGCTGCCTATGTCCCTGAGACAACGCTCCATAAGGAGAGCCTGATTGAAAGGTTCCACCCTATTTGAAGGATGGTACACTCTTTCCCTAATCTTCTCTATGTTTGCCAAATCAAATATCTGATGCAGCATAGAGACTACGGCTTCATCCTGTGCTGGCGTTGTTTGACCTACCGTTGGCACATTTGTCGTTGATGGACCTACCACTGACACACTGGTTTGATCTACCATTGACACACTGGTTTGACCTACCATTGACACACTTGTAGGTCTTGATGTGGACACTGTTTCTGGCGCCCTAACAGCACCAGAATTTCGGTTCCACCTGGTCCAATTACTTTGTGAAGGGCCACTCACCTGTGACCTGTTGCCATCGCTGTACTGGCGACGACTACCCTCACCTGATTGAACATCGTCGCTTCGTGGCCGATGATAGTTGGAGGTTACTTGCCTGTATCTTGGATGACCATCTGCCTCCCGGCGAGGATCAGCAACCCCTCTTTCCCTCCTTACCTCAAAATCCCTAGCCTGACCTGGATAGACATCGCTCCGACGACGCTGATCCCTGTCATGGCTGTCCCTTGGTGGCCGGTAATCGCCTCTTCGACTGTGGCCACCACGACTCCTACCTCGGACAAAACGCTGTCCACGCGGCATCTGTAGAGTAAGGAAGAAATAAGACAACCCTTTAACATGTTTTCACAATGTATGCACAAGGAATGGTTTAGTATCTTATTATATCCCACAACCTGAACTGAACCATGCAACAACTATTTAAGTTTGGTAATCTGCCAGGTATTGGGGCCTCTTGCGCTCTCTTCCTGCTCTGGTCGGTGGCAGGGGATCTGGAAAACATGCATTACTTTCTAAAGGGTCTTGGATTTCTAAAGGGTTTTCTTCTAATTTATCTAATTCATCTGGGCTTATATAGTCATTACCATCTACAGAACATTCTTCGAATAACTTATCTAAACCGAAAGATTCTGTATCAGGCTCACCATTATCTTCATTTAGCCCTTGTAATAAACTGCTCCTCTTTCTCCTCAGCCAAAGTGGAACATCTCGATCTAGGCATGGTTTTAACCTGTCGTGATGTAACACATATGTCTTCTTCCTGTCTGCTATTCTGAAAAGTACTGGAGAAACGACCTCTACCACTAAGTATGGTCCCTTCCATACTTTTTGTAATTTTGGACTTTGACCAACTTTTTTAGCGGAATCAAGTTTGTAAACTAAATCTCCGGCTTCATAAGATTGAGTTTTGAGCTTAAGGTCATAATCCCTTTTTTGACGCATTTGAGATGACTCCAATGTGTCCCTAGCCAAAGTATGTACTTGTTTTAATATAGTTTTTAATTTAACTACATATTCAGCAGCGCTGTCATACTTCTGTTCCAGGCCCCCTATCATTAAATCAATCGGTAGCATAACTTCCCTACCAAGCATCATTAAGTTAGGAGTGAAACCAATATTTCGATTAATGGTAGAACGGATTGCTCCAGCTAACTGCTGTAGGTGTTCATCCCACGTTTGTTGATTCCCACGTAAAAAACACCTAATTAACTGAAGTATTGTTCTGTTATATCGTTCTACCTGTCCATTTGAACGGGGTCTATACGGCGTTGTCCTAGTTTTAACAATTTGTAATAGATCACATACTGAAGTAAACAATTTTCCATCAAAATTTTTACCCTGGTCCGTATGTATTTCCAAAGGACACCCAAACCTTGAGATAAACCCATCAACCACACATTTTGCTACCTCTTCAGCCCCTTGGCGAGGAAGTGGAAAACATTCCAACCACTTGGTAAACTGATCTACAATAACAAGAACATATTGATTACCTTTTTTACTTGGCGTAAATGGTCCAAGAATATCAATATGCACACGCTCAAGCGGTGCTCCTGCGTGGTACTGTCCTAATGGAGCCTTTGGTTTCACAGTGGCCTTCTTGTTCTGGTTACAAGCACTACAAGACTTAATAAATTGCTCGACATCATCAGTTAACTTATACCATGTATAGCGGCTTTTTATGCGAGCAATGGTTTTAGCAATACCCATGTGTCCAGTTAAAGGTATGTCATGGTTGAGTGACATTACTTTCTCTTTCAGACATTCCGGAATTATCAGTAACAATTTACCCCCCAATTGATCCTTCCAGTGATAATATAAAAGACCATTTTGAAATGAAAGGTGTGTTTTGTTTCTATAAAAGTATTTAACATCTGGGCTACAAAGAAAAAGTTCATTTTGTTCAGGTTCAATGTCATTACTAACCCAATGAATTAATTTTTTCAAACTAGAATCAGCCAATTGGGCTTCCTGCAATTCTTGATGGGTATAACCAGACAACCAACTGTTTGGAGATTCATGCGGTCCATTCGACACAAGAGTTTTGATTGCTAACGGAACTACATCGTCAACATTCTCGTTAAACCGAGACCATTGATTATGAGCTCTCGCACAGTACTTACAACCTTTACATGGTAATTGGGACAATTCCGACCCGGCTTTATAGCAATCACAGAATGAATAATCGTCAGGAATTCTCGACATTCCATCTGCATTCCCATGTTTAATTCCGGGACGATGTACTACAGTCATATCGAACTGACTGAGTTCTTCTAACCAACGGGCTAACTGTCCCTCGATATATTTGAATCTGAGCAGCCAAGTTAGACTGTTGTGATCAGTTCTTAACAAAAAGTTCCTACCTAAAAGGTAATGCCTGAACTGTCTTGTGAACCTAACTACGGCTAATAATTCCTTCCGGGTAACACAATATTTCCGTTGTTCCGGGGTTAAGACATAGCTACCATAACAGATAACTCGTTCGTGTCCATCTTGAATTTGTGATAGCACTGCCCCAATAGAATAATTTGAAGCATCGGTATCTAAAACAAAGGTATCTTCCGAATTTGGATAACCTAATATCGGTGCAGAGATCATTTTCCCTTTCAGCTGATCAAAAACTTCTTGTTCCGGTTCACCCCAGTAGAAAGTTGCACGACTACCGGTTAACTTATATAACACGGACGTTAGTTTAGCAAAATCTTGTATGTGTTCCCGATGGTAGTTCACAAAACCTAAGAATTGTTCAACTTCTTTTACCGATTTCGGTACAGGCCATGATTTCACACGCTGCACATTCTCCGGATTTACTGATACTCCATCAGAACTAACGACTCTACCGAGAAATAAAGTTTGTGTATGAAACAAGCTACACTTTTTCGGTTTTAATTTAAGGTTATGTTTCCTAAATCTCTCAAAGGTTAATTGGAGGTTTTTTAGATGATCTTCAAAGTCTTTCCCGAGAATAATTACATCGTCAATATAAGCGAGCACTTTATCCCAAGTTAACCCACGCAACACAAACTGAATTACTCTCTGAAATGTTGCAGGCGCATTACAAAGTCCAAAAGCCATTCGCTTATGTTCGAATAACCCAAACTTTGTAATAAATGCGGTTTTATGCCTATCTTTTTCATCTATTTCGATTTGCCAGTATCCGCTGGCCATATCCAACGTTGAAAAATACTGGTTTCCAGAGAGTTGATCCATGCATTGAGAGATAGATGGTAATGGAAACAAATCTTTTTTGGTTTTGGAATTAAGACACCTATAATCAATACAATATCTTACGGTGCCATCTTTTTTCCTAACCAGAACTGGAGCAGAGGCCCAGTCTGAGGATGACTCAGTAATGACTCCTGTATCCAACATGAGTTTGAGGTTTTCCTCTTCCTCATTTTCGAACCCTAATGGAGTCCGTCGCATTGGCTGCTTGACCGGCCTCTCCTCTCCAGTATCTATGACATGCTTAATTTCAGTGAAGCAACCAAGATCATGGCCCCCTTTTGAGAAAATATCTTGGTATTGGATAAGCAAATCTTTGACCTGATTCGCCTTATCTTTGCTTAACCCTTTCATTGACCTCTCTAATAATCCTTGCAGGTGCTCTGGGAGTTGTTGATGACTTTCCAGTTTTTGAATGTGAATTGTTTCATCATCCAATATTGCATCTGGAGGAATCGCATATCCTAACACATGACCTTGACGAAGAACTATGTTTCTGTCAGTGTCATTCACTAACTGAATTGGTACGGATTCGGCGGTTCTCACCAGAAGATTGGGCAATAAAGCTCCTTTATTAAAACCACCTGATATAACAACCATGTCTGTGTTCAATGGCATTTCACTTTTAACCATTATTCTTAACACAGTATTTGATGGAATATGAATTTTCTGATCAAGAATGATCTTATGAGTGTTAAATTCATCACCATCTGGTGTTTTTAAATGTGTCATATCTTGTTCAACTCTATTGAGAGTGAACGTGTATTTATTGAAATTCAAAACTGCGCCAAAGTTGCACAGAAAATCTATTCCAATAATTATAGGGTCTTTAATTGCTGCCACCAACATCTTCCATTTCATGGAAGGCTGACTATTGAAAGAGATTGGCACATCTTCAATCAACCAGCCATACAAATCCATGCTATCACTTATTCCTGATAACTTGTATTTTTCAGTTAGCAGAGGTTTGTTGGGTAATTTTTCATACACATCAAAGCTCATTAAGCAAACATCGGCACCTGTATCCAATAAAGCTGTGGTGTGAACACCATCAACTGTACATGGAATTAAGGCACACAAATTATTATAATTTGTTTTTTGCAGCTGTTGACATGTATACGACTGTCCACCTCTACACTCATTCAGGGGTAAAGCAGTGACTTCACGATCACCCCTTCTCAGTAGTTTAAAGGCGTAAAATGGACTTGTTGTTTCCCACCTGCCACATTTTTTGGTGGTGGTGGACTTGTGGCATTTTTATAACTTGATCCAGGGGATCTCCTAGGAGACTCATCGGATGTGTGCTCCTGTCTCCCCATTCCCCTAGGTTGTCTGGATCTGGAATTTGGACTATCTTTGTCCCTTTGATCCTCTCTATAACGCCAATCCATATTATAGGATCGTTCATAGTCCTGCTTTTGGGAAGTCTGCCACCTGGGAGTATAGTTGGATCTGGGACTCCCTGGTGATGAGAAACGCTTCCTTCTGGGACAATCACGTACAAAGTGGCCTGGATCCCCACATTCATAACATCCGGGGTTCCTGCTTGGGGAATATGGACCACTCCTCTGAGGGGTCTGCTGCTTGGACATGACTTCTATGAGTTGTGTGATAGACTTGGTTAGGTCTTTGATTTCGGTTTCTGAGGCTGTGGTGGTTGACACCCTAGGCTTCTCATTGACCTTCCTTTTAGCAGTGAAGGTTCTTACTGATGGCTCATCAACTGAACTAGTTTCTGAAACATCAGAGTCGCTGTACACCATTGGTTGCAAAGGCTTGACTTTCCTGACAGAGCCTTTCTTGCCAAGAATAGCTTTCTTCACTTGTTGTTCAGTCTTAACACAACTGTAAGCTTCTTCCAAAGTTGAAGGACGTTTCACACCTGCTGCAACAGCGGCGGCTTTGTCACGACAACCTTTCAGGAATGCCTCAATAAATAAGGAACTATGCAATTCCATCTGTTTGGAATCTGGATAGGCACTCAAGATCAACTTTTGCAAGCGAGCAAGATACTTCTCCAGAGTTTCATCCTCACGTTGTTCAGTTGAAAGAATCTCCCATCTTATGGTTGATGGAGAATCATTTCTTTCAAAGAACTGCTCAAATTTCAGTTTTATGCCATCAAAAGTGTCTTTGACTGTCTCTGGGAGAACACTAAAGTATTCTGCCGCTTCTTTTCTGAGACACATGGCGAAAGCGTCAACTTTATCGAGCTCTGTCCATTGCATTCTTCTTGCATAAGCTTCGAATTGACTGACAAAACCTCGCCAGTAAGTTCCATCAAAAGACATCTTTGGCAACCTCAAATTCCTACTTCTGTGTACCGGCCTTCTTCCAGATGAGACCGGTTCATCAGATTCTGATGGGCCCTGCGAGATGTACACTTGTTCCTGATCACTAGATTGATCACTCCTACAGTCATCAGACTCCACATTTCTGTTAGGGATCCTAGGCGAATGATACTTCACCTGGTATTGTTTCGGCCTTGATTTGTATTGGGTTGGTGTCTGCTGGTTTACACCTTTTCTCCCAACATAACGACCATCCAGAGTTTTGGAGTTTATAGTGTGAGTGATATTATCTAATGCTTTGTACTGGTTAGATTGAACAGGTGTTGATGACCTGCAATCTTTTTGGAAGGCAAACTGCAGGACTTTAGGTTCAGATTTGTTGGACACCGAATCCCTGCAGTTAGAACCCGCGGCCATTACAGCTGGTTCCTTGCAATAAGTTTCGGTGTTGGGCACCTTCAAACTATGTGGTTCCAACAGATCTAATCCTGTCCACTCTAGGTCTTTTTCCCAACCTGAGGGCATGATGTAATCCTCATCAAAATTACATTTCATGCTATTTATACTGTCTTCTATTCTCCTTTTGAGAATTCCAGAACGGCTTTTGAAGTAGTCGTTCATAAACGACAGATTCTGCTCCTTCATGGCCTGAGCTTTGACTAAGAGATGATCTCCTTCTTCCTGCATGTCCCTGATGCGTCTGTTTTGCTCTTCATCTTCCCTGAGATATCTGACAAGGAATGACTCCTTCTCAGACTTCAGTTCAGATATTTCATGCACAGAGGCATCAAGTACCTGGCAAACTTGTTCCTTCTCTTCAGTCTGAGCAGATTGTGCGGACTGTGTCATTGCAGTCTTCAACTGTCGAACATCAGAAGCTAATGTTTCCAGCTGTTCCTGATGACTGTGTCCTTCAGACTGCAAACTTCCAACACTGCAAGTCATGGTTCCAACTTGTTGTTTAAGTTGTACGATGTCACCCTGCATGGGCTGGCACGTCTCGTCTATTCTCTTATGGACGACTGTCAACTCTCGTGGCACTCTGACACGGAGTTGAGCGACACTGTCAGACACCTTTGTGACATCGCCTCGAATACTACGTTGGCTGGATTCGAAATTTTCGCGAATAAGCGCAATTTCTTCTCCACATGCACTGACCTGTTGTTGACAATTACTAAAATTGATCAGTGATTCAGTGCTGTGTTGGTAAGTATCGGATCTAACTTTATCGATGCTTTGATTCACTTTGCTGGTTTGTTCTCGAACCATGGTTTTAACCGTGACCATGTCATTTTCAACTTTGTTTTTATGGTCTTCAAGTTCAGCTCGATTTTCAGCAACACTGGATTTGATATCGCTAATGGTGTGGTTGACACCCTCAATTTTGGCATTGAATTCGGATTTGCAATTTTCATGCGCAGTGTCTGCTGAATCCTTAGCCTGCGATACTTCCGAACGTAAATCGCAAACATCTCTCTTTAACACATTCATACTACTTTCCACCCTGTCAACATTTTGTTCATATTTTTCCTGTTGTTTCGGAATCTCATCAGTTACATGTTTTCGCAATTGTTCTAAGTCTGATTGAGTTGTTTTTTGCGCATCTTCTAAAGTCGTAACTGTTGACTTGACTTCATCGAGACTCGATTTCATACCATCGATCTTATCTGAAAGCGATGAAGATACTAATCTAAATTCCTTAATAATACGACTTTCAAAAACAAGCAAAGTACTAACCGTTACGAGTTCATTGGGTGCTCCGACGGGTTTTTCGTCGTGAAACGCGGTAGGTTTTGTATCAGTTCCATCATCTGATTGCAACAAAGTCGATTTAGCGTCGCAAATATCAAATTCAGTCTTTCCGTGCGATACAGTATTAGCTGTATCAGTCTGGTATCCAAAATCGGCGCTAGACTGTACCGATAACAGACTTGACTTATCCAAACCTACAACTTGTTCAGAAAATTGAATGTAATTTTCATCCAAAATTTTCTGAGTACAACTTGATGGAAAACCAAGTTCCAGAAATTCCAATTCGGTCATGGTTCCACCTAATGCTTTTCTACGGGCTAATATTACCTTAACCCTTTCCACACCAATACCTGGGACTTGTAATAAGTCTTCCCTACTGGCATGTTCAATGTGTAATGGCTTGGCAGCCATTTTGTCTATTGAAACGCAATAACAAAAATTTCACAAATATATCAAAATGTATAATTGCTCACTGTTGAAATAGGTAATCAGTACTAAATTTGAATTTACTAAATCTGTAATTCAGGAATTAATTTTCATGCAAATATCTGAAAATATTTCTGGAATTTTTCCTAATAATTCTTTTCCAAGATGCAACATGCACTATCAATTTATTAATATCTAAAAGTAATATTATTCACTATATCAAATTCAAATATATGGTAGAAGTAAATAAATTTTGATGAAATAAATTTTCAATACTAATTCACAAGTACCTGTAAGAGAAATACTGTATTTTGTTGAACAGATGATCTGAAATCGCTGAACAACTTGACTACAAACTTAAATAACAAAATCAAATCAAACAATTTAAAATAAATTTAAATCAGAATTTTGATTTGGGCTTAATTAGTCAAAAGCATGTATGATTCTAACTAGGTTAGTAATACATACAAAATATCAAAGTAATAAGTTTTCAAAAAGTTTAAATTATATTTTACAAAGTTACTTTAATTCAATGTAAATCCATTTACTTTTCAAATCAATTCAGTAAACTTTGTAACTTATACTTTCACTAATAGAAATTATGTTACTTCAACACATAAGTTGGCAAAATTCCAAATATCTAAAGACTATATCAAGTTTCACCAAATTATACATCAAACTGGCGAAAAGTCAACTGTAGAAATTACAAATGTAATCCTGATAAGTTATGTTCAATAATATTATATACTGCTGTCAAAGTCTATATTTTACTTCAACATATGTAATTAAAATTGACATTTACAACAGCATTGCCTACTGTCGCCACCGTCAATTTTCAGTGCATTAATTCAATGAAAATGAAATTTCACCGGTAACCTTCGCTGGCGTCACCGTCAAATTTCAGTGCATAAATACAATGAAAAATTGAATTTCATCAATATCATTCACTGGCGTAAGTGTCAAAATTTAGTGCATGAAATATGTATCAAAATTCAAATTAATACACCATGAAATATTCACCAGTATATTTCAATTTCAACAAAAAATACACACTGGATTTTAAATATTCACTGGTGTATTCCAATTTCAGTACATAATACTACTGCAGTGAATAAAATATCATTCACCAATCAAAATTCAATGGCAATGCATTTCAACACTCCCGTAGCGAATATAAAATATTATTCACCAAGAAAAATTCAATACGGCTCCAATATATTTTAAATTTAGAATTATTGCACTTTTGTAATCACAATATATAAATTATCCACTAATTCTGACAACAGTGGACCAACATTACACAAGCAAATTCAATTCGTCGAAGCCTTATACACTGTATGTACCAGTAATTTGCCTCAAAAATCAGTTAAAACAACAAATATATGGACAATAACTGATTAATACTTCATTTACAGCAATTTGGAGTCAAATTACAGTGAATTTAATGCTCAAAAATCGGCAAATTCACGTTCAAAAGTCGGCGATTTTGCGTTAATTACACGCTCGAAATTGCCGTGAATTTCTACTCAAATAAACCAAAAAACAGTGTATAAACTCTCAACATACAACAGAATTGAATATATATGAATTTATTGGCACCAAGCAACAGAAATGTGAGCTTTTCACACACTTCTGGTACCAATAAAGTATGAACTCACCAGGAATACTGTGTCCGCTGTCACTTGGCTTTCACCTCACAGCAACACTTGACAACTAATTATATATACTTTATATTTATATACAGATTATATTATGAACCTGTACTGCTAGATCAGCAGCAAAGGCTAGCAACTATTTTACTTTATATTTGTGACCATTCACTTTGGCTGTTAGGAGCTAGACTGATGCTATATTTGAAAAAGCCAGACTAACTCACTTCTGTGTCCTTGACCCCTGACCTAATTGTTGGAAAGCAGTGGATACTAAACATCGGCGCCGAAACACCGGATTTCACCACAATATTTTACTTATACTAGGTCAGTGGAATGTTATTTATTTTTTATTTATTTATTTATGAATGAAAAAAGGACGCTGCTTCATTTGATTTAGCTAAAATTATAATCTTTTGGTCAAGTTATCTATACAAAGTACACCTTTGTCTTGTGTGGTTTAAGAATAGACCCATTAATGAAATGGGTCCCCATTATTGATTCCAGTGGTTAAATCTACTTCAAGAGGTTTACAGGGGATGGAAGGGTGGGGAAAATACCCAGGTGTGGCCATCAGAGAGTTACTGATTGAGGCGTTATAGCCCACGCCCCCGGGGTAAGGAAATTGAAACACCCAGCTCAGCCCACTTGAGAACAACTCATATGCCCCCATAAACCCCACCCCATGGACTTCCGGTTAGAACATGAGGTTTTCACAGATCGGCACAACTACGGCGGCGGACATCAAAGGGACTTATTACGAGAGGGAGACTCAGATCTAAAGCAATATCTCTGAGATTAAAACCTTCCTTCTCCTGTACGACAGAAGGGGCACGCTCTTAATAAGGTGGTGACTTTTCCCTCGTATTTAAGCCATACTTAAATCAGTCCTTACTTTTCTATTGTTTGCCAGTGTAATAATTTAAGTCTTTTCTTACAATAATTTGATAATTTAGCATCATTTCATATTTACATGGTCTTTGAAGCTTGAGGATCTGAGAGAGTAAGTCTTTTCCTTTAAATGCTAATTTACTCAATGTAAAAATCAAGTTACTGTTTGACTTAAGTTTTAGTAACATTCCATTAATTGTGTGACCAGGTGAACAATTTATCCACCTGGTTATTAAAGTTTTGACTGTAGTTTTCTTATTAAAACTACTAAGACCAATACGTCTCAATTATTGAGTTAAGTTGACCTTAAACTGGAAGGTATATTGAATGAATAAAGGACTTACTGAGTGGAAATTATAGATTTTGGACAAAAGTATGAAGGATTTTAGTCACCTTCGAATTTATACATATCTCTTTATTCAAAGAATAACAACTTCTCTCATTTTAAACCAAATTACAAATTCTGCTATATTTCCCATTTTAAGATAAATGCAATATTATCATTCCCCATAGTCGTTAAATTGAATGTTTTATTGTCTTATTTGCCCAACTGATATAAATTCAGATGATTGAGCATAATTCAGAATAAGTTAAAATAAATGCTAGGATTAAACTATTACTTTCACCTCTACTGGAAACACAAACTCATATCATGTTATAATATTTAAATGTGCTTTTTGCTAGTTTTTTTTACTTATTTTACAGTTTACAAGTGTAAGAGTATTGAATCTTAGTCAAAGAGACTGAGATTTGAGTAATGCTTGGGGAGGGGGGGGGGGAGGCTGGGTATGTTAGATAACTAGAGCACAGATGTTACTCTTTCTCCTAGCCTTGATAAAGACTCCTTTTCAATTCAGATTTAAAAAGTTCTTCCACACTAAAAATACCTTCGTAATTCACCACAGACTATATTTGCTTTTTAATTAAGGGTGTCTCTATTCTAAAAAATTCCATTATAATATCAAATTTCAACAATTACCTCTTCTTAACATCTTTCCCGCCAAATCATGGTTTACTTTTGTGTACTCTGACACTCCTCCACCTACCAGGTTGACCAATCAACCTACACTAAATTTACATAAATGAAGTCAATAATTCTGGTGTCACTTTGGGCTTGAACCACCTCATATCCTGTGCTCATGCGCATGTTCGCCTTATGCCATTAATTGTCAGTTTGACCTCTAACCTTTGAGCAAGATCATTCGAATTGCTTGACCTCAAGCCTAGTCATTCTGACTCACCTTTGGTTTGCTTCTGAGCTGGTTCAAACCCTCGTATTAAACATTGAAATGTGGTCAGCTTATACATTGATAGACATGTTCATGTAAAATAATAAAATGTGTGCATAAAAAAGAAAATTAGAAATAGATTATATTTAAAACCCATTCTGGTGTTTTATTGTCTTGGGGTCAGTGGGGGCTGTATTTGAAGTGGTGGATGATAAATGTAAAATAACTCTCGCAAAGTATATGTTTACATGTTGTCACTGGAAACATTAACATTTACAAATTAGGCGTCACTTGGGTTACTGCGATATTTATCATACATTATAGGTTGTACAGTACTTGTATAAGAATTGTAATGTAGAACAAATATAATTTTTGTCGAAAAAATATGCAAAAGACTTGTTACACAGACCTGCAATACAGAATGAAGAAATACCTGATGTGTAATTACTCTGAATATGAACCATTGTATTACAATCGCAAATATATTTTGTTAAGGGTGGGAGGATTTATTTTCTGCTACATAATACTGAAGGTATACTTTACTTATTTTCGCAGATAAAGTAGAAAAATATTAAATTGAAGTGAGAAAATATATAAAGGTTAAAGACAGAATAAGTACAAGATGTAACACGATTAAACACAATAAAATGCAGCCATTAATTTATAAATACATTTAAAAATTACTTTGAAGAAAGCAACACAAGAATAGTGTTAAATTTCTACATGTGTTATGTCAGATAAACTTGAGTCACACAAGTCAATAAAGTCTAAGACAAAGCTTACTGATCTATATGTATGTTCAGAGTAGACTCTATATTGACTCTTTGCAGAGATCTAAATTATGAGCATCTTTTGAGATTCTATATTTGTACCAAAAACGTTTAAATATTAGTTTATTTTATATTAGCAAGTAGGATTTCCTTGTAGTTTATAAACCCCAATCTTGGGCTAATAACAGTTGCTTTATTTTAACTTCTGCTTTACATATTTTGTATAGTCTATTCATTTTTTATTTTATTTCTAAGTATGGTTTATATATTTTGTAACTTCAAATATCTATAGACTTCTAGAGTACTGTTAGTAAATACAAATAAAATGCTTATTTCCACAACGCCGTGGTATTGGCAAGATTAATTGAATGAATTTCCATTGATAGATTCTGCGCCTTCCTGTAAGGCTAGCCAGATGAAAATGGCCTGGTAAAGATATTGGGACAACATTTCATCTGTTCATTTTAATTAAGGACATGGACATTTGAAGCCTGTTTGCTGAGCTTGTAGTGCTAGCCATCTGGTCACTGGTTATTGAGGAAGTTTTCGCCCTGACAAACAACCCTGTGTGGCTTGAAACTAAAGTCCCTTTATACAACAAATACAGCTTGCTGAGTTATTTGCCATTTAGTGTAAAACATGTTAGCAAATTTAATATGAATGTCACAATGTATGATAAGTGTAGATCTCACTTTATACTTGTTAATCACAACGTACACATACATGCTTTATTGGAGTTTACAGGGGTTATAAACAATGCTCGTACAGCTTAGAAAAGTAGACATAATGACAATAATAGTATGTCATTACAGTCTTGAAACATATATTGATCATATTTATTCATAGCTTGTTACATCTTTCATGGTTTTAAGTGTAGATATATAGATAGTAAAAAAAAAAACAATTTTCTTTTCTTTTCCAACTGTTTTCAACATAAGATATTGTTTCAAAGGTTATCAATGTGACAATTTGCCAATTGTGAGCTAAAATTTCCAACGCTTGTCTTTGGTTATAAAATTTGTTCATTTAAGTTTTTCATAACATAGAAAGTTTGCTTCAGTTCGGGAACCTCACTTTGGAATTTCTTGCGCTAATATTTTGGACAGCCTTCATAAAATATGTTTTTCCAGATCCCGCCAAATGAAATGTTTGAACTGCCGGTACCAGTCATTGGTGTGACAGAATGTAGCAATATCTCAACCACACCAGTTCACAGATGTCACCCCATCTGGACTGTATACCCAGAGTGAAGTGGGGTCTACTTAGTAGGCACAATTACACATTGGGGTACTTTCAAAACAGCGTCTCTTTAACAGAGGGCCACTTTAAAAACTTACAACTCTCTGAAAGAAAACTGTTTGTTTGTTCATTCGCTCACTCACTCACTCATTTATTAATAGGTGTTTTATTTATTTGGCGTTTTATGTCGCTTTCAACACGGTAGAGGTCATATCACGACGGGTAGTTGGAAAGGCAGAGGAAACCAGTACATACAGTTCGTTAGGGTTCTGTACTGTAAACTGCCGACTAACGGCAAGCAACTACCAGCTTTCCCACTTGAGGCCGTGCCGGGAATCGAACCCCGGCCTCAGAGGTTGGAGGCGAGAGTGTTACCACTCTGCCATAATAGGTGTTTTATGTCACACATAGTACCTTTGTATTGGTTATAGAGGTAAGAAGGACTGATGACCAAAATCAACTGATAAATATTGTTAGTAGGTCGTTCATTACAGTGACATGTATCCTTACAAGTACATTTTACAGTTAATTAAATATTTAGGTAAAATAAACACCAAGCCCTTCATGGGCTACTCTAAACATAAAATAACCATAACCAGAATAGGAAAAGAGAAAATATATAAAACCATGTTTAGATATGTATGTTTCCTCTGTTTTACATTAATGTAATATATGGAAGCAAGTTATTGGGACATGTGCATAATTTAATTATATATATTTAGTTAATATATTCTACTAACACAGCAAGTAAATAACACGAGAATATAAGTTTTCATAATTAGTATTTATTTCTGAAGGTCCAAGGTTATAATGAATGTTTTATTATTTTGATGAGATAAATACCAAATTAATTTGTACAACGCACTTACATGCAAAAGGACAGACAGTTATATAAAATATTTTATTTAAATTTGGAGTAAAATTATACAATTTTTAAATCTTAGATTCATTTCATGATAAAAGAATTGTGGATGCTGTCTTAGAATGGGCCAAGTTGTAAAATGGCACGTTACATCAGTGGGAGCTTAAGAAATGGCAGATTGATGAAGACAACTTCATATATAGCATAAGAATAACATTCTAAATACCTAAGACAAATAGTAACAGTCGGGGATAATAGCTATCATAACTATATGTACAATTTGTGTAAATTTCAATTCAATAGAAGACGTCTGAGTTCATGTCAAGTGTAACAAATGACAGTCTCAATCCCTATAATTGTGGATGGTAGAATGTAGAGTTTTTATTAGCAAATTGTCTTCAGAACATACTGAGAAATATGGCAGTTCTGTAGGAACCATCTGTTATATATTTTACAACACCATTAATAGCTTTGTGTTGAGAAGCTGACAGAACTGATACACATATGTTCATTTTGGGGCAGTTATCTGATATTTGTGTGATTACTTTGAAAGCTGTCAATCACAAATCATTCTATAACGGTAACTCTTAAAAGGACAAAATTCATAAGTGTTTAAATTAAGTTTTTATCCGCAAATTGTGTTTCAAATTTCAAATTTTTTTTGGAAATCTTGTGTCCAAAAAGTATTAACAAAAAAATCCCAATAATTTCTTAAGCCCAGGTCCCACCTCATCGATTTTGAGTGACGATTGTTGGTGACTTTGATATCCTCATCAGCCATGGTATACTGTAGGTCCTTCATCTCCCTTTGCCTGTCGTGTGTCTTCATGCCAGGGCAAATGCTATAACTGGATGAAAATTTCATCGTCAGTCATCAGTTTAATTTCTGTCTACCTTAATCCTTGTATTGTCTCACCCCACTGTTGTAAACCTGTCAAACCTGCAGAGCAGTCTCTGTCGTATCTTGGTTGTTTACTACAGTTGAGATAAACACGAATGCACGTTTGGAGATTTATTATTTACATATCACATCTATTGTTAGTAGCACACTTTAAGTTAACCCTAACTTAAGTTTAACTTTTCTTATTTCTGGTTAAGGTCACCTCAAATTGTACTGGCTATGTTATTCTACGTTTTACACAAATTAAGGTTAGTTTCTAGCTATGTTAGTTTACACTCTACACTCTATGTATATACACGATCCATCTGTACATGTTTAAGTATGATAGTCTGTAAACCACTAAAAGAACGCTTGAATTGTGTGCTACAAATGTACATCACACTTGGTGTTGCAACACCGATTAAAAAATAAAAAGCCTCGTTAAGGCTGTTACATCAAGAGACCCGCTGTGGGGTGGGTGGAGGCAACAAACTCCTGGTTAAAAACACTGTTTTCCCTTTGACTTAAAATTTAAAACTGAGGTGTGGTTCTAATTGGCCGACCTCAGAATGAGGCCCCTAGTGGATTGTACTAGAACTATTTTTAAGGTATCTTACAACAAATGCGCATAGACTGAGGGGTGGTGCTAGTAACCTTCTCACCATGACACAGTCTCTGTCGTATCTTGGTTGTTTACTACAGTTGAGATAAACACGAATGCACGTTTGGAGATTTATTATTTACATATCACATCTATTGTTAGTAGCACACTTTAAGTTAACCCTAACTTAAGTTTAACTTTTCTTATTTCTGGTTAAGGTCACCTCAAATTGTACTGGCTATGTTATTCTACGTTTTACACAAATTAAGGTTAGTTTCTAGCTATGTTAGTTTACACTCTACACTCTATGTATATACACGATCCATCTGTACATGTTTAAGTATGATAGTCTGTAAACCACCAAACGTACACTGTAGGGGTAGGAAGTTTATTTAACAGCTGCCTGGAAGCATCTGGCCACTGTTCCTGCTGCTGATGGCGTTCTTTGCAAATAAGCCCACGCAGCATCTGATTTCCATCCCCCATGGGTTTTTATGTGCTGCAGACTTATGTTATTCTCATAAGCCCAGGACGCCCCCGACCTGCGGAAAGCGTGGAAACCGTATTCGTTGGCAGGAAGCCCCAGCTTCTGTACGACCTGTCTCAAGATCGTTCTTACTCTGTGAGCTGTGAGAATGGTGGTCGTACCCGCTTCTGATATGGTAAATACTGGAAGGTCTTTGTGCTCAGGGTTGCTTGAAACTATGCGTCGCAGAGCCGTGACGGGGCATATTTCTTTGTCTGGGAGCAGAGGGAGCTGAACCACCCGAACTTGCCCAGACACTTGCATATTCTTTGCACTCTTCGTGATGACATGAACCCCAGGCGGACCCCATATAATGTCTCCGTGGGTAGTATACCTAGCAGGTGAGAATGAAGCCTTATTATGAGGCACCAAGGTAGCTAGTCGGTAGAAACCGAAGAACCCCATAAGGCAGATAGCCGTGATTTCTTTACTGTGGGGATACTCTTTGAGGGCTCTTGTTAGCAACTTCAGCTGTGCAATCGACCAAACGCCTTTGATTTTAAAAGACAGGGGGGCGTTGTAAGCTACGGCCCGAATGGCTAGTTTAATGAGCTTGTTATCCAGGACTGCTGTGTTCATGTTGTAAAGCACGAAGAAGTGACCTAGGACCGTCATATAATTGGCTATAGTCTGTGCGCGCAGATTTTGTTGAGCCAAGTATTCAACAAAGGTGGACACGGCTTGGAACGAGTCGGGGGGCTGAATGTCAGCCACCACCAGGAAGGCTATGTACGACCTGAATTTGCTCTTGTACGCTGCCAACGTCCTAGGTCTGAAGCCTCTGTCTGCCCTGGCTTTGAAGTCTGCTGATAACTTGGTTGCGAGCTGAGTACCTACAATTACACAGAGAAATCCGGCTGAAAGTCATGTGAATTAACCTCGAACCACTGGCACCCTTTAAGGTATTTTACAATATGATTATTAATGTTTTGGAAGTGCTGCCACCTTGAAAGTATATCTGCGTACTTATTGTCTGTGCCTGCAATGAATCTGACTGTAACCTTAATGTTATATTTAGCTTTAAGCAGCCACAACGTCCTTGCACAAGCTGCCAGGAAAACGTCCCTACTGGCTCCTGTGTTGAGGATATGTACGACAGCACTGTTGTCGCAAAACACTTGTACCCATTTATCCTTCCATAAATGCCCCCAAGTTCTGAATGCAATAATAACGTTCACCATTTCATAGTGAACTATGGATAATACACTTTTGTAACAGATAGGAATATTCTTGTTGTACACTTTGCCGTGACTATAAGCCCCCACAGCCAGCAGACATGCGTCGACGTACAAGTCGACATCAGGCTCCCGTTGTGTATGTATCTTGGAAACCCCATTGTAACTCTCCATGAATTTACAGAACCAGGTTATATCCCTGTAGAATGCCTCATCCAGGTTTATTCTTCCCGACGTGGGCGCGTTCCTAAGGGTCGTTAGTACCCTGTTTACGAACAGACGCGCAGGCGTTATGCATTTATGTAAGTAGATTAGATGACCTACCAAGCTCTGCAACTGTTTCTTGCTGGCTGAATTTTTTGTCATCCAGTGTTCACAAGTACTCTTAATTTGCGATAACTTCTGTGTAGGGATGTGTAGCATACCTGTCTCCACGTCGATTTCAATACCTAAGCATGTTAGGCGGGTGACAGGGGCAGAAACTTTATCCAGATTTATAGGGAGGCCTAGAGATGTGATTAAGTTTGTGAGTGCCAAGAACGCGTTGTTAGCAGACTTAGCTGGAGCTACCCCAATTACGTCGTCCAGGTACGAACACGTCCAGTGACCTGCGGTTGCCAGAAGATGTGTGACGCAATCGGTCACGGATTGACACGCGGAAGCACCCGATTTCAGGCCGAAAGGCACGCTTACGTCAACGTACTTGTATTTGCCCCACTGTAGTCCCAACACTGAAAGATCCCGGGGGTCTGTCCTTAAATTTCTATAGGCTCTTTGAAGATCTACCTTGAAAAGGCGAGCGTCCTTGCCTGTGTCCACAATTGCCTGTATTATATTGTCTATTGTTGGGTATTTCAGAGTACAGGGGTGTGAGTCGAGTTCGTTATCTGCTATCCTGCTGTTAACCCCCTCACCTTTGGGCCACGACAAGTCTACGATTATGCGACGATTGCCATCTGGTTTGGGTCTTGTCATCATTGGTGACACGTGCAAGTGTTCGAAGGGAGCGGATTCGAACGGGCCTACTATTGCCCTATGGCTAATCTCCGTCTCTAGATAGCTAGTAACAGCTTTAGGATATTGTATAGCCGACTTGTGATTTGCTGTATCTTCTATGTAAGTGAAGTTCGTGTAGTCAAGAGCGAGGGGGAACCCGAACTCCACGTAGTCAATGACTCGACTGAAGTTGTAGTTTTGAAGAAGATGCCTAAATTGTTTAACATTAAGGCCTGATCTTACTTTAATTCTTGCTCCTCTGTAGTTTGGAACGGTATGTTTATTGGCCTCCCTGTGTGCTAATTGAACCCACAATGCCATGTCGGGCTGGTCAATTGTTTTACAATGGACTTCACTTACTGCCAATAACTTCTCATTGAATATAAGCCCCCATTGGTGATGTAAGGCATTGTTATTGTTGATATTGGCGTTTTCGCCCCCTTCCTTCAAAAGCCTATTGTTTTTGGATGCCCCCTTATTAGAACAATGGCTATAATTGCTTGTGATTTGACACTTACTGAGCAAACTGCCACAATGCATCTCACTTAAATTAGATTGTCCATGATAATGGTTAACCACCTTTTGTGTCTCTGGCTGGCTGTCGGGGGCTGGGATGCTATTATCGAGTTGGCTTGTCGATTCATTAACACTATTGTTCCCGTTTGCTGCCTCATCATTGTTAGGCGCGTTTGTTTTGTTAGACGTGTTGACCTCCCCTTCCAGGCCAACGTATTCATCTGCCAGGTCAAACTCATTGTGTAACCCATAAACGCTTTCATACACATTGGTTTGTAAACTAAAACTGTCTATAATGCTCTTGTTTTTAAAATTGTCACCATTTGATAACTTATGCACATTATATAACTGAGTAATGTAACCAGTTTGTTTCCTGTTAATTTCTGCCCCACTAAAACCTATGTCCAACTTACACCATTGGCACGAACAATATAATACATGTGTACTATTATAAAACACGCTGTCTTTAATACACCATTTGCAGAGGCAATTGCTTAGGTGTTTACTATAATATGCACTATTTGCAAAATGCATAAATGTGGGACAGAAAGATTCGTAGCTAAACCCTTGCCTTGTCTACTGATTGACTGTTATGGCGCTTGGCCCTGTTGCACTTGGCTTCCGGATGAGGGTAGTGGCGTTTAACTGCCTTGAAGCAGGTATAGCAAGAGTGCTTGTAGAGGGTTTTCCCGTCTGTGTGATCTTTTGCCTGTGTGCACACGTCTTCATTGTAGCGTTTGCATACTCGGGTTTGCTCCTCGACAGCACTAGGCCCCTCCGCTTTAAGAACCCTTTGGGTGAATCGTTGTCGGATCCGGTCTATGCCTATCTGATCCTTCCAGGTGACTTGCCCTCTCTCTACCTCAGTTAGTACAGCTGCGTGTGCGCGTTTAGCAGTTGGCCAGCTTAATTCTAGGGCGTCCTGCATTAAGTTGCTCTGGTATTGCAACATGAAAGTACGAATGTTGGGATCTTTTTCTTCTAGAACGCACCTACTAAACCCTTGCACCCATTGGAAAATATTGATGTCCTCGTACGTAGGCATTTTCAAGTTTTCCCCCACTGAGCAGAACTCGTGTGGCCAGTTAACGTGATGTTTTACAGCCTGATCGCCTAGTCGATATCTCCCGGATTTGACTTTGCGCAACGTACCTTTGCTGTCTTCTCTGTCCAGGTTCTCGTACTGACGCATTCTTCTGTCTACTCTTGCTTGCACCTCGCTGTCTTGGCGCAGTGAATCCATGGAGGGCAGGTGGACTGACGAATCGTGTGCTGCTGAATGCGAACGCTGCTTTACTGAACTTTTGGGGGAGCTATGTGCGGATGGCTGTGAGAGGAGTGATAATCTGCTTTGCTGTTCCTGTAAATCAAGGCGTTTCTCTATATCCGCAAACTTGTCCATGAACTGTGTCAGCTTACTCATGACCTCTGATGTTGAAGGTTGTTTTCGCTTGTTCTGGCCTTTCTTCTGTGGAGCATTCGTTTCCGATTCCTGTGTTATTTGAGGTTGTTGAGATGTACCCGCCGAACTCGTCCCTGCCACCACAGGTTCTGTGTTAGTCACGTTCGTCCTTGCTGCCTTAGCCTTTGTCCTGCCTTTGGAAGCTGTTATCCTAGAACACGAAACTCCGACCGGTGGTTTGTGTCTTTGTTTACACTTGTAGCAAGCTACCCTATTCCTGGTATTATAACCTCCACTTGTGGACATGATGATATCCCACGGAACTTAAATAAACGAGCTTAATTTCAAACAACAAACTCCTGGTTAAAAACACTGTTTTCCCTTTGACTTAAAATTTAAAACTGAGGTGTGGTTCTAATTGGCCGACCTCAGAATGAGGCCCCTAGTGGATTGTACTAGAACTATTTTTAAGGTATCTTACAACAAATGCGCATAGACTGAGGGGTGGTGCTAGTAACCTTCTCACCATGACACACCAGTAGTGATGTCGCCACCAGTCTTTGCACCAGTAATATTAATCTGTAGCACTACTTCCTAATACCTAGGCCCTATCTTTTCATACTGGGTGTCACAAACTACATCTAAATGGGTCTGTCTACCTTTCGTTATGGGTAGTTATGGTATAGTACACTCTATGTCTTGGTATATGAAGTAATTCATAATTTAGTTGGGTTCTGGCTTTCAGTTGCATGCATTCAACACAGTTTGGGCAGAGATGTGCATTTTTGGCATAGTTTTTTTTTCCTGAAATGTTAGAAAAGACTGTTACATCCCCTCACAATCTGTATGAAACTGTACATACTGGTGGGGTGAAGGTGGGGCAGGCAGGATATGAGGTCACATGCTGTTCAATGTGTACATCCAAGATACAAACTCTCTCTTCAGAGTAAAACAGGACAAACGAGGCCAGTGTTTTAGAAAGGGTAATAAGTAAAATTTATCCCACCTTAAAGATATAAGACAATTCAAAATTCTATAAAACACATGAAAGTCAAACTTTTAATTGTACCCAATGTTGTATAATTGTACATAAGCTTTGCCCAGACAGAAGAATAACAAATGGAATGAGTTTACAGTGTAAATATCTTGTCATGTGCAGTTATAAGGATCTAATTTATCCTTTTTTTCTCTGTAAGAGTTGAACCGTTTCATCAATGTTTCCGCTTAAATTTGACCACTGGGACCATTTGTGTAATAGCAATCAGAAAAAAAATTCTGTTCATTCTATTTGTTCCTATTATTACCAATGGCCTAGACAAACTATTGTAGCTACGGCCATTCATAAAACTATCTAAATTTTACTGTCTCAAATCATCCTGGGAAATGCAGTCTCTGTCCACCATATGGCAGGAAAGTTAATCAGATTCCAGGGCTAGAAGCTTGGCGAGTTGTCCACAGTGACAGATGCCTGAGATGTTTGATTTGCATGGACACAACTGTTCCAGTCTCATCTCACAATACCAAAGGGGGTTTCACTGTAGTCACCCCGACAGATGGAAAGATTTGCTTGTCTTACTGACTAAAAGTCTGCCCTGAACACTGAAAGATCAGCCATAGCCATATAAGGTCTACTCAAGTCATGGTGTTCTGTAAACCAATTTATAATGTAAAACAAAACTCAAAATTAGTTGTAACTTCTGTGTGTTTTTGTACATTTATATGCTAATAAAGCATGCTTTGACTAGTGTCTTGATTCTAATTGGGATATACCTTTCTTTTCACTTTAAGTGTAGATTCAACATACACGAATAGAATCTCACGTGACCTCTGAGTTACTCAATGAACAGTTGTGTGCAAAGATAGCCCAACAATCCGAATTGCTCAGAACCCATCTGTTTGGCGGTCAACCCCACTAACAGAAGGCTAGGGGATCATTGGACAAATGTCCAGGAACCTAATCAGATATTTAGAATCTCGTGACTATTCCGTCTAACGTGAAAGGACTGAAATTCTCATTATTTTGAGTAGCAAACAACTTCTGGATAAAAATTGGCGGGGAAATATTTATAAATGTAGCACAGATCAATTCACAATATTTTACATGTTTTAATATTTACAAGAAGGTTTGAGTATTGACATATTGTTTTTTTTTTGTTACATAACAGCACATGTAAGAAGTACGATTTGTGTATATTCACTTAAAACCACCATTAAGGCTACCATAACTCAAGTACCCATTCTGGTGGATAAAAAAATCTCAAGGTCTGTTAACTTTGAGTAGATGGTAGATACATCTGTTATGGTGCAACCCTACATTTTGTTTGTCCCAATCAAAGTAAAACTCAGCCCAACATATGTTCAAATCACTGAGTGCACACCAAGTAGAAACAGTTGTTTGATGGCAGTTTTAAGTGAGAAATTACTGTGTCTTCCAAAATCATTTGACCCCAGGGGGTTGGGGGTACAGATTTTGGGGTTCCAAAAAGGGGTATTGGGTGCATGTTAAATGCATATCCCCACCCACCAGGTAATGGAGATATATATGTGTGTTTAAAGCTAAGTGTGAAGGTATCGAGGTGTCAATTCTTAGACCATTGGGGTCTTTGAAGTTTCACAAGTTGTTAAGATGAGGTAATAATGTCTAATAGGATGCGTTAATGCTGTCACTTGATGTTGTATGGGTACATATAGATGTTAGGGGGAGGTGTGTAGGTGTATATGTATATAAACCATATCACACTCTATCGCCCTGTGATCAAAGAGACTCACCAATTAACGGTGATAACTGAGTTAGTAAGTCAAAGGTTCACATCTGTTCAGGCTGTAAATTAGCCCTTTCAGAGACACGTTTTTAATAGGAAGATCATATCAGAAAACATTATGGTGTAATGCCAACAGATATGAAAACAAAGTGTTGCTGTCCTTTGACGTCAAGATCCATATTCATCGTATTGCTATAATTTAGACATTGCCAATCACACAAGTTGTACTCATGTAATAAAATCTATTTAAAGGTAATTGCAACCGTTAATGCGGTTATGTATATGTGTTAATATAAATTCAATTACCTGTCTGTCTTTGTGATTATTTTAAAACCAATGCACTCATTTTTTTAAATTTATCAATTTTTTTAAATTATTTTTTTTGTAGGTATGGCCTGACCAAAGGAAGAAGTGATTGTATTTTGGGAAAAATTCAGAATCATGCTCTGGATCCAAAAATGATGTTCATAGTCATGCTATCCCATAATGAGGGTAAAATATAAAGCAGTTCTTAGGTGAAATTACAATATGGGGATACTCAGCTGCCTTGGCGGAGGTTTGTACTCACAGAATGCTTTCTAGTGTAAAGTACATTCAAAAAATTTGGTGCTAGGTTGGAAATTCTCTATTGACTTAATACCCCTTTTACACTACAGGCTATGGAAGAGTAGAAGGGCTAACATGACAAATTTTTTTATCTCGATTTATCGAGTTACTAAGTCGATAAATCGAGATAACTAAGTCGATTTATTGAGATAGTAAGTCGATAAATCGAGATAGCTAAGTCGATTTATCGAGATAGTAAGTCGATAAATCGAAATAAAAAATTTGTCATGTTGGCCCTTCTACTCTTCCGTAACAGGCAGAATAACCCGCAGAATTTTAGAAGCTATACCGACAGAGGAGCTGTCTCCCAGGACACGTCATATCTTTCAAGATTTGTGGTATTCATAAGGTATAACTCATGGGCACTGTCTGGATGTAATTGTCAATAACAGTAGAATGACAGTACTACAAACGCTGGTCACTGAGGCTCAATCTCCATTAACCTCAACTCAACTTCGGTAGCCATTGGACAAACACATGCTTATTACAAGCTTATATCTACCACGGACAATGCTTTCAGTTACCATATAAAATTAATCTCCAGAATGTCATGGTGAGAAATTCAGAGGTGGAACTTTTAAACATTTTAAAACTTCCAAGTTATGGGACAGCCACTATATCACAAAGTTACATACAGACGTCGGATGGCAGTTTGAAAGACAGGGACATTTTGTATAACTGCGGGTTAGTCCACCTGTAGTGTGAAAGGGGTATAATAGGAAATATTACCTGAGTTTGTAGACAATTTGTAACATGTCTCATTTCTCTATGTTCTTTCATATTTCTGTCAGTTAACTTTGTATACAGTGGAACTCTGTACTTTCCTTGGCCAACAACATCGTAGTTTATCTGGCCATTTCGAAATGGCTACTGGCTGTTTTAAAATGGCCATAGTTGTGAAATGGCCAGGAACACATGCTCACAGTTCCAAATTCAGAAGAGGAAATTTTAAACATTTTTTTGCATCTGACAGTAGTTGACAGACAGAGGCATCTCGCCCAACGCCTACCACCACGAGGTATACTACATGTATGATAAATAGGGTATAAGGTTTAATAAGTCAGGATTCGTATTAGTGTAGGATGCGGTCAATGCACAATGGACAGCTATTCTAATACATAGACGTTTTTTTAAATCTTTGAAAAATCTGTCATAAGCCTCTTGGTGATATCCACATGGGTGGGGTGAAGAGGTGGCGGCATCATTTTTAAATGCATACAGGATCCACTTACAAAACAAAAAGCACAAGGTTGTGAAACAAAATTCAAACGTATCTTGATACGACTGCATGAAACAGTGTGAACGGCATCTTGACACAGGGGAAGATGTCCATAGTTTCCTGATTCTGGAAACACAATTTTTCATAGTTCTAACATGGCAAAAATGTATCACTAACCAAGAGAAAATGTGAACAATGTGGTAGTAAAATATCCTACAAGTAGTTGTGAAGAGTTGGAACTTGACCCATACAAGACCAAAACAGCTAACAACAGTAACAATTTTAGTTTGTATCATAATAATTCTTAACATTTTAAAATATCCTTTGTTTGTTTTTAAAAGTCGAGTTTAGGCATTGTAACACAAGTGAGTTGAATATGTTAAGTATTTGTAGTGGTTTTTCAAAGACAACTCACCAAAGCCAGCGAACCATTGTTTTACCTTGGAGGAGGGACCCAAGGCCAAACCTGAAAGCATCAGAAGTTTCCCAGCCCATGTTTTCCTATAGGATGGTGTCACCTCCTAAAAATCGATGAGAAATAATAAGCGATTTATAAGCAGTTTTCAGTTTGGCTACCCTCATTTGACCTTGAAGGAGGGGCCCAAGGTCAAAACTGACCACATCACAAAATTCTGAGCCCATGATTCCCTATACGTTGGTTTCACATTGCAATAAAAGACCCATGATAACAGAGATAAGAATGTCCTATTCCTTAGTTTTACACTCCAAACCCTTAGGAGCAATAATAAGCTATATAGGTTGGTTTGATATAAAAAACCTTTAGGACCAATAATAAGCGAGTTATAAGAACTTTTGAGTTTGGCTATCATCATTTGACCTTGAAGGAGGGGCCCAAGGTTATTTTTACCACATTAGAAGGTACCCAACCCATGATTTCCTATAGGTTGACTTCACTTGCCAAACCTCTAGGGCTAATAATAAGGGAGATATAGACACTTCTAAAGTCCGCTATGTGGCGTACTTTGGCACTCCGTGGATGACCTTGAATAAAGAGCTTCAAGGTCAAATATCTGAAAGCTTGTAGAGGACATTTATTTCTGTTATCCATATCACCTTTAAAAAGACTAAACCTTCTGCTTATGAGGACCAGCTAGTAGAAAAAGGCCTGGGGCGGCCATCTTGTTTTTCAGAATAGGGCTAATTTTAGTCCCAGAGAAGCTTACCTCCCAATTAAGATATCCTGCAAATTTGGTGAAGGTAGCTGGTGTATTTTTCCATAGATGCATTTGGTGGATACAATAATTAAACCTGTGTATTGACAGCTATCCCTAATGTTGAGGCATGGAGATAAAAAGGTAGAAATAAACACATTACAAGGAAGAAACTGCAACCTTGTGTATCAGAAAGAAGCTTTTGTCTTAATTTTCAAGGTCATACCTATATGTCACTTCTGGAGTCAACTTCCCATGCACAACTAATTTACATTTAAATGTAACTTGAATAATCTTCATGATAGGTTAATGGCCAAGTAAGTGTCCAATTAAAAAATAATAATAAAACATATATGTCCTATATTTGAAAAAAAGAATGGATTGGTTATGAGGTTCCAAAGGAACCGAATGAACAGCCCATTATTTTCAAATATTGGACACATGCAAGGCTATTCACCTATTTAAATTACCCCCCAACCTCAATTTGTCATTTCTGATATTTTGTTTAACATAACTTTCTATATTACTTGTATGTATTTTTGGCTTTAATGATCATTTAAGTTGAGGTAAGAGCAAAAGAATGTCTGTGGAAATGTATATAAACGTTTTCGATATATGGTCTTAATCACTGAGTAGAACAACTGGCCATTGATGAAAGTTATTGGACACTTTTAACAAAAGAAAAGCCCTCAGGTGTAATTTAAGTCTTGTAATTTTCAATACTTGGTAACATTGAATAGATTGTGTGTTTAGCAAGTAGCCTCAATCAATATTAATTTTACTTTACTTACTTTTTTTACTTACCAGTGAATCTTGGTAATGATATTTTTGACATTTGGTCACGTCAGGAGTCAGCTTAGTCAAAGAAATAGTGTATCTTAAGTATCTTGAATGGTCAGTAGGAGTAGTTCACAATCATAATCCATCGACTCAAGATTCCTCAGATTACCAGATTTATCCATTGATCCTCCTCAGCAGGTGGATTCATGGATTCAGATTCATTGGATTATCCATAATTCTTTGCAAAATAATAGCCGCAAATTATGGCAGCAAGTTTTAACTATTGTGCAATTTTTATGATATTTATAGTGGTTTATCTTATTTGTTTTCCTTGTTGGAGTCTGATCTAGAGAAAATTGCATTTCGCAAATCTAGCTAATCCAAGGAATCAAAATCTAAATCTGGATTCCAAGATTATGTCTTTGAAATATGCCCAATATTTTCTTTCCAAGTATATCATCAACTAACCAACTGACTTTGAAAAATGTAAGAAAATGTCTCATTGGTCAATGGTTCATAATTTTAATTTATTCGCTTGCCCCTCGGCTCTGTAGATATTGGTTTATTTTTAACTCATGACAACATATGGGTTTTACTTAGGGCCTGTCCTGATATATGACGTCATCAGTTGTTAGGAGGAAAGTATATTGTCCTAAGATTTGCAAGATACTGGTCTGTTGCATTGTATTTCTGTCAGATTCACATGACACATGGTAAGTATCATGTCCTAGAGTTTGTAAGATACTAATCTGTTGCACAGTATTTATGTTAGTTTCACATGACACATGTTAAGTATCTTGTCCTAAACTAAGTAAGATACTAATCTGTTGCACAGTATTTCTTTTAGTTTCACATGACACATGTTAAGTATCTTGTCCTAAACTAAGTAAGATGCTAATCTGTTGCACAGTATTTATGTTAGTTTCATATGACACATGTTAAGTATCTTGTCCTAAAGTAAGTAAGCTACTAGTCTGTTGCACTATATTTCTTTTAGTTTCACATGACACATGGTAAGTATCATGTCCTAAAGTAAGTAAGATACTAATCTGTTGCACTGTATTTCTTTTAGTTTCACATGACACATGTTAAGTATCTTGTCCTAGAGTAAGTAAGATACTAGTCTGTTGCATTGTATTTCTGTTAGATTCACATGACACATGGTAAGTATCTTGTCCTAAACTAAGTAAGACACTAATCTGTTGCACTGTATTTATGTTAGTTTCACATGACACATGTTAAGTATCTTGTCCTAAACTAAGTAAGATACTAATCTGTTGCACTGTATTTCTTTTAGTTTCACATGACACATGTTAAGTATCTTGTCCTAAACTAAGTAAGATACTAATCTGTTGCACAGTATTTATGTTAGTTTCACATGACACATGTTAAGTATCTTGTCCTAGAGTAAGTAAGCTACTAGTCTGTTGCACTGTGTTTCTGTTAGTTTCACATGACACATGGTAAGTATCTTGTCCTAAACTAAGTAAGACACTAAATCTGTTGCACTGTATTTCTTTTAGTTTCACATGACACATGTTAAGTATCTTGTCCTAGAGTAAGTAAGCTACTAGTCTGTTGCACTGTGTTTCTGTTAGTTTCACATGACACATGGTAAGTATCTTGTCCTAAACTAAGTAAGACACTAATCTGTTGCACTGTATTTCTTTTAGTTTCACATGACACATGTTAAGTATCTTGTCCTAGAGTAAGTAAGATACTAATCTGTGGCATTGTATTTCTGTTAGATTCACATGTTAAATGTTATTTATCTTGGATAGAAACATTATCTCACAGATAATGCAGTAATAAAATGTGTGCTATTATCAAAATAAAAATGCAATATTTATATAAAATCAACAAGTTTATTCATTTGACAAGTTCTGTACAATAGTTTGGTGGGAGATGCTCGCATTGCATGACATACAAAGTGGTTTGATACACTTCACATATAAACACATATTGATATATGTATATTGATTCTTCTGCCAGCAGGAATGGTTGACTGTACAACAGTATATTTACAATTGTATAACAAATATATATTAAAGAAAATATATACAGAGACAGTTTATGAACACACCCCTGTTTTGTGTATAACACATACGTTTGCAAGATGTATAAAAATGTACAAAGTTCAGAAATAGAAGTAAGAAAAAAACACGGAATATATATGCAAAACTTTAAAAGAGTAAAAATAGAGACGAAAAATAAAGGAAAACCTGAACCCAAAATACACTTCATAAAATGAATGTAACCAAAACCCGAAGAAAATAACATAAAACCAAATTACATCAAAACAAAAACTCACCCACATAAAGTGTAAAAAAGCTTTGAAAATTCATAGTCCATGTATAACTAAAATAAAATAACCACAATCCATAAAAACAAAATAAACTCCCAACACCCTTTCACTTCACAAATAAAATTGACCTAAACCTATAAAAACATACACGAAATAATATCAACCTGAACCCAGTAAAATAACTGCAGAATCACAATACCTTTACCAAAAAATAAAACATACCCTACCCAAAACATAACAATTACTCCAGAAAAAAAGAACATCATGCATCACTTGAGAAATAAAATTGACTCAAACCTATAAAAAATCAAAGCTACCCTTACCCTTATTTACATGAATGAAATAATATCAACCTCAACCCACTAAAATAACTGGACACTCACAATACCTTCACCAAAGAAATAAAAAAACCCTACCCAAAATATAACAATTACTCCAAGATAAAAGAATATCATGCATCACTTAAGAAATAAAATTGACTCAAACCTTTACAAATCAATAATCTTTTTTTTCTCTAAATAACACAAAAGAAAGAATACTAACTTGTACGTAGAAGAAAATACTCAATCACCAAAGAAATAAAATTATCCACAACCTTTACAAAATCAAATAACGCTTGTTAAAAAAACAACACAGTGATGTTTGACCTTAATGCAGAAATGTATCAACTCAAGGTAACCCTAACCTTATTATATATTGTATTGATAAAATGAAAATACCAAGTTACAAAATACAAAATAATATTAACCTTAACCAAACCACATCCAGTGCTGTGTGTCACAAACTTAAAATAACAATTGCCCTAAGGTACAATTATATTAACCTTAACCCAACTCATATACACACTCTAGCCAAAATATTCAACTTTTCTACTGTCTATGAACTTAGGAAAAACCTTTCAACCACAAAATCTAAACTGGGAAAAACAAACTAATACAACTGCAAAATATTTTGATTGGTGAAAGCCATTTAAAAACATTTTGATTAAGAGAAAGCCTTTGACATGCTTATTTCTACAAATGAAACATGAAATGCACATCTTACTACAAACTGTAGCACCCTAAGCTACATGTAACTACTCATAAACTACAAGTGTCTCAGCCAGATTATTCTGTGAGCGTGAGGTGTTGAATACACTCAAGACCAAATAAAAAAGAAACATTTTGATCCAATTATCTTTTTAGTTCTCCATTTTATCTTTACCGAAACTAAAGTGCAAAAATTTTAATGCTGTTTTAAATTGTAACATTTTTCACACAATATGTAGCCACACTGAGAATGTGCTTCAGAAAAAAAAGCAAAAAAAAAACATCCTTTCTGTATTTTGGTTGTAACAGCAAAGAAAAAACCTATAAGCTACATGCCTGTATTGTAAATTATTCTGTGACTTCAGCGGTCAAACTTATCAACTGAACATGAACTCTGTACAAGGGTTTGTGACCATAAATGGGCAAACTAATCAACTAAACACTTACTCTGTACAAAGGTTTGTGATCGTAAATGGGCACACTAATCAACTAAACGTCTATTTTGTACATCTTTCTGTGACTGTAATGGGCATTCTAAGCAAACTAAGAACACAAACTTTATACATTTTTTATAACTGCAAGTTGCTGGCTAAACCCACTAACTTAATATACTAAATGCACTAACACACCTTTTTGTACACTATCAGTGGAATGTAATAGTACACAGGACTCAGTAGTATGATGCTACATGAGTAAACATTCATATACACACAAAAATTAACATTCACAAAAAAAACCTGGTGGCCACTACAAAGGAAACTTATTAACAGGTATTTTCCCCACACATCTTATGTCTATTTTTATTCTAAAACAATTTTCTTTTTCTTCAACACATGAATGTATAAAATGAATTCAATTTGCTGAAGCAGAATATTTCAATAGTGTCCAACAAGTGATCCCTAGCCTCTTTGTATCTCTACATACACAAACATTACACACCTGAGTAACCACTGTATATGGAGAAAATTTTACGTTTTACCCTCAATAGGAAACATGTCATATCAACCATGCCTCAATAAACATCCTTAAAAAGCTATTGAAATTTTTCTTCAGATTCACAATATGTTGGAATAAACCTGATATTCTGGTTAAGATCATCCTAAAACTTTCAATAAAATTTGATAGGTTAACATTGACATCTGTAATTGCATTCTTTTCAATATGAAGGAACTTATTTTCACACATACATGATAGTGTTGTTTTAGAATTTGGCAAACATGAGTTTAATGCTTAAACCATATTTCCCTGCTCAGCAAAAACAATGTTAAAACTTTTCACACGATGCCATAAAATATTATAAACTTTTATTCCAGGATTATTCAGATACTATTTATCTAATATTTAGTTTAAGCCCATACTTAAGTTTATAAGGATGACACCTGACTACCACTCAAATAAAACATGCCTGTGCAGCACTCCAGTCACACCTGACAGCCTGTTTGTGTTTTAGTGTGCACCCTTATGCTCAATTACCATTGCCTATTCACCTTGCACGCAATGAATATTTTAGCATTTTTATACTTGGTTGAATTCTCCATTGTAAAAAAAAAATAGCCATTATTTATAATCAGCAAAAATAATCATTAATTCTCCCTGATGAAATTAATAAATGTGTCATATTCATGGATGATTAATTCAGAATTCCCAAACTACCATTGAACAATCATTTAGTCTAAAACAGAAGAAACTACCTTAACTATGGCACTGCCAGTCAATAGTAAAACTATATACAGGTGACTACGTACAATATTTACATAGAATGAGTATCACTTTTTATGCTTTAGTCTTGCCAGTCATCATATAGACAAAGTCCTGCAGTCTGTGGCTTACAACCTAATTCTGATCTCCGAGAGAGGTGATCTCTGTTTGCTGGCAGAGTTTTGAAAGTTTTCTTCATCTGATGAAGCACTGGTGTCCATTATACTGGGGTCATCTTTCAAAGGAGATATGGGAGTGTCATCTGCAAATAGGAAAATAGAGCAATAAATATATTGAATAGAGAAATAACAAGCATATGAATAACTTATCTAAGTATCTAAAAAAAAATCAATATTGACATCTTTCCCTGTCCTTAATTATTAGCCATAAACCAGGTTGATAAATTATAAAAATTATAAAAGATAACATAATATTATGTATGTGGCTCTACTTAGGGATGACACAGGACAGCATTCAAGTAAAACTCAGCATATAAGCTGTTCTGTATTTAATCACAGGTTTATTTGTGAATTTGGCACAAAATTTTACCATTTTATGAATTTGGTGTGAATGACGATATTGAGACGTTTTAACATTATCCTGTACTTAGACTTTCCTAGTGTAAAGGTAACTTACATGGTGTGACCTTAGTGGTGATTTCAGAGTGTAAGAAGTCTATGTATCTGATGGCTTCTTCAATCACTGTTAACTGAAATAAACAAATAGAGCATTCATTAAGTAATGATTAAAATGGTTTGGTTTTAGAAGTAAGGTAATAATGAAATTTAACTATATTTTCTGTGGGAAATTGCATATATTACATTGTAACAAACATCTTGCCTTACAAGTACCACATAGAATGTCTACATACATTGTGATTCACATGCAAATCTTGTTTATTTAAAATATATACCATTTGTTTGCAGAAAAGAAAATTTGCCGATACAAAAATTATGATATTAGTATTTTAGCCACATATGAACTTTGAAGCATTGATTCATTACAGTAAGCATTCTGAGTAAAATAAAAGAGTTTCTTATTTCACATTACACAAATTAAACAACTATCATATGTTTGATACAATATTTATTGAATTTATACATCAGTCTTGTAAAAAAATGGCACAGTATGTGATATTCCTAGAGTTATACAAAGTTTTCTTACCTTAGTGACTTTGTCCACTTTTCTCAGAGATGGTAACGCCTTTTTAAGGTTTCTGTATTCCTTCTTCTGCTGTTTCTTGAGTTGAGCTACTCGGTACTTTTTGGTGACTTTCATGGCCACAGCGTGCTGCCCACTAAACTGATAACAGGTTGTGTAACCTCCAGTACACAGATCCATGTTGCTAGCTACCATCTTCAACAAGAGCTAATAAAGTACCAGCTTACAAAATCCTTTTAAAATATTGTTTCTCCAATTTGATTCTCAAATTTAAGGTTGAAATATAATTTTATCCTCTGGTGTATATAGCAAAAACCAGCAAAATTAGAAACAGTAGCAAGTATCAAATCCTTAGCTATGATCAACTGAAGGCTCAACTGCCTAGTCTCAACTTGCGCTGTTTTGGTAATTCTGTCTTCCACACTGTGTTCAGTAAGCACTGAAGTTATGATACATGACCCACAAGCATCTGTCCCTTTTATAGCCAAAAAACAGCAAGCTCCCCCTCCCCACCCCCTCACGGCGACTCACTGGCCAATTACTGAAGCAGAGCTAATAACACGCACTCGTGTGGAGACAGCAACAAAGCGTTGGACAGTGTTTGGAACGACCGGAATGTTAAAGTCCCCCCACTTCCCCCTTTCTGCAGGTGTGCAGGGTGAAACAAGCTTAATCCAAACTTGGTAAGTTCTCAATTTCACAGGCTCTCTCTGCTCTCTGTTCATTCTTTACACACCAATGTTTTTTTCACAAAGGAGGGGGGGGAGGTTAGCACAGAAAGAATAATAGTCCACCTATTGTTATCAGCTACTGTGCTCCCTGGCTTTTTTCTGCATGACTAATGGAAAACATGAAAAGGACATCTGTTTGATATGAATGTATGTACTGATCATTGGGAGACTTTTTAGAAGAAAACTGAACAGAAGATTTCCAAGCTTTACAAGTTTATTTCATTTAATTATTAAAGTTTATGTGCAGAAGGTTACCAAAGTGTCTAACGCATAACACTAAACATTAGTTATTAAAGCTTTCAGGTATTGTTACCATTCAAAGTCAAGAAACTCTTACATAAAATCAGGGTCAGTCACAAAAGCAAAAAAAGGCTTTAATATTACAATATGTGTTGATATCATTAAAAGGGCCTGCAAATCCCCTGTTTAGCCAATGTAATTAAAGAGACTGGTTGGTGTTAATTCCTATAATTGAAACCTTTTGATCTTTTGGGTATCAAAAAAGCAGGAGGTAGAAGGAGGCGACAGAGGTAACTGTACAATAAGGAGTAATAGGATTTCAAGAGAAGAAATCCCAGCTTTAAGTTACATTGTGTGGGTAAGTTTTCCCCAGGTAGCTCATTAATGTCTCCAACTAGTCTAATTGAACGAGGGATGTGTTTAAAGAAAAAACACATTCAGGCTACCATCCTAAGTTTTAACTTATATTGTTACACTTAAAACATTTTCATGTCGAAGAAAAAAAATATTCAGTTCTTGTTAAAAAAGAATTTAGATTAAATCAAATTACATTATTTAGTTATGTTATTGCAAACCGCTTTTATGGCAAACTAACTGATAAAAACACTGACACAGTGAATATGTTTTTTTTCCAGTGTACAAATATTTTGTTAATATGTGTTTATATTAATCAATCAGAAGACGTCTTAATTGCCATCGGAACAGCTTCTGATGAAACTCTGACTTAAACTAGACGATGTTTTGATTTATAAAGTAATTACTTCTTTAACACCGTTAGCTCCTGTTTGTGGACATTTAGGACTTAAAACCTAAAATTAACAAAATTCCATGGATACTGCTCTGCTATTCCATGGTTGTTGTACTTTATAAGTTTGATGGTTTTTTGACAAGTAGACTCGATTCTCAAATCTTACATGACTACAAACCAGATTAAGTTACAATGGTTAGTTTATATGTCTGGCTATATAACCACATCTTAATTACTCACAGCTCTGTGTATTTTCTAATCAAAGGGACATAATACCAGTAATCCTATCCACCTAAAATAACGGAACGGCTTTGTTCAGAGAAATGTCTTTGTTCCTTACATGCCCAGCTACTTATTTTGTTGGATTAATGTTTATAACAGTTCTCCAAGTCATTTAGGTATGCCAGTGAGTTGTAAAAATATCTTGAAACATTGCCCCACTGAACCATACCAGAGGTTTTATAAGAAATATAAATGTAATATATTCTGACAATATATATGGAAACTGTTTTCAATAAGATTTCCTTCTTCAAAGTAACCGTTAATACATTTCCAAGGTTTTTCTAGTTCTATTTTGTACTACAAATATAAATTACTGACATTCTATGTTTTCTTCCCAGGTGCATCTATTGTTAATTCCAATCACACTACTTAATCTCTACTTAAGAAGTAATGTTAAGATTTGGGAAGTTGAATAGAGTTAGCACCTGTATCATTGTACTGAGAGGCTGTTATTTACATACTTCAACTGCACCTGGGGCCCTTCCCTCTCCAAATCTTGTCAGGTCAGCCAAGGATAAGGAAGCTGTATTCATTTACCTGAATTGTACCAATTGAATTGTACCAATTGATATTCGCATTTTGGTGCTACATGGTGTATATCATTTAACATTCTGTGAAACATTCACAGTCGTAGCTAATACTTATATGAAGATTTAACAGCAAACAATCTTAGTAACTGTAACCTCTTTCTTTGAAATGTACTTTGTGAAAGAGTTCATGAAATAGACTGAAAGCTACTTTATAGCTACTGAAAATGATGACATTTAATTTTTCTTCCATTTTTGTGGAGGTAGTCATTAGCTTCACAATAAGCCACAGTGATAAAATAATCTTCATAGACATTCAACTAAATATATATTAAGCAAGTACTAAGTCATCTGCATGACTATCAATTTCCTCATCTAAACCAAATAAACACTCAGGGCTGCGCAGCTTCATAGTAGCCGCTCCCACAGAGTGGAACAAGCTTCCTGAAGCCATTAGAACCATGGGAAGCATTTCTGGTTTCAGAAAACAGTTGAAAACATATTCTTTCAGATTAGCCTTTCCTCCACCATATCCTATCTCCCCTATCGGATGCTAATATGGAAACAGACCTCTTTTTGGAACTGGACTATCCCTTTTTGGACATCAGCACCTGAGAGGATGTTTACATCCATTTCGGCGCTTTTTAGTGTTTGTTACTTTACTTACCAGTGTATACAGTTTTAGTGTTTTGGGTTTTAAGGTTCTGTACTGTAAACTGCAGACCCATGACAAGCGACTACCAGCTTTACCACTTGAGGTCAGGCCAGGATTTTGACCTCTGATCTCAGGCATGGAAGGCAAGTGTGTTACTATTGCACCACTGTGGTCCCATTAGGCATCGTAAAACAGTCACATTCATCTTACTACAAACTAAATAAAAGACAATTATTGCATGAAGACAAATCAATAATATTGGACTAGTCATGAGAGCAAGTGAGGATTAAGTTACTCCTAGATGAAAGGTTGAATTTCTTAAAACTTTATTTGCTACATTACATGAAGGCAAGAAGCCTTTTCTGTTAAATTTGCTCCTTGAGTACCACAACATTGTAGGTTGATTATCAAATAATCAAAGTTTTTAATATCGGCATGGCACTGGAATTTTGTTAAGAAATTGATACTTCAGAATCTATATAATAAGTTTAACTATTTTAAAAGTATTGTTCTATCGGGTGAAATCTAAAATTTTCTACAATTGTCCTATTGTCGGTTTCAAAGGTTGTAAATGTAGATGTTATAATGAAACTGGATTGTGAAACAATACGCAGTTATAGACAATGGCCTTGATAGTTAAAATAACGATATCCATATAATGGTCTCTCATCACATCTATTGTGGCAGTACTCTTGTATGATTAAATGTTCAATAAATTAATAAAGGCTTGTTCACACTCTTCTATGCGGCCTTATGGATATATTTTGGAAATTTGGGTTCAAAATCTTGTCCTTGATGTTCCGTAAATGGAGGTCGCCTGTGGGTAGTATACATTTAAAAATAAACCATCCTGTAAAGCCATTCTGCCTCCCACCTCACTGCTCCAGTGTGCACATTTTAGTTTAGTACATGAGAGGAAGTGACAGGGTTTTCTCACATTTTGAAAGCTGTTGCTCCCACACTTTGTATCACTGCATAAGTCTAAAGGCATTTTGGCCTCAGCTTTGCATATGATGTCCCAATGATTTGGAATGATCTGCTTGGTGACGTACACTCAGTAGAATCTCTGTCTTTATTCAGGAAGAAGCTGAAAACTTATTTCTTTGCAAAAGCTTACCCACCCTAGTTTTTTTTCTTTGTCTGGATGTTTTCTTATTTAACGATCTCTGATTTCTGGCATTGTGCGCCTTAGAGTTTGTCAATAGATGGAGATTGAGCACAAAAAAGTACTATTAGAAATTAGAATCGTTACAAAAAAGCCTTTTGTACTGTGTTGAATGTGTCCTATCCCGATACAAATTCTGACTTATCAGACCCAATGAATACAACTAAAATATGAAATGTGTCAAACCACAAATGAGCCTTAATGAGTTAAATATTTTTGGCGCTCAGCTAGCGAGTCCAGAATGGAACACTGTGACTTAGGCATTAAGGAATATGCATAAATTGACAGAACGGATAATTTTACTGGGATGACATTTATGAATATATTGCCGGGTCGTTTATTACCCAACACTGCATTATATAATTGTTTGAAAATAAATGTCAATATATTTACATTATTGGTGTGAAATGCCACATCGCAGTGGTCATTTTATACCTATAAATAATGCATATCTACGGTTGTTAATATGTCAGAAAATGAATTATAAAATCAGCAGTGTGTCTTTCAGGGGAAGTCTGACTAATGATGGCCGATGCATTGACTCCTTATTGTGATGAAAACTATTGTGATGTAACAGTAGTCTAATGGCTTTGGTGCAGGGATGTGTAAAACGTCGGCACAATGACACATAAAGAAACTGTCATCAAGGAGACCATTTCTCAAACAAAGCCTCAGACTGGCCTGGCTTTTAAGGTAATTAGTCGGTGAATAATGGATGGCTTTTTAATGAAGACAAAAGGAGAAATACTGTGATTACAGGTGCAGCAATTAGCTAGTGACTCAGAAACACTGGATTTTAGAGGTGAGTTGTCTGAATATATCCAAATACCTAATCACATCAGAAATATTTGGCTTTGGGACTTAAGTTATAAAAATAAACAAAGGTAAACTATAACCATTTACTTAAAGCAAAGAATCTTAAATGTCAATAGGAAGGATTTTGTCGAACTTAATTTTCAGGTTTTAGGGCTTAAGTAGCAAATGTAATTGTTGGTGACACTAAATAGGCTTTTACATTTCCTCTCATTAGTATACGCATATACACATCCCTCGTGTAATTATTGTCTTTTGAAAGACTTCTCTTGTCATGGGGAAATACAGCTAAATCACCTGTAACAAGAGACAGAGAACTAATAACAATATTGCTTTGAAAATCCCAGGGAGGTGACACACAAAGTAGTGTGGTCTAAAATCCTTACCAAGGACTGAACATTTGGAGCCCTAGGCCCCTCTGACAGAGTCAAGTGGCAACAAGTGCCAATAAAGCAATTAGTGTCACACTTGCTGTAGACACTGACACTTGTAAGGGGTTGAGGGGGGGGGGGGGGTAAACAGGTGTAGAGTCAGATGGGAGGGGTACCAATAATTATTATTTTAATACTAAGGGCAGTTTTATTCTCAAGTTTGTCTCTCTTTTTATGTGTGTGTCAGAGTTGTTGTCATTTGAGAGTGTGTAAGCCGTTCATTGGGGGTAGAGGGGGGGGGGGGTGTTACACATTATACATGAATTGTAAAAGAGGTAATTGAAGCAATTACTTAATGCACTTGTTTCGTCTAACCAACACACAAGTGTTTACTAGCTTTCGGAAAATAAACGGAGTGACACGAACAGGTGCGCCCTATGCACACATGATTTTAGGCGATAATAGGGGGTTTTAAGGGATTTGTGTCTGGGTGCGGTTTCACAGGCTATTGTTGTGTTTGGGTATCCTTATCAGCAGACATATTTGACAGTCCTAAAGCTTGAGTCAATAATGTCAATAGAATAATTATCAGGGAATCTGTAAAGTAAACCTACACCGATCTTTATCTAGTTTTTTTTTTGTCAGTATATCTGGCATACTTGTGACACTGAGCATATTGACTTAACAAAGTGTGACACAATCCTGACAGGGTTTTTTTTAAACACAGGTTATTGTTGTTTGTTATGTTTTTTGGTTTGTAAAGATTCCTGATGCCTGAAACGCATTCCCTTTGTTATATGATGTGCGAACTTTAACCTCCCTCCCTTGTTATTTTTAAATATACCTTGAATTTCATTTTTAAAAAGTCCATTTTCGCCAAACTGGGAGGCATTTATGGGCAATATATGAGAAGACTCTATTCAGTATGTTTTTTTCAAGTCCGAAATTCTTAAAGTTGATGTCTTTTCATATTGCATAAAGGCATCTGGTGAAAAGGCCCGTGGGAAAAGGGTTGGATAAAAGCCCTGCGGAAAAAAGTCTGTAGAAAAGAACCCGACAAATTGGGATAAGACCCTTTGCAGGGAATTGCCAATTTTAAAACACTTTGTGGTGCATTGACAAAATGCCGACCCAAAATGGCAGTTGACATAATACTAGTCAAAACTGCAAGGGAAGACAAAATGCTGGTCCGTTTTGGGTTATGTGACTAGCATCCCAATTCCATTCAAAGGGCTTTAATAATTGAAAACAAGTTTTGTTTGACCTCTGCATACATGGGTTAAATATTGTTTTGCTGGAAATCATTTGTATACTTTTCTCGACCATTTCCAGCGAGTTTACCCATGGGCTGCCTGGACAAATTGAGTAATTACAAGAGCTGCGTCATCCTACAAGTGAGCCTGTGAAAATATAACTAAGTCATGGCACAGACTCGAATCCATGAAGAATGCAAATCAGGAAGAATGCCGATAAGAATAATGCCCACCAGGAACTTTGCCCATCACCAAAGTTCCTGATGGACATTGTTCTGATGGGCATTCTTCCATACACCCACAGACTCACAGATCCATACACATCTGCTCATCTACCAACCTTGTAGATCCACCTTACCTCAATATCAACAGTCGTTTCAAACTGTCAGATTCTACAGTTCAGATATTCTTTATTTATCTCCTAAAAGAGTTCCTGGTGTCAAATAAGTGAAAAGTTTCAAACCTTAAACTAAGATTTTTTTTACAAATTTGAGATTCTGATGACTTAAGATATTTGTCTAAGTTGCTATATATTAAACGTATGTGACTGCTTTTTGTCTTAACTTTTTGCTTTAATATAAGACTGTCACAAGGTCATTTACAACCTTCTTCTCATGTTGTCAGAATGGTTCGACCAAAGATTTTGATCGACAGGTAAATTTTTGTGTTAATTCAGAATTCTCCTGAGGTAAAACTTGATGTAAAGCTCAAACCAATGCAGAGCTCAACTCAGATTCATGAAACGTCTCAAGTCTGAATTTTTACTCGAATCTAAGATTTTCTGATACTTGAAGCTTAGTATTTATTTATCATTTATTAAAGAGAGGGACTGAAAATAGCCCTATGCTAAAAAGCCCCAAGAGAATAGCCCTCACAAGAAAACCATTAAATTTCATCTCCGGAGAAAAACCCTCAGCCATTTTGCAACCTGTGGAGGAAATACATTGTACATAAACTAGCTTTGTATCTTATGGAGAAAAAGTTCTCTGAAGAGAAGCTTTCAACCTCTTCAACAGCAAATTTATTGTTATATGACTAACTGTATGTACACATGTAAGCGGCTTACAACATTAGAGGCTGATTCGCGATTTTGACCATGCAGTTTTTGTCAACATACATCGAGTTTTCTACAAATGACAAGGTGATTTTACTTGTGATAAGCTATTGGATGTGACAAGCAGCATCCATTGTAGACTATTTTTATGGAGTTCAAAATAAACGTTGAACCAAAATTTAAGGCTAATTTAAAGTTTTAAACACAGTTTATCTGTAGATAAATTGCCTTGATTATGTTTGCACCGTAAATGTAAAGAGAATCTACTTGATTGAAACATACTCTTCATTCCACTATTCTGGTAATTGATAAGTTGCTTCTGACTTTATTTGGATTGAGGGATTGCTTTGCAATGAACTTAAAGATATTAAATAAGATGTAATTGAAACCAACCTGAGGTCAGAGATGAGCCACCATTGAAATGACAGAGATAACATGCCACCACGCTTCAAGATAGGCTGAAGACCATATGAATGGTCTATTTGAGTAGAAGAGGAGAGATTGGCAGAGATTCTTAAAGCCATTTAAAAACTGCATCTGTACAAATAAAAGACCTGGTTACATATATTCATCAGTCTTTTTTGAGAATCCAAACTTGAACTTCATCAGTCACACATGGTCAAATGTAAATAGCTGACCATTTATACTGCTTATTGAACAATGGATACATCACAATGTACACTCCAATTCAGGGGAATCTACAATTCCACTAGTGGAGATCCTGATCGGAGTTTGTATTAGTGGAGACTCTGATCCATTATTTAAGGGCTGTAATCTAAGTTTCCACTAAGAGAAACTCCGATCGGTGTCGCCACTAGTGGAATCGCCAATTCCCCTGGCCACAGGCTTTGTAAGGCCATTATCATCTGTGGTAATGAGATTTTTTTGCAATAAAATGCTAATTCTGAAGGTTTACAGAGGCTTTTGCCGATAATGAACTATATGCCATTAATAAAATATGAATAGTATAATATGAAAACTAGAATTGACTTAGAAATGACTTTTTCCCTTGACGTTAGGAAAGTGAAATGAGACTGAGGGTCAGTGAAATGCACTCAACTGATGATCTATGCTAGCCTGGCCTTCCAGGCTGTCTCAACCATAATGCAAGCGTGAAATATTTTTTGCCATAATGCACATTGTATCAGAGGCCTTTCTAGTCTCCCCAGCAAGCTAGGCTAAGTATATGTATGAGAGCATTATGAAAAATACTTATAATGCAATCAAACAGTTGTGTCTATATTATACATATAAACGCATGTGGCAAGGCTAGATCTATGCTAGTGAAAATTCTAATCGGGAGTTATCCACTAGTGGAATCTTCATATTCTTCACATGTATTTAGAATTCCAAGTATGTTTTCAGAATTCCAACTTAATGTTTGAATTCCAAATATGAATTTGGAATTCTAAAGAGTGTATCTAAATGGTGTTTCCAGGCTCTCGTACAATCCACACTTTTAAGCATGCATACTGAACTTATATGGTAAAGATAAAACTGAACTCTTAAATTGGTAACCGTTTCTGTGCAGAGATAAGGAACTATTTCCGAAGGTTTTAGGAAAGATCTTTGTGATGTCCCACTTCAGCACCACTAACTGTTGTACCTGTTCACCAAAGTCTGTAAACATTCCATATTTTCTTTGTCAAAATCTGTGTTTTGTGTAATACTGCTGTGACATATCATAAGGGCTAGCTGACTTTGTATAACTGAAGAGACCCGCAAGTGGCCCTGTAGAAAAGGGGTGGAAAATTGGAAGAATAAGTGATATCTTTCTAGTGAAAAAAATCTGTTTATAACCTATTGGATAGGCTATATGACTTGCTCTGGACTCTTAATAATTATAGCACCAAGCCTTGTGTTACTCATGCCACTAATGTTCCCATGGGTCAAGGCTACCTGGCTCCATTTTTTGAGAATAATGCACAACACTATTCAAAACATTACAAATGTAAGCCTTATATCCATAAAGGCTACATGGCTCCTAGACTTTCCCCAAGTAATTCTGGCTCATGTATTATACAAGGACTGAATAACTTTTTTCTAGAATTTGGTGCTGACAAAATTATTCATCAGACAGTACGATCCCCACCAGTCAATTGGATTGATTCATAATTTTAAGAATAGTTTTAAGAATAGTACACAAGACTAGTCAGAATATTACAAATGAAAGTCTTATAGCCCTAAAGGCTACCTGGCTCCATTTTGAAGAATAGTACACAAGACTAGTCAAAACATTACAAATGTAAATCTTATATCCAAAAAGATAAGTCAAATCACCACAAGGATAAGTTGTAAGTGAGTGAGGACTGATAAGATCAGTCGTGACTTCTGCGGAGATAAATACTAGTGTGCAGACATCTTCCCAAATGGGACAATCATCTACTGTCATTGTGAGTACACTCCCAACCATTGTGACTAAGTTGTACTATTCCCAGCCAGTTGACCACTCTAGCTGTCTCCAAATAGACACTGGCCATTTTGAAATGGCCTTACCCAATCAAAATCTAACTGAAAAGAGTAAATAAATCTGACTGACTTTAATGCTGATTTGTTTGTCATGGGTTTTTATAAATTCTTAATTGGATATGTGCCTATTGTTTAAAGTTTAAAGGGAACATAGCATATATTGTGTATTTTTTTGTTGAGGTGTGATTATTTAAATTTTAAACAAAGCATATTAACAGTTGTTTAATTATCAAACCAGAGGTGAAACATATCAAATTCAAAAGAATGCTACAACAAAAGATAAATCTAGGCCTTATCAACTAATATATTTATAACTTTGTAATTTCATAATTTCTGAAGCCGTATCACTTAACTTTACATTTTGTTAGATGTAATAGCTGTTGTAAAAGCTGTTTTATCTTACTAAAACATGAAATATGTCTTCTGACTTCAAAAAGCAGGTTGAATTAAACAATGGGGCGGTTTTGAAATAGCCAACATATCATTTTGGTCATTTTGAAATTGCCAAGCCATTTCATTACATTGCCATGGATACAAACACTGAATAGCTGGGGTATAATAAATATTGAATATCAAAATACGTATATTTTATGTTTAAATAAGGCTTGATACAAAACATGACACATAAGTGTGAACATGTTTTGCCATTTTTTTTATTGTGATATAAACGGAAACCTTAGTTAACGGCTATAAAGCCATTATTAATCTGGAACACATAATATCTATAAAATTTCCTATCCATATAAACTTTCCTATCCATAATAACTTAAAAAAGACCACATTTGTGCAGAAATATCATTGGTCTGCTTGTGGTCCACGCCAACTGTTATAACAAATAGTATTAAACTACTTATAGTTTGAGTTTTCCTGTTCTTTTAGGATTGCCCATTAAGTATTATGGGACCGTTTACGATGTACATTGTAACTTTACATATCATTTGTCATACAAAAGAACTAGCTTTTCTTTTTTTTTAAACTCTCAGCTGGATGTGTGCAAAGAATATGTAATGTAGCATTCATAATACCGGACAGTTATGACGTCACTAAAACTGCCGGATTAACACACAACTGAAACACCTTATATTGCCAATAACTTCTAGATTATATCACAATTCACAGATTCAGTCTTTGATATGAGCTTAACATGGAGGTATCAGTGAGTTATATGACAGCATCTTACGAGTAGGAGGCTGTATTATGGTAGGTTTTTCACACCAGATGGGACTACACACAACAGATTGGGGGCTGACTATAGAAATGCTTGATTTGATCTGTTTATGAAAAAAAACCCTCAATACCCACAAACAGATGGACAATAGAGTGCGGATTGTTCAGCCCATCTGTGAACTAGTTCAAACCCCGGCCATTTCACAAAACACCCTCCTGTTTGGGGGCTTGGATCACCTTGAAGATTCTAAAATGTTTTCTCGCAAGAATGTTTCAGTGAAACCACGAGAGAAAAATGCAACAAAGGATAACCTTAAGTGAAGATGTTTTAAGGTTCAACATTAATCTCACAGGTAATGTTACAAACTATTATTATATTCAGAGTAGTAAAGCCTTCTATAATATTAACAGAACAGTGGTCATAATCTCAGTACTTGCATATGATTTTTAAATTTAATATAGTGACGTGCAAGTATTGGCAAAATACAAGATTTTTTCCAGCCCCACTAGACCTATTTACCATATGTTATAAAGCAAGAGTTGTATACAGTGTATATTGACATTTTTACTGGGCATTAATGTTAGCTATATTGTAGCTAATGATCTTGGATAGCGAAAATTAATTCCTAGTGAAATTTTTAAATCTGTATTAATCTCTCAAGTACAAACTAGCCATTATTGGAAATTGTAACTGAAATATCTTTAAAATGAAGAATTAGTGAAAGTTTCTTCAAGCTAAAATTTCAACTTAAACAGTAAGAATGGTTTCAAGAAAATTAAAAAAAATGAACACTACTTTAGAATTATTGTCATACTACAAAGGAAAATGCAAATAGCAACATATAATTATCTGCAGGAGTTTATCAATATAGAACTATGACAAAATACAGCACATTGTATAAGAATGTATAAATAAGTATAACTTGAATGAGTTTAACTTAATCATACTTCAGCAGAATTACGATACACGTGATGTGGAGATTGTTTATTCAATAAATACCAAAAAATAGCACTCGGAGAGCGCAGACCTTGGCCAAGGCATATAATAATAATTAAAATGGAAAAATCTTGATTTTTGATTTATTTTTTTTTGTATCCAGACGGTGATCCAGATCAGTCACGAAATTGAATGGGATCTATGTTGAACCAAGACACATTTTCTCATATTTTCATGAAGATCCGAGAAGTATTTGTGTAAACCTGCTCATAAACAGACAAACAGTTTTGAATTTTATACCTCCTTGGCAGAGGTTATAAACCGTGGGCATGACGTAATTATATTTAATGTTTCACTTTAAATTTTAAAAGCTTAAATGACAAAAAATGGAAGGAAATTAAATCATTGTCATGAAATATTAAACATATTTCCCACAGAAGACAAACAATAACCCATTATTTAACAAACAGCTATAGCTAGAGGAAAAACAAATAAAATGGCTGGGGGCCAGAGTCCGCCATTTTAAATGGCTCAGACAGAACCCTTATTTAAACCTAGAGGGGCCACGGTGGCAGAGTGGTAACACTCTCGCCTCCCACCTCTGCGGCCGGGGTTCGATCCCCGTCATGGCCGTAAGTGGGAAAGCTTGCCGTTGCTTGCCGTTGGTCGGCAGTTTACAGTACAGAACCCTAGCGAACTATATGTACTGGTTTCCTCTGCCCTTCCAATTACCCGTCGTGATATGACCTGTACAGTGTTGAAAGCGACGTAAAACCCCAAATAAACAATTATTTAAACCTGGTGAATGTAAATGGCAGGTTGTGCCATTTAAAACGGTGAACCCCGCCGTTTTAAATTGCTTTTGGGTCAAACGGTAGTGAAGACATGCACTGAAATGCATGCAACAGCTCATCATGTCAGCAATTCAGCGAAGCCCTAACATGGTTCTGCAAATCTAGTGCAAATAAAAAATTCCAATTTTATTATAATTTATGCAAAAAGGTATGTCTCTGCCAAGCATATGTATTCTAGACTGTGGCAACCAAGCGTAAAGGACCCATAAAAGATCCAGTCAGTAGAAATATCAAAGAATTTCTGCTCAAAAAGATTTTATAAATGAAACCTACACGAGATCATTGCTTACCCGTAAATAAATGGATCTTTATATGTGGCCATTGTGAAACAGAACTTATTTCCCCAATTCTTGGTCAATAATGCACCCATTCAGTCACGTTTTCTCTCATTATATCAGAAGATGGCATGGCTTTAAACAACTAGAGACTTTCAGTGTGGTTTGAAAGTAATGTCATAGTTGGCGACAATTGGTTCCATATCAAACTTTCAGTTTTTTTCCAAGCCACATTTTGGTTGTATGTACAATATAATTCATGTTATTCTTGTATTGTCTGTGCTTTTCCATATTTTATCATTCTTTGGTTGTCAACTTTTATTTGGATTGAGTGTATAAAAGTTAGGATTTACGTCCAATTCAACAGCCAGTGGCATATTGGCACAGGCACCCCAGGATTGTCACTTGTGGGGTGGGGGAAATTATATACAAAGGGACAAAGAAACTAAATACCAAAGATTTAAAAACACATGTAAATATACAGATTCTATACAAGTTCAAATATTCACTCGGTATACGCGAAGCAGTTACTAGTATTCTGAATATATGTTTTCAACACCTAGTCAAAACACAATTGATAATAGTAATTTTGTCCAAAATTATTAAACAGTATTAATCTAAGGTTCGTATTCTTACATAAACCTTGTTAACTAAAGAAAAGGCTGTTAAAGCTATTGTTTATTAACACTGTATAAATACTACTGCTCCTTCTAATGATAGTAATAATTTAAAAATATACTTATGAAAGGAGATTTAAATGGTCAATGTTATTAACATGTGGTATCTTTTCATCAGTGTTTTTTCAGGTATCCAGTCATTTATAAATGACATATAGGGTACCAACTAGCTCAAGGTTAGAGGTGTATTGGTATGGAGAATGTGGATCCTGTTTATTGAAAAGGTCCACAAACAGCCTCAAGGGACATGAATCAAATTGTGGTACAGTAAGCACTCACAGATACTTATTGTAATTGTCTTCATAAAAGATCCGGAGTCACTCAATACAAGTTTTAAAAGTGACCAACTTATTCTTATAAGAGAATCTTAGAGTGTAAAGAATTAGTGACGCAATAGTGACGTAAAACCATCAAGGAATCACAGAGGTTCTATGCTTGACCAAGAACTAATTACTTTGAAAATTTGACCAGGGAAGTAGTTTTTTTTGGTATTGTAGCTAACATGCAAACAAACAGAATCTAAGAATGACAACCTCCTTGGCAGAAGAATTTAAAAATAGAGTAGCTTTGTGAAGGGAATAATTACCAGTAGTTAATATACAAATGAGTTAGTGGTAGAGTGGTTTACATGCTTGCTGTTTAATCATTGAGCTTTCATCTCTCTGGTCCTAGGTTTGAACCCAGCTGATGATAATATTTTGAAAAAATCTGAGGTCTGTCCTAATATGTCCTTAGCTGTTTAAAATGACACAGAATCTTATGCTTGACAACTGAAATAAAGGGATGGTGGTTGAATTGCAAACTGTAGAGGCCCTGTTGTATGTTTTAACTAAGTTTATGTACCACGGTGAAACACAATTCACAGAATTTGAAAAGTATATATAAGTTGGACAGTCTCTTATGGGCTTATACGTCTAAGCAAATATGCATTATGTAGGCTGTTGGTAAAATATATCAAAAATATAAAATTAAAGATATGCCTCAAATATATTTAGCTTAAATGGAAAAATAACAATAATTATATTACCAATAACAAAGAAATAACTTTTAAGCAGCTACTTATTATGGCTGGATAGTGTCACAATCACTGTGTTTTAGCCTCTGATCACAAGTGATCAATCCCAACAGTTATGATAAGGGGAATCTGTCAGTTATTGCACAACTGGGCATTTTCACTGAGTATTAATTTAAGTTAATCTCGCTATGTGCTTAAACTGTCTATGTCGAGTCCAGGAGAAGTTTTCAATCTGTATCAAACTGAACATCAACGAAATTTGATTCTGAATTTCTTAAAATTTAAAAGAAGGCAGGGGAATTTCTTTGAGCCAAAGTTTTAAGATGTACCCACAAGGCTTTTCCATCAATGGATTGTTGGTATTTATATTTAGTGCAACATCTTCTTCACTACAAGGCCCAAAATGCTATTTGACCCATTTTGATTGCAGCAGTACAAGGCAAGCTCTAGATACTGATATTCCCCTAACTGAAAGACAAAGAGCCATGGTTAAACATGTATCAACGTCCCTGATGTTCTTTAGCCTGCCACTGGGAGTAGGACGCTATGGCAGAGTGGTGGCATTGTAAGTAGTTGTTTGGGCCACTATGTATTTTGCCTCTACCTGAGATTGAACTCAGGTCCTCTGTGTGCTGTCTTACCCACTAAGCTACAGTGTCAGATAATATATGGACATTTTCAACAAATTTCTAGTTGCAAATTGCTCGGGGCGTCTATCTTAAGGAGAGTGTTTTTACTCAAATACTGACGGTACTTGGAGTGGCATATTGCCATATAACCCATCTCAGTTTTCTAATAAACTCAAACAAACTTCTCAGTTCATCAAAAGGACTAAATGCCTTGTGTCACCCGATACTTTAAGTTTGTTTTATTATTTTTTCCCATAATGCCAGTGGGAGCATTAATAAATCAACAGCAGATCAATACAGGGAGATTAGCTAAGTCACCCGTGTGTGTCTCTGTCTTAGCTAAATCCAGAGATTTAGAACTCTCTGTCAAAATTGTGAGTTATGCCTCCTATTTACACACCTGAGGACAGTAGCCTTATTACAAATAATCAAATACATAGATTTGTATGAGCTACCTGAATGATTTGTCATTATTACACAAATACTTTATTAAGGTCTAGTCTTATACTTGTACATATAAATTACACATGTGTTCCATCACAAATAAAAGGAAGATCTAAAAATTACAAACTAATGGAATTATATATGACATACAAAATTATTCCCAAAAAAACTTTGTCAGATAGACTGTTGAGAACATAATGGTGTATCAGTTTAAGTTATGTAGAGAATACCAAAAATAGAGTAAACTTTTGTGCAATATTTTATGTCAACACAATTGTGCCAATATAACTGTATGTCATCAGTTTTCCATACTTTTATTAAAAGACAAGGTATTTTCATCTAAAACAGGGAGATTTGAGTTGGAGGTTATTTAAACACAGCATTTGTTAAAACAATGGATCCCTACGGATAGACTTTATAATTGAAATGATTTTTTAAAAGACTTTTAATGTTTGGATATTTATTTCCCACTTTGCAATGGCAATAAAAGCATCGCAGATTAGTGTTACAGTCTTTGTTCTATCATTGTTCACTGCAGGTAAGCTACTGAGTTAATCTCACACTTTACATTAAATTAACTTGAATAATTTTACCCAAAATTCAATTAAGTTAAATTTTATGAGAAAAACTTAATATAAATATGCTGACTATGAAACAGATTTAACTCCACAAGTTACAAGAAGTCTTAGTGGCCTCTTCTGTAATATTTTTGAAAGTATAAAGAATATAGATATTTTCTGCGACATTTTTGTGAAAATCAACTGTAAATATAAATATAAACACCAACGCCTTAGAGGTTCAAAAGTTTCCACTGTATTTTATTCTGGCCTTGTTTTTGTATTGTTTGGTGTAGGGCTGTTCCATTATTGCGATCGTAAACCTACCTCTCGATTGAAAAAAAAACAAACATTAATAGTCTGTTTGTGTAGTTTGAGAGGTATAAGATAGGTTCCTGATAGCTTGCCGATCAATGATGTGATTGCTTCAAGTAGCTTTCCGATAGGTTCCCTAAAGTTTGCGACACTTTCGCGATCCATCCAATGGGTGTAAGATCGACTTAACTTGAAAATGGTGAAAACGATAGGTTTAAGATCACTGTAAGATCAAGAAGATGACTTTACTGATGGTAGGAGGGGTTTAAGATTATAAGGGTCTGATAAAGATTGTGAGCAGTTTGTGATAGATTCAAACAGTTTAATATTGTCATAAACTGTTCCCGATGGATTCCTGAATGCATCCAATCGGGAAGCACTCGGGAACCTCTGTACATGATCATCCTTATCATAGTTTGCAATTGCTTTAAGGTGGTTCTGAGTAGAAAGATTGACCTCCCGAGTGGCAAAATGAGGGATTATATTCTAATTAAGGATATGGGCACAATAATGGACCAGCCCTCTTATTTATATCTAACTTCTTTTGTTTAACTTTATTTTACCGCCCCACCTTATAATTGTTGCCATGTGTTTTATCGTTTTCTATATGTGCTCACGTTGGTGTATCAGGTATGGAACCATATTTTACTGCCAAACCTTATAATTACTTAGGACGTATTTTATTACTTTCTACATGTGGTCACTTTGGTGTATCAGGTAACACACTTACCTTCCCACTTCCCAAGTCCCGGGTTCGAATCTGGCTCCCCGACAAGAAGTGGGAAATTTGATGGATACTTGCTGGTGTCCAATGGTTTTAAATGAACATTTATGACCAACAAAGGGTATGCATTGCTTCCCTCCATCCCTTCAAACAAACTGTCATCATACAACCTACACAATATATTGAAGGTGACGTAAAAACTGAAAGAATTAATCAATCAAAACTACTCTATATACATTAAGGGTATTGCTATGCAATTCTCCACTCCGTCGTTTACTTATTTTAATGCCACATAAAATACTCACCAATTGTACTTGTCTGTCATGTATTCATCTATATGAGACTAAATATAATTAATTTTTCCACACTTTTGATCTACAGTGAAACTATCTGACTCTTTTTTCTGTAATTTACGTACTGTACTTAATTCTCTCTGCAACAACTACCTGTACGTTACTTTATCACTGTAATTGTTTCATCACACTGTTGTTTTACAGTGAATAGTCAGACTTTCTGCACCCCTAGTCTGCTACAGCTCTGCCTGGATTCATGGACTGAAGACTTTATAGATGAACCTTGGTATGATATGTCCTTGCAACCCATGTCACCATACAACAGGACAAAGTGGTGCAGGTATGACCAACTGATGTGACACTAAGTATAATGCACAGAAATTAAAGTTGTTGTTTATGTTGTTTGAACTTATGTAATATCGACTATTTTTACCCTCTAACATGAAGAGTGTTGCAATCCTGCACATTTGTCTGTTTGTTTGCCTGCACACATAACTCAAAACTGGGGTCATATCTTCACACAAGGTGGAATCTATCCATGCTCGGTCCCCCTAAAAGGTGATCCAGATTCGAAACCTGAAACCAGAAGTGTTTTTGTGATTTTCCAGCAGTATCCTCAGGCATAACACCAAATCTATTCATCAGATCAGGCTTAGATTTTCACACAGGGTGGGATCTTGTCTTTGTCTTCCTCAAAATTGACATGGATTAGGAAAGAACTGCTTGTTATTCATGCAATAAATTCACTTAAACCTGGTATAAGCCAAAGCATCTGGCTGGGAATCTGGCACTTCTCTTTCTGGCACGATGCAGTTGTCAGATTGTTATCCAGATGCACTCATATTACGTTGATGATCCATGCATTATTTTTTTATTCAACGTTATATCTATACAACTTATTCAAAAGTTTTGTGCTGAGAGATGCAGACACTGCCTCTATGCGGCTCAGGACATCCGACATCCCATTTGCTACAGTGACTTTCCCCAGTCTTCTCAATTAGGTTTGGTTCTTTACATGTGTTTGAGCCCGATTTGTGACACCTGGCATTTGATTTGTAACAGCATCCTTTAGTTAAGCACGAGCTCTAGAGATCACTTTTTAAAAAAAATTTTATTAATTTTTTATTTATCTCTTGACCTTCATGAATTGTGGCACAGCATGATGAGTATCTGTCTGTTCACTGAAGTTAAGCAGCAATGGGCTATTGGTTAGTACTGGGATGGTTGACCGCTTCAGTGCACTATTCACGTCTCTGATGGCTTTGCGGCTGGTGCTAGTGGAATGAAACCCCTTTCGGCCTTTCTTTTTGTTTAGCCTCGGTAAGAAAAAAACATCGGATCACAAGTAAAATGGCGGTGCATTTTGTAGAAAGTTGGATGGTAAAAGCCACATGCACGTGTATATAGACAAAGTATCTCAGAATGAACGGCTGTAATAGCATGCCATGACCAATTACAATATCAATCTAATCTAATCTAAAAATTTTTATAGTGCTTAATTTTCATCAGTTCACGAGCCCTAAGGCGCAGTTAAATGTAAATAAAGGTGAATGATCGTAATTCCAATAACATAGCCAGATTAGTTACCAGAGAAGACGCCAGTGGTGCATCCAGTGAAACAAGTGAAACACCAAAATACCACTTAGTTAATGCAAGAATAAGAAATAAAAGTACATGAAGAAAGTGTTCTGTAAAGTTTACTTATTTGGGGTGAGTGGGTAAAACAGATCGCTGGGCAAAAAAATCTGGCTACACGAATCCAGGAGAAAAGCCCTCACTTCAAATGCCCTCAGGAGAAAAGCCTTCAGGAGAAATGAGTAAAGACAGAAAGAGCCTGTGACATTAACACTGCTGTTCCACTTTCACAACTAATCATTAAACCTTTTTGATTTAATACTTTCGGTGATGCTTTGCTGATCCGGTCTAAAAAGGGTGGGAAACTGACAATCCACATGATTTGGATCAAACGAAAAGATTCATCTTATGAAATACTGGTCTTGCTACCTACCCCGACTGTTCAATTCATAAAGATCACTTGTAGGACAAAGCCAGGGCCAAATGTACCCAATTGCACATTCTTATCTCCCACCAGTGGCCAAAGGCCATGATCAGGAGATTATAAAATGCCTCAATATGTGCGTCCGTCCGTCCATCCGTCCATCCATCCGTCTGTCATGTTTTTACATAAAACTTAATATCTCATTCATTTATAAGATATGTTCAACAAATTTGCCAGGAATGTTTATGGCTATGAAAATATGTCTGTGCAAAATTTTGGCCTCATTTTGAAAAACAAAATGACCACCATAGCCAATTGTTTAAAAATCATAAAGATGCTCTAAATCTTGAAATATTTCAGCTAGCTTCAGTAATTTGTACAAAAGATATATGGTTACGAAAGCTAGTCTGATAGTGATTTTGGCCTAGTTTGCAAAACAAAATGGCCGCCATAACACACCTTTAATGTAAAATGGGGTTACCTATTAAAAGACATTATATCTCCCTTACCATTACTCCTAGGGGTTTGGCATGTGAAAACAATACCATTTGTAGGAAGTCAAGGCCTGGGAATCTTTCCCAGGTGTTGAATTTTACCTTTGACCTTTGCTTCAAGGTTAAATAGGGTCATCATACTAAAACGCAATTATGTATCCCTTATTATTGGTGCTAGGGCTTCAGAATGTAAAACCAGCCCATGGTAAGTCCTGGTCTGTAAATGTTTTGCCTGTGAACAATTTTGGTCTCATTATGAAAAAAAAACAAATGGCCACAATAGCCAATTATTTGAAAATCATTAAGATGCTGTAAAACTTAAAATATAGCAGCTAGGTTCATGAAATTTGCATATAAGATATGTAGCTAGGAAAGTTAGCCTGATAGTTATTTTGGCCTAGTTTTTAAAAACAAAATGGCTGCTGTATCACATTTAATGTCAAATGGGATTATCCTATTTAAAAGACCTTATATCTCCCTCATGATTTCTACTAGGGATCTGGAATGTGAAAACAACTTATAGGACGTCATGGCCTGGGAATCTTTTTCAATTGCTGACTTTGACATTTGACCCCTTCTTCAGTGTCAAGTGGGGTAATCTTACTACAAAGGCTTTATATCTCCATTACTTCTCATATGTTACTCATCCTATGGCGGGATAACCACTGCTGCAGTGGCCTCCCAGCAGGCAATAGGATATCAAAAAGAAATCAAAAAGACACTGGGCAAGACATCAGAAACTGATGCTTATTTGAAATTCGAAATGACATCATATGTTAAATGTCAAACAGATCTTTAGTAGCCTAGTCTATTTGACATCTCCAAAAGCCATAAAAATGACATCTAGTAGCCGATATAAATTTGATATCAGCATAAGACATCAATATGATCGCCCAATTTGGACTGACTTCATGTCTATATGACATCAGAAACTGACATCAATTTGATGTACTGATATAAAAATCTGATTGACACCATTTCACAAGTGCTGAAACTAATTTTCAGTAACAAAAATATTGGTTAATAACATTTTGTTTTCACAGTTAATATCACATTACATTGCTTTAACTACCATTTGTGTACACTTACCTGACACAGCCTTAAGTGATTTCCATGTACTATAAAGATTATTCCATGGGAGAAAATAATAAATGTTCAGTGGGAACCAGTTCAAAAATTTATACCATTTGTAAAGATACAAATTATGGGTACAAAAGTTTGAATATTAGAAGCCCTTTTTCTGAACTTTTATCTTTATTTATTCAATCTTTGGCTTGGTTGCAAACACTAAAGTATACATTTGTTTACAAAACAACATATTTCTTGTACATTTTTGCTGTCACACAGCATTTTAGTTACAGTTTTAAACATAATTGTTTTGTCTGTACCAAAACTTAATTATTTTTGTCAAAGCAACATCACAGAGACTAGAGGCCAAGTTAGTAGGTTCAGCATCTAATCAAAGGTTGTCACAAAGATCTATTCTTTCAAAATTTTCTGAAAATCTCGAAATAATGGCAGATTTTTCTCTCTTCCTTTTTAAACTAGGTTTTTCAATTCATTTAAATTTGCAGTAGGATGTTAGTAAAGTTACACGTTTCTTCCAATGCTTTCAGTAAGTTTGAGAATGAGTGGAATGGCTGTCTGAAGGTCCAGCTGTCGGATTGTACTCCTGACATGGTAGATGAACTATGGGGATTGTTCCACTCGCAGACAGTACTGTGCGGCGGCATGTCTGACTGGGGTGAGTTGCTTCCATACCAAACCCTTTGTTAATGCATTCTCTGTTACACACTCACAGAAGCCTATTTAATAGCCACTTACATTTTTTTTGTTATCCGATATTGTATATTGAAGAGAAAATGAAGCCAGATAATTCCTTCTCTATTAATCTTCCCGGATTAGAATGAATAACAAATGTAGAGAGTTTACTGATGACAATAAACTGTTGGATCTTTGCAACTGTCAGACAATTTTATAATGTTTTCCATCCCCCGTAACACTCAATAATTAAGTGTCCCATTTATAGCATGATTCTTAACAAATCAACAATGTTCTTTAAAGATTCAGTGATAGTTTTTTTTCGAGTGCTTTTTCTTCACTTTTATTTCTCCTCAGGGCCCATTTTATATATTCTGTAGGGTGAGACCTGCAAATCAAGCACTGAAATATGTATTTCCAAGTTTATGACAACTTTTAGTTGAAATTTTGAATATAGCCGGTTTGCCAAAGTTTTTATTAACAATGGTTTGATATCTTATCTTAAAATTAGAGGTATGTTAGATTGACCCATAATCATGTAGAATTATCTGTTTCAACTGATAACGATAAGCAATATTAATATTTTAGATTTGTAAATTCAATCTTACGTTCATTGTGTATCACACGCTAAAATAAATTTAACAAAATAAAATTCATGACAGCAGCAAAATACATCTGACTTACATTGTGGCAGAATATGAGCAGATGTGGAGGTGTCTACAGTTGAATGGGGAGGGGGACTATCAGTCTCTGAGTACCAGCTGTAAGGATGTCTTTGATGCTGAAGTCAATATCATCCTAAACAAGATGGACAGCAACCACGCCTCATACGACCCAGATTATACCACTGGATTTGAAGACATCTGCAGGTAAAGACCAAAAACCACCATGTAATAATGTATATATATATTGTATTTATTATAGTCACATGCAAATACAAATTTACAATACAGTAATTAAAAATATCAATGTTCAATGTTTGCCCAGCCCCATAGGACTTATAAGTGACTTTTAGCATACAAGTACTAGGTACAGATGTATGTGTTTTTCACTCAGATATCCATGCACAAAGAAAAACATAAACATAACAACAATTAAAGCACAAGTTGATCTAGTTGCAATGAAATAATTATATTAAATAGGTTGATAAATATCTGATTTTACTGCAAGATAATACTATTTGTTGATTACATTCTGTCTTATATTCCAACTACTATGCAGATAGCATATCAGTGATTTTTCAAAATGTGACACAATGACTGCCAATTTTTCTACATCATCGAGATTGTCAAAATTTTGTATTTCTGATTTAACATTGTTGTACAACACCTCTCTTGACTCACTAAAAGCAATGCAGTTACATAAAAAGTGAACCTCATCTTCAATAGCATTACTATTACAAATCAGACATGTTCGTTCTTCTATATTTAGTTTTCTATACAATTTTGTGACTGGGTCTTTTGTCAAATGAAATCTGCCAGTTTCTATTCGCAGATGTCATGGCCCCGGTGTGAAATTGTCCATTTCATGAAATGGATAACCCAACTGTCCATTTCGTGAAATGGACAAAAGATTTGTCCATTTCGTGAAATGGATAAAAAATTTACTGACCATTTCATGAAATGGACAACTAAATATACGAAATTTTCAATGTCATTCAGAGTGAAAAAAATTTTTTTTTGTTACATTTTATTGAAACATAGTATTAGAATACATCAATGGTTGTACTTTAACGTAAAGTCTACTGGTGAAGTGCAGGTTATTATAATTCCTTTAACTTTTTGTTATAAAATCTAACATGATCCTACTATGATTAAGCAACAATATTAATTAAGTATTTGTTAGTATTTGTATTTACATTTATTGAAAATTTTAAGAATTTGATATAGCATCTAAATGAGATTTAACTACAACATATATTTTATAACATTAAGAGCTTTAACACTAAGCGACATTCATAGTTTATTTACATTACTAATTTTAAATTTTTTAAAAAGTTTTAGTGCTGATATCACTGTTGTTATTTACTTGTCCACATTATCATAAGATTTATGACAGTGACAGGCACTAAATTAACCCTTAGATCTAATCTTCAAAAGGTTGGCTACAATCTTCTGATCTCATTAAAAGAAAGCCTCACCACTGGTTAGTTGGATTTAATTGTTGTGAAGGATCATAGTAGGATTATGTTTTTTTTTTATAACTTTTGGGATGGCTTCAACCTCTTTAAATTGACAGTTACTTTTAATAACCCTTAGGGTTAATCTTCAAAGGGTGGGCTACAATTCCTCAGATCTTATCATTAAAGGAAAGCATTTGAAGCAAGATTAGTGCACAAAAGAGACAAAGTTCTATTATATTTCTTTTTAAGCAAAAGTAAAAAAAAAATAATATACCAGGTAGTGATATGCTTTTTAAAAGTGTAAGTGTAATTTTTAGGTAGTTATTCCCATCAAAAAGTATGCTTTACATAATTGACACTTTTATTTCAAATTTATTTCAAATATTTATAACTATTTAACTTATTAACTAACTTAGTGTTAGATATTTCATATACATATCATTATTATAGGGAAATAAAGTGGATAACTTAAACCAAAGATTGACCATGAATGAAAGTTTAACTTTCATACATGACTTTGTCCATCGTCCATTTCATGAAATGGATAGCAAAATATTTATGGACTTGTCCATGTCACGAAATGGACAGTTGGGTTGTCCATTTCACAAAATGGACAATTTCACATCTGGGTCACAACGTATACAAGTCACAGGTAATTTGTACCTCCACTAGGGGAGATCCCAATTTCAATCTCCACTACTGGAATCACTTGTTTAATAATTATAATTTCCATTTCCACTAGGGTAATCCCAATTTCGAACTCCCCTAGCTACCAGGAAGCAAAATAGAATTCTATGGAGAGTACTAATGGATAAATCAAACTCACAAAGTTTTGTACACAGAATCCCTAGGTAGTACTAATGGATAAATCAAACCCACAAAGTTTTGTATACAGGATTTTAAGGAGAGTACTAATGGCTAAATCAAACCCACAAAGTTTGTATACAGGATTTTAAGGAGAGTACTAATGGATAAATCAAACCCACAAAGTTTTGTACACAGAATTCTAAAGAGAAACTAATGGATAAATCAAACCCACAAAGTTTTGTACAGAGAATTCTAAAGAGAGTAATAATGAATAAATCAAACCCACAAAGTTTTGCACACAGCTTTTATTGTCTAAGTAGTGTCTTGCAATGTTACTCAGCCCCACACATTATTTTTGTGTTGTGAAAGTCTTGCATACAAATCAACTGAGCAAACATATTTTGTGTCATGTAAGTCTTACACAATACAACTGAGATCTCTACATCATATTTTGTGACATGTTAATTTTGTAATGCCCCTCAGCTCTAACCATTAGATTCCATAGTAATAGTCCTGTACAACTAAGGTCTACACACATCATATTTTCTGTAGTGTAAGTCTTTGCAACTTTTTCTTTATCAACAAATTTGCTGTTTATGTATAATGTTTTGTGCTGTACCAGAATTGTGTTGTGACAATATTATGTGTCCTGCACAAACGCAATCTGTATGATGTACATCGTCTGGAATATGGCTGGATTGCCTACATTTGTGAAGTGGTACTTCTCAATGAAAAATGAATAAGCAATAAAAATGTATTCATATTTAAAGTTTAAAAAGAAAATCGTGCCTTTTTATCTGCTACTATTTTACCATGAATTGTGGGTAATATAAGCTACTGCATCCACCTCTTCAGGTAGATACACAGATTCTTAATCCATTTTGTGAATCTACAAGCGCATTCGTTATGCTCCGTTCACAATACAGGTGGTATACTCCGTGGTTACTCAGCACTGCAACCAGACGTGGTTACCTCGGCTCTACCTTACTTGCGTGTAGAGCCATGGCACGACCCCACATAGAACTGGAGATTTGCAAAAAATCTTTTTCTGTTAAATAAAACTTGAATAAATGACTGAAAATGGTTTTAATATAATTAGAAACAGTTGATATTAAGCCAAGGACACAACAAATACAATATGTGTACAAAATATATGCTATTTTACACAGTTTTCATTTTCAAATATTTGGAGAAATGGTCCAGAAACCCTGGAAAATCAGGAAATGTCATTTATTTTTTGTCAAACCTGTTTGCATGTTGACTGATTGTTGAAGAAATGAAACAAAATAGTTGTGGGAACAGTTATGTGTACACATTTGTATGATATTTGTGTTTTATGCAAATCTCCAGTTTTATGTGGGGTTGTGCCACGGCTCTACATGCAAGTAAGGTAGAGCCGAGGTAACCACGTCTACACTGGAACCACCTCCCAGGATGCCTCACATCTTCCAAGGTTTGATGTATTCATAAGGTATGGCCACTGATTTGGACACAGTGTGTAACCATTAAGGATGGCAATAGGATGGATGGCAATAGTACGAGAGTAGTATAAACATGTGTCACTGAGAGACACCCTCCATTTTCCTCCACTCACCTTATGTTGCCATTGCTCTAACAGCTTCTACCAAACACGACTGAGTCACATCCATATATAAACCATGGACCACACCTTCAGTTACCATTTTAAACATTCTTCTGTGCATGCTCAAGGTACCAAATTCAGAGGCAGAAATTTAAACATTTCAAAATTTCCATAGGATGCTCAAGGAATGGGATGGTTCGCTACTATGTCACAAGTTCACATACAGATGTCAGACAAGAGTTGAAGGACAGGGGCGTTTTGCCCAAAGCCAACTACCATGGGGTATACCCCCTGTACTGTGATTGGTTATTAATTTGACAAATAAGTAGATTCCTTGGATTATGTTTGGAGGTAGCCTAATAAAAAGGCAGGCCAATAAAAGATCCTAAAATCTGTTTAAAATGATATTTCTTTTGTAACATATATTTGTGCACTGTGTTATCGCAGTGCTGTAAAGGTCTGGTATAGCTGTACTGAGGATACAGCCATGAACAACTGTGGTGAGAAGGCAGCCTGGTTTGCTGCAGAATATCTGTACCAGAGGAACTACCTCAGCATGAATAGCAGTCTCGGCTGTATACTAGGTGAGTGAGATGCAAAATCCATATGCAAAAAAACATTGCACAGAGAATGATAATTATATATGAAATTACCTTGAAGTTCTTGGGTAGACTTACCCACAAGTCTATGAGTTTTTTTCTCTTTTTTGTGCCCTAAAACTCTCACAAAACATCTTGTCCACAAGAGTGTATTATGGTATAGCTATTCAAATTTACACATATCCCTGGATTCACATGGTTTCAATTCAACTGCACTAATCACAATGTCCGACAAATGGACCTTAAAATGAGATCTACTTCTTGAGCCACCTATGGAAGGTAAGAAATAAATTATAATTAATGGCAAGAATAAAGAATAAATGGCTAAAAATGGTTACAATAATCCTAAATGTGGGACGCATCTCTCATAACAGCAATTCTCTGTGGTATACAATATATCAGATACTGTGACTGGCTACAGAGTCTTACCCTGTGTCTTTTGAAAAAGACTGTCATGATGTGTCATACCCAATACTTTGCCTAAACTGCGAAAATCCTGTAAAGTTAAATGCTGTAATACCTTAAACAGTAGTGATGCCATGGAAAATTAAATATGTAGACAGCCAGGTAATTCTAAGTTAGCCATGTAAGTCTTCCTGATAGAAGTAACTTTACTAGTATAAACTAAAAGAAGGTGTTCCATAAATAGACATTTAATAAGGCAAGAACTGAGTTAACGCTTCCAGAACGTGCTCAGCTTGGATGACAGTGCAGGTATAACACAGAATGAACTATTTGGGTAACCTCAGGAAAACAAGGTGTACCGTGGATACTCTGTGCTTTAAGGGCACATACATTAACGCCCAATACTTAACGCCCAATACTTAACTGCAATTTTGATTAAACTTAATATTGCCGTTTGCCATATCACGCAGGCAGGATACCGGATGCTATGTGTATGGAAATAGCCCTTAAATCTGCAACATACTAGTTTTGTTTCCTGTCTATTTTCAGAACCACATGTCTCTCCAAACACGGCCTGTGATGAAACAGGTGCAAACACCTGTATTAGTGGCAGTCGGGACTACTGGAATACACATCATTCATCTTTAACTGAAACGTAAGAAATTATTCTAATCTAATCTAATCTACTGCTTTGCAGGCGCAATATCTTCCCTGCAAAGGGGAACTCAGTGCGCTGAGTTAACAAAAATCATTATCATAAGGAGAGTCCAGGGGCATTCAAGGTCAGAAATCCGAAATTATGGGTGTGACCAAGAGGGAAGGAAACTAAGTTGGGAAACTGAAATTAAAGAGGTTGGTTTTGAGGTGTTTCCTGAAAGATGCTACAGGGGGGCTATTTCTTATTTGGAAGGGGAAAGAGTTCCAAAGAACCTGGGCATAGTGACTGAAAGAATTGGAGAAAAGTTTGATTGATTTATAAACCTTATGGTCAAAAGTGGGGGTGTGAAGGAACTTTAGTTTAGGGGTACTTTGCCTTGTATTCCTGGAAGATGTGTAGGGATGAATTAATTCTCTTAGGTAAACTGGTTGACCCTAGTTGAGAATTTTGTATGTAATGAGACCAATTTTGAATTGTATCCAATATTTGACAGGGAGCCAGTGGAGTTTTTTCAGTGGAGGGGTAATGTGAGAGTATTTAGAGGAATGGGTGACAACCCTACAGAATGAGTTTTGGACTAAATGTAATCTTCTTAACTTAAAGTCTGTAAGTGACAAGAATAGGGAATTGCAGTAATTCAATCTGCTGCTCACCAAGGCATTTGCTAAAAGAACTGATGTATTAAGGTCTAGGAGGGGACGAATTCTATAGAGGTTTCTCGCATGAACTCTGGTGGACTTTATGACCTGTGACACATGGTCTGAGAATGAGAAATTGGAATCAAACACCACTCTGAGGTTCAATCAATCAATAAATCAATCAATCAGTTGTCTAAGTGCTTAATCTCTGTATCTACGGATTCTAAGGCACACCATCCAGTATGTAAGGCATAAATCATCAAGACATTAGACATGTTCCAAGTCGTACCCAGGGAGGCGATCCGGTGTTCGGTAGTTAGAAGCTAAGGTGGAAATGATTTCTGAGATAGGTAGGTTTTAAGTCGACTTTTGAAACACAAGAGATTTAGAACACTGCGGATATCATGTGGAAGATCATTCCATAAAAACACTTTGTGCTGGTGAGACCTGATTACCGAGAATATTGATCGGAAAATGAGGATGGAGTTGTTTACGGTTGTTTTTAGAGCCTATCAGAATAAACTCAGTTTTCTCAGGGTTGAGTTTTAATTTGTTTGCGAACATGAAATTTTGAATGTCGTTTAGGCAGTTTTTAAATTTTTGTATAGAGTGAGAGAAATTTGTTGGTGAGAGTGTTATGTATAACTGAGTGTCATCGGGGTAGAAATAGTGGTTAATACTACTGTGAGAGTGAATGATTGAGCTAATTGGGTTAGGGTAGAGGGAAAATAGAATTGGACCAAGGACGGAGCCCTGGGGGACCCTATACTGGAGCACAGCAGGATGAGAAAGTGTGCTACCCACCTTGACCGAGTGTGTCCTTCCTGACAGCTATGATTTGAACCAGCCAAGTGCTAGTTCACTGATACCATAGTAAACATGAAGTCTGTCCAGGAGAATGGGTGGTCAATGGTATCGAATGCGGCGGATAGATCCAAAAGGTAAGGGTTGTAAGAGACCCTTTGGCCATATTGAGGAGAATGTCGTTGTGAATATTAAGGAGAGCACTTTCAGTTGAATGATGTTTTCTATACGCTGATTGGAAGGCAGTCATAAGGCCAGCTTCATCAAGGTGAGTTTGTAGCTGGACTGCCACTACCCTTTCAAGTATCTTTGAAATAAAGTTCAGATTGGAGACAGGCCTATAGTTTTTAAAAATTTCTTTGTCTAAGGATGATTTTTTGAGGATGGGGGTAACATGGGCCTGCTTGAAGAAATTGGGACACATCTAATTGTTCAATACTTTGACAGCACTATCAGCAATACCGCATATGTTGTTGGCTTTTTTATCTATTTTCAAAATTTCTTTTAAATGCACAAAATTTTAAGTGTTAACATGTATAAATAGTGAAGCATATCTTTGAAATGTATTTGCAGATAAAAGTAAAGACAAACAAAATCTCTTGTTGAGAGGCTGTTATGTTGCTACCTAAAAGTTGTGCACTACAGTTAAAATGGAATACTTCTTGTCTTTCTTTGGACCTCTTCATTCATTGCACAGTGGTGTCCTGTCCGTAGCACTTCACACTTCAATGACTCATGTGGTGTTAATTGATATGCATCCAAAGTTTAGAAATGGAGTATAATTGCAAAAAAAAAATCATTATTCAGGCTATGTTGACTATATGGTAGCCTTGTAGTTTTACTTTCACTTTTTTAGAGTCACCGCACAGAAGCTAGCACTGCTGGGAGGCTGCATGTACAAAACCCTGGATAAATGTGAAGATTCAGTCAAGTCTCAGTATCTGGATTTCAGTCAGAACTATAAATATCAAGTTGTTGCTCTGTCTTATAACAGCACCCTCACTGATTTTGTAGGTAAGGATGCTTTCACCTTAATTTAGGACCTGCACATTAATATTTTTATTCTGAAGTTGGTAACTGGTTGGATAAACTACTGGCCAATAATTAAACTGTTTCTGAAACTGATGGGCTGCTTATTTGTTTTTATATTTGTTTGACAAGACCACCGCTGCTCCTGTTGCCACTGCACTTGAATAACTTCTTCACCTTTAGAGATTTTTCTTTCCTACCTTTTTTCAAACTATAGGGGCAAGGAAATTTTGGTTGATACTTTGACCAGACCACCTTAAGGTTACCTTATCTATTTTTTATAAACAACCTGTCATCATATTTCAGAAAAAAAATGCTTGCACCAGTGCTATAATATGTTGTAAGTACATTCTAGAACTTAATCTGCACTTTGGAAAGGATTTTCAGATCAATCAAAGCATGTGTGCCTGAATGGGAGGCGTTTGACTTTCACAAATTTAAAAGAAAAATAGGTGAGTCTTTTGTGAGCATTTTACTGTCATAAGTTATTCAGTTACTTTTGATAGTTTTGCACTGAAGTTTATGCCCTGTTTCTGCTACCCTGTAACCACTTAAGGTCAAAAAGTAGTTTTTAATTCCCCAATTCACTTAGTTTTTCACTTTTTTCAACCAAACTTGGCACATATATTAAGCTTTGTCAAAAATATTCTGAATTTCGTGTGACCTTTAACTCTAAACATTAATAAAGTTATGGCCTTGTTAAAGAATAAAGTGGACTAAAAACCTCTGGATCATTTATTTCTCCATTTTTTAAGTCCAATTTGTCACTGATATTAAAATTTACCAAATGAAGACCCTGACTTCCAAACAGCTTAAATATTTATCATGTTATGGCCATCATAAAGCTAACGGTTATAAACATTGGCAGAAGGGAAGTTCTTATTTTCTGGTCACCTTAAAGTCCCAATATAAATGAAGTTATGGAGATCTTACACTAAATAAGGGAGTTTTAGCCCCCAATTATATTGTTGTTCAACTTATATCAGTTAAACTTGGTACACTTGTAAAGGGTGACACAAGGTACATTCTTATTTTCTGGTCACCTCAAAATCATAAAAATAATGAAGTTATGATCACCTAACAGTAAAAAGAAGGTTTTCAGTCCCCAACTGAATTACTGTGCAACTAACATCAGTTAAACTTGGCACATTGGTTAAGCTGACCCAAAGGAAGATTTCTATGATCTGTTAATCTTAGAGTCCCAGTATTTGAGAAACTATGCTACATTAACATAAAAAAATATGGAGTTTTAGCTCCCAGCTCATTTAGTTTGAGACATTTTAACCACACCTGACACTTATATTTAAAGCAAAATTTCAATTATCAGGCAAATTAGGCCTACTAGTATTTATGGTTATAAGTTATGGTCACCTCAAAGAAAAAATGAGGTATTCAGCACCAGATGATGTTATAAAAATATTTCGGTTGATCAGTACACATATATATATATAAATATATAAATGTGAAATTGTAAGTACATTACAAGAAAAGCACATTTTCTGATTCCATTCTTCTGGTTCTCAGTAGAACCTCTATTATCCGAATTTTCAATTATCCGACCTCAAACCCACTTTCCCAACTCCATTTAAACCTGTTACTTTTGCCCTTCTATTATCCGACCCTTCTATTATCCAAACCAACTGTTCCTCCCCCAAGAGGGTCGGATAATATAGGTTATACTGTCCATCTGGGGTAAGATTTTTCTTGATGGAAAATATATCTATTTTAGGCTAATTTATTGGCAGGCATTCTAATATTGAAGAAAGTTTATTGACATGTTTAACTTTTTTGGTCCTCGTAACTTCCAAACTAACATCGAATCAGGGGCCGTATTCACGAAAGGTCTTAGCCAAGTCTTAGGCTTAACTTTGGTATAAAAATATAGCCAACTTAAGCCTAAGACTTGGCTAAGACCTTTCGTGAATACGGCCCCAGGTTAGGTTTGTATAAGCAAAAAAAAATATTGTTTAAGTTTTCTTAGAAACTTTTATAATGCTTAGGTCACAGCAGTGAAGAATTATTTCTAATTTATAAAATATGGGGACGAGACAAAGGACAGAGACACAGGATTAATGAAGGAGTTGTGGTGAATTTGCTTTAAGAAAGTGGTAAGACTTAAGTTTGTTTCTAAAGGAGGCTATAGAGACGTCAACTACGAACCTCATCAGGCAACTCATTCCACACTGTTGGTCCATCAAAAGTAAAACTGTAACTAAATTGTTTGACTGATTTGTGAATGAATGAAACCAACAAGAAGTTTATCATCTGGACACCACCTGATATTTTACAGATTGGTAGGAGAAAGATAAATGCATCAGTATATTTATGGTAATCAGTTTGAAGAAACTTGTAGACCTGAGTAAGGCAAGATTGAACAATGAGTGATATTCAATAGGCATCCAAGGTAATTTTCTGAGAATAGTAAGCCACTTAAATTTGATACAATTCTGGCAGTACTGATTTGAATACATTGCAGTTTGTATAGTTTGGGTTTGGAGACACTCTTGCAAACTGAGTTACTGTAGTTCATATTTATCAGTCTTAAAATTGTATGTAATACCAGAATGCCCCAAAATATTACCTAAAACTAACAGTACCTCAATATTCCCTTGTTCAGAGTTTTCTATCTGCCACAAAAAACCTCCCTTGCTTGCATGATGTTTTGCAAACCTTTTTCCAGGATAGTTGACTTTGGCAGTTTGTAGAGCAAGTCATGAGAATTTGTGTGAAATTTTTATTGAAATTAAAATTCTCTCCAAGTAAAAACATTAACTCCGCAAACTCATTCTAGACAATGTTGAGCCAGTATAAACTTTAATTGTTGCCAAACAAACTGTTCAGTTGGCTATCATGGTGCTACATCAGAGGGTCAGAAATGGTAAAAAAAACTATCCTTGAGGTGGAAAACAAGACAAAAGTTATAGGAACTGTTATGGTTATGTTAGGCCCCAACTCGCGATCGGGAACATCTCGAGATTGTCCTTGCCCAAACTCAAGATCTTGAGTTTGGGCAAACATCTCGAGATTGGGCAGAACATCTCGAGATTGGGCTGCACAAACTTAAGATAAGTTGATATAATATATTAATATAATACTTAAGCAATATCCTTTAGCTAAAATCACTTTCCCTAGATTACCAATTGCACTTGATAGAATTTTTGTCAGATGTATTGTCAGATGTTAGTCTGTGTGTGAAGGAAGGAACACATTTTTGCTGCATTCATTTTATTTTGAAAATGAGTGAAAAACTTGTTTGTTTACTAAGAGGATTTTTACACAAAATAAATTGTAAAGGAACATAGACTCCATAGAACTGAAGATATTTGTGAAATGCAAACTAATAAGCGTAATAGATCACTTTTAAAATCTGGAACTCCCTCACCAGTGGAAAATAAAAAACCTAATATGGCAACATCAAATAATAGTGAACTTATTGACACCATTGAACTTCAACTTGGTGCACTTGGGGAACAAGGTGTTTTGTATAATGCTTTAATGAAGGTGTGTGACGGAATTAATTCCATTGATAAGAACACAAAGGCCATAAAGAGAAGTGTGGAAAAGTTGTACAACAAAGTGGATGATATCAACAAACGATTAGAAGTTTTGGAAGGGACAAAAGCTGAAACTGACAGGCAAATTCAAGAGATTAAAACCAAACAAGAGACATTTGAAGGGGAATTAATCACAGTTAAGACAATGGTGGAAAGTCTGGCAGAACAAGATAGCCCAATGAAAGAGCCTTTTGACCCGGAATTCACTGTCATTGCAAACAACATCCCTGCTACAGAGCATGAAGACATAGACACTACAGCTGAAAGACTCATTATTGATGGGACCAGGACACCAGACGTACAAGTGGTTAGGACCAAGAGATTAGTCAGCAGGAATCAGTTCCCAGGACTAGTCAAAATTGAATTAGCATCAGTGAAAGATAAAATTTCTGTTCTCAGAAACAAAAAGAATTTGGCAGAAAATCAAGAATTCAGACGAGTCTACTTAAGATCATCTAAACCACACAGTGACAGGATAGCTGAATTTAATTTCAAGAAGCTCTTGCGACAGTTACCCAATGGAAGTGACTTTAGAATTGGTGGAAACGGCCGCATCATACACAAGAATGATCAACCTGACTCACAAACCTTGCACAGGGGGCTACATGGTGAACTCCAAGGAGCACAGGGACAGAGTCCAAACATAGCAAGATTACCTACTCCTCTCTCTATGATGTCAGACGACTTTCAGGAAGAGGCATCAACATACACCACACAGAGACGCTTCAGCCCGGGTACAACAGAGTAGGACACCCAGCCAGAGAAGGACTTACTTAGCATTGGGACTTTAAATGTGAATGGATGGACAAGTAGTAATTGTGCTTTAAGACAAAAAATAATCAAAGCTTTAAACAGGGATATTTTATGTATTTGTGAAACACATTTATCAAGGAATGCAATCATAGAAGTAAGTGAGTACAAATGGTTTGGTTTTAACCGTGAAAGCAAACATGTAAAGTCTCCAGTTACATTTGGGGGTGTTGGGATACTTGTAAAAAATACCTTACTCTTAAAATATTCTGTTAATATCATAGATAAGAATGTTGATGGTATATTGGGTCTTAAATTTGAATGCAAAGAGTCACATTATAGTTTTGTTGTTTACTCTTGTTACTTACCTCCAGATAGATCTCCTTGGGCAAATCCTGATAATTTCTTTGATCACCTTATGGCTCAGTTGTATAGTTATAACACAGAAAATGCAATATTTATCTGTGGTGATTTTAATTCACGAATTGGAAATGGATCTGATTGTATAAATTTTGATAAAATACCCCAGAGAATGCCCAAAGATGTTTCTAAAAATAGCTACTGTGAGATTTTCTTAGAGTTTTTAAAGAGTACCCAATGCTGTGTTCTAAATGGTCATTTTAAGGATGATAAAGATAATTTTACTTCCACAAATAGAGGAAATGCAGTAGTTGACTATATTGTTGTACCACACGACTGTTTCAAAAACTGTGTAAATTTTGAGGTACTTTTAATGACTGATATCATATGTAAATATAACTTACAAACATTTATAAACTCAAATAGTAAACCACCAGATCATTCAGCAGTGTGTGTTGATATATATACAGGTTACAGACAACCCATGTCGATATCTGGTAAAAGTTCTGAGGATCTACTAAAAGGAAAAAAATATGATTTTACCCAGATTCGAGACTGTTTTATGGCAAACAACGTTTGGAGAGAAAATATTGAAAAAGTTGTTGACAAACTTGAACATATTCAAGGTGCACAACAAGAAGTAAATCAGGTGTATCATGAATTTTGTAAATGCATCTTAAACGAAATGGATAAAAATCTAAATTATAAATTTCAAAGCACTGTGTCACGTAAAAAATTTAAAAGCCATAAACCCTTCTGGAATCAGGAGTTAACCAATTTATGGAAAATCATGTGTAAAAAAGAAAGACAATTTAGAAGTTTTGTGGGGACAAGACAAGCAAAATATGAAAAAAGAGCTCAATTTCTAATATCCAGAAAACAATTTGATAAGAAATTAAGGTACTATGAGCGCCAATTTGACAACCGATTCATTGAAAAGTTAGAAAGAATAAATACATCAAACCCAAAGGAATTTTGGAAAACAATAAAAAATCTGGGACCACGGAAATCAAAAATCCCAATGACAGTCTATGATGATGAGGGGAAAGAATGTAATGATACCAATTATGTACTAAATAAATGGGAAAAGGAATTTGAAAAGTTATATAATAGAGGAAATAAAAATGATGAAAATATTGCATATGCTGAAATGCTTGACCACAAATACACTTTGGAAACAGATATACATACAAATGATTACTTAAATACTGAGATAACCTTTGATGAGGTAGAATCGGTTGTCAATATGGCTAAAAAAAATAAGGCATGTGGAGTTGATGAGATTTATAATGATATTCTGTACAGCATAGACTGTAAGGTAGCCTTAATGAAACTATTTAATGTATGCTTTTCAAATAGTGTTGTTCCAGAGTGCTGGCTTAAAGCCATCATCTCACCAATTCCTAAGAGTTCTTTAAAGGACCCATTTATTCCATTGTCATATAGAGGAGTTTCATTACTTTCCCATGTAGGAAAGTTATATTCACAACTATTAAATAAACGTTTAATAAGATACTGTGATCAAGTAGATATGCTATGTGAAGAACAAAATGGATTTAGACAATCAAGATCCTGTATGGACCATATATTTACCTTAACATCAATAATTAGAAATCGTTTACATACAAATAATAGTACAGTTGTTGCATTTATAGATATGCAGAAGGCTTTTGATTGGGTAGACAGGGATCTCTTATGGTATAAATTATTAATTCATAATATCAAAGGTAAAATTTATTGGGCCATACGTGCCCTTTATAAATCAACTGTATCCTGTATTCGTTTAAATAATTTATACACAAATTGGTTCAAGGTAGATGCAGGGGTTCGTCAAGGTGATAACCTCTCACCAACGCTTTTTGCAATTTTCATCAATGACTTGGCGATCGAAATTCAGAATTTAGGGTTAGGTATAACAGTGGGGGACAGGAAGGTATCAATTTTGCTCTATGCTGATGATATTGCAATATTAGCCGAAAATGAGGAAAATTTACAAATTATGCTAAACAAACTAAATGAATGGTGTGAAAAATGGCATTTGACTATAAACAATGAAAAAAGTCAAGTAGTTCATTTCAGAAAAAAGAGGAAAGCAAGAACAAGCTATCCATTTAAAATAGGACCAATGGCTATTGAAACAGTGGGAAAGTATAGATACTTAGGGGTAACCTTGGATGAAAACCTGGACTTTAAAGTCTCTGCACAAGAATTAGCAGAGGCTGGAGGTCGGGCACTTGGAGGTCTTATCTCAAAATTCAAAACACACAAAAATATCGGCTATCATACTTTTACAAAATTGTTTAACCAAGGTATAACTCCAATAACAGATTATTGTAATGGCATCTGGGGATTCAAACATTCATCATTTGCAGAAAAAGTACAACTCAGAGCAGCACGTTACTTTATGGGTGTGAATGCTAAAACTCCAATTCATGCACTTACTGGAGATATGGGATGGATAACCGCTAAGCAAAGAATGTTTGAAAACATTCTCAAATACTACAATCGACTTATTAACATGGACCACAGTCGATTAACCTATAAAGTTTTTGAAAATGACTTACAAAACATCTCAAATGAAAACTGGTCCGGTGACGTGGAAAATGTTTTAAACCAAATTGGTATGTCTGAAAATATCTTTACAGGTGCTGAAATTGACATAAACCTGGCAAAAGAAAAACTCAACACCTTAATAGATTTTGAATGGCAAGACTCTGTGGCTTTTAAACCTAAATTACGAACATATACATCATATAAAAGTCATATCAGTAAGGAAGAATACTTAGAAATAAACCTTACCAAAATGCAAAGATCCGTCTTGGCAAAGTTACGATCCTGTACTTTACCATTGGCTATAGAAAAGGGAAGGTACAAAAATGAAAAATTTTCAAAACGAATTTGCACTTTATGCAATGAAATGGAAATTGAAGACGAAATTCATTTTGTTATTCAGTGTCCAAGATATCAGAATCAAAGAGAAACGTTCTTTTCATATATTTGTGATAATGTTACAGTTGAGTTTAATAATATAGATGTATTTGATAAATTTATGGTTCTAATGAAACTAAAAGGTGTACATATTCGTCGCTTGGCGAAATTCCTTGTGTCAATTTGGGAATGTAGAAAATCCATATTATATACAACTAATTAATGTTAGTTGATAAAATCCGTTGTCAATTTATAAATGCTGAGAATTCATTAGAAGAGAAATAAGTAATAATTTTCTTTTTTTGTGTATTGGAATCTTAAATTGTAACGTAATTCTTCCTGTCACACGTGCACTTTCTACTAAAGATTTTTGAATTAAACTGACTTGTAAGCCTTTATGGCTGGGTGTTAAGAAATGTATTTAATGTCTGATGTTACTTTATTGTATAACACAACGTCAGTAAAATAAAAAAAACTATCTATCTAAACTATCTGTATATTTTTGTAGAAAGGTCTTTGATTTTATAATTAAAGGGTATTATTTGTGTGATGTGCTTCCCTTAGATCTTGAATTGCACTTCTATACTTGTTGTTGGTGCCAGATACCCCATTTTGAACATTATCAATTGCACTTGTACAATGGTTTCTTTTGTTTTGTAGCACTGCATCCTCATATTAACAAAAAAATTAAAAGCCTTATTTGTGTGATGTACTTTCCTTTGATTTTGAATTGCACTTCTATACTTGTTTGTGTGTGTAAGACGCCCCCCCATCTGTAGATTAGTAATTGCACTTTAGAATTCTCATATTTACATGTTCATCTATGTGGATTGATATTTACCCTAAAGCTCAGTAATTATATACAGCCAATCAGAGAACAGGAGACCACAGCTGATTAGCAAATCACAGCCCCAGACAAATATCTTAAGTTTGTGCAGCCCAATCTCGAGATGGGAGTCCCATCTCGAGATGTTTGGCCAAACTCAAGATCTTGAGTTTGGGCAAGGACAATCTCGAGATGTTCCCGATCGCGAGTTGGCGCTCAACAGTTACACCAAAGAAGTATTAAAATTAATATCAACACTTTTGAGAAAACACTGAAATTGTCAAAAACCTAATATATTTATTCTTCCCGAAAAATTATACGAGTGTTGTCATTTCCTATATGACACAACTGAAAACCTAGACCACTTCTTTATTCTTGGAAGGGAATGGTCTTAAACTTTCTTCCAATAACTTGGCCCTCTTTGAAAACTGTGTTTACAAATTGCATTGAAATTTCTAATACACAAAAAGATTGGTCTCACTTTAGATGCTGTTTGTAACTTGGTACTGTAATGATGACACATAATTACTGTTTATTTGCTTGTGATCATATAACAGAGGGTGTGGTGATGGCTGGTGATGAGAGTGGAGCCTGTGATAGCTACATTAAAGTAAACCAGTCCCACAGATCCTCAGGCTATGATGTCATTGGAGAACTTGGGGGCATTGATGACACAAAACTAGATCCAGGTCAGTGAAACTCATTCAGTAATACCCCTTTCACACTACACGTGGTATCCCCCGCGGTAACTCACGTTTAGTGAAACATTTCTCTGCTCGGATCGCCGACTGACGTCTATTTGAGACCTTGCGAGTTAGTGGTGAGCCGTCCATCACCTTGCAAGTGCTACAGAAGTTTTACTATGGTAATCGAAGGTGTGTTTCATGGTGTACATAATATTGTGATTCGGTTGTCTTTCGGTGTAATACGGAGACATAAGGCAAGTGGAGGTACATGGATATTTTGCCAATGTGACACAAGGTCAGACAAAATGGGGTGACCTGGGAGGTGGTACTGCCGCCGAGGATCACCTGTAACCGCGGGACGTACCACCTGTAGTGTGTAAGGGGCATAATAGGTCCCACAGCCTCAAACCAAAGAGTTTCTAAATTTAGAAAGTTGTGACCCTATTTTTTAAATAAGAGCAGTTAGGAGAGTGCAAACCTCTGCCAACAAATATTTTAAAAATATTCTTCTTCCAGAATTGGTTTCATATCATTCCTAAAATTAAATCAGTTCTATGTTAGACCAGGTGCCACTTATTGTGAAACTTTGATGTAAATCCATCCAGTAGTTTGTAACCTTGTTAACATACAAAGAAACTAACACAATCCAACAATCACATAAGTCATATAGCAGGGATGAATATAAGTTTTTTAAAATTACATATTTATTATCTTATAAAACATTTTAAAAATCTTTTTGAGTGTGAATTTCTGTCCTGAGTAGGCCTACCATTGACCACGCTTTTGGTTGTACAGGAGTCTTGACTTAGTGACTTATTTTTGCAACAACATTTTGCTGTAACCTTCTGTTAAAAATGGAACCCACTAATCTCTTGGCAAGAGAGCATTAGTCATAGGGAGTTTTTGCTATCATGGAACATGACACGGACATTCTGGGTGTTTCCTATAAGATATAGATCTTCCAGAGCCTATAATTAACCTGAAGGATAAAATTCTGATAGTATATAAAGACAAACATGCCATGAAGTATTTTTCAGAAACTTGACTTTGAATTTGTAGGAAAGTGTTGTAGGATTTTGACACCAACCAAGGAATAGCTATGATTGTAACTACACTAGTTAACTTATTGTAACATTTTCTTTTATGTTTTGTGTAGATAAATATTTGAATATCAGTGCAACTGTACAAACACAAAGCTTGTACATTCATCTTCAAAAATTCAGGTTTCTTTTTCCTGGAGGAATTTGCAATTCAATTTTGCCAAAAATTTAGTGCCCAACTACTTGTTGTTAATCGTTATTAATACTGCACAAAATCAATATATCAAACGAAGTTATATAGACATTTATTGCAGGAGCTTTCAAAAAATACTGAAAAGATTACACTTAACTTTTGTCTTTTTATGTTTAGGTGTGTGGTACAGATTTGTGTCTTACACTGGCTCGATGATTCCACAGACTCCTGTTCCTATTAATCACTGTAGCAATGCAATCCCAGTCTCTGCAAATGGATTACATCCAATTGCAGAGTTTGATGGTATGTGTTTTAAATACTTCAGCGTACACTCCAGTATCATGCTCAATACATGCTTGTTATGATTATTGACCCTGTACACTGTCCATAACTTGAGTTTTGTAAGTAAAAGATATTCAAAGTCATAATAAAATGAAACAAGTATATTTCTAGTCATTTTGATAAGTCAGAATCACAAGGTCGTGTTGTGGTCACCAGATCATCAAATTATAGTGACGTAATAAGTTGTTCTCACAAGATGTTTTTGTGATTCACACATAATAAGTCATGCTCACAGGATGTTGTCATGCCAACAAGATCTTCTGGTGATAAAAACAGTTGTGATTAAGTTGTGATGAGACGAGAAGAAAAATAATTTGCGCTCATGAGATTTTCTGGTGGTCACCACATAATAAAGTTATGTACTGCGGATTTTGTCATGCCAACACGATTTTCTGGTGATAACAAGATTTTAATTGGGTAATTAAATCGTGAGATAATGAGATGTCCTAAGAGGCACTCCTTTATGTGAAATATTTTCTACAATTTTTTTTTCATTAATTACAAGCAGTTTTGTAAACTTGATTGCACAGAAACTGAGGCATTAAATGCGCGTTTTGAGAGATGCTTGGGTAGATTTATAATGTAATAGTCACAATTCTACCTCTTAATAAACACCCTGCAAAAGCAGTACATTTGTTTACATATAGGAGGCTGACTATTTATAGTTTTTCAATAATTACAGTTGAAATTCCTGGTCTTGGTGCATCAGATTTGGAGATGTGTGCCAGCATTGAAGCTAACACCTGTTACTGGAAGAGTGGAGTGAAGGTATTCTGAACAATTCTTTTGTAGACTTGTGTCTCTGTGACATGGCCTTAAGTGGACTTAAGTGTTATTTCAAAGTAAGGTCTTTTTTTCAGATATTGCCCACAGTGATCTTATGTGTTTGCCTTGTTTAATGGTCATACTTGAACCAAAATCTCTTTCAAACATTTACTTTCATAAAGACCTAGTACATGTTAGTAGATATTGGCTCATTAGATAAAGAGCGGTAGCTTTGTAGTTTTATTATGTGAAAAATAGTATCAGGGATGCGCATACCCCATAGCCTGAGGATATAGCATTGAGCACCATGAGATAAAGAAGAGTTGAAACTGTACAAAGACAAGAGAGAGTTTTAAACCAGACAGTGTAAGTTGTGTAGAGGTGCAGTAGAAATAACAATTAAGACAAAAAAAATGTATGTCAAAACAAATTATAAAACAGGACAATTCAACAGCAAGATGACAGCATTAATTAGTAAACTAAAAGTTATGAATCTCTATAATTTATTAATGAAAGTATCCTGATAATTGTACTGTTTCATATCTTTCATCTTCTTCTATAACCCATGGTGTCTAATGCTATATTTCCCGGGCTGTGGGATAGAAACCTCTCTGATGCTATTTTTCTTTAAATGGATTATGAATTGCTAGATATGACACATCTACATAATTAAAAGCAATGTGAACCTGAAAATAAAAAGGCAAAAATCACAAATTTACAAGACACAAAAAAAAAAAAAAAAAAAAAGTCTGCTGCATGGTATGAGAGTAAATAAATCTTGATGAGAAAGTATATCGTTCAAGATTATATTTTATAAAAAAAGTATTTGTGGTATTAACAGCTATTGTACAATTAAGAAATATTTATTCACACATTATACTTAGCGACATAAAATTCTGCATTTTTAAATGCACAAGAAAGGTTAAATCATTGTGTAAAGTGTGAAAAGTGTAAAGTGTGAAAAAGTGTGAAAAAATACTTTGAACTGAAAGTGTAAAGTGTGAAAAAATACTTTGAACTGACATGGCAAAGAGGCAAACAAACAGATCCAGATAAGATGGGAAGTCAACTAAAGCAATCCGCATCTCTGTGCATGTACTTGAGAGTTTAAAGCAAGTTACACATATGCTACAAGGCAATGACAATATTTCCAAGATCATCTGCTAATATTAAAACAATTCAAAGAAGGAATATCCCTTACACTGACAGTGATTCCTGTGTGGCCAATGAGGGTCCATAACAACTTTGAACATCATGTTATGGCCCTGTATGCCCAGGTTGCAACTTTGGACTACTTCTGTTTAACCTCAGATTTCTGTTTATAGTTTTGTATTACATTTTGCCTTTTTTGGCCTTTGTATTTCTACTGAAATTTTGTCTCTAGTGTCCATTGTTTATTCTACTGTTATCACATAATAAATTATCATATTAACTCACAGGTAAAGCTATGTCTAGAGAATGTTGGTGGTGTTGGTAAACGTTACTACGTGTACAACCTGAAGCCTCTGCCATCTTCACTGATGACTTACTGTGCTGGCACACTCAAACCCTGCGACCCTGACTTTACATTCAATGAGGCCTTGGGGATATGTAAACGTATGTAGCATTAATGACCATACCTATGATAGAAATTTAATTATTTACTGGAAATATATACATTAAACAGACAGTATTTTATTGAAAGGTAACAGTCCAATAAATGGACAAAAAGTGTAACAGTATATGTGATTGGAAAGAATCATGCTAACAGTTGTATTGACATCACTCCAAAATTTACATATTCATTTAGATAAATAATAATAATAATAATACTGGGCTCTTATATAGCGCTTTTTCTATCATTAGCTCAAAGCGCTTTACACAGTATTACCCCAGCAAGGATAGCTAGCCTTGGTAACCTTACCTATTGCTGCCATGCAAGGCGCAGAAGCCAGTATCCCTTAAAGCTGGGTACCCATATTTCCCCTGGGTGGAGAGAGGCACAGACCAGGTTAACATCTTGCCCAAGGATGTTATCCCACATGAAACAGTTGGCATCACTGGGGATCGAACCCACGGCCCCGATAGATTTCAATAGGTTATTTTGTCACAGATATTTAAAAAAATTTAAGTACATATAACAGCTCATACAGATAATGTTTTTTGGCAAAAATGTAGAATAAAATTCATATGGTTACCATCATTATGTCCTTTTAATTTTGTTTTTCATAAGCACATGACAAAAGAAGAAAAGAAATATTTAATTTTGTTGATAGCCCTGACTGTTACCCTGTCATAAACAATTTTTTGTCATATTTTTTCAAAAATGTTTATGTCATATTTAATGAAGCCATTAAAATGGTGTGACTGGCTGTATTAAATGGAATTTGTCTATTGATTGATATTTGTTCAGAGATATATATCAATGACTAACATAATATACCAGCCTTTTATTATTCAGTTTAGGTGATATGGTGTATAATAATTCAGCTACCATTAAATTAGTGCTCTTGCAGATAGAAATTACATTATCACATGTTATACAGTCTATTTTGAAGTTAATCTGTATGTTCAGAGACCAAAATTACTGATTCATTCATATATCAAATGACAAAATTATGCATGTCGTATTTGTAAATGGATGCAGTGTTTTCATGCTTTATGCTCATTTATTTTAAAAACAGTGTATGCATTATTTTATTTTGTTGCAGTGTTTAAATGTAAAGTGCTGTGTTGTCCGGTTGTTTATTAATAACTACTTGGGTATTTATAGTTTTAAAGACTTTGTTTATAGTTATTGTTCCACATAAGTGACAAACCTCTTTCAGTTTTTTCATAATTATTTTATATTTTTAAACAGCAAAACTTATTCTACGAGAATTCTTTTTTTTTCACTGTTAGTCAGACTATCTTCACATTTTCACAATGTAAAATTTTATTTTTATTATTTAAAATGTGATTCATTAATCACACTATGGTGAAAGTATTGTAGTCATTTGAACCTTCTGCTTAATAAAAATATACCTTGTACATAACCTATAAAAATGGATTGCCCAAAAGAGCACCTTGAAAGGTTGACAATGCAGCACATACACAATGCCAATCTGATATTGCTTTGTAAACAAGTGATAGATGTGTTGTGAAGCTTTGGTTTGCTTTTTAACTGTTGAATACAGATATTGATTGCACAGAAACTGAGGAATGGAATGCACTTGTTCAGAGATGTTTGGGTATATTTGTAATATGTAAATGTTATAATGTAACACTTCATTCACTACTTTACACTTCTAATTACACATCTTTAACAAGAGCACTCAGGCAGTGCAGACCTCTGCTAAGGTACATAATAATAAGTATATGGGAAAATATAAATTACTTCTTGTGTATATATCTAGACTGTGATCCTGGGCCCGTATTCACGAAAGGTCTTAGCCAGGACTTAGGCTTAAAGTTGAGACTTTTGTCTCAAGTTTCTGCCCAAAACCTGCTAAGACTTTTGTCTTAGGCTTGGTGGTATTCACAAAGAATTTAAGACTGGTCTTAGTCTTAGCCAAGGGCTCAACTTTAAGACTGGTTAGTAGTGGGCTTAAATATTGTAAAGAGGACTTAAATATGGCCGCCATAAACTTTTCTCCACTTCAAAATTTGAAATGGCTGAAAATAAAGCATAATTATACAGAACATCTCACTAAAGCAGTCTTTGGAAGTTTATATGTGGTAATAAGGTTTTCCATTTCAAAACAACACTTTTCCTTAGATAAATGCATTAAATGAAGGATATATGTCACCAAAAGTATAGTTTGAATATAAAAGAAAGGTCACATGACACAGAAAAACCACTGTGGTTATTTGATAATCTTGGACTTAGCTAAGTCACCCTTTGTGAATACGGTTTTAAGACAAAACTTAGCTGAGACAAAAGTCTTAACTTTAAGACTGGATTTAAGCCTAAGACCTGGCTAAGTCTAAGACCTTTCGTGAATACGGGCCCAGATCACTCTAAAAAGTTATTGGGATCTAAGTCGAACCAAGACCCATCTTCTGATCGTTTTACACAAAGTTCCAACTAGTAGTATTTGCATAATCCTTCTGATAAAGGAACAGACAAATAAACAGCCCTGAAAATAATACCTTCTTGGCAGAGATAATAAAACATCCTGCAAAAGGAGGATATCTGTTTGTATATAGGAGGGTTGTCATTGCATGTAACATACAAATAACTTGTGGGCTCATTTGAAAATGTTTTAACTGCTGTATGCATTACCATTAAATTGGTTTGCATATGGAATAGGCTTGGGCAAAATTTTCTGACATTGTGCAGTTGACTTTAGACCTTTAAGAGGTTCTTTCATAGAAATGCTTGTCATAATATTTCATTATAAACTGTAACAGGCAAACTACATTGATATTTGAAAAAAATTGACTTAATTTATAATGGCCCAGAGAGAACAATATAAAATGCAATATACTGGAAAAATGCATTTGTAAGTCTAGTCAGAAGCAAAAGTATACACAGTAGAACCTCGGTTATCCGGCCTTCTATTATCCGAATCTCCGGATTAACCGAACCGAAATCATGTCTCTAACAGTATCTTCTAACAGTAGTACAAGTAATCCTCAGCAATTGACACAGCTCATCCCTTTCATTTCAGATGCTTTAATTATGCTAATGTGGTTAACCACACAACTTAATTAATACTTCTGTAATACATTATAGTCCCTGTGTGGTGCATGTTGTATGAACACAGTTAAACTTGTATAAAATAACCTAAAGCCAAAATTTTGTAAAATAGAATTTCTGGGTTAAGATGTTTTTCAGGAAATATTTTTGAAAAAAAAACTTAACCATTGCACCCCATACTAGTAGATTGCAAGCACAAAACAAATTATTATTCAAGAAGTAAAATGTAGTGATCAAAAAGAGGTTTATAACCAGGAAAAGGATCACGATAAATGGGGAGGATTGGAGAACCTTTGGGGCAAGAAATCAATCTTAAGTGAATGAAACCTTCAGTTTATTTTACAATGTCCTACCAGTCTGAATGAATCAGTGATAAATACTAATTGCAGACTTCATATTTTAAAGAAACTAAAATTTTAGCAAAGGAATTATGGATTTTTCAGATTTAAAATATGGGTAAATGAGAATTATTTTAATGTGTTTTACTGCTAACTTTCATAAATGCTAACAATTTCAGATTATGGAATGCACCCCAAGGTATTTGTTATCTAATAACTAATTTGTCAATGTTAATTGCATGATAGAATTTTTTTTAATCTTGAGTCACTGTATAATTTATAACATAAAGTTCATGTCAGTAAGCTTTTCATTTCAATACTCCCGGCAGCACAAAATTCTTTTTCTATTTTAATAGAATTTATTTAGTTTTGCCATTTATGCACCAGACTCTGTATATAAAATGCCAGTGTAAGTGAAACATAGGTACAAGTAGAACCAGTTCTGCAACCCAACATCATGAGAAAATGCAGTATTGTTAGAGGTCTTCAGTGGAAGTTGGCTATAACTAGAACATAAATCTGTGAATACTCAAGGTTTCAGTAATACAGAGTTTACTGTATTTTACTTATTTCAGTGTAGATGTGTAGGTAACTTTGAATTGTATTTCAAAGCTGATTTGCCAAATAAAACCTGTCACTAGTGTAATATAAAGGAAAGGCCCTACAGCAGTGTTAGCAAACAAATATTTATCAAATATTGCCACTGATATTCGAAAGTTACTTTATCATATTATTCATATTTACTTATAGTTGTTCGCTTGCTTTTGTGTTGTCAAGAATTTAAAAACAAAAAACCAATAAAAACTACAGATATACTAATATAATATTGATTAAAATATGCCAGTTGTTCAATTAAGATCAAACATAACTGTCACAAAACATAAGCAATTCTAAAATTTCCCAGATCCTCATTCCTTGTAATTTGCAAATGTGAAATCCGATGAAGCTTTTAGAAATTGAATATGGTCAAAAAAGTATGAATTTTGATGCAGGTATACCATATTTTAGAGAATTTTGTAGTGTTTTAATGAATTTTATTTAATTTATAGAGGGTGTTCCAGAAATGACAGGTAATCCTGTCATCAATAACCCCAAACTGGAGGGTACTGAATCAGTGATCGAATGTGAAGTGGCTTATCCAAAACAAGATGATGGAGCCACATTCAGGGTATCCTGGCATATAGATGATGTGGTAAGCATTCACATTTAGGGTATCTTGGTATTTAGATGATGTGGTAAGTATTCACCTTCAGGGTATCCTGGTATTTAGATGATGTGGTAAGTACTCACATTCAGGGTATCTTGGTATTTAGATGATGTGGTAAGTATTCACATTCAGGGTATCCTGGTATTTAGATGATGTGGTGAGTATTCACATTCAGGGTATCCTGGTATTAAGATGATGTGGTAATTTAACTCACATTCAAGGCATCTTGGTGTTTAGATGTTGTGGTAATTACTCACATTCAGGGTATCCTGGTATTAAGTTGATGTGGTAAGTATTCACATTCAGGGTATTTTGGTATTTAGATGATGTGGTAAGTATTCACATTCAGGGTATTTTGGTATTTAGATGATGTAGTTATTTCTCACATTCAGGGTATCTTGGTATTTAGATGATGTAGTTATTTGTCACATTCAGGGTATCTTGTTATTTAGATGATGTAGTTATTTCTCACATTCAGGGTATTTTGGTATTTAGATGATGTGGTTATTTGTCACATTCAGAGTATCTTGTTATTTAGATGATGTGGTTATTTCTCACATTCAGGGTATCTTGTTATTTAGATGATGTGGTTATTTGTCACATTCAGAGTATCTTGTTATTTAGATGATGTAGTTATTTCTCACATTCAGGGTATCTTGGTATTTAGATGATGTAGTTATTTCTCACATTCAGGGTATCTTGTTATTTAGATGATGTGGTTATTTGTCACATTCAGAGTATCTTGTTATTTAGATGATGTAGTTATTTCTCACATTCAGGGTATCTTGTTATTTAGATGATGTAGTTATTTCTCACATTCAGGGTATCTTGTTATTTAGATGATGTAGTTATTTCTCCCATTCAGGGTATCTTGTTATTTAGATGATGTAGTTATTTCTCACATTCAGGGTATCTTGTTATTTAGATGATGTGGTTATTTGTCACATTCAGGGTATCTTGGTATTTAGATGATGTAGTTATTTCTCACATTCAGAGTATCTTGTTATTTAGATGATGTGGTTATTTCTCACATTCAGGGTATCTTGTTATTTAGATGATGTAGTTATTTGTCACATTCAGGGTATCTTGTTATTTAGATGATGTAGTTATTTCTCACATTCAGGGTATTTTGGTATTTAGATGATGTGGTTATTTGTCACATTCAGAGTATCTTGTTATTTAGATGATGTGGTTATTTCTCACATTCAGAGTATCTTGTTATTTAGATGATGTGGTTATTTCTCACATTCAGAGTATCTTGTTATTTAGATGATGTGGTTATTTCTCACATTCAGGGTATCTTGTTATTTAGATGATGTGGTTATTTCTCACATTCAGGGTATCTTGGTATTTAGATGATGTAGTTATTTGTCACATTCAGGGTATCTTGTTATTTAGATGATGTAGTTATTTCTCACATTCAGGGTATTTTGGTATTTAGATGATGTGGTTATTTGTCACATTCAGAGTATCTTGTTATTTAGATGATGTGGTTATTTCTCACATTCAGGGTATCTTGTTATTTAGATGATGTGGTTATTTCTCACATTCAGAGTATCTTGTTATTTAGATGATGTGGTTATTTCTCACATTCAGGGTATCTTGGTATTTAGATAATGTTAGTACTCACATTGTCATAACATCTTTTCAGGCTACATTTGTCAGTCCTTCACAACATTTCTGGTTTCAGACTTCCAATCCCCCCCAAAAAATTTCTTCTTAATTTGTGGATCATGTGGTTCTGCATAACGGAATGCAAAGATATGGATACCTGTATAGCCATTTCTCCCATTTTTTTGCAATCTAGTGGTGGCTTCCCTCTGCATTTTTGCAGCCAAGAGTTCTTTTGATTCTGTTATCATTATCTCACCATTCAGTGTTGTTACGTGGCCATTCTTGCATGCTATTCAAAGTTGATTTATTACACACATTCTTACTTGTGTTAAAGGCATGGCACTTATTAATAATGTTTGTCTCAATAAAGTTTGAGATTTAAGTTATATAAGTCTCTGTTTATCACAATCCATGAGATGGTATTACTTTTATGGTTTATAGACATGTAAAATACATACACAAAGGATCTGAGTCCAAAAGGTTACTGTTCACATTTTCTTGTTACATGTATTATGCATATGATTAAGTCATTACCCATGCTCTGTTTCATGTTATGGAGACTTGTTTAGGATGATATTCTGCTGATCTGAGGAAATCAAACTCTATAATAATTCTAAATGAGCAAATCATCTGGACGATTGAACCCTCCATCATTCAACACAGAATTAAATTCCTGTAATTATTGGGAAATACATAACATGTACATATATTGAGCAAGCAAAGTTACTGTCCTTAAAACAGAAGGTTTATGAAAACTTTATCTAAAATATCTGTTTGCAGCTGATTGCAGAGAGTGAGCAAGTGGTGTCAGCATCATCTGGGAAAGGGACACTCATGGGCAGTCAACTGCCACCTGGCGCACTGCAAAAACAGGTAATGACAGACAGGAATTAATTATATGAGGTTTCCAAGTATATTATTTTCTCCTTGAGCCTACCATAAAGTAAAATATGAAATGAACAATTTGCCTGACCTATACACCACTTTATCCAACTAGCACAAAATATAAATGTACCCAATAAACATTTCTAATGTTTGCAAACATTTGAAGGGAAACATCTTGCAAAGGTTGAAAAATGATGGGTGTAAAACCCATTTAAAATAGAAGGCTATGAAAATGTTTTATGTATACCATTTATTAAACGTTTAATGACAAATGTCAGAAAAACAGTACAAATGGACACTATAATGTATCAGAAATATTACTTCAATTCTTACTGTTAGACATTTCATGTGGGGTAATTTTGACAAAGTTCTCTAAAATCCCCTATTATTGCTCACCACCATCTTTATTATCAAACATTTGAAGGTATAAATGCTTAATGAGCATTCAGTAGATATAGTTACGAAAAACGCTTGTGACAGAATGTTGTCAAAACATCTGATAGAAAACATTTCCAAAACATTTTAAAATGATAGGTATGTAAACCAATTGCTATGGGATGTTAGTAAAATGTTTTCAGAGCAAACCCTTACAAAACAGTGTCAACAAATGTTGTTTAAATGTTTTATATGTATATACCATTTAATGATGTATGTTTAAAAAAACATTTCCAGCATAACCTTCATTTCTTGAGCTATTTTATAAATATTTAAAAAACACTTCCAGTCAAACCCTAGCATTTGAGTAATTTTGTAAATGTTTGATAATTTTTTCAGCAAAACATTTGTATAGGGAATGTAAAATGTTTTTTACCGCACAGCCCTTAAGGGCTGTCGGGGTATTGTTTTCACCCATGGTGTCCGGATGGGTGGGTGGGTGGGTGGGTGGCGGGAAATAGTTTGTCCGGGCTGTATCTCAGAAACCGTAAGGTGTAGGAAGTTCATACTTGGTAGGGACATTGGTTGGGGGGTGTAGGTGTGCAACGTCATGGTCTGACCTTGATTTGACCTTTGACCTTGCCGTAGTGACCTTGACCTATAAAACCTTGTCCGGGCTATATCTCAGCAAGTGTAAGGTGTAGGAAGTTGATACTTGCTGAGGACATTGGTTGGGGGTAGTAGGTGTGCAACATCATGGTGTGACCTTGATTTGACCTTTGACCTTGCTGTAGTGAACTTGACCTATAAAACCTGGTCCGGGCTATATCTTGGAAACCGTAAGGTGTAGGAAGTTGATACTTCGTAGGGACATTGGTTAGGGAGTGTAGGTGTGCTATGTCATAGTGTGACCTTGATTTGACCTTTGACCTTGCTGTAGTGACCTTGACCTATAAAATCTTGTCCAGGCTATATCTCAGAGACTGTAAGGTGTAGGAAGTTTATACTTGGTAGGGACATTGGTTGAGGGTTTTAGGTGTGCCACGTCATGGTGTGACACTGATTGACCTTTGACCTTGCTGTATTGACCTTTAAAGTCTTGTTGCACCTTTGGGTCTGTCTGTTGATGCAGATTAAGCACTGTTAAAATCATATTAGAATTCATTAAGAATTTCCTTTTGCAAGTTCCCATTGTAATAGATGGAATTTCATCAAGTGAGCCACAGGCTTTTCTCCAACACCACACATAAGCATTCATTGAATGTATTGCCACTTCTGTATGCATGGGTAATATTCAAAACATCCAAACCATAATTCGGCCATTTTTGGTTTACTGATAAGTGCTGTCATTTTATTATTGAATTGTTTTGTTTTAATACTTCATCGTTACATACAGTTCTTTTCCTTAGATATTATTTTCTCTACTTAAGCATTATTTGGACCTTAATATAACTGACACTGCTCTGAAAGTATCTTGAACTTTGTACTGTTATACTACTTCTATATCTCATGGCGTTGAAAAATATTTCCCCAGGCTGTGGGGTACGGGCATCTCTGATGCTATTTTTAAACATTACAATGTAATAAGACCCTTGGAAATATTTAGTAATTCTAAAGATGCGGTTTAAAATGTTTTATAAACATTTAAACCTTTTAAAACACTTCTAATGTTGACTGGGTATGTTTATAAAGATCAGGTAATATTTTCTCAAAGAACATATTTCAGCTAATTTAAATCTATTGCATTTGTTTTCACTGAAGTGAAGTCATCCTATAACAGAAAAGATTGTTTTTAAAATTCATGTATGGTGGCCTCACACATCTAGTTATAAGATCTGCATGGGCTAAGGTTTTAATTTTAATTTATACACCTATTTTTACAAGGTTTCTTGTCACAAACTTGAAACAAAATTAGGAGGGTTTATATTAAACCAAAAAAGTTCATTAAATTATGTCAAATATTGGTTTGTAAACACATGGAAAACAAAGATAATGTACTGGTGCATGATAAAAAGAAGTGCACAGTGACAGGAAGTATGTCCAAATTATGAGTTTTATAAGTGTTGCACACTAGTTAATCAAGTTATTTGGCACTGTAAACAACTGCGATTTTAAATCTAACAGCCACATAGTGAAAGTTTAGTGATATATGTACTAAATAACTGGATTTATTTCTGACTTTCACATATTGAATATATGCACAAGTGAAAAATACTCACAGGTACACAACACAGAATCAAATTTAATCTTTCTTGCAACCTTTCTTGTTCTTCAAGGTTAGCTTTTATATCAATTTGATATTTCTGTAATATTTATGAAAAATATGTGAAACTTCTATGAATGACAATGAAAACACATTTAACATTTCAGGAAATAGATACACAAAACCTAACAAAACATATGAAAGAAATATATTTAAATATTTCAGTAAATATATAAGTAACCTCTTTATTGAGGTTATGTGTTATGCATATTCATGATGTTTAAAAATTACTATGCTGAAAACATATGTAGAAGTGTTAAAATTACTTTCTTAAAAGTGGAGAGTATACAAGGAATATGATGTTTATGAATGAGGTTTTAAGGTATACTAATATTATGAAATCACAATTTCATCATTCACACAGCTGACTTGTAAAGTGTCCGCCTATTGGCTGGGGTGGGATGACAGACAGAGTGAGGAACTCACCAGTGAGGGTTTGACACTGAGCATTCAACCTCAGGTATTTATGTTATATGTGTACGTTAATTTTGAACTTTTATATTTAAAATTTAAGATTGGAAATATAAATATTTTGCCTGGGGCTTTTTATGGTGTGGATATAAGTTTGCATTAACATTGATTCATCAGCTTAAACCAAATCCCTCTATAACATGTTAACAGCAATTTACTGGAAATTTGAACATTGTTATCAATGATTTTCAAATCTGATAATAGAGCCAGTTCCAACCCCAACTTGATTTAGAACACAATCACACTGTGGTCAATTACACTTAGCGGTAAATTTTCTTCTGCAACATGTTAATTTGATCTGAGCAACTGTGATGAATTTTACAGTAAATAATGTATCTGTCATTTTAGGCATACTTTCTACCTTTGTGAGAAAAGAGTATCAAATGTCTATATTGTAATAATATTGCAATTAGTTAAGTAAAACTCAATATTATTCTCAGCATTTTGACAATTTTTCGATGGACTACTCTGTAAATACTTTGCAGGATATGCCTAGTGTTACAGTGAATGAACTCGACACATCCTCAACAAATGTGGTCATCAGGCCAGTTCTACCTTTTACCTGTGATGGAGAGTCAACCATGTATGTGATTTACTTCCAGAGATAGTCATCTCTCGCATACAGTGTCTTGTTATTTTCTGCATCTTTGTGCAACTAAAAAAAACCTCATATACCATTTGCCATTTCTCTTACTTTGATAAAGTATGTGACAGAAATAAATGTTATTTAAAGTGACTTTAAGTGCCTAACAAACAATTATATCTTTTATAAGATCACTTCATTTGACATGGTATTCAAAATTTGGCAAATAATGGCTTGGCTCATGTTTCTACAGTTGAAGGTTTGTTGAATTCACATCATGTTAAAAATACTGGTGAATCTAATCTAATGTGGACTTTTGTAGCATTTAATCTCCATCATTGATAGACTCTGAGGCACAACAGTACATAAATGTATCAAAGAGTTGTAGATCCATTGAACATAGTCAAATCATACCTGAGCAGACCAGGGCCGGGATTCACAAAAGGTCTTAAGCAAAAAATTGTCATAACTTTAAGAGAAAAGTCTTAACTGTGCCAGAATTTTGTCATAAAGTTAAGACTTTTTTTTTTGCTTAGACAAAATGGGATTCACAAAAGGTCTTAGACAAAAATTTGTCTTAGATTTTGTCATAACTTTAAGACCACTGCAGGACAGACTTTAGTCATTTTTAAAATATTCCATTGCATGTATTTACATTGTACCCTTTGTTATGTCAACAAAAAATATACTAAGGGGATCTATACTTCCTATAGAAGTAATTTTTGTGGATTGTAATAGAAATTTACATCATTTAATTACCTATAAATTTCCACATTTTACCTTCTTGTGGTAAAAATATTGTCATAAAAATGGCTGACTCACAATAAAACACAAAGACTACTATTTTTACATCATTTTACAAAAAAAAGTAACAAATCTGTTTTATAATTTTAAAAAAGCATGTTTGGTGTATTTATTAATGAAAAATGTTTTTGTTTTACTAACATTAATTTGTTAATTTGAATTCTAAGTAGTTAAGACTTTTTGCACAAATTTTGTCTCAGCTAAGATTTTGCTAAGCACTTTTTGTGAATCCCAATTTAAGAGAAATCTTAGCTAAGACAAAAGTCATAACTTTAAGACTGGTCTAAACAAAAAAAAAATGCCTAAGACTTGAGACCTTTTGTGAATCCCGGCCCAGGGGTGGCAGGGTAGCTATGGCAGATAGGCTTTTGCAAACAGTAAGTTTGGAGCTTTCCCTGAAGGAGGCAATAGATCTTGCATTGACATCAAAGGCAAAAAAAAATTCCATAGTGTTTAACTGACTTAAGAGTGAAAAGGGGAAAACACCAGATACTGACTATCAGGGTGACTTTACCTGGTTTTATAGAAGCACTGCTGAATCAAGTATCACAATATGAACCTAGCTACTAAAAGGGGCATAAAAAACGATAATTAAGTTTTGTATTTCTTTGAATAAGCAAACCAACCTTATCATACTTTTTTGTTTACTGCAGTACCCTAGATATCCAGGGCTCTCCAAGCCTCAGACTTGACAGTTGCACTATGGAGTTGTGTAACCAGGATGAGATCTCCTTCCCAGTGTCCAGCCTAAGAGACAAGCCCCAGAAGGCACCAGGCTTTGCCTCGCAGATGAAAGCTACAGTGTCTGCTACAGGAACTGCAGCTTCTTTGTTCAACAACTTGCCAATGCCTGATATTACAGTAATTACTATTATCAGCTTCAAGTTATTAAAGGGTGATATATAATCATTGATTTAATGTCAACCCAGTTTTTCTAAACATGCACCATTTATATTAGTAGTACATAGAAGATACCCAGTGTATGTCTTGTCAACATGACCTTGTGACTTGCAACTGTCAGTCAGAAAAGAAGTACAAATACTTTAGTTGATTTTTGTTATTTGTCTCCAGGATAAAGTGCCCATTATCAATTAACCAATGTTTTTTACTGTTATACATAAGAAAATTCTTTTTTGAAAAAAGATTTATTTGTCACTGCTGAAGCAAAACCAAAATATGTCAAATTGTAGTTTTGGAAAGACTAGTATCAGTTGACAGTAGTGATTGCAGGAATGTGGTGGTCACATAGATGTATTTTATTTTATGATGATTTGTAGATAATAATAGAAGACACCACATCTGGCTCATACTGCCATTACATTGGTCATGGACAAGTGCAAACTATGGACAGCAAACATCTCATCTTTGCCCAGTCTGGAACTTTCTTACTATGGAAAATCACCGGCCGAGAGGTAATTGGCTCAGTGCAGTAAAAGATTGATTTTATTGCGTTAATACATCCTATCCAATGGACAATTGCTTATCCGGTCGGCGCAGACCGGCCCGCCAAACGTCAGAAAAAGACGTCCTGTGTCTCCGCCGGCTAGGCCGGCCCAGCACTGTGCACTCGCCAGATGGCGTGTCGTACTTCCTTCCTGTCTAGACAGCGTGACGTAATAGCATCTTTTTTGTTTGGCGCGTGCCTGTGCACAAGGAATATTTTACAACAAGTTTTTTCTTCAGAATTTATTCAGACTTCTTAATATTTCATCGTTTATTTTACTTATATCTGCTTCAAGTACATCATGGCTTCTCCTGGCCAACGGAGAGGGAAATGTGGCCATGCAATGGCTCTTTTTGACACACACTCACACTGCGCGCGTTGCAGAGAGAAGGGTAAGGGACAGGATTTTTGTGTAGAAAACCCACAGTCTTCTGATCAGTGCCCTATTTGCAAATCTTTTACTTCTGAGCAAGTTCTACAGATCTCTATGCCTGCTTATAAAATCAAGAAAGAGAAGCGTGAGGCAAAAACGGCTGATTCCACCCCTTCTAAAGACAATGAGGAACTTGTCGACCCGGCCAGTGTGTCTGTGATTGGAACTGTGGATAGTCAGGGTACTGTTAAATCCCCTACTCCTGCTCCACCTCCAGAGAAAAAGACTAAGAAAGATACCAAAAAAGACACCAAGAAAGTCAAATCCCCCTCTTCTAAAGCCTCTTCATCCCAGCCCACTGCGGATGAGAAATTCACCGAACTTGACAACAAGTGGTCTGAGCGCTTTAGCCGCCTGGAAGCCTTAATTTTAGCCAAGAGCTTTGAGCCAGCTTTTTCTGCAGATATTAAAGTAGCACCGACTCACTCACCACCACAAACTCAGAATGTTACGGAACCTTTCATCCGACCTTCAACCTCTTTGCTTCCTGGATCTGGCTCCTCTGCTGAAAAGCATCAGCCGACCAGTAAAGCAGTGACCAGCTCACAGACGTCTTCAAGTCAGTTTACTGGAACGGGCTTCTCTGCTACTAAGCATCAGCCGGCCAGTCAAACTAAGAGTAGCCGACCGACCTCTTCTGTTAAGTTTACTGGACAAGGCTCCTCTGCAGCTCTGCATCAGCCTTCCAGTAAAACTAAGACTCACCGACCTGCTACTGGGATAGTTGGTACCGACCCCCAAGACTTGAACCGACCTTCTGCTACTGACCGGTCATTGTCTTCTGAACCCACTGACACCGGCTCACTGACCTTGCATAGATCAAGAAAAGACAGTATATCTAGTCTTTCATCTGCGGCTGATAGCTTGTCGGATCAACCCCACCTAGAATTATATACTGAGGAAGGGGAACTTTCTGATGACCAGGACCAGTCAGTGATCGAACCGGACCAGCCAGTGTCGGAAGAACAAACCTACAGGGACACAATGCAAGGCATCCGGTCCTTTATGGGATGGTCGGATATACCAGAGTTGGAGAGCACCACAAGTACTGCAGATGACAATCCCTTTGCCGGCCCAAAGACTGTTGCTCCCGGAAAGGTGTCAGTAAGAATGCCGACTGAGGATTGGTTATGCCGCAAGCTAGCTAAACTGAATCTTACACTAGTTGAGGGCTACCCCTCCCGTGGTGCAGAGCCTGGTGGTTTGGGAAAGGACGTTTTCCTCAGGCCGGCTAAGTCCCAGACCAAATGGTATGGGCTTCACATAGATCCTAAAACCGACCCTAAAGCAGACTCATCTCAGCTTAGTCATTGGTCTACCGACTCTTCAAAGATCAACAACAGCTATAGTAGGATAGCAAAGTACTCTGGAATGTCTTCAACCCCACCGGCCTCTCGCAGAATCTCACAAGAGACATTACGTAGGTGGGAGAGGTCGGCTAGAGAGGCATCAGTTATTTGTAATCAGTCAGCCAGTTTCAACCGATGTCTCTTCAGAGTCCAGCAAAATATGAAGGACCAACTTAAGACATTGAGATCTGAAAATAAAGGCAAGGCTTCTTCACAGTTCACTGCAGCAGCTGACGAATTGAATTACCTCATGGACTTCAACTCTAGTATATCTCAGGCTGCAGCAAAAGCCATGGAACACCTTTCAGAATTTATCTTTGTTTCTATGGGCAACCTCACACTTGTACGAAGAGACGCTTATCTCAGTCACCTCAGGACCGGAATAAAACCGGACACTCTGGCAGCCTTAAGATCTGCCCCCCTTCATATTGCTACTCTCTTTCCTGATGCTGTAATAAAGAGAGCTGAGGAGGACATAGCACAGTTTGAGTCCAGGGGTCAGTCTACTTCATCCCACAGCAAGGGTTGGTACCACCCTTACGAAAGGCAGGATAAAAAGCAAAGCTACAAGGATTCTAGACAGGAGAAACCGGCTTGGAAGACAATTGGCAAGAGACAACCTAGGCGAGGTAGAGGCCGCACCTCCACATACTCATCCCGACCGGCCAAGGGCCAGCAGTCATATAAATGACAGTTATTGTCTAGATCAAGTACACACACGACTGCTGGCCAGGAGCCCACCCTTTTCACAGACTCAAAAGACATTAAATGTAAAGCCTCATGTTGTTTCTCATGTTCCTTCTGCGCCCGGGCACTCACAAAAGAAAGAGTTAAGTCCCGGGCGGGCAGAGTGTTATCTAAAGAATTGCTCATTAAAATCTGTGAAAAGTGTTTCTTGTGTCACTCAATTGTCTTGTGTCCAACTTGTAGAAAGTGTAAAAAATGCTGCCTTAAATCTTCCTGTAGGGGCAAGACTTCAAAACTTCTGGACAGTGTGGTCACAAATGGGTGCCGGTCCCAAGGTAGTTCAAATCCTAAAACAGGGCTACACCCTTCCCTTCCAAAACCGACCCAAACTTTCAAGGGTTCCCACAGTCGTAAGCAGCTATGCCAATCTTCACAGGAACAGCTACCTGTTAGAAGCATTGCAGCAGCTTGTCGACAAAAATGCTGTAGAACGGGTCCACAACCAAACATCTCTAGGGTTTTTCAACCGGCTCTTTTTGGTCCCCAAACTGAACAACAAATGGAGGCCTATTTTAGACCTAAGCAAACTGAATCCCTCTCTCAAGACGGAAAAATTCAGAATGGAAACACCGGAAACCATCAGAACATCCCTCCAGCGAGGGGAGTGGATAACATCAGTAGACTTCAAGGATGCCTACTTCCACATACCCATACAGGAACAATCCAGGAAATATCTCAGATTTCATGTCCAAGGTCAGACATACCAATTCAAGGCTCTTCCCTTTGGTCTGTCAACAGCGCCTTTGGAGTTCACTGTGATAGCCAAGGAGGTGAAATTGATGGCCGGACACAAGGGTATAAGAATCCACCAGTACCTAGACGACTGGTTGGTGAGGGCGAAATCCCGTTCAACTTGCTTACAACACACACTAACCCTAGTAGAAATGTGTCAGAAACTAGGTTGGCTGGTGAATGCAGAAAAATCGGAGCTGGAGCCGAAGCAAGTCTTCAACTTTGTAGGTTACCAATTCGACCTCAGGTCCAGCCGGGTCAGACCGACACCGGACCGGTGGCAAAGCCTTCAAGACAAAATAAAATCACTACTGCTTCTACCGACCTGTCCGGTCCGGCAGTTCATGTCCTTGATAGGCCTACTAACAGCCACAGAAAAACAAGTTCACTTAGGCCGCCTACACATGAGACCCATACAGTGGCATCTCAAAAACAATTGGAGAGTACCAGAATCCCTGGAAAAGGTTATTCCTCTACCCAGGTCACTTCACCACACTTGCAATGGTGGCTACAGGACGAGAACATCCTACGTGGCCAACCTTTACACCCCATAAAGCATGCTCTGCAGATTTTTACAGACGCATCAAGAGAAGGGTGGGGCGCTCACTTAAACGAGCTCACTGCAAGGGGGTCCTGGTCACTGCCAGAAAGCAAGCTGCATATAAACTATCTGGAACTAAAAGCAGTCTTTCTAGCCTTAAAGGAGTTCCAAGACCTTTGTGTAAACCAAATAGTCCTAGTGGCTACAGACAACACAACAGTTGTAGCATACATAAACAAGGAAGGCGGCATGAGGTCAGGCCCCCTGTGTGCCCTCCTGTGGAGAATCTTAACCTGGTGTTCCCAGAGACAAGTGACTCTAAAAGCCCGTCATATTCCGGGCCGGTTGAATGTGATAGCCGACAAACTATCCAGACTGGGCCAGGCAATACAGACGGAGTGGTCCCTTCTTCCGGAGGTTTTTCAAAGCCTATGCAAGAAGTGGCACCAGCCTCAAATAGATCTCTTCGCCACGAGATACAACCACAAGCTACCTCAGTTTGTCTCCTCAGTTCCGGACTCCCTAGCTGTGGCAGTGGATGCTCTCACTCTGCCATGGGAGGATCTGGACGCTTATGCCTTCCCACCAACTGCCATCTTGGGGAAAGTGGTGGAGAAGCTACTGGACACCCCGTGCAGACGGTTAATCCTAATTGCTCCGGGATGGCCCAACCTGCCCTGGTTTTGGGATTTAGTGGTCATGTCCAGCCAAGTTCCGCTGAGTCTACCTCAGCTGCCCAACCTGTTGACACAACCCTTCAATCAGATCCCTCACAGAAATCTGACCAATCTGAATCTTCATGCATGGCTCCTAGAGCCACAGCAATCAAAGAACAGGGCTTCTCTGAAGCAGTGGCAGCAAGAATTGAGGCTCCTCAGAGAAGATCATCCAGATCAGTCTATGAGGCAAAGTGGACCATTTTTACAAAGTGGTGCGTCGCTAATCAGGTGGACTTCAGGGCACCACCTGTGAAGTCGGTGGCTGACTTTCTACTCTACCTCTTTGAGGTCAAAGAATTGCAGCCCAGCACCATTGATGGATACAGGTCTGCCATTGCTGATAAACTGGGTAATACCACAGTCAATATCAGCAAAGAGGATAATCTCACCCGTCTCCTGGACAGTTTCCACAGGGACAGACCCAAGGGGTGTAGGGGTATACCCTCCTGGAACCTTTCTCTGGTATTACACCAGCTGACAAAGGCCCCTTTTGAGCCCCTTAGGGAGGCATCATTGAAGCATCTGACCTTCAAGATGGTCTTCCTTTTAGCCCTGGGCTCGGGCAAAAGAAGGAGTGAGATACATGCCTGGCAGCATAAGAACATCAGACACCAGTCTGACTGGTCTAGGGTATCCCTGTTTCCATCTCCCAGCTTTCTTTCCAAGAATCAGCTGGCTAAAGAGGGCCCCGAGAGTGTAGCACCAGTGGTCATACCAGCTCTGGCTCCTACTCTGGATAGGTCCCTCAAGTCTGACAGAACCCTTTGTCCTGTTAGAGTTTTGCGCTACTATTTGGACAAGACTTCAGACCTTAGGCAGGGCAAAGAATTAGTTTTTGTCTCCTTCAAGAAAGGTTTCAACAAAGACATCTCACCTGCCACTATCTCCTCATGGATCAAGCAGACTGTGATCTTATGCTATGAGCTCTCTGATCAACAGGCCCACACCCTACATCAAGTCAAAGCTCATGATGTGAGGGCCTTTGCTGCTTCTAAGGCCTTCCAGTCGGGAGTTTCCTTAGAGCAGATCTTATCAGCCTGCCACTGGAAATCTCATAATACCTTCACTCAATTTTATCTGAAGGATGTGGCTTGGGCAGACTCAGAGCTCTATCACCTTGGTCCTGTTGTGGCTGCCCAGCAGATCCACCAACAGGCGAGGAATTAGAGGAGACCTGTACATATGTAAATAGTAGTACACCTCTGTATATATTGCACTTAGAGTTATAAAAAAAAAAAAAAAAAAAAATTCTGGACGTACTTCCTCTGGGAGGACTACTTCTATGGGACTGAACTCATCCCTCTCTTCCCCTACCTCAGAGCAGGTCTGTTAAAAAGGGGGGGGCAAGGTCGACTGACCATAGCCTCAAGAGTTACCGACCACAAGGTCTTCCCAGGCTTATAACAGAATTGTTCATTATTCAACATGAGTTTAACCTAGTCCCTTACCCGCCTACCAAGCGGTAGTTATTCAGCAATTGTCCATTGGATAGGATGTATTAACGCAATAAAATTGCAAATTTAATAAGTAAATTAAATTTTTATAAGTTAATACCCTATCCAATGGACACACAAGACCCTCCCACCGACCCCGCTATCAGCTTACTAGGGGTCTACTAGGTTTAGACAACGAAAAAGATGCTATGACGTCACACTGTCTAGACAGGAAGGAAGTACGACACGCCATCTGGCGAGTGCACAGTGCTGGGCCGGCCTAGCCGGTGGAGACACAGGACGTCTTTTTCTGACGTTTGGCGGGCCGGTCTGCGCCGACCGGATAAGCAATTGTCCATTGGATAGGGTATTAACTTATAAAAATTTAATTTACTTATTAAATTTGCAAATTTCTACATATAAGCTGGGATTGATAATTGTTTAATATTTTGGTTCTTTTGGAAATATTATTTTGAACTAGGTAATTGACCCAGTGTAGTAAGAGATTGAATGTATATATAAACTTGGATTAATAATTATTTAATATTTTGGTTCTTTTGGAAATATTATTATGAACTACATCTACCAACACAATAACATCTGCTCCTTTCGTACACTTTTCTGTATAAATAGTGTAGACTGTTACATTTCATCTTTTTCCTTTCTATGTTACAACCATCCTAGCGACAGTTATAGTTCATGTATTACTAGGTAGAACCGATAGCTGTACACAGCCTCACCTGTAGAGTTACAGTCCAGTATTGCTCTTAAATTTATAAAATTATATAGTCTATGCTTGTCCTGTAGGTTCAGTTGAGAACTGTGTCGAGCCTGGCATGTGGTATTGCAGTGAGGGAGGGTGACCATGTGTTAGGGGTGGACCTATGTAACAAGAATCGGCCTGCTCCTGTGTTATTCCAGAAAACGCTTACTTCACAGGGAATCAACGGGGGATACATAACTGTGGGAAAGGCAGGCATGTCATTTGAGGTATAAATATTTACACCAAACATTTCTTAGTTTGAATATGTTATACGTAACAAATCAGTTGCCTATTTCATGAAATATGCTGAAATTTTTGCCTATTTCTCAAAATGGGCAGTTTCATGGATTGGGCATAATGTAAAAAATTTGTTTTATTTTTTTCTTTATTGTCTTCGAACTGAGAATTCTTCTCAGTGAAACATATAACAATTTGTACTTTTATTGACTAAATTTAACCTTATATTCTGATCCATACTCATCAACAATGCTTAAAATGCTTTAAAGCTATCAAGATACTCTTAGTACTTTGAACCAATATTAAATCTCAAAAATTTTGTTTTGATGCGTATAATGACCTCAAAGAAACTGGTGCTTATAACTTTGTGTATCACTGGGAAATTAATCTGTATTTATTGCAATATGTTTTTTTTCCTATTGCACAGAATATAGAGTGAAAAATAATGTAATTCCCCAAATATGTGAAATTCACCAATCCTGTAAAGCAAGACAAAATAATATAAATTTGTTCGAGTTTTGCATCAGGGGAGACCAGAGGCCTGACATAGTTATAAACATCGCAAATGTCATACAGGCAAAGTTTGGCATCCTACATCAATTGTTGTGAGGATAAATGTTGCACATGCACAAATCGTGTATTCCGAGATGAAAAGAGAAAAGCTAAATGAAAAGAGAAACAGCTCAAAATATCATCTATGATTAAAGTAAACAAATGGGAATAGCAGGAAATGCTCAGATTCTTTTTGTGTAAGAATTACTGTATAGTAATTAAAATTTATAATAATAATAATAGATGTACCTTCCTTCATGATGCAAATAAGAAGGCTTAAATATGACCATAACCTAGTTATCACTGGACCTGTATTCACTAACATGGATCAAGCTGAGCGAAAAATCAGCTCAAGATCAGATCAGGATTGAGGAAAATGGCTCAGCTGATCTTTGGCTCAAGTTTGTATTCACAAAGGAAGGATCAGGTAAGCCAAAAAATCAGAAAAATTTCACATAGCAACGCATAAGTGAATTACTTTTATATGTTTTAAACAGATTTTTATCATTGAATTTCCACAAAATATACATTCATTAAAATTTGGTTTATTATTTTTTTGCAGAAAAATATTTTAAATGTTTCCACTTTAATCCAAAAATTTTGGCTCCGCCCTCTTTTGATTCAGACTAAACAACAAAATCTAACCCATTTTATACATCAATATAAACATACTTAAGGCAGGAATAAGTATTACAAAATGTTAACAATATAAAGGATTGAATACCGTTCAGCAATGACTCATTTTCATATGTTTACTGTTTTAGGTAATTATAAAGCTACAAACTTTGATCTAAATCTTGATCCATCAAGATGGGTGGATCAGAGTTAAGCCAAAAGTTGAGCCATTAATCAACTTAGCTTCTTCGTGAATACTAACTTGATCCTTATCCATTTTTTGCTCAACTTGAGCCAAAAGTCAGCTCAAGTTGAGGTTGATCCCTTCTGTGAATACAGCCCCCAGTGTTGGATCGGGCCCTGTGGAAATTCCTCAATGCGGATAAATTACTTCCGTGGAAGAATTCTGACCCATTCAACCTCTCTTTTGCATGTGCTTACACACTCGACGTACAAACCCAATCTCACTCATGAATTGAAGGGGAGTTTCCTCATTAGTGAATTTCATATACTGTGATGAATTTCACATACTGTAATGAATTTCACATACAGCAATAGATTTTACATACTGTGGAAAATTTCACATACTGTGGTGAGTTTCACATACTGTGGTAAATTTTACATAATGTAATGAATTTCACATACAGTAATGAATTTTACATAATGTTGTGAATTTCACATACTGTGGGGAATTTTACATACTGTAATGAATTTTTCATACTGTAGTGAATTTCACATAATGTTGTGAATTTCACATACTGTGGGGAATTTCACATATTGTGGGGACTTTCACATAATGTAATGAATTTTACATGCTGTGGGGAAACTCACATACTGTATTGAATTTCACATACTCTGGTGAATTTCACATACTACAATGAATTTCACATACTGTGGATAGTTTTGCATACTATGGGGAATTTCAGATTTCTCAGTCTATTTGTTTCACAGATCCACATGCCAAGTGAGATTACAGTAAAGGTCTATACAAGGTTTTCAACCAAATATGGCAGATTAGTCATGAGTGTAGAGGTTCAAGACTTGATTGATGATGGAGTGAGTGATGGGATATGCAAGTAAGTTGAGGGTATTTGTCCAGTGGTCCCCATTGGTATCAGCAAAAAAAATAATCTAGTAAAATCCGGAATTTGTCATATTAATGTAAGATGATTTAACATTTCACATTTATCTATACAGCTATCCAAATTTAATATAATGTATTAGGGAGAATTTGCATTAATTGTATACATTAATTGTAGCTATTTTAGCTAATTAGGTTGGATAGTGAAAATTAATTCAGAGTGAAATTTTAAGTCTGTATTAATCTCCTGAAAATTAATTCTGGTAAATATGGCAAAAATTGGAAATTTGTGAAGTTTTCATTAAGCTAAATTTTCTACTTAATATACAATATTAGGCCAAATCATTTTCTTGTTTAGTTTAAATTCTATTTATAGCTGGTGGTATAAGAATAAAGAAATGACTTATGTACTATGCGTTTATTTTGTGACTGTAGGAGTGGTGGTTCCACTGAAGATATCAATGCAAATTACAGGTAAATGTATTCGTTTTAAATTTTAGAGACACAATGATATATTGCCAGTGAGGATAAAGTGCTAGAATTGATTTAACTTATTAGTATGACAAGTAATAAATGTCACTAAGATTCTTATTATGTGCATGCTTAAATACAACCACACACTAAGATCTCCTTATATTTTAATTTTTAACAATGTTAATATAGTTGAAACAGATCCCTGCAAGTTTTCACTGCAGTTTTCAGTAATACATATTTTTACCTGAAAGTATGATAAAGTTTTTGTATATAAAATAAGTACTCATTTCAACATTTATGCCTTGTTTGCAAAACCATAGTTAGTGTGATCATAAGTTTTTTACTTTTGACAAAAAATATAAATAAAATTACTTTAAACTTTAAAGTAAAGAAAACATACTTTGGACAAGAAATTTACATATATGGATGAGACTTTTGCATGTTTATAAGCTACTTACATGTAGACGAAACATATACATGTGGAATAAATATTTACATGTGGATAAGATATTTACATGTGGATGAGACATTTACATGTAGAAGAAACATTTACATGTAGAAGAAACATTTACATATGGGCGAGACAGTTACATATGCTTCAGACATTTACATGAAGGTGAATTATTACATTGGGTACATGTTACATTGGGTACACATGGGTCAGACATTTAAATAATAATTTATTATGCATGAGCCCTTTACATGTGGATGAAACATTCACAGGTGGATGAGACATTTACATGTGGGTAAGACAATTTCACGTGGATGAGACATTTATTGTGAATAATTTATTGTCAATGAGTTATTCTACATATGAGTGAAACAGTTTTACTGAAGTAGCTGTGGACTCTAACGTTAATGTGTTCATTTTTCAGAGTTTCCGCAGGTAATCTGTTTGAGGATGATTCCTCTAGCTGTGATTACAGTGGTACACTGACTGGCTGCAGATGTGAAAATGGAGTCAGTACATGTGACAGTCCAACCTCAAACTTAGGTAGAGTATGACTCTTGCCTATAACCATCCTCTCTATATGCAGAATTGCAGATAGAGGAAGGAATCTAAAGTTTGCCAGAAATCTAAAATTCTCCACCTCTAAAACCTTACTTAATTCTATGAAAAAGTGATGGTTTGTCTTAAACTTGGTATTTTTCAGTTCAAAAAACCTTAAGAATGATTTACTATATATTCAATAAATCTCACCTCATTTCTTTTATTAGTCTTTCCACATGTGGCAAGCTTTAGATATGTGGTGAATTTTAAATTTCTTACTCTAATGGAACCTTTAATATAGAATTAGTTTGTAAAACACCTACATCTAAAGTAAAACCAGTGGAATTTTATATCTGATATAGCCATTTCAAATACCTTTAAATATTAAATTTTCATAATTCTAAATTACTTACATAGTAATTCAAATCTAAAGTTATACAATTCTTGTGTTGAAAATTTGTTTAAATATCAGAAATACTTAAAAAAATCATAACCAGTAATAATAACCCTAAACCAAACATGCAAGACAGTTATTTAAACTGTGTAAAGAGTTATGTCAAATTTTATTGCTTAAAACAAATGTACACATAAAATCCTTTGAATAAAACCCATATATCATATAAATGTTTTATTTGAGAACAGAAATTACTGATAATAATTAGAACATAGAGCTGTAAGCATCAAATGACCAATTCACAGACTTAGCACAGAGGTACAATATCAAGTAAACTTAATTCTTTACATCCACAGTTACTCCTGAGAATTGGGCATCTTCCTGTGTTACATCCAGGAGGCGGAGGAGGGGCATACATTTAATATCTGACACAGGTGCTTTCTCCCCTCACAACTATGACTTTGGTTATGATAACGATGGTACCACTGAGGTGATCAGGTAATGTATAAAACCACAATCACTTACTGCAGTGGTTAGAGTAAGGAATCTAAAATTCGGCAGAAATCTAAATTTTGCCACCTCTAAAAACCTTTACTTAATTCTATGAAAAAAGATATTTTGTCTTAAAATTGGTGGTTTCAGTTCAAAAACCCTTAACTTATTATACATTCAACAAACCTCACCTCAATTCATTTATTTTATTAATGTTTCCACATGTGACGAATTTCAGATATGTGGCGAACTTTACATTTCTTACTCTACATATTACATTCCAAGTTAAGTATGTTTCTACACATACCATAATTCATGTAATAATAGCCCCGGGGCTATGCATTTCTTCAAAGGGGGGGCTTTTATTGGAACAACATGCAGAAGTATAAAAATTTTATATTTAATGAAATATCCACCTTTAAATAATTAAATTAATTCATCTCTTCAGCATTTTTAAAGGTTTACTTTTTTCTGTAGGTGTAGTGCTTAACAAACATGGCTGATAAAGTCAAAAGTGTAAGGTATTATACTGTATATTCTTGGTTGAACACAGCTACTATAAAACATAGATAATATTTATGTATGTTTATGATGATTTCACAATATTGGTATGATGTATAAAATTCAGACTGAAAAACTATAAAATTTATTGGGCATTTTAAATTTGAGTAACATATGCTTCAGTTTCTGACACTTGGGCACTGACAGTTTATATGAAAAGTTTGTTGGGGGTGGCTATTATTAGATGGGGGCTTTTATTATAGAAATTATGGTATACAATTCTAGAAAATGTAGAGAATTAATTACAGATATATTGTAAAGATAAATATTACCCACTTATGGCTTATTGTCAATAAGCATCAGGAATACTTTATATGTTACATACATAGGCTAAAAATTTACAACAAATTTGAAACTTAACCTCATTCTGAGCCTTGAACTGTGTGAAAGAAAACAAACCAGGGTGAGTTGAGTCAAACTTGAGTTCATTTTGCATGCACAATCATCAGTAACATGAATTTATTTTCTGCATTTGTAAAATTCACAATAATGGATAAGGCCTACATGAATCTCAAGTTTTATTTTATTAAATATTTAATTCAATGAATGCAATCTGTTTTTTAGCCCCAGCCCATAAAGGCTGGGGTTATAGTCATCCCCTGCGCCGTCCAGACGGCCGAGGCGGCGGCACACGCATAAAGCTTGTGGGTGTTCCACAGCCTAAACTAGCTCTGCACGGATTTCACCAAATTTTCAGGTGATGTTTACCCCAAGAGGATCTAGAGCTGATTAGGTTTTGGGGGGTATCTGGTAACAACTGTTGCCATGGCAATACTTTTAAGATTTCACGTCTTAAGGTTTGTGGGTGTTCCACAGACTAAACCTTTGCACTAAACCTCTGCAGGTGGGTATCCGGCTACCACGGTTGCCATGGCAACACTTTTAAGATTTCTGGGTCTTAAAGTTTGTGGATGTTCCACAGCCTAAACCCCTGCACGAATTTGCACCAAATGTTCAGGATATGTTTACCCCAAGAGGATCTAGACCTGATTAGGTTTTGGTGGGTATCCGGCTACCACTATTGCCATGGCAACACTTTTAAGATTTCTGGGTCTTAAAGTTGGTGGGTGTTCTATAGTCTAAACCCCTGCATGGATTTTCACCAAATTTTCAGGATATACTTACCCCAAGAGGATCTACAGCTGATTAGGTTTTTGGGGTATCCAGCGGCAACTGTTGCCATGGCAACACTTTTAAAATTTTGGGTCTTAAAGTTTGTTATAAAATCTTTAATGTTTTCTGTAACCTTAAATATTGCAGCTAGCTTCATCAGATTTGCACAAAATGCAAATGGATAGGAAAGCTTGCCTGAGAGTAATTGTATCCTTGTTTTGGAAACAAAATGGCCGCCATATCATACCTTTAATGGCAAATAGGAGGGTCATGATAGCAAAAAGCTCTTATTTCTCCCTTATAATTGTTTCTTTGGCTTCAAAATATGAAAACTACTTGTAAGAGAAATCATGGCCTGTGAATCTTTTTTAGAACATCTTGTCGGTTCTCTATACTTCTTACAACAGAAGTTGTTCCTAAGATTTTCCCAAACCTCAATGTTGTTGGTCATTCAGCTGTACCTGCGGGCTGGGGTTCTTGCCTGCTGAGGCTGGCTATTTTCTGTTTTCTGTTGTTTTTTGACATTGACCTTACATTGACTACAGCACCTACAGCTGGCCAACCAGTAGTGGCATCACAGAGGCAGAAGCGACAGAAGTCTGTGGGGAGGCTTTCAATTCCTCCAGTGTCTACCAAAGGTGCCTAGATGTCGTTGACATCCAGGGCCTCATTGAGACCTGTGCACAGGAAATACAGGTACCTCAGCCATATTTGTTTTGTAGTTACACCTCTAAAACTTTGCTTAAAAGTCTTACAGAACTGTTCTATTGATAGCTATACTTCAGTTAATAAATTTTGCAGCTTGATAATTTACAGACAATTTTCTCTCATTTAAACATTATTTGCTTTACTACCATTATTTAAACCTTTATATAACTGACATTGTTTGCTGTAAAAAGTCCCAGATCTTTATACTGTTTCACTTCCTCCATGTATCATGGTGTCGAAAACTATATCCCCAGACCGATAGAATTTTCCTATTATTCACACAGATGGGGGATGACCTTGACCTTGGTCTGAGTAGCTCTGTGGTGAGTATTATGGAGGACAGCTGTCTGCTACAGCTGCAGTACAATGTGGTTTTGGGATCTGAGGAGGAGGAGTCACAGTTGAATGCCACCCAGCAAGTGTCCGGTAACATCTGTCCAGCATTGTGCAGTGGAAAAGGAACCTGTGTTAATGGCATCTGCATGTGCAATGAAGGTAAGGTATCAGACTACAGAGTACTAAGGACATTTTGGCTTATGTCAATAGGCATTTTAAGGTGATAAATACGTGTGTGAGAACCTGTAGGCCTGGGCCAGGATTCACAAAAGGTCTTAAGCAAAAAATTGTCATAACTTTAAGAGAAAAGTCTTAACTGTGCAAGAATTTTGTCATAAAGTTAAGACTTTTTTTTTGCTTAGACAAAATGGGATTCACAAAAGGTCTTAGACAAAAATTTGTCTTAGATTTTGTCATAACTTTAAGACCACTTCAGGGCATACTTAAGTCATTTTTAAAATATTCCATTGCATGTATTTACATTTTACCCTTTGTTATGTAAACAAAATATATACTATGGTGATCTATACTATCTATAAATCTATCTATGATCTATACCTATAAAAGTAATTTCTGTGGATTGCAATAGAAATTTACATCATTTAATTACCTATAAATTTCCACATTTTACCTTCTTGTGGTAAAAATATTGTCATAAAAATGGCTGACTCACCATAAAACACAAAGACTACTATTTTTACATAATTTTACAAAAGAAAAAAGTAACAAATTTGATTTATAATTTTAAAGAGCATGTTTGGTGTATTTATTGATGAAAAATGTTTTTGTTTTACTAAGATTTGTTAATTTGAATTTAAAGTAGTTAAGACTTTTTGTACAAATTTTGTCTCAGCTAAGATTTTGATAAGCACTTTTTGTGAATCCCAACTTAAGAGAAATCTTAGCTAAGACAAAAGTCATAACTTTAAGACTGGTCTAAGCAAAAAATAGCCCAAGACTTAAGACCTTTTGTGAATCCTGGCCCAGAAAGTTTCTTTGTGTGTTTGTGTCGCATAATAAGTATTTTGATATTAATGAAAAATAGAATTAATACATACCATTTTCTAAATGGAATAAACCATTATCATGATTCCATTAACTGCCATCATAATAATTTTTCCTTCACTGTAAAGGTACAATTGTTTTGATGGCTTTAGTTTACTTATGCGGTAACTGTACACAGATTTCAAAGAGAACATTCTTGCTTATGAAATCTCATAAAGAATTAAACTATTTGAATAAATATTAATTACCAGTTATTAGAGTGAATATACACAGTCAAAGGGGAAGTCTCGTGAATGTTAATAGAGAGTTTGCGAACAACGTTTTTGATACCCGTATCTACTTTCCGCTACGTTACACGTCATTGATTTTTGTGTGTGACGTAATTTTATAAGGTTTTGACTGCACAAGGTTACGTTTTTTACGTGGCAAATGGCTTCACCACGTAATTTGTTTCCCTTGTGTATTTATTAATTACTGGAGCAATAAAGTGTGTTATATATGTCAGTACAGAGTTCTTAAGAGACTGTAGATTATTTTAGCAACTTTGTCAATGTTTGAAAACCCAAGTGCACAACGACCAGCCTTTTTTCATCCCCTGTCATAATTTTTTTTTGAGGTAATGAACGCAATCTTCCAAAGTTCTATGTACGTGTGTTTTATAAGCTATTTAACTTGTGGGTTTATTGGTTGTTGGGTGAATAAAGTCTGTGTTATATATCAGTACCCAGTTCATTTAGTACTGTAGATGAATAAAACCAGTGAATTTATCTTTATTGGCTTGTATAATTGCCAATTAATTTAAATGAAATGCATGTGAAAATCCTAGTTCAAACGCTGTTCGCAAACAGAACTCCCCCCCTTAATGACTTTCTCCCGTATTGATTAATTATGTTGCGTATTTTTGCAAGGGGCGTTTGTGAAACGTAGTGCGCAACCTCTCTAATGATATATAATTACCACCTTGACCTCTGTGTGGAGTGACTCAGCAAGGTGATGGGGATTCTCATGAATTATCACAAGGTCTTACTACCCTTTGATCTGTGCAGGTTATGTGGGCAGTGACTGTGCACTAGAAGAAGGACAACCTCCACGGCTGTGGGCAGTGGAAGAGTCACAGTGTGACATCAACCAGCGTCCATGGCAACTCATTAGGGTCTATGGTCATGGGTTCTGGGACTCAGGCAATCTGGGATGCAGGATCAGTCATGTGGATGTAGGCTTTTGTTTTTGTATTTAGATGCATCTGTGTATTGATGGGACAACAACTATCATCTCAAAAAAAAAATTAATTAATTTAACACTAAGCATTAACATTTGGTCTAATTACTGATTTAAAATCAATTTCTGATGTACTGCCCAGTGCTAAGTTTTCATTTTGCATGGATGAACTTGAAAATTAATACAATGTTTTATTTAATGTATCAGGTGAAAGGATGTTCTTTGGTGTACATAATTATCAGACTTTGTACAATGTCATTTAATAACAATGTTAACAAGAAAAAATGTCATTAAGTTCTCATGTAAAACCATAAGAATGATTAAATGGAAGTTATTCAGTGTTAGCAGTTCCTCCGTGAATTCTTTCTGCATTGAATTAGTTGTCAGAAGATGGTGAACACACACTAACTGCTTCAGTAGACTATACCACTGCCTCCATCAACAGTGCCTACGAAATCATGTGTGAGATCCCAGTCTCCCCAGTCAGTGCTAACTACTCAGGTATCTAATCTAATCTAACAAGACTTGTATAGAGTTTAATCTCTGTGTGTGCAGGTTCTAAGATATAAAAAACCTTTGTTCCAAAATTCTACAGTCATTGAATAAATTAAACATAAGAAATGTCTTCCAGTCAACAAACTTGGCAATTCTGTCTCTCCTACTGATGCGGTAAAAAGCCATGGTATGTGGTTCAACTCTGATTTCGCTTCTTCTAGACATGTTCAGAGTATGTGTAAGGCAAACTTTGTTCAAATCAGGTACTTCAAGTGACATAGATAGTACCTTACATGGGGTGCTGCTGTTATGGCTCTGCAAATTCTCTTATACATCTCTTCATTGGATTTTAAAATATGAACGTGTCCAGAACAGTGGTGCCATAATTGTCACCAGTGCTACCATTTATTCGCAAACAACCTCTGTACATAAGAATCTGCAATGGTTGCCAATTAATTGAAGAGGAATCTATGTTCAAGATGGCTTCACTGGTATATCAATTCTTGCAGAGTGGCTACCCAAAGTACTTTGGCCCTTTTCTAAAACCTAGAGACAGTGTGTATAATAGCACAGGTAAGGCCAAGGGTGTTGTGCTTGGGGTTCCAGGATTTGTTCCGTCAATGTAAATGTCTATCAAGCAATTTGGTCCTACCTCTGCTTATGATTCGCCTGATTGTCCTCTGTCTCCATTTTGATGTCACAACTTGAAATTATAAAAATACTTATCCATTTTCATTCACTTTCCCTCCTTATTTGCATCCCCCATATAACCAGAGACAATCTTATAAAATAAATAATTCATCCAACCAAAGTATTATAAAGAAAAAAGGTAAATCTACCAAAAAGGAGGAAAAATCATAACAATTGGCACAAGCTACACAAATAAACAAGTTAAAGTCATGAATATTCAAATTTACAAGCCATATGCTCATCTAAACCATGGTGAATGTAAGAGAAAATTTGAATGTACATTTCAATAATTTAAAGCTATATTATCTGACCTGTTATCTAAATATTAAGTTTTATGAACACAGATTAACTGTTTAAAATTTATTATTTTATTTGGCTTTGCATTAAAATATGTTTATGTTTTTTGACCATCAATTATTCAAACAAATGTCTGCTTCCCGCTATATCTTGGCACACCTTGGATAACAAAAAGCTTATTTGTGGTTGTTTTACATTCAGTACCATGGATTTCTATTGATTAAAACATGAATTGACACAAGTGTAAGTTATAAAATAATGTGCTTTACAATCGTTAAAATAAAATCAATAAACCTTTCCTAATAGTTTTTTTAAGAGGTGATAATACAATTTCTACTTGAAATCAGCTCCCCCAACTTGGTAAAATTTGCACACGGAAATCGCGGAAGATGTTTAAATTAATTCTGTCACCACTTTGACTTTCTTATTTAGACATGCGAACATGAACGAGTGTGGGTGATAAAGAACAATGGTTATTAAATCTTTTATCTTCCAAATTTGTGCCAAGATGACGTATATGCCATGATATGGCACCAAGCAGTATCTCAGCAGGTGCAGATGATAATGACTTTACTGTACTTTAATACCTGTTACTATTAACATTATAAATCCTTTTTCACATTCTTCATGAATACTGTTGGATTTGTTAGGAGTTCCCAGAAAGACTGAGCATGGAGTCGGTATCTCAGTGACCACTGATGGGGTGACATATAGTGATGACATCATGATTGTCATCTACGACTCCCAATGCAGATCTTGTAGTGGAGAGGGCATCTGTACTACTCTTGTAAGTATTGTAATGACTCCCTGAGTCCCAATCTTGTACTGGGGAAGGAATTGTTATGGCATGTGACTTGATAAATGAACAAAAGACTTCCATTGAAAGTATGTAAATAAGTGAAGATTGGAATATACAACTCCCAGTACAGCTGTGAAGAGAACATACGTCTGTGGCACTGTTGCAGTGAGTAATGATAGAAACAGAGGTCCACTGCTGTAAATGTATAAACAATGAATGCATTTACAGTTTTCATTTGCTCTGCTGATTTCTTGTTCAAAGTGTTGTTTTAATAGGGCAGGTGTATTTGAAAAGCCATCTAAGCCACCAGACTCTGCCATAAATCAAACTCTGCCATAAACTAAACCTTTAAACCTGTTCTGTGTATTTCTAAATATTATGACTCGGCTAATATTGATACCTGAATTGACCTTGTTAGCAGCAGCCTATGCCTGTGATAAAGCAGATGTATGTCACAATATCACCACAGTGTGTATTGTATGTGTCCTCTACATGTTTTCCCATGCTTAGAGCTTTTTCTATTCATACTTACAGGAGGGAACATGCCACTATGATGGTGTATGCCTCCCATCATCTGCCTGTGGTGATCCCTGTATAGATTATGTGGACATCGGGCACCCCAGACGGAGCACTGCTTACAGCATTCAGGATCAGGACAATCCCACGGTCATCTGTGACCAGCTGGGCATTGGCAATGGTAGGTCGTTATGCCTTAAACCATTCCATAAACTCCAAGAGTGTCAGGGCTATTCTATAATTTCTTATTTTTAGATTTGACTTACCTGTACCAAAACATTGAGAGATTTTTATTCAGTCTTATGTAATGATCTGGATTTTCCAGCATTTTCTCATTTTGAACATCATTAAAAAGTTTAAGCAATATCTTAAAGTGGCAATAATGCAGCAGAATCTGGTGTGAAAATTTCTGGTAATTTTGTGGCAATAAATCTCTTAAATTGTTAAGAGTTATATTTTACAGAGAAAGAAGAGTTTGGACGAGACTCTGCTGTATGGAGCCCCTAATAGAACATGGTAAAATAAAAATTGTACCATGTATTTAAGTCGTGCACACAAGATGATCTCGTGATAACGAGAAAATAAGTCGTGATAATGGGATCATCTCATTAGCACCACTTGTTTTCTTGATATCACAAGATCATCTGGTGCTCACCAGATGATCTTGTGTTCACTAGATAAAGTGGTGATCACCAGATAAAGTAGTTATCACGACATAATAAGTAGTGAGCACTAGTTTATGTGGTGATCACCACTTATTATGTTGTTATCACCAGATGAAGTAGTGAGCACTACATTATCTGGTGCTAACCAGATCATTCTATTATCACTAGTTCATCTCGTGCTCACCACTTCATCTAGTGATCACTAGATGATGTGGTGCTCACTACTTATTTTCTTGTTATCACCAGATGATGTGGTGAGCATGAGATGATCTGGTTATAACTAAATGGTGTGGTGATCACTACTTCATCTTGTGATAACAAGAAAATGAGTAGTGAGCACCACATCAACAATTGCTCACCACTTATTAAGTCGTTATCACCACTTCATTAAGCAAGCTCATCTACGGCGTTCCCCAAGGTTCAGTTCTCGGTCCATTGCTGTTTTCACTTTATACTACACCACTTAGTAAAATCATCCACCTTCATCCACATATCAAATTTCACTTCTACGCGGATGACACACAGCTTTACATCCATCTCTCTCATAAAAATGCCTCGGCGGCTCTCGCCAGGCTTAATGCCTGCCTTCTTGATGTGCAACGATGGATGTCTCTCAGTAAACTGAAGCTTAACCCAGAGAAAACGGAGTTCATTGTCTTTGGCTCTAAGTCTCAGCGTCAGAAGCTTTCCTCCTACTTTCCTGTTAGTATCTTTGGCAGCCTTATTCATCCGGTTGATTCTGTTAGAAATCTAGGTGTGTGGTTCGATGCAGAATTTTCATTCTCTGAACATGTCAAGAGGACTTGCAAAGCGTGTTTTCTCCAGGTGCGTGACCTTCGTAGAATAAGACAGTATCTCACTACGGAAGTGGCAGTCCTAGCTGCAAATGCCTTGGTTAGTAGCCGCCTGGACTACTGTAACTCTCTTTTTAGGAGTTTGTCATGTTTCAATCTTCACAAATTGCAAAGTATTCAGAATACCCTTGCTCGTATTGTTACAAACCATAGAAGGTATGCTCATGTTACGCCCATTCTGAAACAACTCCACTGGCTGCCCGTGAAGTATAGATGTATGTTCAAAACTGCAACTCTAGTATATAAATTTCTACATAATGGCTCCCCTTCCTACTTTCAATCTTACTTGTCTCCCAGTAGTAGTTCCTATAGTACCAGGTGTAGTCACCCAGATTGTCAATATCTTACTTTTCCTCCTTTCCGCCCATCAGTCTTTAAGTCTGTCAAACATTTTGATCACAGCTTTGCCTTTGATGCTCCTAGAATCTGGAATGAACTCCCTCATGATGTGCGCAGTGCAACATCAGTTGCCTCCTTCAGAAAGAAGCTTAAGACTTATCTGTTTGCAAAAGCCTATCCGCCATAGTCTCCCTTGTCACCCTGTGTCTCCTTGGTACGACCTTGCTATATCCCCGGATTAATGTTAATTGCCCTTGCTTTATGTTCTGGTGCGCCTTAGAGTCCATTTGAGATGGAGATTAAGCGCTATAAAAGTCCACATTAGATTAGATTAGATCATCTTGATATCATGAGATGATCTTGTTATCAAAAACTTATTATCTTATTATAATGAGATCATCTCATTATCACAACTTATTTTCTCGTTATCATGAGATCATCTTGTGCGCACGACTTAATACATGGTGAAATTTTTATTTTACCATGTCCTATTAGGGGCTCCGTACTGCTGTAAAGTCAAGTAACAGAATAAAATTACTATCAGCAATAATTGAATAATCTATTATGTAGCCAGTTAGAGATTTTAATTTGTTTGCCTTCTCCAACTTTTTTCAGGTGATTATTTCATTTGCTCCCACCAGGCTCGTTCAATTATACTTTATATATCTGTTTCAGTGTCACTTAACTACCATTTCTTATTTTGTGATTTCTTACATAAACTTTATTTTAAACTCACATGATCTCTTTAACTTTGTAGTTTATTTTAAATTCAAATGCTCTCTTTAAGTTTTGATACAGGTGGAAAAAAGACTTACATTTATACATTCATTCATATGGTGCACAGTTGACCTGTACACTGGTGGTCAGATATCTCAGAGCCAGAGTGTGTACTACTGGGTACAATTGTGTTTATTGCTGTATAGGTGCATGGTACCGGTTTGACCAGTACACTGGTGGTCAGATGCCAGAATCCTGTGTGGAACCTTATCACTGTGCAACACAAAGCCCCATTTGGCTTCAGGGAACTCATCCCACAGGTATCTTAAGTGTTATTCTTTGTATATTTAGCATTTGTGTAGTTCATATTTTTTAAGTCAGATTTGCATTCATGTATGGCCATCTATCTTTCATGATAGCATTAGGTTGTATTAAGCAGCATATTTTACAATATATCAAACAATCCATAATAAAAATTTCTTCCAAAATAAAGCCTATTAGAAATTACAATAATTTGGCTTTAGAAGGATGTAGCTTCACTTTTGTAGCTAAATAATCATTTCCTTAACCTTTAAATCTCAATTATGACTTGAATAAAATTTTCTTAGCAACAATTTTTTAAATGAAAGGTTTTTTAAAATTTAAATGTTTGTAAACTTGTCAACTGTATGCCAGTCTTGCAATAAAAATAGCATTCAAAAGGTTATGATTTTTTGAGTTTAAAAGTGCTATTGTTTATGTAGATTAATATTTTTAAAGTATTTTAATTTTAATTTTTTTAAATAACCAACAGATGGCATGAAAACTTGGTCAGCAGTCATCTGACACAGCATCTTTGACATTCATTCATTAAATGCATAAGACCTAAATATTTCAGCATTTTGGGGCACATTTTTTCATAGTATGGTCTTAATGTACTTCATACTTGTGACAAATATCATATATTTTATTGCTGGTTTAATTAAATAGCATGCTAACTGATGCAACAGACATATATGACTTTGATAATCTTCACACAATTCTGTAACTAGTGTTTTAACCCTTGTTTCCATTTCAGAGGTTTTTAGTCACATATAACCTGCTACAAAAAATACTTTCAATTAATCTAGGGGATATATGCCTATCTGGTACATTTTACTTACTGAAGATCTACATAGAATAGAATAGAAACATATAGTGCAAAATTGATACATCATCCTCTAATGCGTTCAAGATCAAAAAGGGAAAGTCCAGGGACGTATCAGGTCGAGATCCAAATTAGCGTCCACCGGTGGAGATGTACTATGGTGGAGGATATGCTAGTCTAAACAAATAGGTTTTTACCTGGCTTTGGAAACCTGTTATTGTGTGCTGTGATCGGACTGATTTGGGAGTCTGTTCCATTCAGTGGGGGAAGCCATTGCAAACCTCACCTACAAATGGCCTTTCTAGGACAAACTGAGGAAAGAGATAGCTGATTTCCACGAATTAGGCTACTGGTTTTGATCAAGGATGATAAGTATGTGGGTTGGGAGAATTTGATGGTCTTAGCCAGTGTAGTTTTTGAAGAAAGGGAGTGACATGGCTAGTTTTATCAAGTCTAAAAACAATTCTGCAAAGGGCATTTTAAATCTTTTGGAGTTTAGCCACATTATATTTGCTTATGCCATAGAATAGGAAGTTACAGTAGTCAAGTCGACTGCTGGTACAAGCAAGGCTGCACATGATTAGCTCAATGCATCACAGATTGGTTTTAGTAATGTCTTTTTTATTTTCTTTACTTCAAAGTTACATAGAAATGTGACTGTAATCTTTTCTAGCTGCTAGTCCTGTTCATATATTGTAACAATGTCTGTTTGTCACTAACTTGCAAACAATTTCTTCCTTTGGTAAAGTGAGTGTCCAATCAGTAAATGAGTCACCAGTGAGGAGAAATACACAGATAAACACTTACAAGTAAAAAAGCAACTTCCCCTGTGTATAAATAAACAGCCACTAATTCAGCTGAGATTCATACCAGTATATTAGGTAATACTACATATTCTTGTTGTTGATTTATCTGTGTCCTGCATATTTTAGTTAGCTGATACATCGATTTTATTCCTTTATTCTTATACTACAGCTGATCCAGTGTATGACAAGAAGCTGTCCTTTTGACTGTCCCTCCAATGCCTGTGAGATATTTAATTTCAGTGCTTGCCATAATAAGGGACAGATTTCACAAAAAGTCTTAGCCTGGTCTCAGGCTCAAATGTGAGACTTTTGTCTGAAATTCTTGGAACATTTTAGTTGAGCCCATGGATTTCACAAATAGTCTCAGTCTCAGTTTTGGCTGAGCCACTGGCTCAAATGCTGAGACTGGTGGGTAGTGGGCTTAAGTTTTGTAAAAAAGCGTTTTACCAGAGATGAAATACCATTTTACCACGAGATGAAATGTGTCAAACAAAGGATTTTTATTCATCATTTGATAATTTTGACTAGAAATATAGAGTCACGTGACACAGAAAACCACTGTGGTTATTTGATAAGCTTGGTCTCAGCTGAGATCCCTTCTGTGAAAACCATTTGAGACCAAAACTTAGCTGAGCCAAAAGGCTCAGATTAGAGCCAGTGACGCAGCCTACAACTGAACTAAGTCTGAGACCTTTCATGAAATCGGCCCCTGTTCTCAGTTGCCAGTGTATATTACTTCTCTGGGAAATTTAATCTGTATAGTTTCCATGTTCCACATCATTTTCTAGCTGCTAGTCCAGGACCAGTGACTGCCACAATCTGTGCTAACAAGCCGTCCCTAGCTGAGGAGGACACGGAGTGTTGTGACTGGTCAGCCAGTGTCCAGGTGCAGTATTGCCCCTTGTCTGTGGAGGTGGACTCGTACTATGTGTACCAGCTGCCGCCCACACCGGAGTGTGAGATGGCATACTGTGCAGGGGATGGACAGCCTTGTATGGATGGGTATGACTGGGACACCAAATCTCACATGTGTACAGGTGAGTAAATTGTAAAAAATTGCAGGCTATATGATAAATTTTAATGAAATGCTTTGCCACTTAAAGATACCCAGTAAATTTTAATGAAATGCTTTGTGACACCAAGATACACAGGTATTCTGGTGGGTGATGTTCAAATGAAATGCTTTGTGACAGTAAGATACACCCGTATTCTGGTAGGTAGTGTTCAAATGAAATATTGTGTGGCAATAAGATACACAGGTGGATAATGTTCAAAGAAAATGCTTTGTGACAGTAATTAAGAAACATGAGTGTTCTGGTGAGTATTCAAATGAAATGTTACTTGAATAGCAAATTGGAAACATAATGTTATAAAGTAGCGAAATAGGAAATTGTGTACATGGGCATGAAATGTGACAGCAAGATACACAGGAGCAGGAGAAAATACACAAACAAATTACAATGAAATAGAATAAGCAATGTGATATTTGCTAAGATGTAAACAAAAGATGTATGTGCAGCAAGAGATGTAAAATACCAGAACAGCTGACATTAACTGGCTAACAATAGTGCAAACTATTTATTGTCTTATTTAAGAACAAACAAACAGAGAGCTCTTTATTTCAGAATTAGACGAGTGCCTGTCCAGTCCGTGTTACCATGGTAACTGTACAGATCAGCTGAACTCTTTCACTTGTACATGCGATCCTGGTTACACAGGCATGTTATGTCAGGTAAAACTTATTCTTTTAAACTTTGCATGTCATATTTAATGTAAATAAGATACAGTGCATAAGTTTTCAGGATTAAGTGTGCAGGGATACAACAGAACTCTGGGGTATCATAAAATCCCTGTTCTGATTGATATCTGTGATTAGCATTCTGATGTTAGCTATAAAATGTTTTTGTACCAAACTTAATCTTCTACATTTAATTTAATGGTTGAGAAAGCTAGTTGAAAATGCTTGTGTTAAATATGAACAATGGTAAAAAATCTTTACTTGGCATAACATATGGTTCAAATATGATATTTGTGTATCAACAAAATTCCATCGACTAGGTAGAACAACAGGTGGATTTTTTGTTCCAATGTTAAGCCAGAACATGCATGTGGGGCAAGGTAAATGTTAATGTACTAAAAGGTCAATGGTTACAGCATACAGATATCAAGAATGACTATATTTGTATCATCTGTTAGAAAATAGCCTGTTATATTTTGACTTACATAATATATCTTAAAGCTTTTTCCCATAAAGTTATTGTCAATGCATTAAAAGGTACTAAAGGAGTGTGTACAGTGGAGAAATTATGGTCGACTTCATGCATTTTCTACATCAAATAACTGCTTGTCACAAAAGTGTTTAGGAAATTTAGGTAAATGAATAGAATGTACATTTGATTGTATATTCCTGTTTTGCCAATATCTCAACTGGCCAAAATGTGTTTCTACATAGCAAAAGTTTCAGATTATGGGGTAAATTTACTGGTAAATAGAAATGATCTCCTCAGGACTTGATATTTACTTCTATTTAAAGGATGTTCAGGTTATCAGTGCTATACTTAAAGGAATTGTACTGTTTAACCTATAAAAGTGCTGTATACCTGTATATGAGGGCATTTATAGGTAAATGAATGGAACATGCATGTGTCCTATGAAAGTAATGTGTACCTGTTCAGGTGGTCATTTAGGTAAATTAAAAATAGAATAAAAATAGAAATTTTTCTGCGAAAAAAATGTATGCCTGTAGAGATGGACATTTATATAGATGAATACAATGTACATATTCATGTACATCATATGAAAGTAATGTATACCTGTGCAGGGAGACATTTAGGTACATGAATTTAATATACATATCCTATGAAAGTAGTGTACATCTGTACAGGTGGACAGTGTGTGGTAGATGAATGTACACATAGACCATGAAAATAATATAAACCTATGCAGGTGGACATTTAGATAAATGCAATACACAGTCACATATCCTACAAAAGTAGTGTATACTAGTATCTGTACAGGTGGACAGCGTGATAATTGAATTAAATATACATATAGACTATAAAACAAGTGTATGCAGGTGGACATGTAGGTAAATAAATACAATGTACATATATCTTCTGTATTTCTTTGCAGGAAGACATAGATGAGTGCTTGCTGGGCAGTGACTGTCAAAACCAGGGAGTGTGTGTGGATGGGGAGAATGGCTACACGTGTGCCTGTCCATCAGGTTATGGGGGTACACTGTGTGACACCGAGGTCAATGAGTGCGAGTCTCAGCCCTGTGTAAATGGAGGTCAATGTACAGACCTGTTTGATGGTTACACGTGTCAGTGCGCTGACACATTCACAGGAACACATTGTCTCCTGGGTAAATATAGCACAGCTTTTGTATGTAGAATTAAAGTTCATAACCAGTATTGTTCAGGAAATAGCTTAGATATTCTGAAGCTCTGCTATTTCCGTTTCTTAATTCTGTCAGTGTGCAAGTGTAAAGTGCCTTGTTCAAGCCCTGATCTATGTAACTGTATTTTTATTCATTGTACAAACATGCACAGAAAAATAATAAAATAATAATTAAATAATAATAAATAAGCAATCACAGTTGATAACTGACCTCTTTGCAGTATGGACGGGGGATAATTTATTAAATAATTTTCAATGTGCTGAAATTTTCAGACAAGACCCCCTGCTGGTAAGTTGATTTCTGTAGAGTATTAATATAAAGAATTGCTGTCAAATAAATATATTCTGGGCAAAATGAGAACTCATTAAGGACCTAGTGGATGCTTATTATCATCAATTAGCAAATAGATTCACAGATTATTTACTGGGGAGAGTTAACTTCAACTTATTTAGAGAGCTGTAAATGGACACTCCAACCACTCTTGTGCACTACCTATACCTAATGTTCTCTTGAGACAACAGCATCGGCTACAATTTTACATAAGTGTGCAATAGATCAGTTGTCATAAAAGATCAGCCATAATATCCTAAAGATATAGAAGTCATGGCACCCCCTAAATATTAGTAGCAACTATTTCACAATCAAGAAGAGAGGTTATGAGTAGTCAGTACTATGATGAGAATTTTTCAATCAGAAAAGACTTTTAAACTGACCTTTCAATAGTATAATACACAATAGTAAAATTCACATCCTCTCTAATTTTGAATATTTGACAAATATTGCATAATATACAGAATCATTTACTCAAAAGCAAAAGAATTGCAGCCAAGAATTGATCATACTGACATTTGGTTGAATGGACACAGTTTATGTCTGTGAATTGATGACTGTGTAAAAGTTATATTTACAGTTTAATTCTAGACCAGATTAAAGACTGGCAATTTATTGGAGTCAGATTTGTTGGTATGTTAGATTTTCTGCCCCAATGACATGGAAAATTGAAAAATATTAAAATTAAATTAAAATATAAAAACGTCCCAACACAGCAGAAACTGGGAAAGTCACAATAAGGCCTAATTTAGCTGTTAGGAAAACAACAGTTGCATAATTACGATTATGATTGTTGTACCTATTTCCAGTCTATTAACAAAATTGTGCAGGCTTTTTTCACTGTAACATTTGAAACATTTCACCGCACTTTTCTTGTTCCACAAAATCGTGTGTATACCCAAAAACAATTCTATTTTAAGAATATATAACTTCTGTTTATATATTGGAACAAAAACATGCACAAGTCTGATTTTAAAACCATTTAGACCGGAAAGTGGAATGGACCGGATTCTGGTTCATGAATGATAAAATATGTTTAAAGAAACTTATTACAGTTAAGTGTGATAACCAATGTTAACTTATATTGTATAAAATGAAACAGACACTGTGAGTATTTGCTTTCATTATAAACCTAATACCTGCATAAGGATGTATGTGACAGAGACAAAGTGTCAGGCCTATGCTTACAGTGAGATTATTAGCTTTGTCACTGATGTTTTGTGTGTTTAGGTGAGTGGGGAGGCTGGTCAGGCTGGTCTGGTTGTTCCCGAAGTTGTGGACATGGCAGACTGACGAGTACAAGACAGTGTGCATCCACTGCCCCATGTGAGGGGGACAGTATCCGGTATGCCTTGTGTCAACAGGAGGAATGCACAGGTACAGACTATCAATAGTTTACCTATTCATGCCCATTTCACTTAATCAGTGTTGTATTCTTATTGTAATGCATGGAATTTAAACCTATCAGTCAATTTCAGGGCTTGTAAAGGACTAATTCAATACTAAAGTACAATAATTCTACCGTTACTTTGCATAATACTCTTTTTCGGCAAAACAGTGTGCAAAATTTACATTATTTTCTTTTCAAAGATACAGAAAATTACTCATTTAGACACATACTGTGCTGTTAAACTAGATAAGAACACTGTATATTTGTTTATTGATGAACAATGACCACGGTCATCTGAAATGACATATAATTACAATATGATTAGAACTGATTACAAGGTACAACAATTACGATATATCATTAATCTCTATAGACAATTTGTAAAAATGTTTACAATAATGATTACAACTGTATTCATTTTCTGATGTTGTACTCTGACAAGTTTGTTTTCCATTTAATGAGTACCTAATGAGTATCAGAGTAATAGGGTACCTGGTACAACCATATTACCTCTTCTGTCCTAGAGAGGTCATGCCAAAACCAGTGATTCACTCAAAACAACAACTTCTTCACACTGTAACTTTTAGTTGATTTAAACATAAAATTAATGAAGCATCTGTATCCAAGATAGTGATTAGCTATTAGGTAAAACATTGAAATACAAGTCTCTTCATTACAATAGATGAAGTGGAAAATGCTAATATGTAAAAACATACAGTAACATAAATTTGCATTAAATTGATTTGATAACTTTTTAATATTTTCATCCTTGACTACATTATTATCCTCCATTGTACAAAAACTGTTAATCAAATCTTTAATATCATGTTTGATGTCCCTTAAGTTAAGGGCTTTTAAGTATTTTGATGCAATAAAATCCAAAAAGGGTTATATGCCAAAATTACATGACAGATTTGTGTTTCATTTATTTTAAATAATATAATCTGAATGCTATAATATGTAAGTATTATAAAACTACAATAACTATATTTTTTATTAACTGTAATATTAATATTTCAGACACCTACTCAGATGAAAACATGCAGGGAGCTATCATCACAATTCCCAACAGCGACCTGGAAAAGGTATGCAACCTGAGGGTTATTATTATTGTTATTATTAAAAAAATTTATACAGCCCCATGTTAATATACATCACTGAGGATCTCATTTCTGCAAAGATGTAAGACTTAAACCAACGTATAAGTCATGATCATCAACAGTTCTGTATAATCATATTGCCCAAGGATCTTATTCCTAAGAGTTGTACCCAAAACCGGATGTTCATCTGTCTAACTCTTTATACTAGACTACAGAACCATATCCAATATGTTCATTATAGTAGTAGTTAGTGAAGTATTTAAATGAAGATGCAAATATATTATACCATAAATACAACTTACCACATTTGTTTTCAATGCCTATAATGTATAGTGGAACAGTGTTATATTGATGGATTGAGGTTTGAAATAAGTATCTCCAGTTTCACTTTGTTTATAACTTTAGTCAAGGATATACCCAGTAAACATTACAAACGTTTATAAACATTTAGTATACCTATAAACATTTTTTAAACCAAATATAAACCTAAATATTGACAATTATTCAATATTAAGGGTTTATAAACGTTTCAGCAACATTAGTTTGGTTTATAAATGTTTATAAACGTTTTTAAACCTTTACAAAGGGTTAAAAATATCTTAACCTCACTTTCAGTTGGGATGATGACATCAGCACAACCATTTTGAGAGAAACTGGAGAAATATTTCTGTTACTATGTCTTGCTGTATCACTGTTGTTTGAAGTCGTCATTATATTCTAAGTAGAGACATAAAAGTATATAATATCATCAAATTATATACTTCTATATATCTACTTAGAATGTAATGATGGCTTCAAACAACAGTGATACAGCAAGATATACTTACAGAAATATTTCTCCAGATTTTAAACAAGTGTATAAACATTTATAAACGTTTATATACGGTATAAATGTTTATAAACATTTATATATAAACGTTTATAAACGTTAATGCTTAAACATTTATAAATGTTTATAGGCAAACGTTTATGGACCCATCATTTTAAACCTAATCTAAACCGTTGATAGTTAGGTTTATAAACGTTTATAAACGTTTGTAATGTTTACTGGGTATTGTTAACTTTTATTGGCATTTGGTCTGTCATCCGATTACTCAAATTCAACTCTTTTGCATGTTTGAAATATGAAAGTTGATGTTAAAATTGTGGAGGTTCTTGAATTAAAATCTCTAAATTTAAACATTTTTTGTACCTTTTGTGAATGTATAGCAGACCTTGGTTGAGGATACATGTATAACAGTCTCTAAGTGTTTCATTCTATTTTGATGGTCTCAAGATGACATATTTGCATGCAACAAAGTGATAAACAGTGTAAGAAAAACCTGTCAAGTGATATATAACACATCTTTTGAGTTTCATAAAGTATAAGCCTTTGAAGTATTTACCAAAACTTAGGCATTTTTGTGCAAACAGTAGTAAAAATGTAACCAATTTGAAAGTAAGGAGGTGCCAGTATTAACACAAATATGCATCAATCGATACACCCTATTATTTAGGGCAAGTATGGTGTGTAGCTGATAAAGTTATTAAAAATACTGAAAGTTCATCCATTAACTTATATTCAGTTATTGTTTTTACTTTATCAGGTTGTGCTTGGTGAGACAGATCTGATTGATGTGTTGGTGGAAGCGATGAATTATTACTGTCAGACTCACAAGCATGACTTCTGTGAATCCTTTGGACTGGACAGCATGACGTGAGTTACATTTTTCTGTGTATAATAACAATGGTGACTATCCTTAAGTCTATTTACCTGAGTAAAGTGCCCAACAGATGGCAGAGATGAAAGAAAGACTTATAAAAGTAAAATCATGGTAAAAGATTTACAGCATTGTATATAGCTATTTTTTTATGGTGAATATACTAAGTATATAACCTGTTTTGGGTAAAAATCTCAGAACATTATTCATGCAGGTGAAGAAAATTTCTCTTTTATTTTGCTCAATTTCACAAATCAAAGCAAAAGTATACAATATCACACAAATAAAAGAATGGTACAGACTAAATAATGAAAGGTTTTTGTTTTTCACCAAATGATTGGCTTATTAATAAAATAGACAGAAGTGTGATTTTACCTTTTATTAATGGAAAATTAATTGCATTGAGTTGAGGCACGTTATTTTTATTCAAGAGGTACAAGTAATCATGACCCAAATTGGTGAAGCTGGAGAGATTTTTCATACAATATTAAAACCAGCTACTAAGTTGTTATCACTTGTTTTTTGGAAACTAATAACTGGCTTTGGAAAATTAAAACTAACTGCAATTCTAATTAGAATGTGGAATGGTATTTCAGAATGATGATGAGCCCTGAGCCAGGGATGATTACTGCCAGTCATATTGAAGTGAAATTCATCCTGGTAGAACAGGCAGATGCAGATCCCATAACCATGTGAGCACACTTCTGTCTGAATTTATCTCATACAAGAAGTGCAATTGGATAAAAACAATAGAATTTGAAAACTGGTAATTGAAATGACACTGACGAATTTGTATGCTCCTTTTAATGGCCCTTTTACTGATCATCAATATTCCCTACAAGTTGCCATAAGCTGGTTAAGAAACTATAACAGATTTCAACTATAGACATGAAACCTGGATGGTCATTAGTGAAACATGCACTATACCACTGAGGTCCTTCTGTTGGGTTTTACAATTTACAAAATGATTGAGTATATGGTGAAAAACAAAGTACTCATGGTGCCAAAATCTTTGAGACATCTGTAGATGATTGGAAGTAAAAAGGGTTATACAATTTTGCAAAAGTTTTGACATTTTATTGATGTTTCATGTGGTTTTTCAGGATACAGGTGATTGTTAAGGCAGAAACAGATGAGATCACCCAATATTGTGCCAGTCCAGATGACATGACAGAGCTTCCAGGTCCTGATCTAAACACAACATTACTTTTAAGTTGGAAACTTCAGAAGTGGCTTATTTCCATAGAAAATAATTTAATATGTACTTGGACTAGTATATATAAAGCTCTATTGCTGCTGAAAGCGAAATTCCTCATTATGGTTATACAGATACTGTAGCATTGTAATTGAGTGTATGCTTAGATGGATCAATTTGTTTCCTGTGCAACAGCCATAAACCTTTTTTTTTCAATATATTTAACCATTTTTAACTCATATCCGGTACTTTTTAGTATAAAATATTCTTTTTTTTTGTCTGGTGAAATATACCAGTAGAAAATTATTGGTTAATCTTATTACTTGACCTCTAAAGCTCCCCAACATGAAATATTTCGGAAATAATATATAATTTGTAACTTTTTGTTGTTTAATGTCAAAGAATCCCTTCTACATTGGGCTGACTTTGAACGTTGTACACTTTTGTCATTGGCTTTGGCTAACATAACCTTAACCTCTACGAATGGATAAATGCAGAAAGAAACTGACATAAAAGCTACATCTGAGTTTGAGAAACATCATTTAATATCTTATGCTGAGACCTACAGTTATGAAAGTCAAGTACATACCTCAAACTCAGGATCCTGCATTCGTAGTCTCTTTGTATGGCCTTAATTTATATAGGTTGCATGGAAAATTCTAGTAAATGGAAAATTGGACTACATGTTAGTATTTGATTGTATTTTGTGTCACTTGCCTCAGTAAATCAAGTTCATGAAGTGATGCATGAAATTCTGATTCTGTCCGCAATATGATCCGGAGTCTTAAAAAGGAAAATAAAAAGCAATTTTGTATGCATTAAGAATTGCTGTTAACTACATTTATTCTGTAGTATATCCATTTAATTTCAGCACAAGTAAATCTACAGGATACAATAGTGAGAGATGCCATCATAGAGTACACCAGCAACATTGAAGCAGTAAGTTTGAATATATTTTACAGAATGTAACAAATCCATTCAGTTTCAATGGGAGACTTATGTTTTTAAATATGCTTAAATCATTTAAAAGATTGATCTTAGCCTTGTTTCTTGTAAATAAAGAAAATGACCAAGTTTGAAATTTTAGAAAATTTGAATAGCAAAATTATAAAGCAATACAAAGTTCAAAAGTTTAAAGCCATATCCATGAATTTGATTTACTTACTCACTGTAGTAGTTGGTAGCACATTTGCCTTCCTGGCCCTTCCATTGCTCAGGTCTTGGGTTGATTCCTATCCAGACCCTGAGGTTGGAAAGTTGGTAGTTGCTTGACAGAAGCTCATATCAGGGATGACCATTTATCAACACCCCTGTGGTGCTTTTGCCTGCCATTGGGGAGAGGACCGAATGAAAGAGGTTCACCATTTTAATTGGTCATCCAAGCAACAATATATCTGCCTGTCCATGGGTTGAAAGCCACATCCTCTGTCTTCCTAGGCAAGTGTATCACCCACTAGATTTTTATTGTTTATGAAGGATTATGTGATCTGATTTCAGCCAATTAAATTGACAGACTTAGTGCTGACTTAGAGGGCATATGGACATTTGTAAAGTTGGTACCTTCTTACAGTGCCCAATAGTTTTCAGCACAGAATCCTTATTTGGGGTTTTACGTCGCTTTCAACACTTTACAGGTCATTTCATGACGGGTAGTGATATGGGCAGAGGAAACCAGTACATACAGTATGTCAAGGTTCTGTACTGTAAACTGCCCACCATGGGTAAGCAACTACCAACTTTCCGACACAAGATCCAGGGTCTGGACCGGTGACCTCAGAGGTGGGAGGCGAGTGTGTTACCACTGTGCCACTGTGACCCCTGCCAGCCCCTCAATTTATTGAACCCATTGTGATATGACCTATACAATGTGTTGAAAGTAATACAAAACCACAATCAATTAGTCAGCCAATCGATTAATCAAGTTTCACATTTCTTATTCTAACTTTTTACAGACTATGGAGATAGACATAGAACGTGTGCAGACCACCTCAGATGCACTGAGTGACGTGGAGACAACCACAGAGCCATCCACCAGCACTAAGGTGCCTCTTATTGTGGCCGGTACCATCTTTGCAACAGTAGCCATCATCGTGATGTTCTGCATAGGCAGGGGCATCTACAGGAGCAAGTGTGTCAAAGAAAAGTAAGTCTGTGCCAAGTATGGAGGAACTACTGTGACACTGTATATAGTCTAAGCCAGACAAATTATTTGACTATGAATTTAAGATGACAGTAAACTTGAACTGAGGAGGCCCCGTTAAGAACCTGGTAGTTGTTTCTACTTCAATGAAATTCTAGTTTGCAGGCTTTTCATGGTAGTTCAAGAGATTGAGATTTTATTAGATATTATAATAATTATTATAGATTGCTTCAGAATTCTTAAACAATAGGTTTACATATTTACCAGAGCATTAGGCTGGCCATCTCTTAAGTATGGTAAAGGCTGTATTTCAAAGATTCTCCTGAATTCTGAATTATTTCTACTTTTACAGGGCTAAAAGGGCCATTACCAAGGTGTTAGTTTGGGGTTTTGTCCAAGTTCCTTTGTATCACTGATTTTTAATACTTTATTTACATTTGGCAGTTGTAAGAATTTCTCTAGGGATTGTTTGTCAGCTTTCACAGATGATTCATGCTCAAAGCACATTAATAATTTAGCTTTTTTATTGACTTTGTACTAATAACAACTCATTTACATTACAGAGCCAAGAGAACGATCTCTAAGGTGTCAGTCAACCCAATTAATGGTGGGGCTGAGACCTCCAGGCCAACTACTCCTGCCAGCCTCTTCTCTGCCTCCAGTGTTAAAGTGGATGGAAGGCCCCATTCAGGCACCTCTACTAGACCCCACTCAGGCACTTCTACTAGACCTTATTCAGGAACCAGGCCCTATTCAAGTGCTTCCAGCAGGCCATTTTCTGGGGCATTCGGCAGGCCATTTCCTGGCATGTCCAGACCATCATCTTCTGCATCTGGCAGACCTATGTCTAGTGGTTCTACCAAGTCTGGCACAATCATACCTGCGGTTCCAACCAGGAACATACTAAACCCTAGAATCACCAGTGTGTATGAACAGGTGTTGAGTGATAAGGTAAGTATAGTTATGGAATAATAATGGAAAATTGGGAGAAAGTTTCAAGTAGAGTACTTTTAGTAATGTACATTCTACATATATCATGTAGATAATCAAAATACCATAAACGATATGTATGATGTATTCTGCTACATGTAGAGAAATGGGTGTAACTACTTTAATAAAAATATTATTAAGCATCCACAAGGGACACTTGTTTGTATTTAGGGGAGAGGGGAGAGAGTGGGTCCACCGAGCGCCATTTTCTATTGCAGCTTATAGCTTGGCAACCACTGGGTGGATTCTCTTTAAATTTAGCACATGTATGCAGTAGCCCTGGGAAAAATTTCCGAGTATGATATCCTATATGACATATATACATATATGATATGTGACATTTCAACTAATCAGAGAAATTACATGACCAAAGGCATGTTTTTTAAGGGTGTGCTTGTTCAGATGATAACTTAAAAAGCGCTTCATCTATCGACATGAAATTTGGCATTGGTTCATGATATAGATGTCTGGAAATCATTAACTTTTGGAAGTGATCCAATTCAAAATAGCTGACTTATTGCAAAAACGGTGAGAGATAGAGCGATTTTGATGAAAAATTTAACCCACAGGGTATCAGCAGAGTCTGCTGGTGACTTTCTCCCAAAATCATTTTTCCGCCATTTTTGGCGACCATCTTGAATTTCTGCGTAAAATGCAAAAATGCATTTATCTCGATAACGGTGCGAGATGAGTGATTTTGATGAAATTTTTGGCCCACAGGGTATGTGCTGAGTCTTCTAGTGACTTTTCCCAAAATCGTTTTACTGCCATTTTTGGCGACCATCTTGAATTTCTGCGTAAAACGCAAAAATGCATTTATCTCGATAACGGTCCGAGATAGAGTGATTTTGATGAAATTTTTGGCCCACAATGTGCTGAGTCTACTGGTGGGGTTTCATAAAAATAATTTTTTCCGCCATTTTTTGCGGTCATCTTGCATTTCTGCTTAAAACGCAAAAACGCATTTATCTCTATAATGGTTTGAGATAGAGCGAGTTCAACAAAGTTTTGATCCACAGACTCATTGGAATGCTTTGTTTTTGCTATGCAAAACAATTTCTTTCTCTCTTGCAAAGCAGTACCCTAGCTGTATTTTTGGGCTGTCGGACCCCATAATATTATGTTGTTAAATTTTAAAACTGACAACAGTCAAATATGGTGTATCTTGTACTGGTTGAGTAGAATTGCTCCATATGATGATCTAGACATAATTGTATAATCTGTAATTATATTATAGTAAATCTTCTATTGTGTGAATTTCTATTGTATGACTGTAATTATATTATAGTAAATCTTCTATTGTGGGAATTTCTATTGTATGACTAATTTATATTTTATAATGTTTGTTTTGCACATACATACCAAATATCTATTTTATGTATTCAGTTTAAAATGTCACTTTCCAGTCAGATAACACAATACAGGTTCTTTTATAAGAAACATAAGCTAATTTTTGGCTTATCTTTTGCTAATCCCGATTGTAAATATGACCCATGGTACCTGGACATATGACTAAATAATAACCGACATATTTGCAAGGTGTCAAGTTGTGTCCTATGACACAGCAGTAAGAAATGTAATTTCATTCTTCAGTAAATGTAGACAGTGTGTAATGTGCACTTATCCTTCGTTCTCAGAGTAATTTCTCTGATGGTAAGCGATCAGCGGGACATCCCACAAGAATCAGCTCCATCAACTTTGAGGAGATGAAGCCAGGGAGTGGCTCTGCCAGGTGTGAGAAAACTCTGCTACTACAGAAAGGTGAGGGAAAAGATACAGTACAAAGCATCTAAGTACAATTATGTGTAAATTACTGCTTCCAAGGAAATTAGTTAAATTCAGTGTATTAACCACTGTAATGTTTAAATTAAAATACCAATTTATATTAGGATTTTACGCACATAGTTTACAGCATATGTTTACAGCTTACTATTTTATGGGATTACTTAAAGACGAGTAACAAATCAAGCCAAATCTAAATTCAGGCAGTACAGTGAAGCCCAAAAGCACCAAACTGTTATGATCTGAAATGATATTCTAACATATGATATCCTCCCAACCTCCCATCAGGATTTTACAATCTTTCTTGTACACAGTACAAAGTAATTGGTTAGCAGACAGTTTAGTTTTATTGTTTACAGATTATTTACAAATATATGGCACTGTCTTTAAATCTCACTAATTAAAAACCAGATGCAATATAACAGCTAAATTGTATTTAGTAGCATGGATTTTTTAAGATACATATGCTATTTATTACTCCTTATCTTCACTCCGATTCTCCACAATACATACCGGCCTTAACAAATGCTAAATTCTCCTCAATATATACTGGTCTTAACAAATGCTAAATTGTGTGTGTGTCACTGTTGCCACTTTCTCAAAATTAAGTAAGATTAAAGAAAATTTATGGATATTCTGCAACATTAGATAACTGGGGTGTGTAAAAAGGATTGAGCTAAACTAAAAAGTAGATCAAAATTTAGAAAGAATGGCATGGGTAATCTTTGCAGTAAATCTGTATACAACGTGAAGCCAATTTTAAGTGCAGCAGACTTGAGTATTTTTAAACCAAAATTTAATCCATTTTTATGAGTGGAATAAAGTTAATCTAAAAGTTAACCCAGGAAATAGCTTACCTTCTCTGTGAAAACTAGCCTTAATCCTAATCTGATATTTGGATAAACTTAAACTAATTTTTTATTGCGTAAAATAGCCTTACCGTATTCGCACAAGTGCTTGTTTGGTTTTGTGGAGGAAAACACATCGACCGACAAGAAATTTTTAAGGAAATATTCTTGTCATGAGAGGTGACCCCTTGTCTACGCATGTCCATGCTTGCACAGTAATTATCATTGTCGACAGACCTCTTCGTTATGTTTTTTGGTCGATGTGAGAGCAACACGTCTTTTTCTCAAGTTTGTTGATATGCAGACGAAAGTCTATTAAGATTTGAAGCGTCCCCCTGGCTGTAGTTTCTCATTATTCAACTGGTATTTCCACCGATTCTGCCTCCCTTGTCTTGAAAAGGCTCAGAATAAGATGATTGGTGTAAAGTCTTCAGTGGAAGAGGGTTATTTCTGGCTGTACTCGCCTATTATTCGACTGGAACTACCTCTGTGTTGAGGAAAGGGATGGAGAGAAGATGTGTAAAATCTTCAGTGGAAGACTGCTTTATTGTTTCTTATTTCATGGTAGAGCATAAGGGTTAGCTTGTACCCAAAAACAAACAAAAAGAAGAAAAAATGCAGTTGTCTTTTCAAAAAAGGTTGTACATTCTTTACTGGGGGTGGAGTGCCACCCGGGTACAGTAATAGGTCTCCCTCCACAAGATCGACTACAGAAGCTCATCCGCTGATCCATGCAGTTATTATTTTGCTTCCCAGCAGGTACAGCGAATTTCCTGCTTCTCAGACACAGTTTTCAATGTCTTCCCGTACATTGGGACATATTACCTTCCTTTGCTGTAAATTTGGAAGAGGATCCAACAGTCAACTTTCATGGCAGTACGTGTTCTGCTTGAAGTTTCAGTCTTGTTGAAGAATTACATAATATCCTTCCTTCATATACACTGTGAAATCCTTGCAGTACCATGCCTCCAATGGAAGGAGTGCTGGTGGGACTTATATGAGTTAAATTCTTCTGTAAACTCAAGTAAGATCAAACAATGCTAAAGAGCTGGAGGTCCTGTTTATCAACCTACAGATGCAGTTCAGTTGCCTGGGTTTGCGTGAAAAGTCTTTCTAGAGTTGCACAACTATTCTATCACCTCAGTTTGTTCTGGAGCTGGCTAGACGAGATACTCTGTTGAAGTCCTTGCCTACAACCTTCATGTGTGTGTTTGAATAGGTTACACATGACTGGTGTTATGTCCAGTAACTTTTTGTCCTGCTCTCTACAAATACGGAAGTGAATCTATTGTCATTTTAAACTTTTAAAGGCATTCAGATGACAGATCAACTAACTAAGTTTATGACCAGAGGGAAATTTTCATGATCAAAGTGACTTCAACGATATACAATCTTACCACTATTTCCACAACACCAGAAGAGGTGGGAATAGAAGAACGTGGCTATATAAATCCAAATCACCATGGAGGCTATGTTTTGCAGTATTAATGGCAAGTATGGGAGATGTTTTCATTGCCTTTCCTGAGTGGTGCGAATCTTGAGATGGAGTTGTCAAATTACACTCCAATCAAATTCACCAAGTCTGTACTACCCAGAATTCAAAGCAATTATGTCAGACAGGAACACATGGCTAACAAATAGAATACTTCTGGTAAATGCTTCAAAAGAGAACGATTTATCTACTCAAGAATTGCACAACTCCAGGTTTTTATAGCAGTTTATTTCCAGTACCGAAACCCGGCTGATGACACCCTGTGGTAGATCTCAGTGTCCTGAATTACTACCAGCTACGAATTCAAGTCGACTACCACAAGTGAAGTTCGTTCATCATGCCAATTAAATAATACCTGCTTGTCCCATCTTTTAAACTGGAGACTGCAGAAATTATTGGAAATTCGGTTGCAAAAGATGCGTTCTTCGATGTACCAATTCACAAGATTCTCAACATCTACTATGGTTTAATGTAGTAAAAAGAGGCAAAACTCATCCTTCAGTCTCGCAGAATACGAGTTCACCAATACCTGGATGACTAGTTGTTAAGAGTACATAAAAGACACCAGTATCTGGTTCAAACTAAAGAACTCATCCAAATTATTCAACAACTCGGCTTTGTGATAAATTTCTGAAAAAATCCAAGCTCGAGTCAACATATTAAAGATCGACTTTCTACGTTACCACTTCGATCTGGTACAAGGAAAGGTCTTTCTAACAAAAAAGAAATTAAAATACCAGAAAATTTGATTCAGAACATGGAGATCTCATCACAAATAACCCCAAGATTGCTTATGTCCCTGATAGGTGTACTAGCATGCTTGGAAAAGACTATACCAATGGGTCGGCTACATTTGTGTCCTCTTCAGTGGTATCTAAAAACAAAATGGCAATATCCCCAGTCACTAGATCTGAAGATTCCGGCTTCAAACCATCTGAAAGGCATCTTCAGTGGTGGAAATTCTAAAATGGGAACTTAGGTTGCCCTTTCCATACAGAGGAGCACAATTCCCTTATTTTCATAGATGCGTTAAAACAGGGTTGGTGACCCCATCTAAAAGCATGACAGTCAGTGGCATTTGGACAGATCAAGAGAATTCATTACATTTCAATGTCCTACTACTAAAGGCAGTGTGTCTAGCCCTAAAAAGCTTTCAAACAGAAAATTCTAAACAAAAGAATTCTGATAGCATCAGACAACGCCACCGTATTTGGTTATCTGAACAAACAAGGGGGGGGACATGTACCTTCTATTTTGGCACATCTTGGCCTACTGCAATCCTTGAAATATACATATTCTGGGTTGATTAAATGTCATAGCCAACAACCTTCCCAGAAGGGACAAAGATTTGGCGCATTCTGGCCTACTGCAGTCCTTGAAATATACTCATAAGAGACAGACATATTCTGGGTTGCTTAAATGTCATAGCCAGTAACCTCTCCAGACGGAACAAAAAGTAATCCATACAGAATGGTTCTTACTCCCTTAAAGGTTCAAGACAATTTACAGGTTTGGCACAAATCAACAATGGGCTTCATATGCAGGTTTGCCGCATCTTGGCCTACTACAATCCTTGAAATATTCTCACATGAGCCAAACATTTTCAGGGTTGCCTAAATGTCATAACCGTCAGCCTCTCCAGAAAGGACAAAGTGATTCAGACAGAGTGCTCACTTCATCTTCAAATGTTCCTTTTGATTTGCATAATTTGGCACAAACCAATGGTAGATAAGTTTGCCACCAACATGAATCACAAACTTCCATTCTATGTTTCACCAGTCCCTGATGCAAATGCTCTGAACATAGTTGCATTGAACATCTTGTTGGAGGGTCTGGATGGCTGTTCCTTTTGTCCTGTAGCACTCATTCCAAAAGTCATTAAACAAATTAATACCTACAGGTGCAGAATGATTGCAGTGGCCCCAGGATATCTCATGATGCATTGGTTTTGGGATCTGGTGAATCTATCAACCAAACCTCCATTACAGCCAACTCACTGGCCTCAGAAATGGCCATTCAGTCAGAAATACCGTCAGAATCTGTTGCACTGGAACCTTATTGTTTGGCACCTGCACACCATTCAGAATCACTTGATTCATTCCCTGAGCAGGTGGCACAGATATTTAAGGCATCTCAAAGACCTTCATCTACAAAACTGTATGAGTCAAGATGGGCCATTTTTGAGCTCTGGTACCAACAGAATAAGGTGGTCATCTCAGAGCCTACTATCTCAAACATAGCAGATTTTTTTATCCACTTACTTACTATCAAAAATCAGAAACCTGCCACTATTGCTGACTACAGAACAGCCATAGCTGTCTATTTAGGACATTTTGGCCAGGAGGTGACCAAAGCTTACATCTGAATAGGCCTATGGCAAGTTCTCATAGACATAAGCCTACTGCTAACAGGGGTATACCCTCATGGGATTTGTCTCTGATTCTGCTGGCTTTGACAAAGGCTCCTTTTGAACCTTTATAGGATGCCAGTCTCAAATTTTAGCATGTAAGACTGTGTTTCTAATGGCATTAGCATGGGGCATACACGAGGCAAAGTGCATTCTTGGATTTTAGCTCCTTCAGACACAAACATCATTGGAAGGAGGTTACAGTTTCTCCTTCTCCTGCCTGTTTTGCAAAGATCGATTGGCCTTAGATGGTCCAGATTTGTTCAGTCTAGTTGTCATCAAAGCTCTGAAACCATTCTTGAGCTCAATTTGACTGAAGACATGACTCTTGTTCTCATAAAGGACTTAGCTACTTCATGGACAGGACTAGTGTTTTGTTAAAAGGAAAATCTCCTATTCATATCATTTTAGGAAGGCTCTGACAGGGATATCATGAGATCTACTATCTCTTCCTGGATCAGACAGACTTTATTATTACATCATCAACCCTTTTATTCTGGTCCTGAGGATCTACTCTTTGAGGCACATATTAGATCCATGTCTGCCTGTTTAGTTACCAAGGCTGGGGTCTCATCCGAGCAGATATTATGCTCCTGCTTCTGGAAGACCCACAATTCTTTACTACATTGAATACATTCTACTTGAAAGATGTAGCTTGGCTATCCCATGACCAATCCATTTACAAATTGGGTCTGGTGGGTTCAGCTCAGCATGTAGTCAGTGTTTAAGTATGTATTCATGTTATTGACATGGTTTGCATATTTCTGTTCTCCTTATACATGCCAGTATTGTGTTACTGACATATGTCTTGCTTATCTCACAGATGGCCCATATCTGTAGCTACACAGTTCAGTATGCCTGCTTGCACATATCTTCATTGTCAGATGTTGACATCTTGCCTGGGGAGACAAGTAGACATCTCAGACCATTCTTGGGTGATGGTTAATACTGCTACATGTTCTGTTGTGCACATTACCTACAACAGCAACAACCACATCATGGCTCTCTTGTTGAGGTTGGCATATTACTTATCTTTAACAAAAAAGAAGTAATGTATAACCTAAGATGTGGCGTATGGAAGCTTATCTTATCCTCATGTCAAGTGCTTTATTTGGTGACCCCTTGTCTTACAATCATCTAACAGTGTGACCAAAACAAATACCCTCCACCTGTTACGGTTGTATTCAAGCACTTATGAGGATAAGGTAAGGCTATTTTACGCAATAAAATGTAACAAATTTTATTGTAATTTAACTTTTTACAAGTTAAATAATGCCTTATCCTCACAAGGATAAACCCACCCTTCCTCCCCGTATAATTTGTTTTCTGGGGACCAAAAATATAATGAAGAGCTCTCGACAATTGTCTGTTGACAACGATTACTGCGCAAGCGCAGAGATGCGCAAACAAGGGGTCACCTCTCATGACAAGAATATTTCCTTAAAAAATTCTTGTCGGTCAATGTGTTTTGCTCCACAAAACCAACCAAGCACTTGTGAGGATAAGGTAAGTATTTAACTTGTAAAAAGTTAAATTGCAATAAAATTTGTTACATTCCCTGATCTTTGGCTAATCCTTTATGTCAATTTGGTCCCAGAGCAGTATGGTGGACAATCCTTACTATATGGTAAGGAACTTTGTTTCATCTTTGTAAAAATAGGTAACAATCACTTATTGACAGTAACAATCTCTTATTAACAGATTCTAAGATAAATATTCGAATTTATAGTTTTGGGTGGTGTTTAGAACACAAGAGGTGACATTAGAAATATGAAAATTACACTTAACAATAAATTTGTTTTCTTGGAAAGAGAATAATCTTCCTCTATTGTAGTTTGTATATTTTTCTATGATTCATATGCATGTAACATTAAGCTGGAAATTCATGTTGTTTTCTTTTCTGTATTGCGTCTGTATAATATATTGTAGCTTATAAAGTCTTCAACCAGAAAAGGTAATATAATGGGATAAATAACAGAAATAACTGGTTCATCATTCCATCACAGACCTGTAGATTTGATGTGATATTTCACCATATCATTTTATTCAGACACCTTGCACCTTCAAATGAGTACGCATTTTTAATATTACATGTATATGCTGTGGTTCTCTGTTTTGTAAATAAGCCATATATTATTTGCATATATATTTGCACACATTGACATTTATGATGATGTTAAATATGATCACCTTGAATTAACACAGAGGCAAACAATAAAACTGTAATCTATTTGCATTTTCTGCAGTAAAAAGCATTCCAGACATCTAACTTCATCAGCAAAACTTCTCAATTAGTACTAGTAACTTCAGCCAGAAAATTCATTCATTTAGTCATCAGGAAATTGCTCCAGTGGACATAATGCCAGAGTTTGTGCCAGTAAATCCACCAGTTATTCCATACAGACTGGTATCTTAGCCCAGATATCTTTCCTGTGGCAGTTTTCAGTTACTATGGGTTTAATATAGTGATCTCAATGGGTACCCAGATATCCGGGTACCCGAACCCTGAATACTTACCCGAATCCGAAATCTCATACCTGAGTACCCGAATCTAAGCTTATTTCTGTCAATATCGCTCACGTTGGCTGACCAAGTACAGATGTATCTGGACTTCATTAATTCACTTAAAAATGAAACTATTCAATTACAATGCACAATAATATTGTTTTCTCACCCTTGTACACCGTTTATAGTATTTTATTTGTCTTTTATTTTGGTTGTTTATGCATTGTCAAATACCGGAACCCTTTGAAAATCGTCAGTATATTAACAGTTACTTAATTCCGAGTCCATAAAATGCTGTATATTGGCTATATAGTGACATGCCCTCCTTAAATAAATAAAGAGTACAATATTTTCACACAGTAGTTAATAATTTTACATTAATAAAATTCAATTATCAACCCGATATAAAAATGAAAAAAACTACATTCGAGCAGTAGTTAATGCTTTTGTGATAGGTCATGTGACTCCATTTTTATATAAACAACCGTGTTTTGAATGTACAGAAGTCTTTTTTTTTATTTAACATTTCTTCCGTGCAATATTGTTTTGAATGCAAAAACGTGGCCAACAAGAAATAAAGCAAATGGTTGGATCCCATTATTTCTGTAGGTTTTAAGTCTGTAAATATGGAGATATTTGTAGTTTCAGCTATTATCGCCCATCAGCGGGTACCCGGGTACCCGCCCGCTGAAACCACTGCATACCCGGTCCTACTAAAAAGGGTTTATTGAGAACACTAAGTTTAATACAATATTTTGATATCCAGAGTTGATAGGGCAAATATATACAAAGCTCCAAAGAGAACAAACTCTAGCTCAATTATCATTACTGTATGCCATGTGTCTATAATGCGGATGCCCTTGAGTTTGACATATACTTAATCTTTCATCTTTCTCTTTCTATCTTCGATCACCCAGGCCAGTGGTCTAACCAAAGAAACTTTAAAATGATAACATGTGATTTAACTGTTGCTGTACTGATTGAAAAGAAAATTGCCCGTTGTAAAAGCCATCATGATACAGATGTGAAATATAAAAGATATCTATAGCCTGTCGCTGCACCTCTTACTCAGTTTAAATAATTTTCTGAAGATAAACAGAAATTAATAGTCAAGGGCATTGAAAAACGAAGACTATTTATAGCAAGAAATGAGGCAAACTCTTTAAGATTAAGCTTCAAGGAACAAAATTCACACATTCTCCTTCATTCTCCTAGATTACACAGAAAAACCAAATATTGACACAGAATGACAGGCTTCTTGAGAATATCCATGAATTCAACGTAAAATTCAGTGGGCTCTCTCAATGGCGAGTCTTTATTATTGTGATAGATTTGCACATTTCTTGTTGCATCTGTTGCAGACCCAGTGCTGGAGTCAGACGGTCTGCCAGCAGCAGTGGGAAACTTCTGAAACCAGCCTCAACCAAGTCTGTGCACTTCAGTACCCAGATATAAAGCTAGAGAGAAGACATTATACATCTGTACTGAAAGCATCTTAACATCTACTAAAACAATTGGTTAGATGCAACCACTGGTTGATAATCTGTAGAACTATTGTAAAAAATGTAACTTATATTTTTACATAATATATATATTGATGTTTCAGGTGCTAAAATTGAACTTGAACTCTAATATGCTAATAGGTTTTCTAGTAGATAGCAAATTGTTCCTATGGGACATAGTTGTCAAAAAAGTATATTAATCAATTCTGAATGGGGAAAATAATATACCAAAAATTGTCATTTCATAATGTCGATATCTTTGAAAAGGTTTACTCTTTTATTTAAAAATCAAAATTACATAATAATTGTGACTTGATTTTAAAATTAGTATATCATGAAATATCTATTCGTCATATGTTTATATAGAGACATAACCTGATATTATGGTGATAGGAATACTGAGAACTAATTCTGTACCATTTAAATTTTGTACTCAGTTTGTACATTAAGTGTGATGATGTGAAGCATGCTGGTGCCTTTTACACTTACAGTATTATTAGCTGACACGAGATATAGAGTAAGAAATCTAAAATTCGCCACATATCTGAAATTCGCCACATATGAAAATACTAATAAAATAAATGAATTGTGGTGAGATTTGTTGACTGTATAGTAAATTAAGGCTTTTTGAACTGAAAAATACCAATTTTTAGACAAAACATCATTTTCTTCATAAAATTAACTAAGGTTTTAGAGGTGGCGAATTTTAGATTCCTGGCGAATTTTAGATTTCTTACTCTACCTCAAAAATGTTTTTCTTCCTAAATTTTACTACTTCTGTAAAGAGTTCCAGAGTACTCAGTGAAATATTATTTAGAACACAAAATTGAGAGTGTACGAACTTTTTTATTTCATAACAGCATGCAGTTTTCCATAATATTTTTATAAAATTGGCCTCAATAAATCAGTTTCTGTGATTTTTGAAGGAAAATATTCGAGTTTAAAAGTTATTACTCACTTTAGCATAATTTATTAAATACAGATGTACTAAATTTAATTGTTTAACTTGTAAAATTGATTTTATTAAATATTAATTTTCCTGTCTTTGTAAACAGATAATTTTCTTAATAGTACAAACTTATTTAAACTTTACTGCATTTATACATGATAAATTCTGTGATATTTCTTCATTGTAATATTATAAAATCTGTGATATATTCTCAACTGCAGAACAATTCATATTCCAGTAAAACTTTTATGCAAAAATTCTTACAAAGTAAAAAGTTTTATCACCAAAATGTGTGATATATGGGTTTGCTAAAGCTCCAAATTACTTAAATGTTTGCTTTTGATATTTATGCATTTGTGATGTCTATGTTGTGTGTTTAGTTTGGAAATATCATCTATAGTTTTCTTTCATACCTCGTTTAATTTCTGTCTTATTATAGAGTTTTGAAAATTTACATATTTGCAACAATTCCCCACACATTTACAAACTTGTAAATTTTATTTGATTAAATGTAGTTTGTATAAGCTACAAGCTTAGCATGATCATTGTTAAGAGGACACTCAATGGATATAAAGAGCAATTGGGGCTCACCATATCACCCAGAAGATCATAGAGACGGTCTGCAGTTACATTAACTGACCTAGACTTTGCAGATGACATTGCACTGTTATCAGACAAATATAACAAGCACAAAGCATACTGTCAAGATTTCAGAGAGAGTGCCAAATAGTTGGCCTTACTCTCAATGCCAAACCAAATGCCTAACATACAGCATAGAAACAGAGGGGACTGCTCTAAAAACAAATGACGGTATTCAATTAGGAAAAGTAGGAGATTTCAAATACCTGGGATCATGGTTTGACAGCACTGATAAAGACATAAAAATTAGGAAAGCACAAGCTTGGCAAGCACTGAACAAGATGAACTGCATGTGGAATTCGAATATGAGGAAAGAAATCAAAGTTAGATTCTTTGTAGCAGCCGTTGAATCTATACTTCTATATAGCTGTGAGAGCTGGACAGTAACTCCAAAGATAGAACGTATGTTGAATGGCACTTACACCAAGATGCTCAGGAAAGCCACTAATGTCAAATGGTGGGAACACAAGACAAATGCTGAGGTGTATAAAGAACTCCCACTTCTTGGTAATAAAATAGCAGCAAGAAGAATGAAAAAATAGCATATGACCAAGCCACCTGCTAGGTGATGCTTAAGCAGTCCCGAGGTGACCTAGATAGTGACATATAGCATTCTTCCTTCTTACGAGTTGCAATTTTGGCCTCACCCCCAGCTTGATACTGTGCTGACACTTCTCCATAACAGTGTTACAGGAAGAGGCAGTCCTAGCGAAAGTAACTGTAAAATTGATGGTAGATATATTCTGCCTAGCTTGATGTTCAAGTTCCTTAAGAACTTGTAGGGGAACCTTGCCCACAGGGCTTAGGGGAAGTACAGATTTTAGCAAAATCTGTATTGAGTTCTTGAACCAGATCTTCAAAACAAGGTTGTCCCACCTTGTAGTATTTGGCTGTTGAAGCGGGGGGTTATGTACTTACCCTCGGGTAAATTAGAGGCCAAGAAATCTTGTTCAAACTTCTCAAAAGCATCTTTGGGGTTTAAAGGGAGCATAGCAGAAGGGCCTCTTGGCCTAAGCTCCTGTTGGCCTTTCTCGTCTAGGCCTAGCACAGTGATAGAGGACCTAGGCAAGGTGTCCCTGGGATCAGGGAGATCCAGAACTTGCCTAAAAGTTTCCACTTCCTCAGCATATTGTGAGGGGAGGTCAGACATGTCTACCTCCCTGTAAAAGACTGGATCTGTGCTATCCTAATGTTCAGGCTCAGGAGGAGCCTTTTGTTGAGGTTTTGCAGCCTTTTTAATTGGAACAGAGGACTCATCTTCCTCTGAAGATGATGACTGAGAATAATACTTTGCCCGCACCTTATGCTTCCTTTTGTCAGAATGTTTTTTGGCTTTTGAACACATCATTCTAGGTTGTTCCGACTTGGAATGATGATCCGAGTGGTCAGATTCAAGATCTAAGTGCCTGGAAGCATGCTCAGGCTGGACACTTTGAGTGGACTTTGGAGGAAGTGGTGGTCCATGATGGTCTGTGTCCATTGGTTGAGCATCCGAGTGGTCAGACGCCCGAGTCATGGAAATTGAAGTCCGAGTCGTAATGGGGACAGGCTATTTACTGGGTCCAGCTTCAGGTAAAGAGTCGGACGTCTGAACTACATCCGACTCGGAGGCTTTTTTCATAGAGTGCATTTCGTCTCTGAGAGACTTCATAGCCTCCAGCATGGACACCTGAAAAACCCCCATTTGTTGTTGAAGTTGGATGTTAAATTGCCAGATTCCCTACATATGGGGCAATAATTGTGTGTGTCAAAGGGGAAACAGAAGTGACGGCATTTAGATGATCTGGGCTTAGCACCCGTTTGGTGGGAAGACATTTTTACTGCAATAAAATAATCCGAGTCGAAACATGGAAAACTCACAAGACAGAAATATTTAAGAAATACTTGTCCTGTGTTGTTCAAACTATATCAGAATAATCTATATAACAAGAGGAGAGTGCCCGTGAACGGGCACTGTGTCAGCTGACTGAATGTTTTTGATTTGTGATGGTGATAATGAGAGGAAAGCATAATTATCAGGGAAAGGGCTGTACAGAAATATAGTAAATGGTAACTCAACAGCATGTTCGAAAGATATTCCGAAGCTGACAGAAGAAAAGGACAAAAAAGTTGTGCCCTGCAAATGGTATTATGAAATAAAGTAACAAGGTAATTGTTTAAGTGTAAAAAGTAGGTTAAAAATATTTAAAGAAATACTATCAATGCAATATCCTCGTTCGACCATGAAGAAGGGGTCCAAAGGTCAAATCTGACCATACCAAAAGATTCCCAGCCAAAGAATTTAGGATGGTTTACCATCCCAAACCTCTCGGACCAATAATAAGTGAGTCATAGGCACTTTTTAAGTTTGGCTATCCTTGTTTGACCTTGAAGGAGGGGTCCAAGGTCAAATCCGACCACACAAAAAAATTCCCAGCCCATGATTTCCTGTAGCTTGTTTACCATCCCAAACTTGTAGGACCAATAATAAGCGAGTTCTAAGCAATTGTAAGTTTGGCTATCCTCAATTGACCTTGAAGGAGGGGTCCCAGGTCAAATCCGACCACACCAAAAGATTCCCAGCCCATGATTTTCTATAGGTTGGTTTTCCATTCGAAACCTCTAGGACCAATAATAAGCGAGTTATAAGCATTTTAAGTTTGGCTATCCTCATTTGACCTTGAAGGAGGGGTCCAAGGTGAAATCCGACCACACCAAAAAATTCCCAGCTCATGATTTTCTATAGGTTGGATATACAATGATTTACTCAACAGTGAGAACCTGAAAGAAGCTATTGCTCAGCTATGCCATGACATAGAGGTCTGCAATTTCAATATGTTATAGCTGACCAAAACGTCTGTGAATAACATATTTAACAAAATACTCTAAATGTAATAGTTTTCAAGTTACAACTGATTTACTCAAGAGTGAGAACCTCAAAGTAACTATTACTCAGCTATGCAATGAGCTACATGTCTGAATTTTTGCTCTGTTATAGCTGACCTAAAAGTAGGTGAACAACATATTTAAGCAAAATACTGTAAATGCAATAGTTTTCAAGTTACAACTGATTTACTCAATAGTGAGAACCTGAAAATAGCTATTGCTCCGCTATGCCATGAGCTATAGGTCTGTAATTTCACTATGTTATAGCTAACCCAAAAGTAGGTGAACAATATATTTTAACAAAATACTCCAAATGCAATATTTTTCAAGTTATAGCTGATTTACTCAACAGTCAGTGCCTGAGAATAGCTATTGCTCAGTTGTGCCATGAGCTACAGGTCTGTAATTTCACTATGTTATAGCTGACCCAAAAGTAGCTGAATAACATATTTGCACAAATTTCTGTAAAGGCAATAGTTTTCCAATTACAACTGATTTACTCAACAGTGAGAATTTCAAAGTAGCTATTACTCAGCTATGCAATGAGCCACAGGTCTGGAACTTCACTATATTATAGCTGACCCCAAAATAGGTGAATAACATATTGCAACAAAATACTCTAAATGCAATAGTTTTCAAGTTATAAGTGATTTACTCAACAGTGATAACCTAAAAGTAGCTATTACTCAACTATGCCATGAGCTACAGGTCTGAAATTTTACTATGTTATAGCTGACCCAAAAGTAGCTGAATAACATATTTATACTAAATTCTCTAAATGCAATAGTTTTCAAATTACAAGTGATTTACTCAACATTGAGAACTTCAAAGTAGCTATTACTCAGGTATGCAATGAGTCACAGGTCTGGAACTTCACTATGTTATAGCTGACCCCAAAATAGGTGAATAACATATTGCAACAAAATACTCTAAATGCAATAATTTCCAAGTTATAAGCGATTTACTCAACAGTGATAACCTAAAAGTAGCTATTACTCAGCTATGCAATGAGCTACAGGTCTGAAATTTTACTATGTTATAGCTGACCCAAAAGTAGGTGAACAACATATTTAAGCAAAATACTGTAAATGCAATAGTTTTCAAGTTACAACTGATTTACTCCATAGTGATGACCTAAAAGTTGCTATTACTCAGCTATGCCATGAGCTACAGGTCTGAAATTTTACTATGTTATAGCTGACCCAAAAGTAGCTGAATAACATATTTATACTAAATTCTCTAAATGCAATAGTTTTGCAATTACAACTGATTTACTCAATAGTGAGAACCTCAAAGTAGTTATTACTCAGCTATGCAATGAGCTACAGGTCTGAAATTTTACTATGTTATAGCTGACCCAAAAGTAGGTGAACAACATATTTAAGCAAAATACTGTAAATGGAATAGTTTTCAAGTTACAACTGATTTACTCAATAGTGATGACCTAAAAGTAGCTATTACTCAGCTATGCCATGAGCTACAGGTCTGAAATTTTACTATGTTATAGTTGACCCAAAAGTAGCTGAATAACATATTTATACTAAATTCTCTAAATGCAATAGTTTTGCAATTACAACTGATTTACTCAATAGTGAGAACCTCAAAGTAGTTATTACTCAGCTATGCAATGAGCTACAGGTCTGAAATTTTACTATGTTATAGCTGACCCAAAAGTAGGTGAACAACATATTAAACCAAAATACTGTAAATGCAATAGTTTTCAAGTTACAACTGATTTACTCAATAGTGATGACCTAAAAGTAGCTATTACTCAGCTATGCCATGAGCTACAGGTCTGAAATTTTACTATGTTATAGCTGACCCAAAAGTAGCTGAATAACATATTTATACGAAATTCTCTAAATGCAATAGTTTTCCAATTACAACTGATTTACTCAATAGTGAGAACTTCAAAGTAGCTATTACTCAGCTATGCAATGAGCCACAGATCTGAAACTTCACTATGTTATAGCTGATCCCAAAATAGGTGAATAACATATGAAACAAAATACTCTAAATGCAAAAGTTTCCAAGTTATAAGCGATTTACTCAACAGTGATAACCTAAAAGTAGCTATTACTCAGCTATGCCATGAGCTACAGGTCTGAAATCTTACTATGTTATAGCTGACCCAAAAGTAGCTGAATAACATATTTATACGAAATTCTCTAAATGCAATAGTTTTGAAGTTATAAGCGATTTACTCAACAGTGATAACCTAAAAGTATCTATTACTCAGCTATGCCATGAGCTACAGGTCTAAAATTTTACTATGTTATAGCTGACCCAAAAGTAGCTGAATAACATATTTATACGAAATTCTCTAAATGCAATAGTTTTTAAGTTACAAGTGATTCTACTCATGATGGAAGTTACTGAAAAGCCCAAAAGTAGCTATTACTCACTTAGCTATTGAGACAGGCACCCAACTTACTCACCATATTGTAGCTATGAAAAAAGTAGCTGAATAACATATTTTAACAAAATGCTCTAAATGTAACACTTTTCAAGTTATAAATGATTTTATGCATGATTTCATGAATTTTAATGCATTAAAAATTATTAAAAAAATTTATTAAAAAAAAGTAAGACAGATCCAGGTCTCATACTCACACAAGAGAATCTACCTCTGGCCTAGTACATATATGCAAGATATGAGAGAAATCCCTGCAATAGTCACTGAGAAAATTGTGATTAAGTGTTGAAATTTTCACACTTTTGGTGGGGGTACCCCCCTTGTAATGTCTCTAGCAAACAGACGAACAGACAGATTTGCATGCCTTGAACAATTTTTCATCCTCGATAGATAAGGTATCTTTTAAAAAAAACAGCACGTCTCTAGGCCTTGTAGTTTTGGAGGAGAAGTTGTTCACGCGGACGCGCACGCGGACGCCCACGCCGCAGAGTGACGACATAATGTCAGCTGACATAATAAAAAGAAGCCAAATTCTCCCAAAACAGTGAGTTGTCAGACTTTCTAAGGAACACAGGTGAAGCTATGTTGGTAGAAGCCAGCCCTCATGATAAGTATTGGGGAGCAGGCTACTCTCTTGATGATGATGAAATATGGGATCCATCAAAATGGAAGGGCCTAAACACATTGGGGAAAATGCTTTGTGACATACGAGACAATATCAAACTTAGTTAATTGAAGTGAGTTATCATTGACCTTCTTAGATTCATTTTTGTGAATCAAATTAAGATAGTGCTTGTACTAAAATATAGCTGTTTTTGTAAGAAATTAATATTGATGGTAGTGAAAGTTTTGACCTTACATTGACATTGTTGACTTTTGATTGACTTTTCATTTTAGATAAATCAGTTGTCAAAGTTCTGTTGAATATTTGAATTAGTTTAAAAGGTTATATATCCTTTCCTTATATTTAAGGATTCTTGTTCTGTTATGTTTATTTCTACTAAACTTTTCATTTCTTACAAATCATTTATTAGTTGTATTGAATATCTTCAAGTCAGGTTAAAAAGTAATGATCCCATTCTTTACATTTGATGAGCCCTGTTCTTCTATGAAGTCTACATTTGCTTAAATAGTTTTTTGCGAGAAATAGACAAATATTAGGTCACTTGTTTATAATGCAAAAATCTAATATTATAGCATGTCATAGTCTCAATATTTTTGGTAAGCCGGGTTCAACTCTGCTACAATTCTTAATAAATTTGATTTCATATTTATATTAAGTACTGGCTGTTGTAAAAGACTTGACTTTGAACTTTACACTATATATAATGTGTGCATTAAAATCTGTCAAGCTTAAAAGTGTGGTAGAATTGAAATTATATTTGACTTTCCACTGAGATTCATCTATATGTGAATAAATTTAATCTATATCTGAACTAGTGTGAAAAGTAATATACTTTGCCCTACATTTAATGATTTTGGTTTTGTTTTGAAGCCTTCTTGTTATATAGCCTGTGGAAGAAGCTTAGCTGATCACTCATTTAGAAACCAAAACAATTCTGATTTAGCATGCAGTTTTAACTTCTTTGTAGTACAAAGTTTGTACTGAGTTCGGATGTGTATTTCACATATTTGGATACATGTAATTTTGTATTTGAAATTTACATTAACCCTGGTTGTTGTAAATGACATAAAATCCAAACTTTGACTTTGTATTTAACTTTTCATATAATGTGTGTATCAGTACCAGTGTGAATTAAAATCTGTCAACCTGTCTGGTTGAGTAGAATGTATTATGTTCCACAGAGATTCATTTAATGAGCATGTCTAATTTGTGAAAATGATGCAAATGCAATGTAATGTACAGAGATCAACATCAAAGGTCCCTGAATCCATTGTAAAAAGTTGTGTTGCTGTAAAGCAACACTATGCACACTTACTTGAGTTAGTTAGACTGAGTGTTACACCTTAAAAACTTCAATGAACAACTGTATCAGTTAAAGTAACATACCAGTTCCTTACATTTAATGATCCTTGTTCTGTCATTACTTTTTAAAAATATTTTGAGGTTGCAGTAGATCAGTATTAAGCCATCAGTCAAAAGCCTAATTACATATGATTTATCATATACTTTTAATTCTTTGTAGCAATCTGAATTTGATTGGGTGTTTCACAAATTTAATAGTTTTGGATCAACAATTTAGATTAAGCCATGACTATTGTAAAGTACAAGGAACCCTAACCTTGATTTGAGATTCATATTATATATATTGTGTATTTTATTCAGTGAGTATTATAACTTGTTTGTAACAATCTGAACTTGATTGAGTGTTTCACAAATTTAAAATTTTTGGTTTAACAATTTAGATTAAACCATGACTGTTGAGTACACAGAACCCTAATTTTGATTTGAAATTTATATATATATATATATATATATATATATATATATATATTGCGTATTTAAATCTGTGTATATTAAATCCTGTCAATCTTGAATTTTTGTTAGAATAAAAATTATTTTATTTTCCTCTGAGATCCATTTAGTGAGATTAACAATATAGGTTATGATTTTCAATAATAGCTCAATTATCGATTAGTAATCCCTTGTTCAGGGTTGTGGTTATGTAAAGCAGTACTATGCAAACTCATGGGAGCTAGTCTTATTAAATTAGTAAAATATTTGTACACACTTGTAAAACAACTGAAGCTGTAAAGTAACATATTATTTCCTTATACTTAATGATTTTTGTTCTGTCAGGAATGTTTTTTCCATTGCAAGGTGTTCATGAGATAAGTAGATAATCGACTTGCCTATAAACAATATTGAACCATCAGAATAATCCAAATTATTCTGACCTAGCATGCAGTCTAAAACTTCCTTAAGGTTAAGTGAGTTTTGCCGTATATTTTTTATGAACCTAAATAATTTTGAAATTGATTACTCTGATCAATATCTAGAATACCTTATCAGACGTGATGTCATTACTATATAGTAATGTAACTATATATTGCTTTGGTTTGAGTCGTTTAATTATTGATGTTTTTTATAGGAACTTGTTTTGTAGAATATTTGCCTGCAACATAACACAATAATGCTTTCTTCTCTCAGCACTTGCTCATTATACTTGGTCATTGAGCAAGTCGAGCACTTTATATCAAGTCTTACTTTGTCGTTTTTATTTACATACATGAATTGTTTATGTTTTTTTGAAATAGGTGAGCATACATGGTTTTTCTATGTTTTCAAGACATTAATAGTTACACACTGTTTTTTAATTCTTTTAAATATTCTAACAAAAATGTCTCTATATTCCTGGGCTAAAGCTAGATTTCCTAAGTTGCCGAGAGAGTCCTATGCAATATTGAATGACCATTGGTGAGGAGCTAGTAGTGTTGTCAGCAAACTGTCAAGGTCTACAAAATAAAAATAAACGGATGGATGTAATTGATTATTTTCAAAAAAAACTAAGGCAGCCATAATTTGTTTACAGGACACACACTGGACACCCAGTGATGAATCGAATGTGAGGACCATCTGGAAAGGAGATTGTATCCTTAATGGTTGTTCCTCCAATTCTAGAGGTGTCGCCATACTGTTTAATACAAATTTTGAATATAAAATTCTATCAGTACATAAAGACACTGAGGGCAATATGTTAAGTGTAGATATTAATATTGGAGAGATTTCAATAACACTAATAAATATATATGGGCCAAATAGAGATTCTCCTGACTTCTTTGGCAAGATTAAGGCAATTATTGAAACAAGCAATCAAATGTATACTATAATTTGTGGAGATCTTAATTTAGTACTGAATCCGCAGCTTGACTGTGACCAGTACAAGCATGTCAACAATCCTAAATCTCGTGATACTGTTATCGAACTAATGAATACCTTTGATTTAAAGGATACATTTAGACTTATGCACCCCTTCCTTAGGAGATATACGTGGAGAAGAAAAACTCCCCTACGTCAAGCGCGACTTGACTATTTTTTGGTTTCCCATCCAATGCATGATATCATAACCAACTGTTCGATTAATCCAGGTTATAGAAGTGACCATTCAAGTCTTCAGATAAAAATATTGCTTAGTAAGTTCGACCGTGGTAGGGGGCTCTGGAAGTTAAACTGCAGCCTTCTAAAGGATGATAAATACATAAGTCTTGTTAATAAACTTATACAAGAAGAAAAACTAAAATATGCTATCCCGGTATACAATTTAAACTATTTAAACATAATGTCTAGTGAAGATATTGTGTTTACCATAAATGATGGAATTTTCTGGAAATGCTGCTACTAAGAATTCGAGGCGAAACCGTAAAATACTCCTCATATTGTAAAAAACAAGAGCATGAGCATGAAAACAGGCTAAAAAATGAGATTGAACATCTTGAAAATAGTTTTAATCCAGTATCTTTCAAAATTTTGGAAGACAAAAAAACAGAATTGGAAGCATTAAGACAAAAAGCCATAATTGGTAGTGTGATAAGATCACGCGCAGAGTGGATAAACGAAGGGGAGAAACCTACCAAGTATTTTTGTTCTCTTGAAAAGTATAATTATATTGAGAAAACAATTAAATGTATTCAACTAGATAATGGTGAAACATTAACTGATCAAAAAAGTATTCTTGATGAAATAGCAAAATTTTACTCTACTCTTTTTGCACAAAATGATCATTCTCCCTCAGATCAAAATTTACATAAACTATTTGAAGGAAAGAACATATACAAACTAACACCTACAGAATCTATGAAACTTGAAGGTAAGCTAAAACTAGAAGAAATTAGTAATGCTTTAAAACAAATGAAAAACAATAAGTGTCCTGGTGTCGATGGATTTCCGGCAGAATTTTTCAAAACTTTCTGGGATAAACTGAAATACTTTGTTTTGCGCGCCTTAAATTTTGCCTTTGATACAGGAGAATTATCTGTCTCCCTTAGAACATGTGTAATAAGCTGCCTACCAAAAGGTGATAAACCACAAAAATTTTTAAAGAACTGGCGGCCCATCTCACTCTTATCTGTCCTGTATAAGATAGCTTCCACCGCAATTGCCAATAGATTAAAAACCGTCCTTATAAAACTAATATCTGATACACAGTCCGGTTTCATAAGTGGGAGATTCATTGGAGAAAATACACGTCTTGTGTATGATATCATGCACTACCTAGAAAAGAACAAGCTACCTGGCCTGCTAATGTTGGTTGACTTCCAAAAGGCTTTTGACTCTGTTTCTTGGATATTCCTGAATAATGTGCTCAAGTTTTATAACTTCAGAAGGGATTTTTGTCACTGGATAAATGTTTTGAATAAAAATATTCAAGCTTCAATTCTTCAGTCTGGTCACTTATCCTATTTTTTTGCCATACATAGAGGATGTCGTCAAGGTGACCCTATCGCTTCATATTTATTTCTACTTTCTGCACAAATTCTGTATCTTATGGTATTTTATAACTGTAAAATCAATGGTATTACCATTAATAATAATCAATACAAAATTTCACAGTTTGCTGACGACACTACATTGTTTCTCGATGGCACTAGTGACTCTCTTAAGGCAGCACTCAATACTTTAGAAATTTTTGGCTCGCTTTCAGGTCTAGTTGTTAATAAGGATAAAACAAAACTTATTTGGTTGGGGAAAAAGAAACGCTCAACAGACATGTATGATACTTGTGAGAATTTGGTTTGGGGTGCAACTGAATTTGATTTGCTGGGACTTCATTTTTCTGTTGACCTAGAAAATATTACTACTCTGAATTACCTCCCAATTTTAAACAAATGCCAGAAAATCATAAACCAATGGAAAAGACGAAAATTGTCTCCACTGGGTAAAATTACAATTATAAAAACATTCATATTATCAAGTTTTAACCATATTTTTACTTCTCCTCCAGCCCCAAGTACTTTTCTGATCAAAAAATTAAATAATCTTGTATACTCTTTTATATGGGACAATAAACCTGATAAAATAAATAGAAAACAGATAACAAACTCATACTTTCATGGGGGCCTAAAAATGGTTGATATTGATGTTTTTATAAAATGTCAAAAACTCACTTGGATGAGGAGATTGATTCAATCACCTGATGTGCCTTGGGCTAAACTCTTTTCAAGTTTAATCTGTGCTGAAAAGTTCTATTTATTGGGCCCTCTTTGGACCCAAATCACAGCTAGTAATATTTCAAATGACTTCTGGAAGGAAGTTTTCATGGCATGGGGCTCCTTGCTTGATAAGAGGGAGCCTGCTAAATTTGAATTGCTATCTTGTCCAATCTGGTACAATTCCAAGATTTCAACAGAGCCACTCTTCTACCCCCATTGGTACAAGGCTGGTATTCTAACACCTCTCGATTTACTTAACAGTGATGGTAACCTAAAAACCTTAGAGGAAATCAGACTTCAATATGGAGTGAAATCAAATTTTTTAGAGTATTTGAGAATTCAGAGATCTTTGAAACGGTTCTTAAATAACTATGATCTCAGTGAGCTCGATCTTGAAAGACCTTTTCTGCCTCTCTACATAAAGCTGCTTTTATATCATAATAAAGGCTGTCAGCAATTCTACAAAATTTTGCTGGAAGACTTTGACAATCACACTCTCAGAAATAAATGGTGTAACATTCTAAACATTGATATAAGTAAAAATGATTGGACTAATATATTCAAAATCTGCTTCAAAACTTTGCAAAGAAACGATTTAATTTGGTTTCAATACAGGATTATTCACAGATTACTCGGAACTAAAGCATATCTGAAAAAACTAAATATATGTGCCACTTCATCCTGTAATTTTTGCAACTTGTCTGAAGAGACACTTCTCCATCTTTTTACTTCATGTCCGGTTGTAACAGAATTTTGGAATAGCTTAAAAACTTGGCTCCAGCAAACTTTCGGTCTGTACCTTGAACTAGATCCGCAGTTGATTATATTTGGCATTCTGGAAAATGATTTAGATTTTTTCCCCAAAAATTGCATTATTTTGACTGCTAAAAAATTTATTTTTGACAGTGCAAAAAATTCTAAAGTACTGAATTTGAATAGATTTAGAGCCTACTTTAAAGGAATATTTAGTGACCAGGAATATATTGCTAAAATTAATTGTAACACTGAAAAATTTCAGGCAAGTTGGTCTGTTTTTCACAGACTGAAGAATATTTGAGTATTATTCAGTATGCTTTGCTTTGTACTTGTATGTGTGACCAATATATGTGCTAGATTTGCAATTCTTGTATGCCATTTTGTTTGTACATAATTATGTTACTTAAAAAGAAATAAAAAAAATTAAAAAAAAATTAAAAAAAAACAGATAGCTGAAAATTAACATCCAACAATACGTATATTCCGAGAAAACAGTAAAACTATTGAGAGATTTTTCAAACGCTTTCCAATATGGCGGCCAACAAGAGAAGGATGAATTACCAAACGACACTGCTATGGTACACACTAAAACGCGGACTCGGTTAAATCCAAATGTCCATTTTTCTTGGTCGTTGGCCGGGGTCCTGCGGCCTCCCGAGTTAGCATTCAGTCCCACATGGTAAGCTATTGTAGCGCAATAAAAGCAATAGTTTTCAAGTCACAAGTGACTTTACTCATTTTGGAAGGTACTCAGAAAAATCAGAAAGTAGCTATTACTCACTTAGCTATTGGGATAGGCTCCCAAGTTACCATGTTGTAGCTATGAAAAACAACATACTTTAACAAAATGCTCTAAATGCAATACTTTTCAAGTTATAAGTGATTTTCTGCATGAAATCATGAATTTTAATGAATTAAAAATTATTTTTAAATTCATAAAAAATAATTAAGAAAAATATGTCTGATACTCACACAAGGGAATCGACTTGTGGCCTAATACATATACACTTAAAAAGAGAGAAATCTCTTCAACAGTCAATAAGGAAATTGTGATAAAGTGTTGAAATTTTCCCACTTTGGGTGGGGGTACCTCACTTCGAACAGCTCCGGTGAAAGGATGAACACACAGATCTGCATGCCTTTAACAATTTATCATCCTCAATGGTTGAGGTATCTTTTAAAAGTAACAGCATGTCTCTGGGCCTTGTACTTTTGAAGAACTTGTTCATGCGGATGATCTGCATACACAGACACCACAGAGTGGTGCCATAATGTCAGCTGAGAAACAAGTCAGCCAACATAAAAATGTACAAACATGTATATCATAGTGTATTAATCTGATAATCGTGGCTAAAGTTAAGCTAAACCCAAAACATGTCTAAGCAGTTGCGTGACCGTGTTTAAACTGAGTTTAATACCTCGGATGTTTTGAGTCACCTAGGAGTAGGTACCAAAGCCAATGTTTTTGAAAATTTCATTGGTGATAAAGGTGAATTGTGATTTCATCAAGTGATGATGTCATGAGTTGTAACAAAATCAATGTGATGTATTGGTGACATCATAGCATCATATTGTACCTGGATGGGTTGTTGCATATGCTTATGAGATCCATCTAGAGGTAGACTATAATTGATGCAGTGAACAAGGTTTCACCCAAGAGGCTCATCAGATGCCAGAATGACTTAAATCTGTGAGTTAAATGGTGGCAGTAGACCTTGCAGGTGCTAAATAAAAGTTAAACTGAATGGTTAACACCTTATGGTAGAATTTGGTCATACTTATTGGCTAACAGGGCCAATAAACACCTATGCCCGAGTGCTGTGGGCTGGTGTTTCTGATGGAGATAGTGCAAGCAATTTGGGATCAGGTTTCGGTGGTACCTGGAAAGTAGGATGAATTCCTAAGTTGAAAACACTTGGGTTCCTAGGCAACAGTGGTAGGGACCCTTTTCCTGAGTGGTGAGATGACTGGGCAACCTGGTGCTCCAAGAGATTAAACTAGATTGGGCCAACTCGGCGCCAACATATCCCCAGACAGGTCATCACTCACGCCACAGGTTTTGATCGGGAATTTTTTAAAACATAATTACCCATTATTATATGAACTTCAGCACATCAATCTACTCTGTTTATATCTTCCCAAGGAAGCTGGTGTATCCCCAGACGCCGAATACATAACTCAAATTATATTTTCAATCTTCCTGCAATGATAACTCTAAACCTATTTTCAAAGTATTTAAATGATTGATGATTGAATGTCCATTCTAAAATAATAATCCCAAAAGAGCATATCTGTTTCTATATTTGTTGACAAATAAAATATTATTTTTAACTCAACTCATCATACTTTTCAATCTTCCTTCAAAGTATTTAAATGATTGATGATTCAATGTCCATTCTAAAATTCATAATCCCAAAAGCGCATATCTGTTTCTATATTTGTTCACAAATAAAATTATTTATATTATTATTTTATTATATTATTTTTAGAATTTGCAAATTGTTTTCAGTTATTCATTTCCTCTATACCTACATATGTGGTCCATATATATGCAACCTAAATATGTGACACAATCTCAGTTCTGACTCCCCTTTGTGTTATATGTAATGAAGCCCACCACCTCCCACCCCCACCCCTCTCCCCTTCTCCACACCTCTCTCACTATTACACAAGATCTGCAACCCCATTGTTTCTCATCTGATATCATTAAATACCTTTGTTTATTTAGTGTCACTCAATATAGCTGGAGGTCCCAGAGGTGGGTGGGGGGAATCCGGGTGGGGGATGTGGGTTGGGACTACAAAGAGATGGAGTGCTACAGCATAAATGGTAAACAAACAATCTATATAAAAGGGGTACTCAAATACAAAAAGAATTGAGAATTTTAAGTATGTGATTATCAACTGAAATGAGTTCATAACTGTAGGAGATGTGCCAAAATTAACTGAGGCAAGTTGAATAAAACTGGGCTAGTTGAGGGTTAAAAATCCCCTAGTTTTACTACATAAGGATATAATTTCATTAATATTGGGACTTAAAGCTCACTTAAAGTGTCCATTTTGTCTACTTGAATATGTTTAACCAGTTTCATTTTAAAAAGTTAAAAACTCAGCAAGCAGAAGTATAACACACAGAAATAAGTTCTTGAAAGACTAAGATAGCCATAACATTATTAATATTCAAAATTTAAATAGACAGGCATTTCCTTTTAAAAATTCAAAGATTTCAGCTCTATAACCCACATAGTTTGACAGTTACTGGGCTTTAAAGTGGCATAATGTCCATAAATTGGGTTTCTGTGGGCATTTTACAATTGTTAAAGAGACCTTAGCAACTAAACTACAGATCTGAAACTTTTTGGGGAACATACATAACAAACAAAAATTATACATAATACAGTTTAAGACTTGTCACACTAAGCATTTCCAAATAACAGGGCAAAATACGGAAAAAATGTCAAAAAAGGCACTTGGGTGAGTGTCTATGGCCCTCATACACAGGTTAAATGTCTACTAAAAACCTTGATTTTCGGCATATGTAAACAGGACATAATAATGCATTCCCAGATGGGATTTCAGCTCCATCAATCACATAGTTTAACAGTCACAGGGCTTAAAGGTGGTAAAAAGTCCAAATATTGGGTCTCTGTGGGCCTTTTAGAGATCTCGATGTGGCTTTCAAATTAAAGCTTCAGACTTAAAATTTGTTACATACTAAGATTACACATAGAATATGTATCTGATAAAGTTTGAAACTTCTCAGACTTACCATTTCCAAGTTACAGAGCAAAATATGTGAAAAATGTCTTAAAAGGGTCACTCAGGTGGGTGTTTAAGGTCCTCATACACAGGTTAAATGTCTACTTGAAGCCTTGATTTTTGGCACATGTAAAAAGAACATAATAATGTATTCCCAGATGAGATTTCAGCTCTATCAGTCACATAGTTTAACAGTCACAGGCCTTAAAATTGGCAAAAAGTCCAAATACTGGGTCTTTATGGGGCCTTCTAGAGACCTAAATGTGGCCTTCAAATTAAAGCTTCAGACTTAAAATTTGTCACATACTAAGATTACACATAGAATATGCATCTAATACAGTTTGAAACTTCTTAGATTTACCATTTCCAAGTTACAGGGAAAAATATGTGAAAAATGTCTAAAAATGGTCACTCGGGTGGGGATTTATGGTCCTCATACACAGGTTAAATGTCTTCTTAAAGCCTTAATTTTTGGCACATATAAAAATAACATACTAATATCTTCTCAGATAGGATTTGAGCTCTATCAGTCACATAGTTTGACAGTCACAGGGCTTAAAAGTAGCAAAAAGTCCAAATATTGGGTCTTTGGGAGCCTTTTAGAGACCTCAATTTGACCTTCAAAATTAAAGCTTCAGACTTAAAATCTGTTACATACTAAGATTACACACAGAATATATATCTAATACAGTTTGAAACTTCTCAGACTTACCATTTCCAAGTTACAGGGAAAAAGATGTGAAAAATGTCTTATCAGGGTCACTCGGGTGGGTGTTTATGGTCCTGATACACAGGTCAACTGTCTATTAAAGGCCTAAATGTTGGGGCACATATAAGAAAACACATAGATATATTCCCAGATGATATTTAACTTAGATGACATAGTTTGAAAGCTACAGTGCTTGAAAGTGGCAAAAAGTGCATAAATTGGGTCTCTGTGGGCACTTTTGAGACCTTAAGTCGACCCCTTTGGGTAAACCTACAGCCCTAAAATTTTCTACAGACAAGGATTACATATCAAAGTTATACCTAGCGCAGTTTGAGACTCATCAGAATTATCACTTCCAAATTATAGGGCAAAATATGTGAAAAGTATAGCAAAAAATCCCTAAGTGGGGGTATTTATGGGCCTCAAATACAATTTTCTCCTCAACTTAAAGTCATGATTTTCGGCACATGTACTAAGAACATATTAATGTGTTGTCAGGTAAAATTTCAGCCAGCTGAGCATCATAGTTTGTGACCTACAGGGCTCTAAGTGGCCAAAAGTCCAATTTCTGACCTTAAGGTGGCCATAAGTTCTTTTTTACTGGGAGTTTAAGGTCACCTTAAAATAGGGATCTTCCTTTGGGCACCCTTAACATTTGTACCAAGTTTGAAAAAAAAATATTAATTTGTTTTTGAGTTATCGCGTCCACAAGGAAATTTCTACGGCGGCGGCGGTGGCGGCGCCACAGACCTGAATCCAATATATCCCCGACTTTCGTCTGGGAATATAATTATTTAAAACGTGGCAAGTGGAGCATAAGGAAGTCCTGGATTATTCTTGGACGTTTAGACCCTGTGGTGCATTGGTTCTCAACTGGTACTGCCAGTTGTGTTCCACGCACACTGGTTGCTTGAGGACTTAGACAATGGGCATGGATGAAATCTACAATGTGTATTTCAATGTCAGCAATGCCATGGTGATCAGATTGATTGAAGTGTTGGCCGATCGTGTTCTTGGTATTCTTAAAGTTAATACTAGAAAAAGGTTTTTGCTAACAAAAACGAGCGGCCCAGATGGAGATGTGGGGCTATTAAAGCTGTAGTTGTTGCGGTATGACACTGTAAGCAGAATGTAAGCTTTATTGTTTTGAAGTTAATATTATAGAAATTACCTCGCAATCTGTCAATAAGCCTTCTCTTAGGCTGTCCCACATACTGTATCTTGCAAGTTTTACAAGCGATACAGTAAATAAGGAGTCCACTCTGGTTTTTGTGGGGAAAAAAAACATGTTGTATTAATCTGTTAAGACTGCAGACATATTCTTATAATGATGTTCACCCTTTATGTTTAACAATAAAAAAAAGACTTGTGTTTACAGTGCAATTTATTAAACATTATAATGCACAATACACAATTTTCTTCCCTAAGATAACCTGTAGTAGCAGTTCTTTACAACACAGCATACAATCATCACAGAGCTGATTCTACATATTTCATATGATGGGAGGTGGGACGAAGATTGTGATCACACTCCATTGCACAAAAGGTGAAGAAGGATGTAAAAATAATGGGGCTGATTTCATTGCCTTTTTCTTGAAGTAGCATTGTCAATATCACACCCTTTCTTGTAAACATCAATTGAACAAGTTGTAAAAAGAACTGGTTCCATTTCATTCCATTATCAACCATGACCAATATACAGCAGTTCAGTGGATAATGAGACCACAGGCATTACACAGACATAAAGCCATACATTGTCTCATTACAAACTAATGACTGAAATACGCAAATAGGTCAAATAAAACGGCTTACTGTACTCTGTTCACTGATACTTTCTAGTGACCTATTGGTCAGTCTGATAAACAATCCATTTGTTATGACCTCTATGAGTTTGAGTCTAGGCAATAAGAGCAAGTGTTAAATACTATGGATCTATCCTAATATGACCCGGTTATTGAATCCACTTCACAGGTTATTTGCTGTCTAATTATTGTTGTGATACAGACAGTTTAAATTTTTTTTCTACCACACTGAATCAATGTGGAAGATATAGCATCAGAGATGCCCACACCCTACAGCCTGGGGAAACACATTGGACACAATCAAATATAAAAGAGTTGAAAAAGTACAACTATTCAGGTGTCTTCCAGAACAGAGTGAAAGGTATGTAAAGGTACAGGAGAAATAACACTTAAGAAAGATAAAATGTAAATGAAGATCTAATTTAATCTACTGCTTTGCAGGCGCAATATCTTCCCCACAAAGGGAAACTCAGTGCACTGACTTAACAAAAATCATTATCATAAGGAGAGTCGAGGGCCATTCAAGGTCAGTAATCCAATGGACAATTGCTAATCCGGTACATTTTCCAATGATCACCGCTGCCATGTTTGAACTGCTTCCAACTTAACATTGTGGAGACTCAGATTAGACAAATAAAAGAAAGATCGCAATTACATTGGACCAAAGCAAGAGTTGCTGGTGATTTGGCCACCCAGTGCACAACTGAGAGGAGTATTGAATAACCACATCAATTTATCAGAAGAAAAACCTTGCCCCAGCTGTCAAAATCTTCAATTATTGTCAGCGTTCAGGATTTTCTTCAGTTTCAACTGATATTCCTACATTTAAATATGAAATTATATAAGAAGGCTTTATTTTGTTTTGTATTATAGTGTTTCATAATTCATTGAATTAGTAGATACAAAACTCAAACGAAAGTGCATACTTTGTACCACATGAATCGACAAAGATAAGAGCACAAATAATGTTTTCCATCAAAACAAATGAAAGTCAAAAAATTAAATCATTAAAACAGGTTCTCAGTCTTGTCCACACATAAACTTGTTTTGACAGATTTTTTTAAGCAAATTGATAGTATTGTTTTTATCACGATCATGGTTCTTCTCTCAAATGCTACCACCAAAAAGGAAACATCTTGCCCTGTCTTGAGTATTTTTAATTTGAGAGATATTACAATTTTGATGCCATACAGACCAACTAGAGAAACATATATTTAACACAGCATGATGTGATATTCACTCTGTCAATCAATTTCTTAACATTAAGCCGCTAAACAAAACTTTTTTTAGAAAGATAATTAGATTATGATAAAAATAATTTAATTATGATTACTCGAATATCTCACAATAAAAGCAACACAGTAGGCTTTCCTCACTGAGAGCCTACACACTTTCTATTCCACTAAACAAAATAAATATGCCAAATACAAAAAATTACAATATGCTGCACAAACATTATAAGCATTAACAGATTATGGAATGACCAAAAGAAAAATTAACCTTACAAACATGTCATCAGAATATAATAAACAAACTTATTATTCAGTTTTACTGCACACATTTCAAGTGTTTTTAAAATGTAGACTAAATTTCAAAGCAAAAATAACTTAGCTAGCCATAAGTTACAGAGTGAATAAATATTTTAGTTTTTCCCAATACTGACGTATTTTGTTCCTTAATATGTACATATACATCAAACAAAGAACACAATGATATAAAGTCAGTTGTTATTAAAAATGAAACTTACAGTTTATCTTAATATGACAATATTAAAATGAAATAGCCAGCCTCGGCAGGCAAGAACCCCAGCCAGCAGGTACAACTAAATGGGCAACAACATTGAGATTTGGGAAAATCTTAGGAACAACTTCAGTTGTAAGAAGTATACATTATCCATGGAATGTTGTAAGATTCACAGGCCAAGATTTCTTACAAGTTGTTTTCATATTTTGAAGCCGTAGAACCAATTATAAGGGAAATATAAGTCCCTTTTGACATGATGACCCTACATAACCTTGAAGTAGGGGTCAAAAGTCAAATTTGACACTTGCAGAAGATTTGCAGAACACAATTTCCAAGAAGTTGTTTTCTCATTCCAAACCCCTAGGACCACTGATAAGGGAGATATTAGGGCTTTTTGATATGACCCCCCATTTGACATAAAATATGTGATATGGCAGCCATTATTTTTCAAAACAAGGCCAAAACTAGACCTACGCATCGGAGACCGATGCAAATTTGTATCCACCGAAAAGACAACTCACCAAAGCCAGTGAACCACTGTTTGACCTTGAAGGAGGGGCCCAAGGTCAAATCTAACATCAGAAAATTCCTAGCCCAAGATTTTGTATGAGTTGGTTTCGTACTGTAAACTTCTAGGATCAATAATAAGCTAGTTATAAGCACTTTTAACTTTGGCTATCCTCATTTGACCTTGAAGAAGGGGCCCAAGGCCAAATTCGACCACACCAGAAGATTCCAAGCCCATGATTTTCTATAGGTTGGCTTACCATCCCAAACCTCTAGGACCAATAATAAGCGAGTTATAAGCACTTTTAACTTTGGCTGTCCTCATTTGACCTTGAAGAAGGGGCCCATGGTCAAATCCGACCACACCAGAAGATTCCCAGCCCATGATTTCCTATACGTTGGTTTACCATCCCAAACCTCTAGGACCAATAATAAGCGAGTTATAAGCACTTTTAACTTTGGCTATCCTCGTTTGATCATGAAGGAGGGGCCCAAGGTCAATTCCGTCCACACCAGAAGATTCCCAGCCAATGATTTCCTATATGCTGGTTTACCATCCCAAACCTCTGGGACCAATAATAAGCAAGTTATAAGCACTTTTAAGTTTGGCTATCCTCGTTTGACCTTGAACGAGGGGTCTAAGGTCAAATCCGACCACACCAAAAGATTTCCAGCCCATGATTTCCTATATGTTGGTTTACCATGCCAAACCTCTAGTAGCAATAATAAGCGAGTTATAAGCAATTTTAACTTTGGCTATCCTCGTTTGACCTTGAAGGAGGGGTCCAAGGTCAATTCTGACAACATCAGAAGATTCGCAGCACATGATTTCCTATAAGTTGGTTTCACATTGCAAACCTCTAGGACCAATAATAAGGGAGATATAGACACTTTTAAAGTCCGCTATGTGGGTTACTTCAGCACTCCGTGGATAACCTTGAATTAAGAGCTTCAAGGTCAAATGTGTGCAAGGTTGTAGAGGACATGTATATCTGTTATACATATCACCTATGAAGAGATTCAACCTTCTACCTATGAGAAACAGCCAGTAGAAAAATGTCGATTATTTTCAAAGAAATGCCCGTGGCGGCCATCTTGAAGATATCCTGCAAATTTGGTGAACCTAGCTGCTGTCGTTTTCCTCTTAGAGCGTTAACGCCGAAAATCTCTCTACGCACGGCGGCGGCGTAGCAAACGCTAAACCAAAGTATCCAACGGATGCTTCCGGTGGATATAATTACCCTCAGGCAAGCTTTCGTAGCCATTTAAATTCGTGCAAATCTGACACAGCTAGCTGCAATATTTTAAATTTTAGAACATATCAATGATTTTCGAGCAATCAGCTATGGCGGCCATGTTGTTTTTTTCAAATGAGTACCATAATTTTTTTACAGACACATTTTCACTGCCATAAACATTCTCTGCAAATTTGGTGAAGATATCTTCATAACTGAATGAGATATAAAGCTTGATCTAAAAATGTGACAAACGTACACATGCATGCACACACACGCATGCACGGAAAGCATTTCTTAATCTCACAAGCCCGGCCTTCGCCTGAGGAAGATTAAAATGCAACTGTAGTAACATTGGTTTAATAGCACCCTTTTTCAATTAAGAAGTTTAAGACCAAAAAGTATTTGCCATGTGTTGCCATGGCAATAGGTCTTGTCAGATAACCTCCCAAAACTACTCAGCTATAGATCCTGTTTCGCTAAGATATCCTGAAAATTTGGTGATAATCCATACATCAGTTTAGGTTGCCATGGCAATAGTTGTTGCCAGATACCCCCAAAAACATAATTAGCTCTAGATCTTCTTGAGGTAAACATATCCTGAAAATATGGTAAAAATCCATGATGGGTTTAGGCTGTGGAACACCCACAAACTTTAAGACCCAAAAATCTTAAAAGTGTTGCCATGGCAACAGTTGTTACCAGATACTCCCAAAACCTAATTATCTCTTGGGGTAAACATAACCTGAAGATTTGGTTAAAATCCATGAATGGGTTTAGGCTGTAGAACACCCACAAACTTTAAGACCCAAAAATCTTAAAAGTTTTGCCATGGCAAAGAGTTGTTGCCACATACCCCCCAAAACCTAATCAGCTGTGGATCCTCCTGGGGTAAACATACCCTGAAAATTTGGCGAAAATCCGTTCATGGGTTTAGGCTCTGCAACACCCACAATTTTTAAGACCATAAAAAAATCTTAAAAGTGTTGCCATGGCAACGTTGTTGCCAGATACCCACAAAACCTAGTCAGCTCTAGCTCCTCTTGGGGTAAACATACCCTGAAAATTTGGTGAAAATCTGTGCATTGCTTAAGCTGTGAAACACCCATAAGCTATAAGCCTGCTGCCGCCCGGACAACGTAGGGGCTGACTAACCCCAGCCTTTATGGGCTTGAGTTAAAAATCAGTGAAGTTCTTCACCACATATTATACAAATACAAAGCATACACAAACCTTACATACACCAATGAGAGACTAATGATTCATCATCATAACATGTACATTTTTCACGACATAAAGAAAGCCATGAAACTGCTGTAAATAAGTTATGCAGATAGATAGCAAAGCAGAATGAAAGCCAAATGCATTATTTTGAAGTGATGTAGTATATAAATGTACAAACCTTTAGACTGGCACACGATTTGTGACTGAAAGGCCTGACAGCGTCTTGGCATTGGCAACACATTAGTTTTTCTGCTAGTACAGAAGTTAATGGTTATAAATAGCCTATTTGATGATAAAGATGTAATGTCTGATGATGGCAACAAAACCAAATTTTGAGAAATGAGCAGTTTGATTGTAACACACAATTTTTTTTTTATAAAAGTTTCCATGAATTGCTGCCAGAAATGCATGAAGAATTATTTGAAAGTGACAACCTACATGATTCTTCTCACAGTAAATTGACTACTGAGATCACTTCTGAAACCTGAACCAAACTTATCTTTTTACTAAAACTACATGCTGAGTGTTTTAACCCACATAAAAATATAAAGGATTTATATGCATTATATGGATTTCAATGACACATTATGGTCAATTACAATGCAAACACTCACAATAGGAAATTTAGTTACACACATTGAGCTAGTTTACTCTGACAAAGGAATGTCCTAGGTGCACCGGTTATATTAAATGCTACTATTCAACAACACTGTTATTTGAAAGGAAAAGAAAAACAAGACCGAAAAGTCTTTCCGTCTACATGCGCAAGCTGTAAAGCCATCAGAGATGCAAGTAGTGTACAAGAATTCATGAAAGTATTGTAACAAAAACAGATTCCTAGTCAGACACATGCCATAGTTGGCCTAGAACTCAGACTGTCACCCACAATTCATTAACGTCCAGTGACAAAAAAAGTGGTCTCCAGAAGTGTGAGCCTGGCTAGAGCTCACACTTAAGAAAACAAGTATAGTAAGAAATCTAAAATTTGCCACATATCTGAAATTCGCCACAGGTGAAAATACTAATAAAATAAATGAATTGTGGTGAGATTTGTTGACTGTATAGTAAATTAAGACTTTTTGAACTGAAAAATACCAATCTTTAGACAAAAACATCATTTTCTTCATAAAATTAACTAAGGTTTTAGAGGTGGCGAATTTTAGATTCCTGGCGAATTTTAGATTTCTTACTCTACTGCTATGTATTGCTTTAAATGCAACAACTAGTGTTTCTAAAGGTCATTTCTTTTAATATATTGATAAAGCAACAGAGTGATGAATGTCAGCTCTGACAGGTATCTAATAATAATTATAAAAGTGGCATCAGAGATGCCCGTACCCCACAGCCTGGGGAAATAGTTTTCAACACCATGAGATATAGAAGTAGTGAAACAGTACAAAGGTCTGGACACTTTCAGAGCAGTGTCAGTTATATAAAGCTTTAAATAATATTTAAGTATAGAAAAACCATCTAAGAGCAAGAAAATGTATGTAAACATAAAGTATTAAAATAGGACAATTCAATAGCAAGATGACAGCATTAATTAGTAATGCTGTAAAATTTATTAATTTGAGAATAGCTGTCAATAGAAAATGCACAATTATGTGCATATAATATTCAGTTGCAGCAATCCATATATCTTTGTCATAAGAGAAACATGTGTCAAATATGGCAGGTGAACACACTTTGGCAGAGCCAAAGTTAAAGGTCACACCATGATGCACATTTACAAACCCTAACCAATGTCCATACCAAGTGTCAACCTTCTACACCTTATGGAATCCAAGAAATAGCCCAGACAAGATTTTAAAACTCATGGTCACTATGACAAGGTCAAAGGTCAAATCAAGGTCACACAATGACGTTGCACAACTACAACCCCAACCAATGTCCCTACCAGATATCAACTTCCTACACCATACGGTTTCAGAGATATAGTCCAGACAAGATTTTATAGGTCAAGGTCACTACAGCAAGGTCAAACAAGGTCACACCATGACGCTGCAAACCTACAACCCCTAACAAATGTCCCTACCAAGTATCAAATTCCTACACCTTAAGGTTGCCGAGATATAGTTCAAGGTCAAAGGTCAAATCAAGGTCATACCATGAGGGTGCACACCTACACCACCTAACCAATGTCCCTACCAAGTATCAACTTCCTATACCTTATGGTTTCTGAGATATAGCCCAGACAAACTTTTCCCTGCCGCCTGCCCTCAAGCCCGCCCGAACGCCTGCCCATCTGGACAACATGGGTGAAAACAATACCCCGACAGCCCTTAAGGGCTGTGGGGTAAAAATGACCCGGATCAAAATTTGAAAAGTTCAAACACAACAACTGAATGAGTATTCAAGGCAACAAGAGAATGAGAGAAAATGAAATGTTACAAATAAACATGTGAAACTGCTCTTTCAAATAAAGAAAATCAAGAATATTTTTAAGATCAATATTTTATAAGTTAAAGTGTATATATTGTGTTGTTTTTTCAGTAAGTCTAAGAACTTTACCACAAATGAAATGTACTTAGGTAAAAATTAAATGCAGTTTAAAATACAAATTATATCTACAATATGTTATAAGGACTGGAGAAAAGTTGTGAAATTTTACATTGAGCAAGCTCTCCTTGCAGATGTATGTACAGTCTCTCTGCAAATAATTTAATAAAATCATTAACACTTTCTACAAGAAACCTATTGACTAGTTTGATGACAAGATTCAATGGAAACTTGTTCTCGGTCAGTCGAAATGACATTAATATTTCAAGCATTATACTTGTTTTCTGATTTCACAGCAACCTTTCTTACAATTGGATGAAAACTATCAATATTACTCAAATGATACATCAGGTTAAAAATATTACATCTTTTTTATACATGATAGAATAATAACTCTTTCATCTTACACTTTAATGGTATCAACATAATACCCTGTACCTGATATAATACACTCAATTTATCCAACAGCACTGAAACTGTTTATGAATAAAACAATTTATGTTCTAAAACCAGATGGGGGCAATTTTACTTTACCGGTACGGGATCCGCCATATTTGATAATTGTAGGAAATTGTCAGGGAAATATAAAATTAATTAACAGAGTTATAAATGGGGGCAAGCCCCCAACCCCCTTAAATAGTACTCCTGTGTATTACAATTGAAAGATTAGGATGAAACGGTTAAAAACGGTTAATTATATTATCGCCCAAATCTCGTACCGGTAAAGTAAAAACTAGCCACCAGATGAAACATACAGTTAACAAAAATGGTTTTTATTTTTCTAACGACCACTTTATAAAGACTACAAATTAATAAAGCACAATATTTATCACATTATTTGATTCATTTCCTAAGAAACACACAATTAAAACCAGACATATATACACAAATAACCTATTTATATATTGTGGCCTCCTCACTAGTCAAACTTCTCCCTTAGTTTCTTCTTGAATACCACTGGTAAGAGGGAGAGAACTGCAAACACCGCCAACAGCACCACTGAGTTCAATGACAGAGTGTCACTGGAAGACGTCAACTGCTGCAGTGTCTGGCCAGCTTGTATGGCCACAAACGAGGGTGGGGCTACACCTGTCAAATCATAGAAATCATGTACAGAGTGTCACTGGAAGGTGTATACTACTGGAGTCTATGACCATTTCTTGATTGATAATGATAAGGAAATAAGGGAAGATCCCTCGTCAGCCAAAAACTGAAACACACTCAAGGCTCAAATCATAACAAGCTGTTGACGGGGTGAGTGAAATATGTTATACTAAGATAAAATTTTTCCTAACAACTTTCATGAAATCTGACAAGTGGAAAAAATTTGGGAAAATGATTTTATGGTTACCTATACTCACCAAAAAATGTTCCTAGGAAGAAGGGAGTTATAGGCACATTGATTACTGGAGCTGTGATGTTAATGAACCAGTTTGGCAGGAATGGGGTAATTCTCAAAAATATCATGTAATAAAGAAGATGTTCTGACTGTCGTTCCACCTGTAAAATAAAACACAAAATATCTAGAACCAAATGTAACCTGGATTTAAACAACCTATGATACAGAGTGGACTAATGCATGTCTAAAGCATACACAGTTAATTTCTTGGCCACCTATTCTACACAGACTCACTTACATCAACAGATGACTGTCCACCCCCTCCCCGCCCCCACAGGCCCACACCCACACAAAAAAATCTTATTTAGGGACATAAACCTTTGCTTATAATCTAACATTAACCTTTTCGCTACCATGTATGTCAACTAGCAGTCGACATCAATGTGTATTACAGGGGACCATGTCTGTCGACCAAGGGTCGACGGCAATAATATATATTTCTTCTCTCCCTTCAGTGTACTGTTATACGTTTTCTTTGGTGTATCAGTACTAAACCGAATTTTTAAGTATTTTATATGAAAGTTATGCTATATTTTAAAAAAAAATTCACCATTTCACCTATTTTTACTGGTTTCTGTATATATTGCCATATTTACCGCATATACCTGCATATTGTTTACTCATGGTTATTTTTATTTGGGGAATACCCACGAATTTTCCCATTCGACTTTCATCAATTCCTAATGAAATATGCCGAAAAATACCGCAAATAAAGTGCATAAGGTAGTGAGTTATTATTTTACTTCATTGGCGTTTCTGACGTGATATGACGTCATATGGCTACAGTCCGGTGGAATAATGTTCCTTCAGTAGCAAAAGGGTTAAGGACATTGAGACCATTATTTGGAATGGATTGAATTTTAATACTAATACAGAAACCATGTGATTTGAAAGATCAAATTAGTCAGTCCTATTACCATATCCCTTTCACAATACAGGAGGTATCACATGCAGTAATCCGCATTTGGTGAAACGTCCCTGTCCTTGGATCACTGTCCGACGTCCGTTTGCACACTCGTGAGTCAGTAGACTAATCCTTACGCGTCCCACAGAATTTTGAAAAGTTTTAAATTTCCACCTCTGATTTAGGAACCGTGAGCATGCACAGATGATGCCGCGTTTGCACATGTGAATTTCTTACTAAGGTAACCAAAGTTGTGGTCCATGGTGTATAGAAGTTTTGGACTCAATTGTCCTTTGGTGTAACAAGGCAAAATAAGGTGAGTGGAGGTATTGGTTGTTTCGCCATGCGTTCGTCTGACAGCTACCGAAGGTGAATTGAGGTTAATGGAGGTTGCTTCTCGGTGACCAACATTTGTAGTACTGTCATCCTACTGTTATTGATAGTTAAAAATTTTTTGTTATGATTGACATGGGTTAGCAGTGTTTTTTGGACCAGGGTAAATAAAGCTTATTTTTACTAGTATTATGAAGAGTTAAGCTATTCATTTTTGATATGTGCTAAAATAAAGTGTCAGGATATCAATGGAGTCTGTAAAATGGATATGGATGGATAATTAAAGTCACAAAATGCATTTAAAAATATGACATTTCTTTTTTTTTTGTTGAACACTAAAATGGCTCTGTGTGAACACATTGTGTAAATAGACCCATATTTGGAAGATTTCTGGTGACTGCAGGACCCTCTTAATTGGATTAATATTGTAAAGACACCTCTTTCTTCCATACCAAAAGGATATTGCATGAATATTCTGTGTAAATTACCCCCCAATATTGGAAAACTTTTTGGTGGCATTGCAAGCACTTTTAACTTGATTTATATTGACAAAGAAGGACCTCAGTGGCTTTGTTGACTTCTATGGATGACATTATACTGGTTACTAAGAGCTTGAAGTAGACACTGTGAAAATACTTTTATGGCAAGGTTACTAAGTACTGTTTTTTAACATAGACATTGTGAATATAAATTGCAAAAAAGAAAACAGTTGATATTTAAATGATCTATCCAAACACTTTCCTGGATTGAGAATTTGTTACACTGGACAGAAATAAAAAAAAACAAAACATTGGCAATATTTTGGATAATTTCAACAGTAAAAATTACAATGTCAACGACTGGAAAGGGTGCAAGTGGAGGATCAAAGACTGGCAGAGGTGGAAGCACTATTGGAGCCCCTAAAGCATTGAAAAGGGATTACCAACTTGTTTCGCCAACTACACCTGAAGGCCAGGTCACACTTTGTAATATACGGGCATTATTAAAGGAAGCAATTGAACCACTGGCAGATGACTTAGAACAGGTAAAGCAAAAACTTGATGCAATCACTGTTGTAAATGCCAGGGTAGACACATTGGAGCTTAAGGTGGACAATCTTGAAACCAGACTGTTGCAATCTGAAACTAAATGTAGTGAACTACAGAAAGAGGTTGTTAAATTGGAAATGTATTCCAGAAAGAATAATTTGAAGTTCCTAAATATTAAAGATCCACACTCTGCTTCCAATGAAAATTGTGAGGAAAAGATTTTGGATTTGTGTGCATACCATAATGTAGAATTAGATGCAAGGGATATAGAAACAGCCCATAGGCTCGGCAGAAGTACAAAAATTGATCGACCTATCATGGTAAAATTCAGTAATTTTAAAAGCAAGCAAAAAATTCTGAGAGCTAGGAAAACATTCCAAACACAGAATATTAAAGTGGCAGAAGACTTCCCAACTGCAATTCAGCAGCGACGACGCATATTCTCACCAATACTCCAGGAAATTTTCAGATCTGGTGGTAAATACAGGGGAAAACTTGTACAGGACAAACTAGAAATCGGCCGCCCTGTTGATAGTAGATGCGAATAGAAACAGGATAGCATAGAAGAACACACATTATCATGTGTAATGTCCACCCATGAACCTTTTGCCCAAATTGTACAGTAGTCTTACAAGACCCTGTTTCATTTGTAAAATATATCAATGATGCTTAAATATTTGTTAGTGTAGATGTAAATTATTTCAGCTTCATGCCTTTTTGCATTGGTTGGGTTGAAAATTTTGACGAAATCACTCTATCTGGCATGGTTAAGAAGATAGAAGCAAATTCCTGTTTTTCTATTTTTGGCAAAAATTTGAAAATTCAAAATGGCCGCCATTTTTGGGAAAAGGAAATTTTTTTGAAAATTGCCAAGAGTACATTTTCTAGATACCCTATGGGTCGAAAATTTCAACGAAATAACTCTATTTGGCACGGTTAAGGCCAGTTTGTGTTTTTCCATTTTGGGCAAAAATTCGAAAATTCAAAATGGCTGCCATTTTTGGGGAGGGGAAAATTTTTTGAAAATTGCAAAGATTACATTCCTTAGATACCCCGTGGGTTGAAATTTTCGACGAAATCGCTCTATCTCGCATGGTTAAGGAGATAGAAGCAAATTTGTGTTTTGCCATTTTTGACAAAAATTTGAAAATTCAAAATGGCCGCCATTTTAGGGGACGGGAAATTTTTTTTTAAATTGCCAAGAATACAATGCTGAAATACCTGTGGGTCGAAAATTTTGACGAAATCGCTCTATCTCGCACGGTTAAGGAGATAGAAGCAAATTTGTGTTTTGCCATTTTTGGCAAAAATTCGAAAATTCAAAATGGCCGCCATTTTTGGGGAGGGGAAAATTTTTTGGAAAATTGCAAAGATTGCATTCCTTAGATACCCTGTGGGTCGAAAATTTCGACGAAATCGCTCTATCTCGCACGGTTAAGGAGATAGAAGCAAATTTGTGTTTTGCCATTTTTGGGAAAAATTCGAAAATTCAAAATGGCCGCCATTTTTGGGGAGGGGAAAATTTTTGGAAAATTGCAAAGATTGCATTCCTTAGATACCCTGTGGGTCGAAAATTTCGACGAAATCACTCTATCTCGCACGGTTAAGGAGATAGAAGCAAATTAGTGTTTTGCCATTTTTGGCAAAAATTCGAAAATTCAAAATGGCCGCCATTTTTGGGGAGGGGAAAATTTTTTAAAAATTACCAAGAGTACAATGCTCAGATACCCTGTGGGTCGAAAATTTTGACGAAATCACTCTATCTGGCACGGTTAAGGAGATAGAAGGAAATTTGTGTTTTGCCATTTTTGGCAAAAATTCGAAAATTCAAAATGGCCGCCATTTTGGGGGAGGGGAAAATTTTTGGAAAATTGCAAAGATTGCATTCCTTAGATACCCTGTGGGTCGAAAATTTCGACGAAATCGCTCTATCTCGCACGGTTAAGGAGATAGAAGGAAATTTGTGTTTTGCCATTTTTGGCAAAAATTCGAAAATTCAAAATGGCCGCCATTTTTGGGGAGGGGAAAATTTTTGGAAAATTGCAAAGATTACATTCCTTAGATACCCTGTGGGTCGAAAATTTCGACGAAATCGCTCTATCTCGCACGGTTAAGGAGATAGAAGCAAATTAGTGTTTTGCCATTTTTGGCAAAAATTCGAAAATTCAAAATGGCCGCCATTTTTGGGGAGGGGAAAATTTTTGGAAAAATTACCAAGAGCACAATGCTCAGATACCCTGTGGGTCGAAAATTTTGACGAAATCGCTCTATCTGGCACGGTTAAGGAGACAGAAGCAAATTGGTGTTTTGCCATTTTTGGCAAAAATTCGAAAATTCAAAATGGCCGCCATTTTTGGGGAGGGGAAAATTTTTTGAAAATTGCAAAGATTGCATTCCTTAGATACCCTGTGGGTCGAAAATTTCGACGAAATCGCTCTATCTCGCACGGTTAAGGAGATAGAAGCAAATTAGTGTTTTGCCATTTTTGGCAAAAATTCGAAAATTCAAAATGGCCGCCATTTTTGGGGAGGGGAAAATTTTTTAAAAATTACCAAGAGTACAATGCTCAGATACCCAGTGGGTCGAAAATTTTGACGAAATCGCTCTATCTGGCACGGTTAAGGAGATAGAAGCAAATTGGTGTTTTGCCATTTTTGGCAAAAATTCGAAAATTCAAAATGGCCGCCATTTTTGGGGAGGGGAAAATTTTTTGAAAATTGCAAAGATTGCATTCCTTAGATACCCTGTGGGTCGAAAATTTCGACGAAATCGCTCTATCTCGCACGGTTAAGGAGATAGAAGCAAATTAGTGTTTTGCCATTTTTGGCAAAAATTCGAAAATTCAAAATGGCCGCCATTTTTGGGGAGGGGAAAATTTTGTTAAAATTACCAAGAGCACAATGCTCAGATACCCTGTGGGTCGAAAATTTTGACGAAATCGCTCTATCTGGCACGGTTATGGAGACAGAAGCAAATTTGTGTTTTGCCATTTTTGGCAAAAATTCGAAAATTCAAAATGGCCGCCATTTTTGGGGAGGGGAAAATTTTGTTAAAATTACCAAGAGCACAATGCTCAGATACCCTGTGGGTCGAAAATTTTGACGAAATCGCTCTATCTGGCACGGTTAAGGAGATAGAAGCAAATTTGTGTTTTGCCATTTTTGGCAAAAATTCGAAAATTCAAAATGGCCGCCATTTTTGGGGAGGGGAAAATTTTTTGAAAATTGCAAAGATTGCATTCCTTAGATACCCTGTGGGTCGAAAATTTCGACGAAATCACTCTATCTCGCACGGTTAAGGAGATAGAAGCAAATTAGTGTTTTGCCATTTTTGGCAAAAATTCGAAAATTCAAAATGGCCGCCATTTTTGGGGAGGGGAAAATTTTTTAAAAATTACCAAGAGTACAATGCTCAGATACCCTGTGGGTCGAAAATTTTGACGAAATCACTCTATCTGGCACGGTTAAGGAGATAGAAGGAAATTTGTGTTTTGCCATTTTTGGCAAAAATTCGAAAATTCAAAATGGCCGCCATTTTGGGGGAGGGGAAAATTTTTGGAAAATTGCAAAGATTGCATTCCTTAGATACCCTGTGGGTCGAAAATTTCGACGAAATCGCTCTATCTCGCACGGTTAAGGAGATAGAAGGAAATTTGTGTTTTGCCATTTTTGGCAAAAATTCGAAAATTCAAAATGGCCGCCATTTTTGGGGAGGGGAAAATTTTTGGAAAATTGCAAAGATTACATTCCTTAGATACCCTGTGGGTCGAAAATTTCGACGAAATCGCTCTATCTCGCACGGTTAAGGAGATAGAAGCAAATTAGTGTTTTGCCATTTTTGGCAAAAATTCGAAAATTCAAAATGGCCGCCATTTTTGGGGAGGGGAAAATTTTTGGAAAAATTACCAAGAGCACAATGCTCAGATACCCTGTGGGTCGAAAATTTTGACGAAATTGCTCTATCTGGCACGGTTAAGGAGATAGAAGCAAATTGGTGTTTTGCCATTTTTGGCAAAAATTCGAAAATTCAAAATGGCCGCCATTTTTGGGGAGGGGAAAATTTTTTGAAAATTGCAAAGATTGCATTCCTTAGATACCCTGTGGGTCGAAAATTTCGACGAAATCGCTCTATCTCGCACGGTTAAGGAGATAGAAGCAAATTTGTGTTTTGCCATTTTTGGCAAAAATTCGAAAATTCAAAATGGCCGCCATTTTTGGGGAGGGGAAAATTTTTTGAAAATTGCAAATATTACATTCCTTAGATACCCTGTGGGTCGAAAATTTCGACGAAATCGCTCTATCTCGCACGGTTAAGGAGATAGAAGCAAATTAGTGTTTTGCCATTTTTGGCAAAAATTCGAAAATTCAAAATGGCCGCCATTTTTGGGGAGGGGAAAATTTTTTAAAAATTACCAAGAGTACAATGCTCAGATACCCAGTGGGTCGAAAATTTTGACGAAATCGCTCTATCTGGCACGGTTAAGGAGATAGAAGCAAATTTGTGTTTTGCCATTTTTGGCGAAAATTCAAAATGGCCGCCATTTTTGGGGAGGGGAAAATTTTTGGAAAATTGCAAAGATTGCATTCCTTAGATACCCTGTGGGTCGAAAATTTCGACGAAATCACTCTATCTCGCACGGTTAAGGAGATAGAAGCAAATTAGTGTTTTGCCATTTTTGGCAAAAATTCGAAAATTCAAAATGGCCGCCATTTTTGGGGAGGGGAAAATTTTTGGAAAATTGTAGATTGCATTCCTTAAATACCCTGTGGGTCGAAAATTTCGACAAAATCGCTCTATCTCACACGGTTAAGGAGATAGAAGCAAATTTGTGTTTTGCCATTTTTGGCAAAAATTCGAAAATTCAAAATGGCCGCCATTTTTGGGGAGGGGAAAATTTTTTGAAAATTGCAAATATTACATTCCTTAGATACCCTGTGGGTCGAAAATTTCGACGAAATCGCTCTATCTCTTACGGTTTCTGAGATATTAGCAAATTACTCAAAAGTAGTACTGAAAATACACAATGAAGTACCTAAATGGCTATTACTCATGTACTGACAAAGCTATCAGTCCCAAATGCAATACCAAGCGAGCTATGGACATAACAATCTTGTATTCAAAATTGTAGTAAAATATCTTTAATTATTTTGGCTTAAATGCACGGAAACCAATGGGTACTGAAAATAGCTATACTTAAGTATTACTCAGTAAGCAAAAGAGGTACAACAGCCAAAAGCAATCCCAAGCAAGCTACTGACCCAATAAGCCTGCATACCAAATTTGGTGACAATAGCTCTAATACTTTTCCTTTAAATGAGCGGAAACCATGCGTGACGCCGGACATCGGACGCCGGACATCGGACATCGGACGGCGAAAAAAGCAAAAATAATATATCCACCCCCCAGGGGGGTGGACATAATTACTCCTGAATGATAGATTCTTTGCTGTTGAAGACCTTAACAACTTACCAGAAGATTTAAAACTTGATAAAATTAGCACAAAAACTCGAGGAGATATGGTAGTCTTCTTTTCCAAAAACTCTAAATTCTCTAATCACTACCCCTGCAAATTCAGTTAAAGATGGTATAACATTTAAGTCTGTGGAGCAGTACCTGATGTTTAGCAAGGCAAAGTGCTTTAAAGATGACACTACAGCAGATCTTATACTGAAAACTGATGATCCGGTGCAGGCCAAGTTGTTGGGAAAAAGAATAAGTAATTTTCAAATGGAAACTTGGAGCGACATTCGAAACACATATATGGAGAAAGGACTAAGTGCCAAGTTCAGTCAAAATCCAGAACTCAGGCAAGCTCTAGAAGATACAGGTTCAAAAACACTTGTGGAAGCAAACCCCAAAGATACGTATTGGGGAGCTGGTTTGTCTTTGGAGTGTGAGGAAGTGTGGGAGCCGCACAACTGGAAAGGCAAGAACATGCTGGGGAAACTATTGGTAGAGCTTAGACAAACTTTTTAGTTAATAACAGTATAGCAAGAAAAAAGTTTTGGAAGAAAATAATATTTCAAAAAAAAAAAAAACCAGTAAAAATCCAATATAAAATAAAGCTAAAATATACTGATAACTATACAAAAAAGTATATAAAAGGTAACACATGTTTGATAATTTAAAATGATATAAAAGTTTTAGCAAATATGTCGAATGACTAGATAATTTAAAAAATAAATTAGCATTTGTGTGAAAGTTTTAAAAGCTGTTTGACAACAAAGTTGTTTTTTCAATAGCCTTATTCACATTGGTCAACTCTGTGCTTTATGAAGTTCGCAAAGTTGTTTTTTTTAATAGCCTTATTCACATTGGTCAACTCTGTGCTTTATGAAGTTTGCAGTGTGTAAATGTTAAATTGTACAAATCTTATTTCTACATCGGAAACATTATAGTGTTATAGGTTGCATTACCTTAAAGAAATGTGTGATTACAGGTTAAGGTTGTATAAAGTGTGCAGAATAATGTATAGCTAACTGCTATAATATTTTAAAGTAAAATATAAAAATTGTTATTTGTTTACTATGATTTACCTTGGGTTAATTTTGTGCAAATTCATTTACCCAACTTAACTGTAGAAAAATTTTGTGCAACTTCACTATTTCAGATTGTTAAATTAATAAAACAATAAATAGGTAAAACCAGAATAATGGTACTGTTGAGGAAGCTATGCATAGTTCAGTATATAATAAAATCAAAACAAAATGTATAATACCCGATATTCCGGTTTGGTCCAGTCATGAAACTCACAAGGAAGATACAGTTTTTTCTTTTTTTTTGCAACTACTGCATTTGTTACCAGAATTAATAACACTTTCCATGTATGTGGAGATTTTTAGCTGATTTTGACAGACAATTTAACATAGATGTGAAGCAAAAGTCATTGTAAGGCAAAAGACTGAAAGTTGCTAAGTGATCATTATTTTTTACATAAATGAAATCACGTATATCCATTTCTTCAAAGTCAGTTTTTGGTAATGAATACTTGTCAAATACCTATTTTATTTTATTTGTTTGTCCAATAAGACGATATGAAAGCATATTTAATTGTTATAAATACTATGTGGTTAGTAAAGCACTTTATTCGAGAAACAAAATTGTCTTGGTAACTTTAGCTGCTAGATATTAGACATACATATGTTATTAAAGAAAAGTCTCTGGCTCAACTCTGTGATTCATGAAGTTAGTAATTTGTCTTTAGAGTGACAATCAGATAATTTTGTATAAAAATAGAAATTTTCATTGGCAACAAACTACTCCTACTTCGTTTTTACTATAATAAAAAGTAAACGTTACTACACTCTGACTACTACTACACAACTTAGTATGAAAGCTATTCTGGAAGTTCAGTTTTAGGTAATTGGGATAGATTTGGGACAAAATGAAAACAAATGATAAGTTGGTATAATGGAAACCAACTTAAAATTATTCCCTGATCAATTGGTACTGTATTTGTTCGAAAATAAATTACAGTAGTTACTTATCATTAATATCACTCATATGTGTATGTCTAATATCAAATAGGGTATAAATATTGAAATTAAATAATATAGGAAAAAAAAAATTTCTATTTCTGAAACTGAACTTGGTTATTTGGAATAGAAGTCTAGTTTTGTAAAATAATTTTTTTAAAGGTGTATGATATTACTGCCATGACGTTTAAAATAAATGACTGTAAAAATGATTAATCTTTTAGCTCTGAAAGTATAGCTAAGACTGTAAAGTAAGGATAGTGAAAAAGGAATATGATGGACAAGCTTTGTTTTCCTGACCACTATGACTGTTATGTCAATCAAATTGTTTTTTAAATTTGTCCACTATTTTTTTTAGTTTAAGTTTGTTAATCAAATACCCATCCCTAATTCAGAATTACATCTCTTGGGCTAAATTTTGTTTAATTTTGTTAAATGAAACTTACATACGTTATGTAATATTGTATTGTGTTTTTGAATGTTGTCATAATTTTGTGCTTTTATACCTTTACTTCATAACATTACGCTACTACTTTGACCTCTTCTACTTTAGATCAATGCCAATGTTTACTCTTAGACATATTTTTCTTGCTTTCTATTGCCTGCAGAGACTTCCAATACAAGTTTGTAATGCATTCTTTAAGTAGTATAAAGGTGTTGTCTGCAAATTGTCAGGGGCTACGTAGTATTGATAAAAGAATTGATGTCCTTAGTTTTCTAAAGGAAACAAAGGCTTCAATTGTGTGTCTGCAGGATACACACTTGACAAACAAAGATTTAAACTCAGTAAAAAGAATTTGGCATGAATGTTACCTCCATGGGACCAAAACGAACTCTCGTGGTGTAGCCATACTCCTTAATAACAATTTTGAGTATCATGTACATGAAATAAATAAAGACCTGGAGGGCAACTATATACAATTAATTTTGACTTGTGGATCAATAAAGATAAATTTTATCAACTTATATGCTCCAAATTCGGATGATCCAAACTTCTTTAGTGAAATTGATAAATTAACCACATATGAAAAAGCAGATTATGTTGTTATGTGCGGGAATTTTAACCTTGTATTGAACCCATCTAAGGACTCCCAAAATTATGTCAATATCAACAATCCAAAGTCTAGGTCCAAAGTGATTACTATGCTTAATGAGAGAGATTTAGTTGACATATGTAGAGTACATAATCCAGATGTGATGCGATTCACATGGAGAAGAAGAAATCCGATTAAGCAGGCAAGGCTTGATTATTTCATGATATCATCTTCTATGACTGATATCATAAACAGCACCTCCATTATGCCAAGTTACAGGTCAGACCACTCAATCATTGAAATGAACATTAACCTTAGTGAATTTAAACATGGAAAGGGCTACTGGAAATTTAACAATAGCTTACTTAAAAATAAAAACTATTTGGATTTGATTAATAAAGTTATTGAAGAAGAAAAAGTAAAATATGCTTTACCTGTCTACAATATGAACTACGTAACTAGTAGCAATGACACTACTGAATTTACTATTCCTTCGGATCTTTTTTTAGAGACACTATTTTTGAGAATAAGGGGTGAAAGTATCAAATTTGCAAGTCACCTCAAGAAAAACAATTATTTACAAGAAAAACAGCTACTAAAGGATATATCTGTCTTGGAACAGAATTTGGGCTGTGAAACTAATGTTAACTTATTGGAAGAAAAGAAGTCTGTTCTTGAAAATATTCGCAAACAAAGGATCAATGGATTTATAACAAAGTCAAGAATACAATGGCTTAGCGAAGGTGAAAAACCAAGTTCCTTTTTTTGTCAGCTTGAAAATAAAAATTACACTGAAAAAATTATACGGAAATTACATTTATCTGATGGCTCAGAAATAAAAGATCAAAAGAAAATACTATTAGAAGTACAAAAGTTCTATTCTCAACTTTTTAAAGCGAAGGACAAAGATGTATATGACACAAGGTCATTTGAGTATATTAATTTCCAAAGTTTAAAAAAGATTTCAAACCCAAATTTGGGGAATCCTATAACAGTGGAAGAACTAGGTAATGTTTTGAAAAAATTTAAAAATAATAAATCACCAGGAATTGATGGAATCTCATCAGAGTTCTTGAAAGTTTTTTGGAAAAAATTAAAGGTTTTAGTGGCAAATGCAATCAATATGTGTTACTCAAAAGGAGAGCTTTCAATTTCCTTAAGGAAAAGTGTGATAACTTGCTTGCCAAAAGAAAATAAAGATAGGAAATTAATAAAAAACTGGCGTCCAATATCACTTTTATGTGTAATTTATAAGCTGGCTTCAGCAGCAATATCTGAAAGGCTAAAGCCTCTTTTAGATATTCTGATCTCTCAAAGTCAGTCCGGTTTTATACAAGGAAGACGGATCGGTGAAAGTACTAGATTAATATATGATCTTATGTATTACACAGAAGAAAAACGAATACCAGGATTGTTGATGTTGATAGATTTTGAGAAAGCTTTTGATTCTGTCTCTTGGAAATTTCTATATAAAGTGTTGGAAAGTTTTGGCTTTGATGAAAAATTCATCAAATGGATAAAATTGTTTAATAATAATATAAATGCACACATATTACAGTGTGGATTCTTATCCAGTGCAATTCCAATTGAGAGAGGATGTAGACAGGGAGACCCCATTGCTCCATATCTGTTCTTACTTGTTGCTGAAATTTTGAGTTTATTAATTGAAAAAAATCCAGACATAAAGGGCATACAGGTTGGTAAACAAATGATTAAAGTCACTCAGTTTGCAGACGACACCACATTATTGCTTGATGGTAGTAGTTCTTCTCTGCAGGCTACTCTGAATGTACTGGAAATTTTTGGTTCTTTATCTGGTCTTAAAGTAAATTCAGAAAAGACGAAGCTTGTCTGGATAGGCAGCAAAAAACACTCTAAGGAAAAACTTTATAGCACAGCCAAACTTCAATGGATAGATTCTGAGTTCAGTATTCTTGGTATAGATTTTTCAACTGAATTACTTGATATTCCTAGAATAAACTATAACAAAGGTTTAGCCAAGGCCAATAAAATTATAAATTCTTGGAATTACAGACACTTGACACCCATAGGAAAGATTACAGTTATCAAAACTTTGATATTATCAAACTTTACACACCTATTTATGAGTATTCCAACTTCAAACATAGTCATGCGTGATATAGAAACAATGTTGTATAAATTTTTATGGGCAGGTAAACCCGATAGGGTATCTAGGAAGGATATATATAAGACAAATTTAAAAGGTGGTATGAAGATGATAAATGTGTGCAATTTTGAAAAAAGTTTGAAGCTTAGCTGGCTAAAACGCCTTGGCACTGATTCTTCAAAAGCTTGGTACAAAGTTTTAGAGACTACAGTTAGAGATGTGAATAAATTGTATGTATTAGGGACAAAATGGCCAAAAACTGTAGCCTCTAAACTTAATCCCTTTTGGAACACAGTTTTTAAATACTCAGATGAACTGAATGATATACGAAAAATTGAAAAAAATCAGGATATTGTAAATCAGTGCATTTGGTACAATAGTAAAATAGGCACAAAAAATATATTTTACCCAGATTGGTTTAAAAGGGGCCTTTACTTTGTAGGAGATGTTTTGAATGAAAAAGGCAATATGTTACAGCTACAAGAGATAAATAGGAAATATAATATGAGGGTTAACTTTTTGAACTATTTTACAATCAGAACGACTTTAAGAAAATTCATATTGCAGTTTATAAATGGAGATGAATTTTTGGCAGATACACCAAACATTCCTTTCCATATGCATATCTATATAAAGCCCTTAAAGGGGGGAAGATACTTGTATCATATTCTCAATGACTGTACAGGGGATCCCTCAGATTGCGAACAAAAATGGTGCCAAAAATTGAATCAAGACCATGACATAAATTTTTGGAAACAGATTTATAAAATCAACTTTTTCACAATCTACGATAACAGTGTCATATGGTTCCAATATAGAATCATCCGAAGGATTCTTGGTACACAAGAATTTTTGCATAAAATTAAACAATCTGACTCGGATATTTGTCGACTATGTGGCCAATATTGTGAAACAATTACACATTTATTTGTAGTCTGTAACAAAGTAAATAGCCTCTGGAAGAATCTACAGACCTGGATTGAAACAAAAACTGGTTCAGCATTTAACTTTAGCGACACAGATAAAATTTTGGGCTGTGCTTTCATTGAGCATTCTTTTTGGCCTGTAAATTTTGTTTTACTCATAACAAGATTCTATATCTTTAAGTGTGCAAAAGACAATAAAACTTTGAGCCTATCACAATTGCAAAAGTTAATTAAAACAAAGTATACTGAACAAGAAATGCTGTCTAATATTAATAATGGTATTGACACTTTTGATAGGAGATGGTCATTGTGGAGTGATATTTTTGCTGAAATTTAGATTAATGTATTGATAGTTAAGCACAAAATCTACAAAGATGCTTACTCATTTAGTTGACACTGTTACATAACATGTTACTTTATCATTATATTGTAAAACAACCATGTTTATGTATATGCTTCGAAAAAAATAAAGGGATGGGGGAAAAAAAAAAAAAAAAAAAAAAAAAAAAAAAAAAAATTGTGTCCAATCAGTGGCCGTCTACCTGTAGTGTGAACAACTCAGATGAAATTGGGAGGCATTTCCTCTGGCGAGTAAAACTTCAAACTGCAGGACATACCGTCTATATTGTGAAAGGGGCATTAGCTACCCTGGTGAGCTATCTTGTGTCATTAATTTGACAAAAAAAATGCTCAATAATAAAATGAAAGATGTTTTGAACAAGATCCTTTATTTGAATACAGGAGAAAGTTTGGCTTTTTCATGTTTCAGCTAAAGTGACTCACAGTTTTAGCCCACTCGGCAGCTCTTTCTGGGATGTACTTCTTCACTAGTCTCCTGCCAACCAAGTAGGACAGTAGATAACAGAATGATGCACCGATAGCTGAACACTGAAACATTAAAAATACACTGAAATTAGACAGAGGTAACATAAGCATGCACATATGGCTGGGCACTAAAACAGTCAAAAGCAGAAGTGCAAACATTTTCATATTGAGAAAGTAAAGCCATTTTCATGTAGAGGATACGAAAATAACATTTATTATATTATTTAATCTAGGGAGACTTATTTATAATGTTCATGATTTTAGAAATTGCCACTTTACCCCTAGAAATCAGAGTGTGTTTGAAAAACAAATCTCTGCAGGAAATAGAAAGTAAACTTTATTTATAATTGTGTAAGATAGCCACACAACCACATATCAGTTTAAAAGATATCAACTGCAAACACTGAAGATGAATACTCACCAAACACACTGTGAAGAGTGCCAGCGGGAATGGGAACAAAAAACCTGAGAGAATGCTCAGAAAGATAGACCCTGGAATGGCAAACGACTGCAGGCTGAAAGGATATAGTCAAGGATGCAACAAAATCAGTGGGGGGACTGACTTAACCATAACACTTAGACAGAAAATGTGTGAACATATTCTTTTGAAGGGAAGAAGGTACTTATGTAGTTTCATCCCATTGGACATTCTCCCATTAACATTCAGGAAACATTCATATATTAATAGAAACCTTTTTCATCTTGAGATTTCTATTTTTTTGGGGGGATTAACTCCCCATTCACTTATCATAATATTAGTATAATAAATTGCAGAGATTTATGGTATGTCCTGATGGACGTCATGGTTTAAATGTTTTAGCGCAACCTGAGTGTTTGTTTACACTTTGCATTGTGGATTCCTCTCACAGAAGTCTTCATATATCCTGCTGTACAGTAGATCTAGTTGAATATTTACAGTGAGTAAGTGACCAGTAATACTCCAGGACCACTAACACAGCCTGCTATGAAGAGATACACTTTTATGGAATGTATTTACTACTTGACAGATCAACAGCAAAACATGCAATATCTTACCTTGGTGAAAGAAACATAATTTAGTTTAGTATTTAAAATGTTAAATAATTATATGTAGTAATCATACTAAACCCTGAAATGATCCACACTTGCTCCAACAAACACAATCATTGTCTTGATGTTAGCGCTTGTGTCCCTTCAGGATTGATTTCATTTCAAAAAAGGATACAATATATAAGTAATGAAATATCCACTGAATACTTGGAAGTAGTAGAGGTCCTTGTAGCGAGATAAGACTCCCCCAAGGTTTTTGGCATCCTCAATATTCCTTGGTAATGTAATGTACTGCTTTTCTGACCTTCAAGCACAAATGCTCATGTTTAATACAAAACTGAATGAAGAGTACAACATAAGAACATATAATTAGATTAAAATTGATATTTCTAATAACAGCAAGTGAACTGAATGAGAAGAAACAATGCATGTTACACTGAATAAAATCTCACTAAAATGTTACAAATATGCACAACAATACCAGCTAGTTTTTTTCTTCAGTATTTAATTTATTAATAAAGTTGAATTCTGGTAATGACTGTTATTCAACCAATAAATCATTCTAAGGTTTTCTTTCTTTTCAATATATCAATAAAATCGGTAATCCTAAAAAAGAATGACACTGAATTGTATCCAGTTTCTTCTGATTTGTCTTAATGGCTTTGTAACTACTTTTTTTCACTTTTTGAGACACATGCAATAAATTCATTTTAAATGACATTACAATAAGACTCAGGACAGAAGGCAAATATTATTGTACATCTGTATTTTTAAAAGACAAGCTACTAAATCAGTTCAATTGCTTTACAAACAACTCACTCTTCTAACTTTGGAAAGCTGAGGTAGACAAATACAAGAGCCAGAATGGAGGACAAAAATATGATGCCAAGTATCAGAAATGAATTTGTACTGCTCTGCTCTGCATCACTGCTACTTGTGGACATGCTCCTAATCTTTATCTCAGTAAAACTGGGTGACGCTACAAAAGAAAATCAACATTCATATACAACTAAAAAAAAAAAAAAAAAATCAACATCAAAGATTCAGAGCCAGTCAACTGATCATCCACAACACAAATATGTGTTTTAATTAGATGTAAATAAAATAGTCATTTTAGGTCTTTTGCATGGTGTTAATTATTGCTTCATTTATTCAGAACAATTTGTAATCATATATATTCATGCCTTTATATGGTTATATCTGTGGTTAAGTTATGGGATGGACAGTCGGAGGATGTTTTATGGACAACTCGGCCAGTTTCAAACTTGGCCCATTTCAAAGTCAGCCCCTTGCAAGAGTGCAGGGTTGGGGTCAAGTACATTGAAATGTACTTAATAAGTACAATTATTTTGTTGATTTTCAAGTACAATTACAAGTCCTTTTTTCCATCAAAGTACTTAAGTACAAGTACTTTTTTAAGTACTTAAGTACACGCAGCCATTATGGTAACACAATGTGAACACCATAAAAGTGAGTGCTTTGTCAATCCCCCTGTCCCAATATTAACAGTGGTTAGACAAGATCATGGCCAGTGAAAGAAATAATTGTTTTTTTCTCTAATCAACAGCCTTACCTGTTGAAAAAAAAACACATTCCTGAGCAATTACATCACAGAGACAGTGTTAATCTGGTCCATGTGATTAACTTGGACCTATTGAAAGATCTTAAATCTCCAGGTGCAATTTACCAAGAATACTCGTACCTGATAGATATTATTAACGGAGATCAGGCAAGTTCAAAATAGGCAGTTACAATAGGATTAAAGAGGGAGAATAATTTGCAATCTGGGAACAATTGTCCCTCTTTGTAAGATATGATTGGCTCATTGAATTGAAACTTTAATAATTTGGTTCATTATTATTATAAATTATACTAAACTTTTTAAAAGAAACAGTGTTATCAAATTGAATCAGAAATATCCCTGGAACTTTTATGAAAATTTAATCTAAATGAATGTTTATCAATAAAGATATGGAAAAAGCTTAACTCAATTGTAATGATTATATAATCATAGTATAAAGTGTTATGATCACACAAACTTTGGAAAAATTAGTAAAAATTTACTTAAAACTAAAAGTACTTAAAAAGGACTTAAATGTACTTGCAAGTACATCAAATTTAAAATGTACTTAAGTACAATTCAAGCACATGTACTTGAAATTTGAAAATATACTCGAGTACATTTTAGTACTTTTAAAAAAGTACTTAAGTACAAATGTATTTAAGTACAAAGTACATTGACCCAACCCTGCAAGAGTGGAAATGAGAATGACTCATTAATATTGATGTATGCAAAATAGGTTTTCTCCTGGTGTTCCTAACAATAAATTTATGGATATGCTTCTTGAAGATAACATATTTTTACATGGAAACATCTATTTAGGTGAAGAATAAACACTTAAAATTTGCTGAACGCCCAAACTGAAGTAAATATTTTTAATTTAAACTAGATTGGGCCAACTCGGCGCCAACATATCCCCAGACAGGTCATCACTCATGCCACAGGTTTTGATCGGGAATTTTTTATGTAAGCCATTTGTTGTATGCCATAAATCTTGGGAAAAGTTATATGAACTTCAGCACATCAATCTACTAAGTTTATATCTTCCCAAGGAAGATGGTGTATCCCCAGATGCCGAATACATAACTCAACAGAGCATATTTTCAATCTTCCTGCAATGATAACTCTGAACCTATTTTCAAAGTATTTAAATGATTGATGATTGAATGTCCATTCCAAATTAATAATCCCAAAAGAGCATATCTGTTTCTATATTTGTTGACAAATAAAATATTATTTCTAACTCAACTCATCATACTTTTCAATCTTCCTGCAAAGGGTGACTCTGAACCTATTTTCAAAGTATTTAAATGATTCATAATCCCAAAAGCGCATATCTGTTTCTATATTTGTTCACAAATAAAATATTATTTAAAAATTGTATATTATTATTTTATTATATTATTTTTAGAATTTGCATTGTTTTTCAGTTATTCATTTCCTCAATTCCTATATATGTGGTCCATATATATGCAACCTAAATATATGACACAATCTCAGTTCTGACTCCCCTTTGTCTTATTAGATAATGAAGCAAACCCCACCCCACCCCTCTCCCCTTCTCCACACCTCTCTCACTGTCACAGAAGATCTGCAACCCCACTGAAAAGTCTGGTTCTTTGTTTCTCATTTGATATCATTCAATACCCTTGTTTATTTAGTGTCACTCAATAGCTGGAGGTCCCAGAGGTGGATGGGGGGTGGGACTACAAAGAGATAGAGTGCTACAGCACAAATGGTAAACAAACAAAAGGGGTAATCAAATACAAAAAGCTCAGTTAATCTTATCACTAAAATCAAATCAAATATATAAATAAGGAATGTCCAACAGGAAGATTATATACCTCCAGAATTAAATATAAATTATCAAACCACAAGAACAGATTTATAATAATAATTCAGAATTGAGAATTTTAAGAATGTGATTATCAACTGAAATGAGTTAGTAACTGTAGGAACTGTGTCAAAATTAACTGAGGCAAACTGAATAAAACTGGGCTAGTTGAGGGCTAAAAATCCCCTATTTTTACTACATAAGGCTATAATATTGGACTTATAGCTCACCAGAAAATAACAGTGTCCATTTTGCCTACTTGAATATGTTTAACCAGTTTCATTTTAAAAAGTTAAAAACTCAGCAAGCAGAGAGATAACACACAAAAATAAGTACTTAAAAGCCTAAGATAGCCATAACATTATTAATAACAAGAGGAGAGTGCCCGTGAACGGGCACTGTGTCAGCTGACTGAATGTTTTTGATTTGTGATGGTGATAATGAGAGGAAAGCATAATTATCAGGGAAAGGGCTGTACAGAAATACAGTAAATGGTAACTGAACAGCATGTTCGAAAGATATTCCGAAGCTGACAGAAGAAAAGGACAAAAAAGTTGTGCCCTGCAAATGGTATTATGAAATAAAGTAACAAGGTAATTGTTTAAGTGTAAAAAGTAGGTTAAAAATATTTAAAGAAATACTATAAATGCAATATCCTCGTTCGACCATGAAGAAGGGATCCAAAGGTCAAATCTGACCATAACAAAAGATTCCCAGCCAAAGAATTTAGGATGGTTTACCATCCCAAACCTCTCGGACCAATAATAAGTGAGTCATAGGCACTTTTTAAGTTTGGCTATCCTTGTTTGACCTTGACGGAGGGGTCTAAGGTCAAATCCGACCACACAAAAAAATTCCCAGCCCATGATTTCCTGTAGCTTGTTTACCATCCCAAACCTGTAGGACCAATAATAAGCGAGTTACAAGCAATTGTAAGTTTGGCTATCCTCAATTGACCTTGAAGGAGGGGTCCCAGGTCAAATCTGACCACACCAAAAGAATCCCAGCCCATGATTTCCTATATGTTGGTTTACCATCTCAAACCTCCAAGACCAATAATACGCGAGTTATAAGCACTTTAAGTTTGGCTATCTTCGTTTGACCTGGAAGGAGGGGTCTAAGGTGAAATCCGACAACACCAAACGATTCCCAGCCCATGATTTTCTATAGGTTGGTTTTCCATTCCAAACCTCTAGGACCAATAATAAGCGAGTTATAAGCACTTTTAAGTTTGGCTATCCTCATTTGACCTTGAAGGAGGGGTCCAAGGTGAAATCCGACCACACCAAAAAATTCCCAGCTCATGATTTTCTATAGGTTGGTTTTCATTCCAAACCTCTAGGACCAATAATAAGCGAGTTATAAGCACTTTTATGTTTGGCTATCCTCATTTGACCTTGAAGGAGGGTTCCAAGGTCAAATCGGACCATATTAACAGATTCCCAGCCCATGATTTCCTACAGGTTGGATATAATGATTTACTCAACAGTGAGAACCTGAAAGAAGCTATTGCTCAGCTATGCCATGACATAGAGGTCTGCAATTTCACTATGTTATAGCTGACCAAAACGTCTGTGAATAACATATTTAACAAAATACTCTAAATGTAATAGTTTTCAAGTTACAACTGATTTACTCAAGAGTGAGAACCTCAAAGTAACTATTACTCAGCTATGCAATGAGCTACATGTCTGAATTTTTGCTCTGTTATAGCTGACCTAAAAGTAGGTGAACAACATATTTAAGCAAAATACTGTAAATGCAATAGTTTTCAAGTTACAACTGATTTACTCAATAGTGAGAACCTGAAAATAGCTATTGCTCCGCTATGCCATGAGCTATAGGTCTGTAATTTCACTATGTTATAGCTAACCCAAAAGTACGTGAACAATATATTTTAACAAAATACTCCAAATGCAATATTTTTCAAGTTATAGCCGATTTACTCAACAGCCAGTGCCTGAGAATAGCTATTGCTCAGTTGTGCCATGAGCTACAGGTCTGTAATTTCACTATGTTATAGCTGACCCAAAAGTAGCTGAATAACATATTTGCACAAATTTCTGTAAAGGCAATAGTTTTCCAATTACAACTGATTTACTCAACAGTGAGAACTTCAAAGTAGCTATTACTCAGCTATGCAATGAGCCACAGGTCTGGAACTTCACTATGTTATAGCTGACCCCAAAATAGGTGAATAACATATTGCAACAAAATACTCTAAATGCAATAGTTTCCAAGTTATAAGTGATTTACTCAACAGTGATAACCTAAAAGTAGCTATTACTCAGCTATGCCATGAGCTACAGGTCTGAAATTTTACTATGTTATAGCTGACCCAAAAGTAGCTGAATAACATATTTATACTAAATTCTCTAAATGCAATAGTTTTCAAATTATAAGTGATTTACTCAACATTGAGAACTTCAAAGTAGCTATTACTCAGCTATGCAATGAGTCACAGGTCTGGAACTTCACTATGTTATAGCTGACTCCAATATAGGTGAATAACATATTGCAACAAAATACTCTAAATGCAATAATTTCCAAGTTATAAGCGATTTACTCAACAGTGATAACCTCAAAGTAGCTATTACTCAGCTATGCCATGAGCTACAGGTCTGAAATTTTACTATGTTATAGCTGACCCAAAAGTAGGTGAACAACATATTTAAGCAAAATACTGTACATGCAATAGTTTTCAAGTTACAACTGATTTACTCAATAGTGATGACCTAAAAGTAGCTATTACTCAGCTATGCCATGAGCTACAGGTCTGAAATTTTACTATGTTATAGCTGACCCAAAAGTAGCTGAATAACATATTTATACTAAATTCTCTAAATGCAATAGTTTTGCAATTACAACTGATTTACTCAATAGTGAGAACCTCAAAGTAGTTATTACTCAGCTATGCAATGAGCTACAGGTCTGAAATTTCACTATGTTATAGCTAACCCAAAAGTACGTGAACAATATATTTTAACAAAATACTCCAAATGCAATATTTTTCAAGTTATAGCCGATTTACTCAACAGCCAGTGCCTGAGAATAGCTATTGCTCAGTTGTGCCATGAGCTACAGGTCTGTAATTTCACTATGTTATAGCTGACCCAAAAGTAGCTGAATAACATATTTGCACAAATTTCTGTAAAGGCAATAGTTTTCCAATTACAACTGATTTACTCAACAGTGAGAACTTCAAAGTAGCTATTACTCAGCTATGCAATGAGCCACAGGTCTGGAACTTCACTATGTTATAGCTGACCCCAAAATAGGTGAATAACATATTGCAACAAAATACTCTAAATGCAATAGTTTCCAAGTTATAAGTGATTTACTCAACAGTGATAACCTAAAAGTAGCTATTACTCAGCTATGCCATGAGCTACAGGTCTGAAATTTTACTATGTTATAGCTGACCCAAAAGTAGCTGAATAACATATTTATACTAAATTCTCTAAATGCAATAGTTTTCAAATTATAAGTGATTTACTCAACATTGAGAACTTCAAAGTAGCTATTACTCAGCTATGCAATGAGTCACAGGTCTGGAACTTCACTATGTTATAGCTGACTCCAATATAGGTGAATAACATATTGCAACAAAATACTCTAAATGCAATAATTTCCAAGTTATAAGCGATTTACTCAACAGTGATAACCTCAAAGTAGCTATTACTCAGCTATGCCATGAGCTACAGGTCTGAAATTTTACTATGTTATAGCTGACCCAAAAGTAGGTGAACAACATATTTAAGCAAAATACTGTACATGCAATAGTTTTCAAGTTACAACTGATTTACTCAATAGTGATGACCTAAAAGTAGCTATTACTCAGCTATGCCATGAGCTACAGGTCTGAAATTTTACTATGTTATAGCTGACCCAAAAGTAGCTGAATAACATATTTATACTAAATTCTCTAAATGCAATAGTTTTGCAATTACAACTGATTTACTCAATAGTGAGAACCTCAAAGTAGTTATTACTCAGTTATGCAATGAGCTACAGGTCTGAAATTTCACTATGTTATAGCTGACCCAAAAGTAGGTGAACAACATATTTAAGCAAAATACTGTAAATGCAATAGTTTTGAAGTTACAACTGATTTACTCAATAGTGATGACCTAAAAGTAGCTATTACTCAGCTATGCCATGAGCTACAGGTCTGAAATTTTACTATGTTATAGCTGACCCAAAAGTAGCTGAATAACATATTTATACGAAATTCTCTAAATGCAATAGTTTTCCAATTACAACTGCTTTACTCAATAGTGAGAACTTTAAAGTAGCTATTACTCAGCTATGCCATGACCTACAGATCTGAAATTTCACTATGTTATAGCTGGCCCAAAAGTAGCTGAATAACATATTTATACGAAATTCTCTAAATGCAATAGGTTTTAAGTTACAAGTGATTTACTCAATAGTGAGAACTTCAAAGTAGCTATTACTCAGCTATGCAATGAGCCACAGATCTGAAACTTCACTATGTTATAGCTGATCCCAAAATAGGTGAATAACATATGAAACAAAATACTGTAAATGCAATAGTTTCCAAGTTATAAGCGATTTACTCAACAGTGATAACCTAAAAGTAGCTATTACTCAGCTATGCCATGAGCTACAGGTCTAAAATTTTACTATGTTATAGCTGACCCAAAAGTAGCTGAATAACATATTTATACGAAATTCTCTAAATGCAATAGTTTTTAAGTTACAAGTGATTTTACTCATGATGGAAGTTACTGAAAAGCCCAAAAGTAGCTATTACTCACTTAGCTATTGAGACAGGCACCCAACTTACTCACCATATTGTAGCTATGAAAAAAGTAGCTGAATAACATATTTTAACAAAATGCTCTAAATGCAACACTTTTCAAGTTATAAATGATTTTGTGCATGATTTCATGAATTTTAATGCATTAAAAATTATTAAAAAAATTTATTAAAAAAAAGTAACACAGATCCAGGTCTCATACTCACACAAGAGAATCTACCTCTGATCTAGTACATATATGCAAGATATGAGAGAAATCCCTGCAATAGTCACTGAGAAAATTGTGATTAAGTGTTGAAATTTTCACACTTTTGGTGGGGGTACCCCCCTTGTAATGTCTCTAGCAAACAGACGAACAGACAGATTTGCATGCCTTGAACAATTTTTCATCCTCGATAGATAAGGTATCTTTTAAAAAAAACAGCACGTCCCTAGGCCTTGTAGTTTTGGAGGAGAAGTTGTTCATGCGTACGCCCAAGCCGCAGAGTGGCGACATAATGTCAGCTGACTGACAAGTCAGCTGACATAAAAATTTAAATAGACAGGCACTTCCTTTGAAAAATTCAAAGATTTCAGCTCTATGACCCACATAGTTCGACAGTTACAGGGCTTTAAAGTGGTATAATATCCATAAACTGGGTCTCTGTGGGCATTTTCCATATGTTAAAGAGACCTTAGCAATTAAACTACAGAGCTGAAACTTTTTGGGGGACAAACATAACAAACAAAAATTATATATAATACAGTTTAAGACTTGTCACACTAAGCATTTCCAAGTAACAGGGCAAAATACGGAAAAAAATGTCAAAAAAGGTCACTTGGGTGAGTGTTTATGGCCCTCATACACAGGTTAAATGTCTACTAAAAGCCTTGATTTTCGGCACATGTAGAAAGGACATAATAATGCATTCCCAGATGGGATTTCAGCTCCATCAATAACATAGTTTAACAGTCACAGGGCTTAAAGGTGGCAAAAAGTCCAAATATTGGGTCTCTGTGGGCCTTTTAGAGATCTCGATGTGGCCTTCAAATTAAAGCTTCAGATCTGTCACATACTAAGATTATACACAGAATATATATCTAATAAAGTTTGAAACTTCTCAGACTTACCATTTCCAAGTTACAGAGCAAAATATGTGAAAAATGTCTTAAAAGGGTCACTCGGGTGGGTGTTTATGGTCCCCATACACAGTTTAAATGTCTACTTGAAGCCATGATTTTTGGCACATGTAAAAAGAACATAATAATGTATTCCCAGATGAGATTTCAGCCCTATCAGTCACATAGTGTAACAGTCACAGGGCTTAAAGGTGGCAAAAAGTCCAAATACTGGATCTTTGGGAGCCCGTCAGAGACCTCAATGTGGCCTTCAAATTAAAGTTTCAGACTTAAAATTTGTCACATACTAAGATTACACATAGAATATGTATCTAATACAGTTTGAAACTTCTCAGACTTACCATTTCCAAGTTACAGGGCAAAATATGTGAAAAATGTCTAAAAGGGTCACTCGGGTGGAGATTTATGGTCCTCATACATGGGTTAAATGTCTATTAAAGGCCTAAATTTTGGAGTACATACAAGAAAAACATATTGATATATTCTCAGATGATATTTCACTTGGATGAGAGACATTGTTTGAAAGCTACAGTGCTTGAAGGTGGCAAAAAGTCCATAAATTGGGTCTCTGTGGGCAATTTTGAGACCTCAAGTCGGCCTAACAGGTAAACCTACAGCCTTTAAATTTTTCACAGACAAGGATTACATATAAGAGTTACACCTAGAGCAGTTTGAGACTCATCAGAATTACCACTTCCAAATTATAGGGCAAAATATGTTAAAAATCTAGGAAAAAAGTCCTAAGTGGGGTCTTTATGGGCCCCAAACACAATTTTCTCCTCAACTTAAAGTCTTGATTTTCGGCACATGTACCAAGAATATATTAATGTGTTCTCAGGTAAAATTTAGGCCAGATACGCCTCATAGTTTGTGACCTAGAGGGCTCTAAGTGGTCAAAAGTGCAATTTCTGACCTTAAGGTGGCCATAAGTTCTTTATTATTTGGAGTTTAAGGTCACCTTAAAATAGGGATCTTCCTTTGGGCATCCTTAACGTGTGTACCAAGTTTGAAAAAAAAAAAATTAATTGGTTTTTGAGTTATCGCATACAGAAGGAATTTTATACGGCAGCGGCGCGACGGACCTGAATCCAATATATCCCCGACTTTCGTCTGGGGATATAATAATATTAACAGCTTTATATTTACTCTTCTGCCACCAGATCGTTAAATGGTATGCACCACAATTAATAACTGAGGTACATGTTATTTCATTTCTGTGAAAGCTTTATATTTTAACAATTTATCATTGGCCATTTCTAACAAACCATAAATACCAGTAAATGCACATTTTGTGGATAAATGGAAGCATTTGTTCTCGACCTCTAACAAAGTAATATAAGGGGGGGTGTTCACTGGTAGGTAGGTGTTTACTAGAAAGCCACTACTGTATAAGTGCACAACATATTTTCCTGAGCTCAATTTTAACTTTTATTGCAAATCTCAATGTACTGTACAGCTATGATACGAAGGATACTGCCTTGCTACCAATAATCACCTGGTACCAATTATCACACATCAGGGATGGGGCCAATGTAATAGAAATTACTGTAATACAAAAGTAACAGATTTGCTGAAATTAAATGTAATAGTAATAGATTGAAATTTTGAAAATATAATAGTAATAGATTGCAATACATATCTATTTATAAATATTTCACTGAAATTGGATTTCTCGGATGTTTTTCACTATTTGTGTTGTTGTGTTTTATTTAATACAAGTTATACAAGCCTAGTTACATGAAATATACATGTATTATATAATAAATATGTAACATGTAATGAAAATTTAAAAAAACAAACACGTTTATAATCTGGATGTGAAAGTGTTTAAATACTAAGTATAAGTCTCACTATATTGCTTATTCAATTGAACAACAACTTACACATCTACTGCTGCATTCTTTTTTTATGGGTGTGCAAAGGCTACACCTGTGTTGCGAACTCGGGACACTTTTTGAACAAATAGTGTAAATACACAATAAAGAATAATAGAATATCTGCTTATCCTTATCATATGAGAAGACCAGTGAGAGTCTAGCAGTCACAGAAAATTACCCTGTATAAAATGCCTCCCTGTCTACTAAACAACCAATATGTATTCCTGGGATTTTCATTCTATTTTTAACTCAGGACACTTTTAAAAGATATGCCATTTCCGTAAATCAAAGGTAAACGTGATTTTTATTATATCCTGTGTTTATTGATGTTTTTTTACAGATACTATTTTGTATAAAATAAAGCATCACACAATTTAACTAGGATATATGCTGTGCCTAAGGGACACTGAGTTCAGCAATATCGCTGAAAATCTGCACTGGATGACATCTTAAAAGTGTCACTCTATCATCTTAGGAATAACATGGTAAAAATTATTCAAAAAATATATTATTTTGGTGGGTTATGACAAATACACTTGTGTATTATTGATATATGGATGGTGCCACTATTTTTATGAAGTTTTTATCATTTTTGTGTTTGGGTGTCCCGAGTTAAAACCGTCCCGAGTTAACAACATAGGTGTAATTGCAGTGATTTCTCTACTCAGGAATTTGACACTTTCAATAGGATTATATGACAGCTTGTTAGATATTTCAACTGAAGCATCACTGCTAGACTAAGAACAAGACTGGGCTCTCTTCCTGCATGCTTGATAGGATTATGAAATACTGTTGTTTTGAAAGCTTTCAAGACTGATATGCCTACATTATTTTATAGTAGGGCTGAGTCGATAGTGGTGGAATACTGGTATCGAGACAATAATACTGAAATACCGTGACCACTTTTCACAACCGGAATCTCAAACGTCAGCTAATATAATTATTGGGAAACATAAACTATTAAATACCAAACCTGAATCTGACGAAATTATAAACTGCTCCATCATTTCTAACTAGATTTTAATGCATCTAATGCGACTTCTTTGAGAAAAATTGCCATGTTTTGGATTACGGAAGATCACTTCCTGTTTGTAGGTCTATTCATTTGGGGAAATGCTGGAACTCAAACTTTTTCGGTATCCCGGAATTGGGACGGTTTTGCATTGGCGGAATCCCGAACTAGAAAATCTGGTACCGTGGCAACCCTATTTTATAGATCTACATGTGTAGAATGTGATAGATTTACAAACTGTCTCTTTAGTGGTATTTCAAAAGAGACTGGAATGAAAGTAAATGCTCAAACTTGCAACCAGAATGAAAAATATACTCTTCACAGATTTCCTGCACTGTGAAAGTCTTTTTCAAATTTGACAACCAATTTGAAGGTAGTTATAATTTTAAGTCACATTAATTAACTTTATCTTTAACGGCTTTTGGCTTCCCTGAATGCCTGTGTATAAATTTGGAAATAAAACTGTGGAATATTGTTTTATTCAATGAATTATGGAGATATCTTGATGGCTTTGCTGTAATTTCTTTGAGGTTTTTTAAAATCTTATATAGAAAATGTATTTGACTGCCAGTGATTTAAAAAATATGATCAAACTTTATTGTTACCTACTAGCCGATATAAAGTAATAAAAGTAATAGATGACAATATAATAGTAATAGATTTGAAAATTTGAAATGTAATAGTAATAGATGGCACTGTAACAGTAATAGACAGCCTGTCATAGACCCCATCCCTGTCACATGGCAGAACTTAAATAGACATGTTTTAATGTAATTTTAAATCATATTTGAGTGTTAATTAAAGTAGAATCGATCTACAAAGTTGTCAGAAATTACAAGTACATAAAATGTTTACTACCACGAAAACCCCATGGATCACCATACATCCCAAGTCTGGTGAAAAAGTACACAGAACCATTTATAAAACAAACGGTGTATATTAGGGTTGGGAAGTACGAAGTTCATGGTATACGAGCATCCCGTGACCTCGGCAGCTCGTGACCAACAACTCGTTCCCAAGATTTTTTTTAAATATAGCAGGAAACCCCACAGACTTCTGTCTGCTCACGTTTTTTTTTTCAATTTTGCATATTTTATTTAAAATATTGAAGTAAACTCCACGGACTTCTGTCTGCTCACGTCATTTTTTTTTCTAATTTGCATAATTTATTTTATAATAGTTGTAGGAAGCCCTAGACCAAGTTTCTGTCCCGTTGCCAATTGCTATTGATATACTGATGGACACAATGGCGAGGGTTCACATGTACCTGTTTTCTGTGTAAATCTTGAACTGTGGGGAATTATTGCATTCACTTTAAAAAGTTATTGTTATGTCTATTATAGCTGTATCCAGATTCCAATACACATGTTGTTAAATTAAACTGCTTTTAGAAGCCAGGAATTTTTTTGTAGATAACTATGTAATGTTGAAGGTTTGTTTACATTTTGAAAATTGGTTGAAATATATACATGCCAGTTTGATTGGCATGAAATATAAGTGAACGGCACATGTACATACCTTAAAGAAACCAAATAACACTTTATCTTTGTGGTAATATGTGTACAAACATGCCGTCCAAACTTTACACAGAAAACAGGTACATGTGAACTGTCCCTCGCCATTGCGTACCACACAGAAATATCAACAGTAATACGCAACGGGACAGAAACTCGGTCTAGGAAGCCCTCTAGGAATTCCATGACCTCACGTAATAGATGACAATATAATAGTAACCCATCCTTGCTCTCCAAGCAGCATTTCTATTTATTAAATATAAAACATTGTTAGAAAACCCCACGTATTTGGGTGATCTCATATTTCTTCATAAATATTATGAGCTGCATATACAAGTACTGTATTTCATATTCAAGCAGAAATAATGTTTATTCTGATAAAATGTTTGTGTACGAGTTGTGGGTACGAGTTGTTGGTCACGAGATGCAGTGGTCACGAGTTGCATGTAAATCGAAGTTCATTCATCGGACTTTGTCACAAAAGCATTCACCTTTTCTTCGAATCCCATTTGCCTCTTTTACATCCTCTACATCTGACGTTTTCTTAGAAATAGATTTCCGCGGTGTTGCGCCTAGAGACGCCATTTTAGAGTCTTGAAAACTGGCCTTGGTAATAATTAAAATATTGAGCTAATAATAACTTTTGTTTTCACCCCTGCTCGCTTGTGTCAGCTGCCATTTCCGGGCTTACGTAGTGCACCCACGAAAATCCGAAGCTGTGGCTAAATCTCAGAATTTTTGGCTAGCGGAAAAAATGTGCAGATTCACAAATATTATTCCATAGAAATCGATAAAACACTAGCTTTTTTATACGATTTCTATGTATTATTCAATCTCCATGAAATACAAGAAAACCCTTTCATTCAGTAGCCTTTAATTACAAAAAAATTAGAGAGGCTTTAAGCAAATCTGTAAGGAAGAGTTTAATTATTTTTTAAATTCTTACTTTCTGATTCATGAAATTACATCAACAATTAATGCAATGAAATTGCTTAAACATTTAAATTATATGCATTTTGTTTTCTGTTACATAGATGAACAATTATGTATAAATCTTATATCTTGCCAAATGTGTTATTTGACCCTCGATTCAGCTATTTTATTCAGTCCACATTTCAATGGGACATAATAGCGTATCTTTCAACAAAAAAACAACAACAATAACACGTAATTGCAAAACCAAATCACCAATTATAATACAGCTAATTACTATCTTTTGGGAAGAAATGTAGAAATGTATGTTCAATATTCTAAATTAACATTGATATCTCTAATGTATTATCTAAAAATAAAAACAAAATCTAGGATCTACACCAGCAGGTAAATTCTCCATTTAAAATATGTTGAAATACCAACTATACCGAATTATTGTTTTACCATTGAATTTTTATTCAATTATTGTTTGACGATATTCACCAAATGGCTGTGTACAATAGATTGGTATCACTGCTAGTGCACCCAATGGTTGTGTATGCTAGAAGTGGTATCAATCTAGCATACCCAAATGCTGTATACGCAAGACCTGTATCACTGCTATAGAATACCCTATGTGTGTGCACCCAAGATTTATTTCATTGCTGCTAGCATACCCTATAGTGTATGGTGATCTGTGGGGTTTTCATGCTGTTAAAAATGTCTGATTTCCATGTGTACTCTTACAAATTATTTTCAAATATTTAACATATTTAATGAATAGAAATTTGTATATATTTCAAGGCTACAGAAATAAATATTGCATGCTAATTAGTCAATTTGCAGGTGCTCTGGTTTGTATTTTCCAAAAATATTGATCATCAAAATGTAATTTGTTTAGGTTAATAGAAGAAAGAATAGGGGGTGGATTATTGAGTGCAGTATAATCCAAATAATAGCCATAAATAATCACACAAATTGGTTGATGCCTATTGGGGCCAGATAATGTAATTTGTATATCCAGCACAACTCAATGCGCATTCGTGTAGAAGTGCAGGTTGATTCAAATTTTGGTATACATTACTGTAGCAGAATGAACTGCGTGTTTGTGGGACTTTAGGACTGATGCTTTGTGTTCATACGTCCTTTTCTTAAGTGCCTTTAGGGTTTTATGTGGCAATTAGTTTGTTAATAGGGATGGGTTCGTCACAACTACTTTGTGGTTCAGGGGTGACATTGTCTCTAGACATGGCATCACAGAAGTCAGTTTGACTAGCAGTTGTTGAAGGAGCACTCATAGTTACAAAACTAAAAAAATCTGCTTTCTGCTATATGTCAAACTATAGCAGGAAGCAGATTTTTTTAGTTTTGTTTAGATTTATATACTATCCAAATGGCATGGAGTCCTGTAACAACAGCAAAAGTACCATTTTCTTATTTAAGTTAAAGCATCCATTAATCACATGAAATTCAATGTGTCAATCAGTACTTCTCTGTTAAATCTTTTTTCCGTGGCATTTTTAGTAAAACGCCTATTTCCAATTATAAAAATGTTAATGCAAGCAAAATTTCAGAATATTGCAACATAATTCATATTAAAACCTACGGAAAACGGAATGGACAAAACACCATTGACACAAAATTACCACAAATGACCATAATACACTACTGGCATACAGAACTATCCTGTATCCAATTAAGGCACCAAGCACTATTTTCCCAATTGTTGTACATTCGATATTTATATCATTATTATAGTGTACACAATGCCTGTGTACACAAAAGATATCACATTTTGATTTATATCGCTACTAGCATGCCAAACGGACGTGTATAGAATTGGCATACCCAGCTGCCCTGTACCCAAAGCAGTGAACCCTGTCTATGTTCCCATTGGTTGTTCACCCAAGATCAATATCATTGCTATCGTACCCAGTAGCTGTCTTTACACAAAATCCATATCACTGCTAGCATACCCTGTGTTTGCGTACACTAGCAGTAATATTGGTGTCGTGTACCCATGCAGCGGTTGCATACACAAGATCTATATCACTGATAGCATACCCAATAACTCCAATTTTTTTTCTGTGTACCCAATTTTTAGGTACCTAAGGCAGTAAGCAATATGTACTCAATGGTTGTGCACTTGATATCAATGCCTTTTACAATGTACTCAACAGGTTCAAATGCAAGACATTATGAAGTATAGTTGTTAAGGAAATTTTTCAAGTTGTCAGAAATAGGCCAAGGATTTCTCTCTGGATCAAAATTATTGAAGTTGGCATAAGTTTGCACTGTATGTACGCAACAACTGGATATGCTAGCAGTGAATAAATCTTGGGTGCACAGCCATTGGGTATGCTAGCAATGAAATAGATCTTTGGTACATAGCCATTGGGTATGCTAGCATTCATATAAATCTTGCATACACAGCTGTTGGGTACACTAGCAGACTATCAGTCATATGGATCTTGTATACACAGCCATTGGCGAATGTTTTTTCCAAGTTTTAGTTAAAACCATTCCGTTTCGGTTTTTCATGTGTTTTCTCAGTAAATAAACAACATGGCCGAAAAGCTTTAGCAACTGTGTATTATACACGTAACGTATTTATTCGCACATTGTTTATTAAATCCATATATTAATAATCCATTTTACATGCAGACATTTGTTAAGGGTAATTTTGTTACCGTTCTTAAGTTTATGGTAATGTTTTGTTTACTTTATACTGGGGATGTGTCAGGGCCCTTATTTTAATCGGCCGGGTCAGTTTAGGCCCGGTGTCTTGGTCTCGAGAGATCAAATTCGCAAACATGTGGATAAATAGCTTGTGCTGCTTTTGATTTTATTTGTTCATAAATATTGGTGTAGGATTTTCCCTACCCATTTACTAATTATGAATTTTGGGCCAATCAAATTGTTTGACTGTTGCAACCCACCATGTGACTCCTGTCATGGTACCGTGGTTTAAATATTCTCGCTAAAGTCATGGCATTGTGACATAAGTAACCAACTTGCAGTCACAGCATGTGTTCCGTAAGTATTGGAGGTATTCATGCTCATTCATTATTGCATGCTCATTCCATATCCCTCATCCAGGATCCAACACATAGGTAAACAATTAGACATCAGGTTCCTGATACTTTAGCCCTTACTTAAGGATTAGTGAGAGATTAGCGTAAAATCAGCTCAAGTTAATCCAAACATTGGATTAGCATTAAGGTTAGTATTCACTAGTGTGGGGATCGAGGGTCATATTTTGATGAATACCGGAGGTTTCGTACCACAGAGGTTTCGTCCCGAAATTATGGAGGTTTCGTCCCGAAAAGTTGGAGGTTTCGTCCCGGAAACGTAGAAAGCCATGAAGTTATAATGAACTGAAAGAAAATGAACACAAAAAGAGCTTTATTGACAAAAAGAAAAATACTGTGACAAAAATGTGATAAAAGTTCAGTATGATACAAATGGGAAACCTGGCATTTTTATTGATTGTCGCTATCATCACTTTCAGCTGCTGGGGAACTTTCCTCAGATGGTCCATATATTTGGGCACATTTTTGCAGTAGCTATGACACCATCTGTCACACAAATCACATTGAACTGCCTCTTGCCTTTGAGTGACTGTTTTCCCACAACTTATACATTTGTCATCCATTACAATAGTACTCCAATATTTCCAGTAGAATAAAAGATTATTATGTGTATTCTATGCCAGTGAAACTTTGAATGATTTGGACTGAGCCAACCCCCCTATTTATATACTGTGTAAATGTAAAATAGCAATTAACTGGATTATTTCAATTGCTTTGAGGAACTAGTGAAGTTCTTTGTAGTTAGAGTAACTGCCAGAGTATTTGTTGACAGGACTCCTCACTCTGATGTCATGGATTGCAATTCGATTGCAATTGGTGTTATGGGGGTAATATTGGGGGAGGGACACAATTACACTTCTTAAATGTTAGGGATAACTGCCACTTTGAGTTCACCAACCTGTCCACTTTGATGTGTGGAATTGAAATTGGTTTGCTAGTAGTTCAGTGGGGAGGGCCTAATCCTGGGATGGCATTTAGTAATCACCCAGTCTCACTTTCAAATGACAACAAAGATGGCCGCCTCCTTTGAAGTGGGAAAAGTGTTTACCAGAGGATTATCTATGGATTGCTTGCTGATAACTACACTTAATGTAATGGATACAAAAGAGTAGTTAGTTGTGCTTTAAGAGAAATAATTTTATACAAGATCTACCAACACGGCCATTATGTTGTGATTAAAACGATACCAAACACGAGTAATACACGGGACGAAACATCCAGAAATATGGGACGAAACCTCCGTGGTACGAAACCTCCGTGGTACGAAACCTCTCGATACCATTTTGATGATCGATATCGAATGAAAATTTAGGGTAGTGGATCGATCGATATTTCAATATCGGGATTGTTAACATCAGCCGTGGGTGATAATACAGGTTCAGTAAAAATTTGCACATATTATTTCACAAAATTATCAAAACATACTACTTATTCACCAAAAATACTTTTCTTCAATATAAAATAAAATGAACAAAAATCGAATCAAACAAGAGTTTTCATTCTTTCCTGTATACTAGTTGTCAGGTTTTGTATCTCTTTTGTGAAACCGGAAGTTGCACTGGCAATGTAAAAAAAAATGGCGCCAGACTTGAACCAGTTTATTTCTGTTGTAAGAGTGCTTTTTAAGGCATTTATATAATAAATGTTTATGTAAGCAGTAAAATTGTTTATTTTATTTTTGTCTGTTTCTTATATGTGGTTTCTATACTGAAATGCTTGTAGTATGTATCGATATCAGCAGTTCTATGGGATGATCGATCAATGTTGAAAGATCGAGCATCAATCCCTATACTAGTATTCACACACAAATTAAACTAATCTTTGATTAACTTTAATCCACCTCGCAAAATGGATGACATTTTAGACTAAATTAAGTCTGCCAGGAAAACCAGTTTGAATTACTCTTTTCTAGGATTAGCTCCCTTCCTGGTCTACTTGGGAGAGCCCCCAAGGATAGGACTAAAGTCCCCCTTTTAATATAGAAACACAAAATTTATACTTCATTTATTTATAATATAAATTTCACTTTTATTCAACATTCATTGTAATCAATAACATTTAATTAAAGTTTACACATGTACAGATACAGAGCATGCACACCTGTAAATACTTATAGTAATTGTAAAACCCACTTGTTAATATTATAATTTTAGGAAATAGTTGTAATTGGGAAATTAACAGTTGCAATTATACAATATCAATCAAACAAATTAAGTATCGCTTAAAGGTTCTTTAATCATATTCTAAGGGTCTTTTAAATGTACTGATGTCTGTTAGCTGTTAATTAGAGTTACTATGAATTACACTTTGATCAGGAAAGACTGATATTTGACAAAGGTGTAATCAGGGAAATTATTGTTAAAAAATGTTACTTCACAAGAGAGCCAAATTTCAAATAAATTTTTAAAAAGTCAAGATAAAGGGGATTTTTTCTTTTCTGAATGAAGGGAAAGTTTCAAATACATTTTAATAATTGAATATTATTTGAATACATTTTTAAAAAGTAAAGGGGTTTTTTGGTCCCTGAAAGAAGGGTGTGTATTGTTCATGTTATTCCCTGGAGTTTGGAATGCTAAAACAACTCGTAAGAAATCATTGTATGAAAATCCTTTTGCAAGGTCAGATTTAACTTTTGACTCCTTTTTCACAGTTGATTTAATTGCTATAAAATTTTGTATCCTTGTACCACACTTAGGGGAATTTTGTTATTATTTTTTTCTGTATATGTCCGACGAGGAATATTTTACTTTTATTATCCACCATTTGTATGGTTTATAAGTTCAATAAATCAACATTTAAAAAAAGAATGTGAAAATGCTGTCATAAAAACATGGGGACCAGTGAATATAAAAGTCTCAGTTTTTAACTTGCGATTTCTCAAGCCATTTCTGCGTGGATTTTTATACAATAAAAATGACCAGAAGCACTCTTTAAATACCTTTATAATGATATATAATACATATTTGTAGCCTCAAATTGTAGGTGACATAGTTAGCGAGATATTACTGAAAAAACAGAACTTGTTTACACTGATTATTCCTAGTAAGGAGGCGCCGCTGTGTATGAAAAAAATATATCCCACTCTGTATATCCACTGTACAGGCCAAATATGGCTCTTGGTGGATAATAAATAGTAATTCTGGAAAAAAAACCTTTTTTCCATCCCTTCATTTTAAAAATTAAATACGGATTACAACATTACAGTTACAACTTTCACACATTGCACATTGCACAATACCTTTATTTTGTAACAGTTACAGTTAGTTATGTGTAACATTTTTCTATATTTGTTTGTCAGTGATATCATTTTACTAAATGTCGGTGAAAAAAGGTATCTCAACACAGACCACCTCTTTCAAAATACTCTGAAGTATTATTAACTCTAGATTTTTTTTTTTTTTTTTTTTTTTTTTGGGGGGGGGGGGGGGGTATTATTAACTCTAGCTATTATTTCTTGTCTATTGAATTTTTCTCGTATTAAGTGTTATAGATTTGATAAATATTAAATACAGATCTTTTTATATTTAAACCTCATAAAAATGTAATACATATAGCTTATAAACAGAAGACTTAAATTTATTGCCCAAGAAGAGTGCTCATTAAAGACACATCGTAAAAATTTATCCATTTCAGTTAAATTTAGTTCATATCTAATTTTTATTTTAAACCAATATATAATTTTAGTCTAAAAATAATCAAATTTTTCAAAGCCTGAAAACAAATTTTTAATTACCTCACAATGTTTTCCACACAAACAGCACAGGCTTCACTCCGATATATTTCAATTTTGAACAAAAATTCATTGGTACTAAGAATTCTTTGCATATCTGTACACTGAAACCATACATAACACTTGTCATTTATTGCTTGCATGTGTATTGTGTAAAATTGTTTCCAAAAGTTTTCCTTTTATTCTATATTGAGTTTTGAACCCCATTTTTGTTCAGTCTAAAGTACCCTTAGCGGTGCACATATTTGGAATGGAATGTGTGGCAATAAGTTAAAATCATGCTCGATGTAATTTTTTACAAGCCTTCTTATTACAAATAATTTAAAATTTAATTTTGATGTGGTTTCTGTGGTTTATCTCTACCAGAGTCATAAGACTGCCAATTTATTTAAAATATCCCCTATGATATGAAGACCTATTTTATTCCAATTGAGAAACAAGCATTCTGACGCATGCAATTATCTCCCGCCGTATTAATTAGATGTACTAAAGATAGTGGAACATAAATTTTCTTGTGAGATGGAGGCACATGCAGAAGTGACAACAAGCAAGAGGCACTTCAATGTTTGATTTCAATATTTTTAAAGATAAAAGGCATTTCCACCCAAAAGTAAGTCAATAACTTACTTATCACTGAAATTGCTCTATCTTGCATATCCTGAAAATTTCCTCAAGATCCGCCCATAAGTTTTTAAGTTATCTGTCTTTAAAAATTACATTTCATGGATCCAGAAGATCCAGATAGTGATCCGGATCACTCCCAAAATTGAAACATTTCTTTCTTTTACCTTTTCAGACATATCCTGAAAATTTCATCGAAATCCATCCATACTTTTTTGAGTTATCTGTCTTTAAAAATGACATTTCATGGATCCAGAAGATCCAGACAGTGATCCGGATCACTCAAAAAATTAAATCATTTCTTCCTTTTACCTTTTCAGACATATCCTGAAAATTTCATCGAAACCTGTACATAAGTTTTGAGTTATGTGTCTTTAAAAATTACATTTCATGATCCAGAAGATCCAGATAGTGATCTGGATCACTCCCAGAATTGAATCATTTCTTCCTTTTACCTTTTCAGACATATCCTGAAAATTTCATCAAAATCCGTCCATAAGTTTTTGAGTTATGTCTTTATCACTTGCAAAATTGAATCATTTCTTCCTTTTACCATTTAATACATATCCTCAAAATTTCATCGAAATCTGTCTTTAAAAATTACATTTTATAGATCCAGATAGTGATCCGGATCACTCCCAAAATTGAATCATTTCTTCCTTTTACCTTTTCAGACATATCCTGAAAATTTCATCGAAATTCGTCCATAAGTTTTTGAGTTATCTGTCTTTAAAATTACATTTCATGAATCCAGAAGATCTAGATAGTGATCCAGATCAATTCCAAAATTGTATCATTTCTTACTTTTACCTTTTCAGACATACCCTGAAAATTTCATTGAAATCCGTCCTTAAGTGTTGGAGTTATCTGTCTTTAAAAATTACATTTCATTGATCCAGAAGATCCAGATAGTGATCCAGAACACTCCAAACATTGAATCATGTCAGGACATATCCTTAAAATTTCATCGAAATTCATCCATAAGTTTTTGAGTTATCTGTCTTTAAAAATTACATTTCATGGATCCAGAAGATCCAGAGAGTGATCCGGATCACTCCAAAATTGAGTCATTTCTTCCTTTTACCTTTTCAGACATATGAACAACATACCTGAAAAGATTAGCCTAACTTTAATACTTCTTAAGATATTTCACATTTACCTCTGTCATTATTTTGCTACAAATAACAAAATAGCTATTACTCACTTATGGCATGCTATGGAACTCCAAACTATATGTCATCTTATAGTTAAGGACAAAGTAGCTGAACAATATATTTTAGGAAAATACTGTAACTGCAATAGTTTTGGAGTTGCAATGGCTTTACTCAACAGTCAGAATTTCAAAGTAGCTATTACTCAGCTATCCAACATGCAATAGGTCTGAAACTTTACTATTTGATAGCTTACCAAAAAGTAGATTTGATAACATATTTGAAAAGATTTCCCTAACTTTAATACTTTTGAAGATATTTAACATTTACTTCTTTCATTATTTTGCTACAAATAAGATTATAGCTATTACTCACTTATGGCATGCAATAGAACCCCAAACTATGTTCCATCTTATAGCTAAGGACAAAGTAGCTGAACAACATATTTTAGGAAAATACTCTAACTGCAATAGTTTTGGAGTTACAATGGCTTTACTCAACAGTCAGAATTTCAAAGTAGCTATTACTCAGCTATCCAAGGTGCAACAGGTCTGAAACTTTACCATGTGATAGCTTACCAAAAAGTAGATGCACAACATATTTGAAAAGATTTCCCTAACTTTAATACTTTTGATGATATTTGACATTTACTTCTTCTGTTATTTAGCTACAAATGAGAAAATAGCTATTACTCACTTATGTCATGCAATAGAACCCCAAACTATGTACCATCTTATAGCTAAGGACAAAGTAGCTGAACAACATATTTGAAGAAAAAACCCTAACTGCAATACTTTTAGAGTTATCAGTCCTTTACTCAACGTGCGTGCGTTAGTGTGTCACACAGATTTCTCCAAAACTACTACAGCTACAGATTTTTTGTAAATTAATTGTCCCAATGAATTTTCACGCCCTTGAAAAAGTTTCGATTTTATAGACTTAGGCTTGAAGATAAGTGAGTAATAGCAATCTTAGCTACTTTGAGTAAAGGATTCATAACTCAAAAACTATTGCAGTTACAGGTTTTTCTTCAAATATGTTGTTCAGCTACGTTGTCCTTAGCTATAACATGGTACATAGTTTGGGGTCCCATTGCATGTCATAACTGAGTAATAGCTGTTTTCTTATTTGTAGCAAAATAATGACATAAGTAAATGTCAAATATCTTCAAAAGTATTAAAGTTAGGGAAATCTTTTCAATATGTTATTCATCTAGTTTTTCATAAGCTATCGCATAGTAAAGTTTCAGACCTGTTGCACATTGGATAGCCGAGTAATAGCTACTTTGAAATTCTGACAGTTGAGTAAATCCATTATAACTCCAAAACTCTTGCAGTTACAGTATTTTCCTAAAATATGTTGTTCAGCTACTTTGTCCTTAACTATAAAATGGCATATAGTTTGGGGTTCTATTGCATGCCATAAGTGAGCAATAGCTATTTTCTTATTTGTAGCCAAATAATGACATAAGTAAATGTTGAATATCTTCAAAAGTATTAAAGTTAAACAAATCTTTTCAATATGTTATTCATCTAGTTTTTGATAAGCTATCACATAGTAAAGTTTCAGACCTGTTGCACTTTGGATAGCTGAGTAATAGCTACTTTGAAATTCTGACTGTTGAGTAAATCCATTGTAACTCCAAAACTCTTGCAGTTAGAGTATTTTCCTAAAATATGTTGTTCAGCTACTTTGTCCTTAACCATAAGATGGCATATAGTTTGGGGTTCTATTGCATGCCATAAGTGAGCAATAGCTATTTTCTTATTTGTAGCCAAATAATGACATAATAAATAATTTGTTTGGCTACTTTTTCCTTAACTATAACATGGCATATCGTTTGGGGGTTCCATTGCATGTCATAAGTGAGTAATAGCTATTTTCTTATTTGTAGCAAAATTATGACGGAAATAAATGTCAAATACCTTCACAAGTATTAAAGTTAGGCAAATCTTTTCATTTGTTATTCATCTAGTTTTTGAAAAGCTTACTTTCTTGTGCCCTTTATATTTTGTTGCTTCTGCAGATCAAGGTCAATAGCTAAGTGAGTAGATAGCTGAGTAATAGCTACTAAAATGAGTATATGTCTTTTATCTCTAAAAGTATTACAGGTAGGCAATTTGTTCTAAATAAGTCATTCACCTACTTTTGGGTGATCTACCACATAGTGAAGTTGCAGATCTATAGCTTTTTGCATAGCACACTCATAGCTACTAAAATGAGTAAATGTCTTTTATCTCTTACTGTTCCCTCTTACTGTCCTTCCATCCATAAATCAAAGGTCCATTTTAACAATAGTTTCTCATATGATGCCCCTAAGTTATGGAATGATCTTCCATATGATATACGCAGTGCTCCAAATCTCTCCAGTTTCAAAAGTCGACTCAAAACCTACCTATTTCAGAAATCATTCCCACCATAGCTTCTTACTACCGAACACCGGACCGCCTCCCTGGCAACGACTCGGAACATGTCTAATGTCTCATGATTTATGCCTTACGGATTGGACGGTGTGCCTTAGAATCCGTTGATACAGAGATTAAGCACCTGGACAACTGATTGATTGATTGATCTCTAAAAGTATTACAGATAGGCAATTTCTTCAAAATAAGTCATTTACCTACTTTTGGGTGATCTACCACATAGTGTAGTTTCAGAACTGTTGCACTTTGCATAACTGAGTAATAGCTACTAAAATGAGTCAATACACTTTATCTTTAAAAGTATTACAGATAGGCAATTTCTTCTAAATAAGTCATTCACCTACTTTTGGGTGATCTACCACATATTGAAGTTGCAGAACTGTAGCTCTTTGGATAGCTGAGTAATAGCTACTAAAATGAGCAAATGTCTTTTATCTCTAAAAGTATTACAGGTAGGCAATTTCTTCTAAATAAGTCATTCACCTACTTTTGGGTGATCTACCACATAGTAAAGTTGCAGAACTGTAGCTCTTTGGATAGCTGAGTAATAGCTACTAAAATGAGCAAATGTCTTTTATCTCTAAAAGTATTACAGATAGGCAATTTCTTCTAAATAAGTCATTCACCTACTTTTGGGTGATCTACCACATAGTAAAGTTGCAGAACTGTAGCTCTTTGGATAGCTGAGTAATAGCTACTAAAATGAGCAAATGTCTTTTATCTCTAAAAGTATTACAGATAGGCAATTTCTTCTAAATAAGTCATTCACCTACTTTTGGGTGATCTACCACATAGTAAAGTTGCAGAACTGTAGCTCTTTGGATAGCTGAGTAATAGCTATTAAAATGAGCAAATGTCTTTTATCTCTAAAAGTGTTACAGATAGGCAATTTCTTCTAAATAAGTCATTCACCTACTTTTGGCTGATCTACCACATACTGAAGTTTCAGATCTATAGCTCTTTGCATAGCTCAGTCATAGCTACTAAAATGAGTAAATGTCTTTTATCTCTAAAAGTATTGCATAGACGCAATTTCTTCTAAATAAGTCATTCACCTACTTTTGGGTGATCTACCACATAGTAAAGTTGCAGAACTGTAGCTCTTTGGATAGCTGAGTAATAGCTACTAAAATGAGCAAATGTCTTTTATCTCTAAAAGTATTACAGATAGGCAATTTCTTCTAAATAAGTCATTCATGTACTTTTGGGTGATCTACCACATAGTAAAGTTGCAGAACTGTAGCTCTTTGGATAGCTGACTAATAGCTACTAAAATGAGCAAATGTCTTTTATCTCTAAAATTATTACAGATAGGCAATTTCTTCTAAATAAGTTATTCACCTACTTTTGGGTGATCTACCACATAGTGAAGTTGCAGAACTGTAGCTCTTTGGTTAACTGAGTAATAGCTACTAAAATGAGCAAATGTCTTTTATCGCTAAAAGTATTACAGGTAGGCAATTTCTTCTAAATAAGTCATTCACCTACTTTTGGGTGATCTACTACATAGTAAAATTACAGAACTGTAGCTCTTTGGATAGCTGTGTAATAGCTACTAAAATGAGCAAATGTCTTTTATCTCTAAAAGTATTACAGATAGGCAATTTCTTCTAAATAAGTCATTCACCTACTTTTGCGTGATCTACCACATAGTAAAGTTGCAGAACTGTAGCTCTTTGGATAGCTGAGTAATAGCTACTAAAATGAGCAAATGTCTTTTATCGCTAAAAGTATTACAGATAGGCAATTTCTTCCAGATAAGTCATTCACCTACTTTTGGATGATCTACCACATAGTAAAGTTGCAGAACTGTAGCTTTTTTGATAGCTGAGTAATAGCTACTAAAATGAGCAAATGTCTTTTATCTCTCAAAGTATTACAGATAGGCAATTTCTTCTAAATAAGTCATTCACCTACTTTTGGATGATCTACCACATAGTAAAGTTGCAGAACTGTAGCTCTTTGGATAGCTGAGTAATAGCTACTAAAATGAGCAAATGTCTTTTATCTCTAAAAGTGTTACAGATAGGCAATTTCTTCTAAATAAGTCATTCACCTACTTTTGCGTGATCTACCACATAGTAAAGTTGCAGAACTGTAGCTCTTTGGATAGCTGAGTAATAGCTACTAAAATGAGCAAATGTCTTTTATCTCTAAAAGTATTACAGATAGGCAATTTCTTCCAGATAAGTCATTCACCTACTTTTGGATGATCTACCACATAGTAAAGTTGCAGAACTGTAGCTTTTTTGATAGCTGAGTAATAGCTACTAAAATGAGCAAATGTCTTTTATCTCTCAAAGTATTACAGATAGGCAATTTCTTCTAAATAAGTCATTCACCTACTTTTGGGTGATCTACTACATAGTAAAATTACAGAACTGTAGCTCTTTGGATAGCTGAGTAATAGCTACTAAAATGAGCAAATGTCTTTTATCTCTAAAAGTATTACAGATAGGCAATTTCTTCTAAATAAGTCATTCACCTACTTTTGCGTGATCTACCACATAGTAAAGTTGCAGAACTGTAGCTCTTTGGATAGCTGAGTAATAGCTACCAAAATGAGCAAATGTCTTTTATCGCTAAAAGTATTACAGGTAGGCAATTTCTTCCAGATAAGTCATTCACCTACTTTTGGATGATCTACCACATAGTAAAGTTGCAGAACTGTAGCTTTTTTGATAGCTGAGTAATAGCTACTAAAATGAGCAAATGTCTTTTATCTCTCAAAGTATTACAGATAGGCAATTTCTTCTAAATAAGTCATTCACCTACTTTTGGATGATTTACCACATAGTAAAGTTGCAGAACTGTAGCTCTTTGGATAGCTGAGTAATAGCTACTAAAATGAGCAAATGTCTTTTATCTCTAAAAGTGTTACAGATAGGCAATTTCTTCTAAATAAGTCATTCACCTACTTTTGGATGATCTACCACATAGTAAAGTTGCAGAACTGTAGCTCTTTGGATAGCTGAGTAATAGCTACTAAAATGAGCAAATGTCTTTTATCTCTAAAAGTGTTACACATAGGCAAGTTCTTCTAAATAAGTCATTCACCTACTTTTGGCTGATCTACCACACAGTGAAGTTTCAGATCGATAGCTCTTTGCATAGCTCAGTCATAGCTACTAAAATGAGTAAATGTCTTTTATTTCTAAAAGTGTTACAAAAAGGCAAATTCTTCTGACTAACTCATTCACCTTTTGGGTGATCTACCACATAGTGAAGTTGCACATCTATAGCTTTTTGCATAGCTGAGTCGTATACCTTCTAAAATGAGTAAATGTCTTGATAGGCAGTTTCTTCTAAATAAGTTGTTTACTTTTGGGTGATCTACCACATAGTGAAGTTGCACAACTGTAGCTCTTTACATAGTGGAGTAACAGCTACTAAAATGAGTAAATGTCTTTTATCTCTTAAAGTGTTACAGATAGGCAATTTCTTCTAAATATGTCCTTCACCTACTTTGGGTTGATCTAGTACATAATAAAGTTGCAGAACTGTAGCTCTTTGGATGGCAGAGTAATAGCTACTAAAATTAGTAAATGCCTTTCATCTTAAAAAGTATTACAATCAAACAATAAAGTGCCTCTTGCTTGTTGTCACTTCTACGTGTGCCTCCATCTCACAAGAAAATTTATATTCCACTATCTTTAGTACATTTAATTTATATGACGGGAGATAAATGCATGCGTCAGAATGCTTATTTTAACTATATCATTTAAAAGGCTTTTAAAAATTGTACAGGTATTGTTTTCACCCATGGCATCCAGTCGCGCAGTCAGTTGGCAGGAATAAAATCTTGTCAGGGCTGTATCTCAGAAACTATAAGGTTTAAGAAGTTTACATATGGTAGGGATATTGGTTGTGGGGTGTAGATGTGCGGTGTCATGATGTGACCTTGATTTGACCTTGCCATAATGACCTCATGCTATATATCACAAACCGTGAGGTGTAGAAAGTTGATACTTTGTACAGTCATTGTGATCAACATACAGGTGTGCAACATCAAGTTGTGACCGCTGTTTGACCTCTGACCATGCCTGAGTTAATTTTATAAGTTAATACCCTATCCAATGGACAATTGCCAATCTGGTTGGTGCAGACTGGCCCCCAAAACAACAGAAAAAGTCGCCCTGTATGTAACCATAGTGGTTGGCCGGTCCCACTGTGCATTCACCAGGGGGGGGGGGGGGGGGGGGGGGGCGCATCGAACTTCCTTCCTGTCTAGACAGTGTGACGTCATAGCATCTTTTTCGTTGTTTAAACCTATTAAGACCCCTAGTAGGCTGATAGCGGGGCCGGTTGGGAGGGCATTGCCTGTCCATTGGATAGGGTATTAACTTATAAAAATTTAATTTACTTGTTAAATTTGCAATTTTATTGCGTTAGTACTTCCTATCCAATGGGCAATTGCAGAATAACTTCCGCTTGGTTGGTGGGTAAGTTACCAGGGACTTAAGTGAACTCATAGACAAACTAACAAACTTTCTCTAGGCCTGGGTCGACTCTAAGGTCGGGAAACCTTGCAAGGCCATGATCGGTTACCAGCAGCTGGTTACCCGGGGCTATATTGACGTTGCCCCCCCCATGTTTTTACAGACCTGCTCTGAGGTAGGAGAAGAGAGAGATGAGTTCAGTCCCAGAAGGCAAATAAACCTCCTGAAGGAAGCACGTCACATTTTTTTTTGTGACTTTTTCGAGTTTTTTTATCTTTAGGTACAAATATGGGCTATTTACACTGTGTACATATATACAAATCTCCTCAAAATAAGGGCTATTTTTGGATCTCCTGAGTAGCCACTATTGGGTCCAAGTGAAAAAGCTCTGAGTCAGCCCAAGCCGCATCCTTCAAATAGAATTGTGTGAAGGTGTAATGTGACTTTCAGTGGCAGGCTGACAAAATCTGCTCCAAGGAGACTCCTGACTGGAAGGCCTTAGAAGCAGCAAAGGCCCTGACATTATAGGCTTTAACCTGATGCGAGGTGAGGGCCTCTTGATCAGAGAGCTCATAACTTAGGATCACAGTCTGCCTGATCCATGAGGAGATAGTGGCAGGTGAGATGTCCTTGTCAAAGCCTTTTTTAAAGGAGACAAAGACTAACTCTTTGTTCTGCCTGAGGTCCTGTCCAAATAGTAGAGCAATGCTCTGGCTGGACAGAGGGACCTGTCAGACTCAGTTGATACTTTGTACAGTCATTGTGATCAACATACAGGTGTGCAACATCAAGTTGTGACCGCTGTTTGACCTCTGACCATGCCTGAGTTAATTTTATAAGTTAATACCCTATCCAATGGACAATTGCCAATCTGGTTGGTGCAGACTGGCCCCCAAAACAACAGAAAAAGTCGCCCTGTATGTAACCATAGTGGTTGGCCGGTCCCACTGTGCATTCACCAGGGGGGGGGGGGGGGGGGGGGGGGGGGGCGCATCGAACTTCCTTCCTGTCTAGACAGTGTGACGTCATAGCATCTTTTTCGTTGTTTAAACCTATTAAGACCCCTAGTAGGCTGATAGCGGGGCCGGTTGGGAGGGCATTGCCTGTCCATTGGATAGGGTATTAACTTATAAAAATTTAATTTACTTGTTAAATTTGCAATTTTATTGCGTTAGTACTTCCTATCCAATGGGCAATTGCAGAATAACTTCCGCTTGGTTGGTGGGTAAGTTACCAGGGACTTAAGTGAACTCATAGACAAACTAACAAACTTTCTCTAGGCCTGGGTCGACTCTAAGGTCGGGAAACCTTGCAAGGCCATGATCGGTTACCAGCAGCTGGTTACCCGGGGCTATATTGACGTTGCCCCCCCCCATGTTTTTACAGACCTGCTCTGAGGTAGGAGAAGAGAGAGATGAGTTCAGTCCCAGAAGGCAAATAAACCTCCTGAAGGAAGCACGTCACATTTTTTTTTGTGACTTTTTCGAGTTTTTTTATCTTTAGGTACAAATATGGGCTATTTACACTGTGTACATATATACAAATCTCCTCAAAATAAGGGCTATTTTTGGATCTCCTGAGTAGCCACTATTGGGTCCAAGTGAAAAAGCTCTGAGTCAGCCCAAGCCGCATCCTTCAAATAGAATTGTGTGAAGGTGTAATGTGACTTTCAGTGGCAGGCTGACAAAATCTGCTCCAAGGAGACTCCTGACTGGAAGGCCTTAGAAGCAGCAAAGGCCCTGACATTATAGGCTTTAACCTGATGCGAGGTGAGGGCCTCTTGATCAGAGAGCTCATAACTTAGGATCACAGTCTGCCTGATCCATGAGGAGATAGTGGCAGGTGAGATGTCCTTGTCAAAGCCTTTTTTAAAGGAGACAAAGACTAACTCTTTGTTCTGCCTGAGGTCTGAGGTCCTGTCCAAATAGTAGAGCAATGCTCTGGCTGGACAGAGGGACCTGTCAGACTCAGTTGAGGGACTTATCCAGAGTTGGGGCCAGGACAGGTATAACCACTGGGGCCACACTGTCTGTATCCTCTTTGGCCAGCAGATTCTTGGAAAGAAAGTTGGGAGATGGATACAGGGACACCTTTGACCAGTCTGACTGGTGTCTGATGTTTTTGTTTTGCCAGGCATGGATCTCACTGCTGCATTTGCCCGACCCTATGGCTAAGAGGAAAACAGTTTTAAAGGTCAAATGCTTCAAAGATGCCTCTTTAATTGGTTCAAGTGGAGCTTTTGTCAGCTGGTGCAACACCAGGGAGAGGTTCCAGGAGAGGATCCCCCTCAGTCCTTTGGCTCTGTCTCTGTGGAAACTATCCAAGAGACTTTCATCTTTGATGACATTAATGGGTGAATTTCCCAGTTTATCAGCAATGGCTGACCTGTAACCATCAATGGGATTAGGCTGTAACTTCCTGTCTTGGAACAGGAACATAAGGAAGTCCGCTACTGACTTTATAGGGGGTGCCCTGAAGGTATCAACTGAAGAGAGAGGCGCATTCAGTCGAAACGCCACTAAAACATGGGTCGAGGGGGGAGATCTTCCGTCGGTTTGCCGAGCAGCGCCTCTATCTTCACTTGTCCCCCCTGAAGTCCACCTGATTACTGAGGCACCACTTTGTAAAAAATTAAAAATGACCCACTTTGCCTCGTAGACTGATGTGGTTGATCCTCTCGAAAGAGCCTCAATTCGTGCTGCCACTGCCTCAGAGAAGCCCTGCTCCTTGATTGCTGAGGCTCTAGGAGCCATGCATGTAGATTTAGGTTTGACAGATTCCTGAGTGGAGTCTGATTGAATGGTTGTGTGAGCAGGTTGGGCAGATTGGGCAGGCTCAGTGGGATTTGGCTGGATATTGACACTAGATCCCAGAACCAGGGCATGTTGGGCCACCCTGGAGCAATCAGAATGATTGTCCTGCATGGGTAGTCCTGCAACTTCTCCACCACTTTTCCCAAGATGGCCTCTGGTGGGAAGGCATATGGGTCTAGATCCTCCAATGGCAGGCTGAATGCATCAACTGCCCAGGCCTGGGGGTCTGACACTGGTGTCACAAATTTGGTTAGTTTGTTGCACTGTAGTGTTGTCAGGTGCTATAAGAACTGTGTTGTTCTGGTCTTGGAACTCTTTTAGGGCCAAAAAGACCGCCTTTAGCTCCCGGCTATTTATATGTAGCTTGCTTTCTGGAAGGGGCCAGGATCCCCTTGTAGTATGATCATTTAAGTGAGTGTCCCAGCCTTCTTTTGATGCATCTGTAAACAATTGCAGAGCATGTTTACTGGGTGTAATGGTTGACCTTGGAGTAGATTGCTTTCTTCCAGCTACCATCTTAGATGGGGGTGGAGCGACCCGGGAAATGGTATCATCTTTTCCAGTGATTCTGGAACCCTCCAGTTTCATTTGAGGTGCCACTGAATGGGCCTCATATGCAGTGAACCTGTTTTTCTGTTGCAGTCAACAGCCCTATGAGGGACATGAGCTCCCGGACAGGACAGGTCGGTCTGGTTAATAATTCTCTAATTTTAGTTGTCAGTGTCTGCCACTGGCCCAGGGTGGGTCTGACCTTTCCCACCCTCCCCCCCACCCCCACCCACCCCCACCCCCCATCCTATTTCAGGTCGACCTGGTAACCTACGAAGACTTGCTTGGGGTCCAGTTCTGATTTTTCCATGTTTACTAGTCAGCCTAGGTCCTGACACAGAGCTACTAATGTTTGTGTATGCTGGAGACAAGTTGGGTGGGATCTGGCCCGGACCAACCAGTACTAGGTACTGGCGGATTCTTATACCCGTCTGTAAAGCCACCAGTTTGACCTCTTTGGTCACTACAGTGAACTCCAAGGGAGCTGTGGACAAACCAAAAGGTAGTGCTTTGAACTGGTATGTTTTGCTCTGTACATGAAATCTCGTGAAAATTTCTTGATTGGTTTTGTATGGGTATATGGAAGTAAGCGTCCTTGAAGTCTTGGATGTCACCCACTCCCCTGTCTGTAGGGAGGTCCGGATCATTTCTGGTGTCTCCATTTTAAATTTTTCTGCGTTGAGGCATTTGTGGAGATTGTTCAGATCTAATATAGGTTGTTTGGTTTGGGACCAAAAATAGCCGGTTGTAAAAACCCAGTGATTCTTGATTTTTGACCAACTCTACTGTGTTTTTGTTTTGTCAGCTGATGCAATGCCTCCAACAGGTAGAGGTTCCTGTGAGGATGTACATAGCAGCTGATGATTGTGGATGACCTGGTCAAGTTTGGTCTGGTTTGGAAAGGTAGGGTGTAACCCTTTTTCAACATCTGTACTACTTTGAGTCCGGCCCCCAAGGCTTCCCAAGTTTCCCAAAACTGGTTCAGTCTGGCCCCTACAGGCAGATTTTGAGCAACTTTTGGGACATTTGGTGCAAGTTTTACAGAACACAATTGATCTACACAGGAAACATTGTTCACATATTTTAATGACTGACGTCTTACAAAAGCCAGATTTATGCCTTTCCTTTGTGGCTGCCCTTGATAGTAATTGTCATTTATATGACTGCTGACCCCTGACCGGACCTGAGGAAAACTTTTTCGACTGTCGACCACATTGCTTCTTGCTGAGACGTCCCAGCTGTTTCCATGCTGGTTGGCCAGATTTCTGTTCCTATGACTGTCCCACCTCTTGTTAAGGGTGAAATCTGTTGTCCCTCCTGCCACCAGACTGACCATGGGACCGACCCTTGTCCTCAAATCTACCAATGTCCTCAGCCCTTTTAAGTATAGCATCCGGGAACAGTGTCTGCAAGTGTAGGGGAGATTGACGTAAAGCAGCCAGTGTGTCCTGCTTCAGGCCGGACTTAACATGAGCCAAGTAAGAGTCTCTTCTGATCAAGGTGACGATAGCCATGGAGACAAAGGCAATGTCCGACAAGTGTTCCATGGCTTTGGCTACACACTGAGTAATGCTGGTGCTGAAGTTCATCAGATACTGAAGCTCTGTTCTGTAGCAGCTCCCACTCTACCAGATGATTTCCCTTTGCACTGTTCTGATTGCAGTACCTTGACCTGTGTTTGCATATCTTGTTGTACTCCGTTAAGGCACCTGCTGAGTCCGGCTGCCTGGTTACAAATGTAAGTTGATTCTCTTGCAGCCTTTTCCCAATGTCGCAGGGTATCCTGTGACAGTGAAGCCGGTGCCGGTGATGTAAGTCTGGATGACCTTGCTATGCGGCTGTATGCACTGTTTAATCTAGCTGAGTCACAATGCCAGAAGGACACAGATCCTGTTGGTCTGTCCTGGTTGGGGTGGAGCCCATACCATTTAGCTTAAGATTTACTGTGTTTGACAGCCTGGTCCCTCTGCAAACCTGCTATCTCTAAGCTTCTGGATGGATATCCTTGAGTGAGTGTCAGGTTCACTGGCTGTTGCTTGGTTGCAGCAAAGGGGTTATCATATTTGAGTCAATGTCTGGTATATGTGTCCAGCCCATATAAGAGCGTACAGTCTCCCTGTAATTCTGCTCTTCTGTGGAGGCCTGGTCGGTGTCGGTTACAGAAATGTCCTGGTCCAGATCTGACAACTCGCCTTCCTCTGCCTGGCCAGTAGAGAGTTCATGTATAACAGAGTCAGAACTGATATCCATATCACTATCTAGTGCTAGCTGGACCTCTTTAGTTGTCTGGTCAGTAGAACTAGGCCAGGTATCAGTCTTAGGCCGGTGAGAAGGCTGCTGATGAAGAGTGGCCGGCTGATTGGTTAGTGGCTGGTGAGCGCTGGCAATAGTAGGCAGGTTGTCATACTTAGACCGGTGAGCAGGATGCTGAGATTGAGTGGCCGGTAGATTGGTCGGTTGTTGAGGCAGGTCAGTAGCACTAGACCTGTTATCAGTCTTAGTCCAGTGAGAAGGCTGCTGAGAAACAGTGGCCGGTGAGCTGGTCGGTTGGTTGGTGTGTTGAGGCTGGAAGAAGGGCTGGGCGTTGTCTACAGCACCGGCTGGTGGAGGTTGTGCAGGCACAACTACAGTGGGCTTGAACATCGGCTCTGGTGGGTTGAAAGTCTTTGAGAGAAGCATAACCTCCAACGTACTAAATCTCTCCGACCATTTCTGGTGATTTCTACACAGCCTTACCCTTGTCACAGGTAGACGGATCAGATTTCTTGTCTTTCACATTTCTGCTACTCAACTCTTCTGAACCCTGTTTCTTCTTGGCTTTCACACTGGGAGTACTACTCGCCTCTTCTGGGTTCAAACCTTGTCTGTCTTTCGCCATGCCTAGGACAGTAACTAAAGCCGGGTCAAGTAGGGGGTACTTGACTCTTCTTGGATGGCTTTCAATTCACATTTCTCCTTCTTCTGATAAATGTGCTTTCTAGTCAGCAGTAAGGACATGACAGTGATGGCAGTCTTGTTGTTTAATACAGGGATGATCACTTTTGCCTTTATCTCTGCAACGAGCACAGTACACGTGGGAGTCGAACCCCACCATAATATGTCCACAAAGACCCCGTTTCTGACCAGCTGAAGCCATAATGATCTTTCCGTGTCTACAAACAGTTAGTAGTAAGTTAAATTACAAATAAGTAGCAAATTAGACACTAATCCACACTTTGAAGAATTTCTCAAAACTCTGTCTGCACAGTACACATGCCAAACGAAAAAGATGCCATGACGTCATGGTGTCTAGACAGGAAAAAAGTACGATACATCCCCTGGCGAATGCACAGTGGGATCAGTTGGCCAGTATGGTTACATACAGGGCAACTTTTTCTGTTGTTTGGCGGGCGAGTGTGCACCGACCGGATTAGCAATTGTCCATTGGATAGGATATTAACTTATAAAAATCTAATTGGCAATGATATTTGTGGGTGCATATTGTGTATGCAAGTTTTTGCTCACTGGTAAATCCAAAAACAATCAACTCATCAGAATTACATTGTAAAAAGAAGTGTCTTGGACGCTAATTTAATTGTATAAAGAAAGCAATTCTTCAGGTTTAATGGTCTATACTGTCAGTGTTCAGTTCTGCTTTCTGTGGCATTAAGTTAGTCATAATAAGTCTACCTCCCTAAACAGGATGCCACATAGATAGAAGAAAATATTTTGTTTTTGAATGAATAGTGTGATTTTGTCCTAATTCTTATTTATCTGAGTGGGGTTATGTCCACTGGGGTTTTGTGTGATAGGGTTTGGTCTGAGTGGGGTTATACCCAGTGGGGTTTTGTCCATATACCCCCATTTTTAATCCTATGAAAGGAGACACATATGTAAAGTACCTTGTCCAAGGGTATAATCTCCATGACAAAGCCAAGGATTGAACCCCAGACCTTACTGTCTGAAGCTTAACCACAAGGCTACAGAGATCACTCCAAACAGTTGATGTTTTTGTGTCACCAGCATTTATGCTTCGTCATCTCATTTTGCAGCGTCTGTCGTCGTTGGCGTCTGTCGTCACACTTTCTATTCCGGACAGTATCTGTCTGTCGTCACACTTTGTATTCCGGACAGTATCTCAAAAATGGCTTGATGGATTCAATTCAAATTTGGCATGTGGTTGTAACTAGTTTTGACGGTGTGCCCTATTTTAAGGTGACCTTAAACTATCACGTATAAAAAACTTATGTCCAGTTTACGTTTTCTCTTTCTCCATGGAGTATACTGAAAATAACTTCAGAAATTTCATTCAACTTTTGCATGTGTATGTAACTGGCCATAGGTAAGTGCCATACAATAAGGTGACCTTCTACTCCCAGTAATAACAGAATTATATTCACTTTAATTTTGGTAATTTTTGAACAGTATTTCAAGTATTGTGCAATTCTAGGCATATTTCAGTTGTGGATGTAACAAACCTTGAACAGAACCTTCAGAAAAAGATTACCTTAAACTCGCTACAATATACAGCAGTGCAAACAAACTTTGAGTTTAAGGTTGGTACAATATTTTTGGTGTTTGGAAGATATTTTATATGCTAATTAGGACTTTTCACATTGATATTCATCATGTACATATATCTCCACCAAAAATGTTCTCTTTGGTAAGGTTATAGTAAATTGCTGATATTTTATAAACTTATGAGTTTAGGGTTGCATTAGTTTTTTGTCACTAGCAGCTATGATGGAAAACATACATGGTCAGTGTCGTCGTTACACTTACTTTCCAGACAGTATCTCAAAAATAGCTTGATGAATTAAATTCCAATTTGGCATGTTGATGTAACTGTTCCTCAATGTGTGCCCTATTTAAGGTGACCTTAAACTCACAGTAGTAAGATATTTATATTGTGTTGAAGGTTTTTCGTTTCTGGACAGTATCTCAAAAATGGGTTGACGGATTCAATTCAAATTTGGCATGTGGTTGTAACTGGTTTTCAAGGTGTGCCCTATTTTAAGGTGACCTCAAACTCTCATGTATTAAAAAGTTATGTTGAGTTTAAGTTTTTTACTTTTCCGTAAAGTATACTAAAGATAACTTAAGAAATTTCATTCAAATTTTGCATGTATATGTAACTGGCCATAGATAAGTGCCTCAGATTAAGGTGATCTTAAACTCCCAGTACTAACAGAATTATATTCACTTTAAGTTTGGCAATTTTTTTTTAAACAGTATTTCAAACACTGTGCAATTCTAAGCATCTTCCAAGTTGTGAATATAACAAACCGTGAACAAAACCTACAGAAAAAGATTCCCTTAAACTTCCTCACAGCTGCAAACTAACTTTGAGTTTAAGGTTGGGACAATTTTTTGGTATTTAAAAGATATTTGATGTGCTACTTCAGACTTTATTCTTTAATATTCATCATGTACTTCTGTCTGCACCAAAAAGTTTCTTTTGTAAGGTTATAGTAAATTCCTGATATTTCATAAACTTATGAGTTTAAGGTTGCATTACTTTTGTGTCACTAGCAGCTATGTTGGAGGACAAGTATGGTCAGTGTCGTTGTCACACTTCCTTCCCAGACAGTATCTAAAAAAATGGCATGATGGATGAAATTCAAATTTGGCATGTGGATGTAACTGGTACTCAAGGTATGCCCTATTTTAAGATTAACTTAAACTCCCACTAGTAACAAACTTCCAGACAGTATCTCAAAAATGGGTTGACAGATTCAATTCAAATTTGGCATGTGGTTGTAACTGGTATTGAAGGTGTGTCCTGTTTTAAGATGACCTTAACTCCAATGTATAAAAGAATTATGTTGAGTATAGCATAGAGTATACTGGAGATAACTTGAGAATTTTCATTAAAATTTTGCATGTACACATGTATATATAACTATGGAGGTTTAATGGCATGAGAACTTTGTATGTGATTGCTTTCTTGGCAATTTCTGCAGCAAGTGTTTTCATGGCAACACTTTTTCTGTTTCTTTGTCTTTTATTTTGTGGGCATTTAACATTATTCAAAACTTTCAAAATATGCTCATTACAAGAGGAAATTGTGATTTGGTTTTAGGCAACATTTGCCAACACTTTTCCTATTGTTTTTACCCCACAGCCCTTAAGGGCTGTCGGGGTATTGTGTTCACCCATGGTGTCCGGATGGGCGGGCGGGGGCAGGAAAAGGTTTCTCCGGGCTGTATCTCAGAAACCATAAGGTGTAGGAAGTTGATACTTGGTAGGGACATTGGTTAGGGGGTGTAGGTGTGCATCATCATGGTCTGACCTTGATTTGACCTTTGACCTTCCTGTAGTGACCTTGAGTTTGAAAATCTTGTCCGGGCTATATCTCGGAAGCCGTAAGGTGTAGGAAGTTGATACTTGGTAGGGACATTGGTTAGGGGGTGTAGTTGTACAACGTCATGGTCTGACCTTGATTTGACCTTTGACCTTGCCGTAGTGACCTTGACCTATGAAATCTTGTCCGGGCTGTATCTCAGAAACTGTAAGGTGTAGGAAATTGATATTTGGTAGGGACATTTGTTAGGGGGTGTAGGTGTGCAACGTCATGGTCTGACCTTGATTTGACCTTTGACCTTACTGTAGTGACCTTGACCTATAAAATCTTGTCCGGGCTATATATCGGAAACCGTAAGGTGTAGGAAGTTGATACTTACTAGGGACATTGGTTAGGGGGTGTAGGTGTGCAACATGATGGTCTGACCTTGATTTGGCCTTGCCGTAGTGACCTTGACCTATAAAATCTTGTCTGAGCTATATCTCGGAAACTGTAAGGTGTAGGAAGTTGATACTTAGTAGGGACATTGGCTAGGGGTTATAGGTGTGCATTATCATGGTGTAACCTTTAATTGACCTTTGACCTTATCGTAGTGACCTTGACCTTTAAATCTTGGGTCTGTCTTTTGATGCAGATTAAGCACTGTTAAAGTCATATTAGAATTTACTAAGAATTTTACTTTTATAACTTCCCATTGTAAGAGATGGAATTTCATCAAGTGAGCCACAGATTTTGCTCCAACACCACACATAAGCATTCATTGAATGTATGACCACTTCTGTATGCATGGTAATATTCAAAACATCTAAACCATAATTCGGCCATGCAGATGTAGATAAAGAGTGTTGTAATTTTAGTTTACTGATCAATGCTGTCATCTTGTTATAGAATTATCTTGTTTTAATACTTCATCTTTACATGCATTATCTTTCTTTTAGACATTATTTTCTCCATTTAAACATTGTTTGGACCTTTATATAACTGACAGTGCTCTGAAAGTATCCTGAACTTTGTACTGATACAGTACTTCTATATCTCATGGTGCTAAAAATATTTCCTTAGGCTGTGGGGTACAGGCATCTCTGATGCTATTTTTCACTTTTAAATTGGTGGGATCAAAGATTTTGACTAGTATTTTCAGGATATATCTCATGCAAGGGGTACAAGAGTAGTGATGATGCTTTTTTGCAAATCTTTGGTAACAGCTGCTGCCATGGCAATACCTTCCAAACCCCATGGTAACACTTTATCTTTTTCCTGAATTTCCTGCTTAGTGCTGACATCTAGTAAAAACATAGTATGTGATAACTTCATGTGTTTGCCTCTCTGTCTACCTGTGTCCATTTGTCATATCCTGTACATTGGATCTAGGTTATATTTTTCAACAAGTTGGAGCCTCACCATGGCTCGGTACTTCTCAAGGATGGTCTAGATCTGCAAAAATACTGCCAGTCAGCCAACTATTTATGTCCAGCATAATTTTTGTCCTTTTAAATTTCATCCGCTTCAGTCTTTAACACTCGGCATGGCAACACTTATCTTCTGTTTCTTGGACCCATATATAAATATTTTTGTGGGTTCTTTGCATTCCAAACCCCTGCACGGATTGGAGCTGACTAGTTTTTCAACAATACCTGGCAACAAGTGTTGCAATGGCAACACTTTCTCTCTGTTTCTTTTACCTATGAATAAATATTTTTGTGGGTTCTTTGCATTCCAAACCCCTGCATGGATGAGAGCTGACTAGTTTTTTGACAGTACATGGCAACAAGTGTTTCCATGGCAACACTCTCTTTTTATTCCTTGAACTTATAAATAATTTGATGGGTTCTTTGCATTCTATACCCCTGCACGGATTGGAGGTGATTAGTTTTCGGCAATAACTTGCAACAAGTGTTGCCACGGCCTCACTTTCTTTCTGTTTCTTGGACTTACAAATATTTTTATGGGTTCTATGCATTCCATACCCCTGCACAGATTGGAGCTGATTAGATTTTCGGCAGTACCTGTCAACTATTGCCATTGTAACACTTCTTTTTCTGATTTTAGGTTGTGGATATAAACAGTCCTGAAGAAGATCTGTAGGGTTAAGTGACCTTTCACTCCACAAGATTAGACAATGATCTGGCTTGTTTGCTGTCCCCAAAATAGCTGACAAATATAAGTAGTTCATTCTTTCCTCCATGGACAGAGGAGGCAGACAAAACAGGAACCATGTTGCACAGTGCATTAACTTATATGGGCATATGACTAGCAGTTTAATAGTAGGTTACCCAAATGATACTTAAAGTTTATAGAATTTCCTGCCGAGTGCTGACATCTAGTAAATACTTGGTAAGTGATAACTTCATGTGTTTGCCTCTCTGTCTGCCTGTGTCCATTTGACATATCCTGTATATTGGATCTAGGTTATATTTTTCAACAAGTTGGAGCCTCACCATGGCTCGGTACTTCTCAAGGATGGTCTAGATCTGCAAAAATACTGCCAGTCAGCCAACTATTTATGTCCAGCACAATTTTTGTCGTTTTGAATTTCATCTGCTTCAGTCTTTAACCAAAGCTGGTGACACAGTACAATTCTTCTGAATTCTTGTGTTAATACATGTACCTGAATTTTGCTAATTATCAGCAAGGAGTTTAATTTCATCAGCTAGTCCACTCTCTCTTTGAGCTATATTATACTTTCCTTGTAACCATTATTATTTCTTTCTTTCTACGAAGTAGTTTAAATTGTCAAAGACTGTGAAATAAAAGTTTATTTTTTATTTCCCCAGATATTGGATTAATAACATGGCATCTGGATCTTCCAGAATCAAGTATGCCTGTGATCTTGACAAGTCTGTCCTAATAAATAACTTTGAGAAGAGAGGATGGATACCAGTCAGCCCTGATGATGACTGGAATTTTTACTGGTATGTCAAAGAGATGCCATCCATGAGCCAATTTCATTGAATTTTTCTCAGTCAATTGATTAAACTAGTGACCTGTTGTGTTTACCCCACAGCCCTTAAGGGCTGTCGGGGTATTGCTTTCACCCATGGTGTCCGGGTGAGCGGGCGGCGGGAAAAGTTTGTCCGGCCTATATCTCAGAAACCGCAAGGTGTAGGAAGTTGATACTTGGTAGGGACATTGGTTAGGGAGTGTAGGTGTGCATTGCCATGGTGTGACCTTGATTTGACCTTGCCGTAGTGACCTTGACCTATAAAATCTTGTCCCGTCCATATCTCAGAAACCGTAAGGTATAGGAAGTTGATATTTGGTAGGGACATTGGTTAGGGGGTGTAGGTGTGCAACGTCATGGTGTGACCTTGATTTGACCTTTGACCTTGCCGTAGTGACCTTGACCTATAAAATCTTGGCTGGGATATCTCTCAGAATCCGTAAGATGTAGGAAGTTGATACTTGGTAGGGACATTGGTTAGGGGGTGTAGGTGTGCAACATCATAATGTGACCTTGATTTGACCTTTGACCTTGCTGTAGTGACCTTGAACTATAAAATCTTGTTTGGGCTTTATCTCGGAAACCGTAAGGTGTAGGAAGTTGATACTTGGTAGGGACATTGGTTAAGGGTTTTAGGTGTGCAACGTCATGGTTGGACCTTGATTTGACTTTTGGCCTTGCCGTAGTGACCTTGACCTATAAAATGTTGTCCGGGCTATATCTCGGAAACCGTAAGGTATAGGAAGTTGATACTTGGTAGGGACATTGATTGGGAGTTGTAGGGGTGCAATGTCATGATGTTACCTTGAAGAGACCTTTGATCTTACCGTAGTGACCTTGACCTTTAAAATTTTGTCCGGGCAATATCTCTGAAACCATTAAGTGTAGGAAGTTGATGCATGGTAGGGACATTGCTTAGAGGTTGTATGTGTGACACATCATGCTGCAATCTTGATTTGACCTTTGACCTTGTCATAGTGACCATGAGTTTTGAAATTTTGTCCAGGCTATTTCTTGGATTCCGTAAGATGTAGAACTTTGACACTTGGTTGGGACATTGGTTAGGTGGTGTAGGTATGCATCATGGTGTGACATTTAACTTTAGCTCTGCCAAAGTGTTTTTACCTGGCGCCATATTTGATACATGTTTCTCTTATGACAAAGGCATATGGATTGCTGCAACTGATTATTATAAATAATATGTACTTTTACATAATTGTGCTATTTCCATTGACAGCTGTTCTTCAGTTAATAAAATTTTACAGCTTTATCAATTTTAGTATACTGATTAATGCTGTCATTTTGCTGTTGAATTGTGTTGTTTTAATACTTTATCTTTACATACATTTTCTTTCTCTTGGAAGGTATTTATCTACTTAAACATTATTTGGACCTTTATATAAGTGACACTGCACTGAAAGTATTCCGGTCTTTGTACTGTTTCACTACTTCTATATCCCATGGTGTTGAAAACTATTTCCTGAGGCTGTGGGGTACGGGCATCTCTAGTGCTATTTGGTTACATATATGAACTGGCTACCAGCTTTGATACATTATATATTGACAAATTTACAGTGTAACATCTCTTTGTTGGGGGTTATAAATGTGACGTTGTCTTATTTCTTTTTATGTCAGCTGACTTGTCAGTCAGCTGACATTATGTCATCACTCTGCGGCGTGGGCGTACGCGTTCGCGTGAACAACTTCTTCTCCAAAACTACAAGGCCTAGAGATATGCTGTTTTTTTTAAAAGATACCTTATCTATCGAGGATGAAAAATTGTTCAAGGCATGCAAATCTGTCTGTTCGTCTGTTTGCTAGAGACATTACAAGGGGGGTACCCCCACCAAAAGTGTGAAAATTTCAACTTTTTATCACAATTTTCTCAGTGACTATTGCAGGGATTTCTCTCATATCTTGCATATATGTACTAGGCCAGAGGTAGATTCTCTTGTGTGAGTATGAGACCTGGATCTGTCTTACTTTTTTTTTAATAAATTTTTTTAATAATTTTTAATGCATTAAAATTCATGAAATCATGCACTAAATCACTTATAACTTCAAAAGTGTTGCATTTACAGCATTTTGTGAAAATATGTTGTTCAGCTACTTTTTTCATAGCTACAATATGGTGAGTAAGTTGGGTGTCTGTCTCAATAGCTAAGTGAGTAATAGCTACTTTTGGGCTTTTCAGTAACTTCCATTATGAGTAAAATCACTTGTAACTTAAAAACTATTGCATTTAGAGAATTTCGTATAAATATGTTATTCAGCTACTTTTGGGCCAGCTATAACATAGTGAAATTTCAGACCTGTAGCACATGGCATAGCTGAGTAATAGCTACTTTTAGGTTATCACTGTTGAGTAAATCGCTTATAACTTGAAAACTATTGCATTTAGAGAATTTCGTATAATATGTTATTCAGCTACTTTTGGGTCAGCTATAACATAGTAAAATTTCAGACCTGTAGCTCATGGCATAGCTGAGTAATAGCTACTTTTAGGTTATCACTGTTGAGTAAATCACTTATAACTTGAAAAGTGTTGCATTTAGAGCATTTTGTTAAAATATGTTATTCAGCTACTTTTTTCATAGCTACAATATGGTGAGTAAGTTGGGTGTCTGTCTCAATAGCTAAGTGAGTAATAGCTACTTTTGGGCTTTTCAGTAACTTCCATCATGAGTAAAATCACTTGTAACTTAAAAACTATTGCATTTAGAGAATTTCGTATAAAATATGTTATTCAGCTACTTTTGGGCCAGCTATAACATAGTGAAATTTCAGACCTGTAGCTCATGGCATAGCTGAGTAATAGCTACTTTTAGGTTATCACTGTTGAGTAAATCACTTATAACTTGAAAACTATTGCATTTAGAGTATTTTGTTTCGATATGTTATTCACCTATTTTGGGGTCAGCTATAACATAGTGAAGTTTCAGACCTGTGGCTCATTTCATAGCTGAGTAATAGCTACTTTGAAGTTCTCACTGTTGAGTAAATCAGTTATAATTGGAAAACTATTGCATTTACAGAAATTTGTGCAAATATGTTATTCAGCTACTTTTGGGTCAGCTATAACATAGTGAAATTATAGACCTATAGCTCATGGCACAACTGAGCAATAGCTATTCTCAGGTACTGACTGTTGAGTAAATCAGCTATAACTTGAAAAATATTGCATTTGGAGTATTTTGTTAAAATATATTGTTCACCTACTTTTGGGTCAGCTATAACATAGTGAAATTACAGACCTATAGCTCATGGCATAGCGGAGCAATAGCTATTTTCAGGTTCTCACTATTGAGTAAATCAGTTGTAGCTTGAAAACTATTGCATTTACAGTAGTTTGCTTAAATATGTTGTTCACCTACTTTTGGGTTAGCTATAACATAGTAAAATTTCAGACATGTAGCTCATTGCATAGCTGAGTAATAGTTCCTTTGAGGTTCTCACTGTTGAGTAAATCAGTTGTAACTTGAAAACTATTACATTTAGAATAATTTGTTAAATATGTTATTCACAGAATTTTTGGTCAGCTATAACATAGTGAAATTGCAGACCTCTATGTCATGGCATAGCTGAGCAATAGCTACTTTCAGGTTCTCACTGTTGAGTAAATCATTGTATCCACTGGATAGCCGCAGTGTGTAGAGAGAGATTTCACCATTACTGCTCTGATGAAAAAAAATATTATAGCTAGCTTTCTTAAGTTTGCAGTATATATTAATAACCATAAAATGTTGTCTGGGAATATTTTTGGCCTCATTTTGAGAAACAAGATGGCTGCCACAGGTGTTTTTTGTCAGTCATGAAAAGTGCTTATATCTCCCTTATTATTGAGCCTAGAGGTTTGGGATGATAAACCAACCTGTAGGAAATCATGGGGTGGGAATCTTTTGGTGTGGTCAGATTTGACCTTCAATGACCCCTCCTTCAAGGTCAAACAAGGATAGCCAAACTTAAAAGTGCTTATAACTTGCTTATTATTGGTCCCAGAGGTTTGGGATGGTAAACAGACAGGAAATCATGGGCTGTGAATCTGTTGATATGGTCCGATTTGACCTTGGAACCCTCCTTCAAGGTCAAATGAGGATAGCGAAAATTGAAAGTGCCTACAACTCGCTTATTATTGGTGACAGAGATTTGGGATGGTTTACCATCCCATAGGAAATCATTGGCTCGGAATCTTTTGGTATGGTCAGATTTGACCTTTGGACCCCTCCTTCAAGGTCAAATGAGGACAGCCAAGCTTAAAAGTGCTTATAACTCATTTATAATTGGTCCTAGAGGTTTGGAATGGTAAACCATAGGAAATCATGGGCTGGGAATGTATTTGTGTGGTTAGATTTGACCTTGGACCCCTTCTTCAAGGTCGAACGAGGATATTGCATTTGTAGTATTTCTTTAAATATGTTTTAACCTATTTTTTACACTTAAACAATTACCTTGTTATTTTCCTTCATAATACCATTTACAGGGCACAACTTTTTTATCCTTTTCTTCTGTCAGCTTCGGAATTTCTTTCGAACTTGCTGTTCAGTTACCATTTACTGTATTTCTGTACAGCCCTTTTCCTGATAATTATTCTGTCCTCTAATCACCTTCACAAATCAAAAACACTCAGTCAGCTGACACAGTGCCCGTTCACGGGCACTCTCCTCTTGTTTAATATTATGTCATATAAAGTTTTCAAAGTATAATCACAGATTGAAACCTTTAAAACAAAACAGGATATCCCTCTCAATCTTTGGATAATTTTTGAAGATATAATATGCATAAATTTGTTATGCAGAAATTCATATATGACTTCTGTTCCTTTCAGATTTTTCTCCTTAATACAGAAATGATATAATTATGTCCACCCCCCTGGGGGGTGGATATATTATTTTTGCTTTTTCTGCCGTCCGATGTCCGGCGTCCGATGTCCGATGTCCGGCGTCCGATGTCCGGCGTCACGCATGGTTTCCGCTCATTTAAAGGAAAAGTATTAGAGCTATTGTCACCAAATTTGGTATGCAGGCTTATTGGGTCAGTAGCTTGCTTGGGATTGCTTTTGGCTGTTGTACCTCTTTTGCTTACTGAGTAATACTTAAGTACAGCTATTTTCAGTACCCATTGGTTTCCGTGCATTTAAGGCAAAATAATTAAAGATATTTTACTACAATTTTGAATACAAGATTGTTATGTCCATAGCTCGCTTGGTATTGCATTTGGGACTGATAGCTTTGTCAGTACATGAGTAATAGCCATTTAGGTACTTCATTGTGTATTTTCAGTACTACTTTTGAGTAATTTGCTAATATCTCAGAAACCGTAAGAGATAGAGCGATTTCGACAGAATTTTTGACTCACAGGGTAGTAGAAGAGTATTCTGTACAAAATTGAAAATTTTCAATTTTCACCACTTTTGGCGGCCATCTTGAATTTTTGTGAAAAACGAAAAAATCTTAATATCTCAGAAACCGTAAGAGCGATTTCGACAGAATTTTTTGACTCACAGGGTATCTAAGGAATGTAATCTTTGCAATTTTCAAAAAATTTTCCCCTCCCCAAAAATGGCGGCCATTTTGAATTTTCGAATTTTTGCCAAAAATGGCAAAACACAAATTTGCTTCTATCTCCTTAACCGTGCGAGATAGAGCGATTTCGTCGAAATTTTCGACCCACAGGGTAACTAAGGAATGCACTCTTTGCAATTTTCCAAAAATTTTCCCCTCCCCAAAAATGGCGGCCATTTTGAATTTTCGAATTTTTGCCAAAAATGGCAAAACACAAATTTGCTTCTATCTCCTTAACCGTGCGAGATAGAGCGATTTCGTCGAAATTTTCGACCCACAGGGTATCTAAGGAATGCAATCTTTGCAATTTTCAAAAAATTTTCCCTTCCCCAAAAATGGCGGCCATTTTGAATTTTCGAATTTTTGCCAAAAATGGCAAAACACAAATTTGCTTCTATCTCCTTAACCGTGCGAGATAGAGCGATTTCGGCAAAATTTTCGACCCACAGGGTATCTAAGGAATGTAATCTTTACAATTTTCAAAAAAATTTCCCCTCCCCAAAAATGGCGGCCATTTTGAATTTTCGAATTTTTGCCAAAAATGGCAAAACACAAATTTGCTTCTATCTCCTTAACCGTGCGAGATAGAGCGATTTCGTCGAAATTTTCGACCCACAGGGTATTTAAGGAATGTAATCTTTACAATTTTCAAAAAATTTTCCCCTCCCCAAAAATGGCGGCCATTTTGAATTTTTGCCAAAAATGGCAAAACACAAATTTGCTTCTATCTCCTTAACCGTGCGAGATAGAGCGATTTCGTCGAAATTTTCGACCCACAGGGTATCTAAGGAGTGCACTCTTTGCAATTTTCCAAAAATTTTCCCCTCCCCAAAAATGGCGGCCATTTTGAATTTTCGAATTTTTGCCAAAAATGGCAAAACACAAATTTGCTTCTATCTCCTTAACCGTGCGAGATAGAGCGATTTCGTCGAAATTTTTGACCCACAGGGTATTTAAGGAATGTAATCTTTACAATTTCCAAAAAATTTTCCCCTCCCCAAAAATGGCGGCCATTTTGAATTTTCGAATTTTTGCCAAAAATGGCAAAACACAAATTTCCTTCTATCTCCTTAACCGTGCGAGATAGAGCGATTTCGTCAAAATTTTCGACCCACAGGGTATCTAAGGAATGTAATCTTTGCAATTTTCAAAAAATTTTCCCCTCCCCAAAAATGGCGGCCATTTTGAATTTTCGAATTTTTACCAACAATGGCAAAACACAAATTTGCTTCTATCTCCTTAACCGTGCGAGATGGAGAGATTTCGTCAAACTTTTCGACCCAAGGGGTATCTAAGAAATGTACTCTTTGCAATTTTCCAAAAATTTTCCCCTCCCCACATATGGCGGCCATTTTGAATTTTCAAATTTTTCCCAAAAATGGAAAAACACAAACTGGCCTTAACCGTGCAAAATAGAGTTATTTCGTTGAAATTTTCGACCCATAGGGTATCTAAGAAATGTACTCTTGGCAATTTTCAAAAAATTTTCCTTTTCCCAAAAATGGCGGCCATTTTGAATTTTCGAATTTTTGCCAAAAATAGAAAAACAGGAATTTGCTTCTATCTTTTTAACAAAAGGTTGATAGGGTGGACATTACACATGATAATGTGTGTTCTTCTATGCTATCCTGTTTCTATTCATATGTCGCAGCTACAAGCAACAGGGCATCCTATTTCTAGTTTTCAATGTTTCGAGATGTTATTCTATACATTTTTCTTAAATTTGAACCTTCAGTTTGTAATTTAAACAATAAAATCCTCTCAAAGCTTCTGTGTATCGATTATAGACACCTATTTTATAATTTAAAAATTTCAGATTCATATATACTTATGTTCTAACTTGAAGGCATTATTACCTATGTTATCTTGCAATTCCGGCACACATTAATTATGTTGCAGTCTTTGTTTGAATAAAGATACAAGATAAATTTAAAGTTTAATTCATGAGATGTCTCAAAATTCGAATGTTCGGGTAACTTATAGAAGGTGCCTCAGTCTAATGCCGTTTGTTCTGAGATATGAAAGTGCCACTAGTGTTATTTTAAACTTTAAAGTGTTTACACCACAGTTGCCGCACCTCCATAATCCAATGTTTATTCTAACCATGTCACAAGTACTGACTGTATGAATAAATTTATTAAGTATTTGGTGTTTGTACAGTCTTTTCAAACAGAAGTGATATTACCGGTATATAAAATCACCAGAAGTAGAAACAAAAACCCTGCTGTTAATCAGATATGCAAGATATAATATATTGCAGCTGTTATCAAAATTAAAGATTGTAAACCTAATAAATAAAGCTATTATTTCAGTTATTCATGTGAAATGCATGGTAAAACATATGTTTTTAATCACAGGGCAACTGTCCAGAGTGTAAGAAATGTGTTCAGTGTGGAGAATGGATACAGACTCTCGGATGATCAGTGAGTGTTTTCAAATCAAACCATATTTGTCCTTCAATAATACCCAGTGGCAGGTAAACACCATATAGTTTTATCCACTAGTAAACCTCAATTTACCAAACCAGGCCTCAGGTACAAAAGTAACATTAATTAAAACAAGGTCTTTTGATGTTTGAACTGGGTGTGCTGTACTATTTTCTGTTGCCTACCTGAATTACTAGGATAATTTTGTGTTGGTATGTCTACTGCACTTCACAATCATAAAAAAATTTGAGATAACCAGATAGGAATGTACATTTTTTTCATAATTTCAAGGAGATACATAAGGGATGTAGTTTGAGATAGGTTTAAGATGGGTTCCTGATATTTCCCAATAGTTTTCCGGTTCATGCTGCGTTTACTTCAAGAAAAGTTTGCGATAGTTTCCCGATCCATCCAATTGGTTTACGACCCATTTATATTTTATGACGGCTTCAAGATCATTCTGATTGAAAATATCAACCTCCAAAAAGGCACAAATGAGGGATCATTTTCCAATTGTGGACACAATCGCTATGTGGAATAGCCTTCTGAATGATATTTGGTCTTATTTGGTACACATACAGCATTGTAAATTTACATAATTCTTGTGTGTATAGGGTCATCAGTCACTTCCCTAACCATTATGAATTGACCAGAAAAGACTTGATGGTGAAGAACATTAAGCGATACAGGAAAGACCTGGAGAAGGAAGGCAGTGTGTTGGCAGAGAAAGACGAACATGGAACGTACAAACATCTCGGCAAGTGATTTTATGACAGACTAAAGGTGGAATAATCGAGGGTCTACTGGTTACCTCAGCCAAAGACAATATGTTTTTGTCGGTGTTTGTCTGTCTGTCTGTTTGCAGAATAACTTGAAAATTTTCAGGAAGTGTATATTATAGGAATAAAAGACATGTTCGAGTGCTTTATGATGGTTCTAAACTATCGATCGGCTGAATATTAAAGCCACGAAGCCCGATAGTTTAGAATCATCATAAAGCACGAGAATTTGTCTTTTATTCCTATAATAAACACTTCCTGAAAATTTTCAAGTACAAAAGCACTCTTAAATAGAAAGGTTTTAAGTCTCTTCTTGAAGTCATTTAAATCCAGTTCGCTGTTGCGGACATGATCAGGTAGGCTCTTCCAATAGCGAGGTGCAGCAACATGAAAAGATTGGTATCCCTTACTTTTCAGTTTCCATTGATGCTACTTTAGTTCATACATTTTGTCATCTAAAAGTAGTGGTCTTGGTAGTTGGTTTATGGAAAGCAAGGATTGAATATAATCAGGGACATCACGCTTTAATGCCTTGAACAGAAGGAGGTTCAGTTTGCCGATAACGCACTGTCTTACGCGTAGCCAGTCGTATTTCTTCAAATTCAGGACAATTAATCCTAGCAGCAGCATTTTGTACACGGCAATATGTGTAACCAAGCATTATGCATAATGAAGCTGAAAAGCAAATACCAAATATTGGTTATTAATTTGCCAGCAGTACAATCTGAATATTATGTGACAACAACAAATATATTTGTAAGTTTTAAATACCTATAAAATTAATACATGTAAGGTGCCATTTTTTCACATTTTCTACAAACATGTAAAGGTTGTCATCATAAGAATTTCTTGATTACCAGATTTCTCCACCACAAATTTTCCAGCTGAAAAATTAATGTTAATTGCAAGTGAAAGTGGAGCTGAGCGCTTATGCATGTTGATATTAAAATGTGTAGCAACTTGTTATGTTCCATGATGATTTGTTGTAAATTATAAGGGCACTGTAAGACAGTATATGTTTTTTTTTTGTATAAGAAATCAGCTGTGTTATAACACTTTAATTTAGACACCAAATATTCTGAAAGTGACTTTGCTATTCGGTTTTAGCCTGAACATGTGAGGAATGAACATTTCAGTCATTTTGCGAATAGTTAAAACAGTTAAGCCATTTGAGCGTAATTACTGAAATATAAGGTTCCGTGTAACTCCCATTGCCTATACAAATATTTGAGATTTAAAGCAGTCTGTGTAACCATCTTTTAAATTATGGTTTTGATAGAATGTGGTCATTTCTTGGCAATTCTTGCTTATTGGAGTAATTCGACATGCAGTTTTAACTATATGACAATTAATGAGGGTTTATGTGGGTATATCTTGGGTTAATGGGTTAATAACTAAGTAGTTGTGTTATGTCACCATTAACAGTGAAATATTTCATACTACTTGAAACATAAGTTGGTGAAGTTGAATATTTGGATAATAAGAGTTGATAATGATAAGAGAGATTTCAGGTCATTCACAGTCAATTGTTTACTTGACTTTCTTCTAATTTATATGTGTATTTATTTATCAAACAGATTTCATCCCCGTCACATTCATGCTTCCTGCTGATTACAACTTATTTGTAGAAGAATTTCGCAAAAATCCTTCCAGTACTTGGATTATGAAACCTTGTGGGAAAGGTGAATATTGAAAAATAGAAAAAAATTTAGTTTAACTTAGTACAATCTGCTCCATAATCTTGAAAAAATTTGATATCCGTTAAAAGGCAAACATTTTCTCTCTTTGTACCATGATTATCCGCTGTATTGAATATTATTGATGATTAATTTATCTCTTGCTTTCATTAATTTAAATATGTCGTTCTACATGTACACTTGTCTAGGGCTGCAAGCGAGCCTGAAAATGCGCCTCGATTCCTCGTTTTGAAAGAACCGACTTGGACTCGGTCAATTGCTTGATTATCACCCACGAAATAAATTGCATCTTATTTTGACATATTACACAGTATAAAATTATTAAAATGCACACAACAGGAAAGATTGTTGATAATTCATTGAATTTTGGAATAAATACGTATTTATAATGCAAAAAAACAGAAACGTTTAACCATTTTAATATTGCGAGATTTGAGGCGTCTTCAAAATATGTTATATTAAAATGTCATCTTATAAAAACATTGTTCCACAAACATTGAAAGATTGCAAATGCTTAAAATATAAAAAACTGAAAACGGAAACACCTTATATTAGTAAAATATATAAATATGTTCATATATTTGAAGAAAATCTAATTTTGTAGTAGACTTGACGTCTATTTTTAGTTGTTTTCGAAGACCCGGTTCACTTTTCTTGACTCGAGTATTGGTCTGAATCATTTCGTTTCTAAGTAACCGAAGAATTGTTGCAGCCGTACACTTGTCTAATTTTGTGCCAAAAAGTAATTAAATTTGATTTGATTATTAAATGTTATAATATGGAATAAATAAATTAATGTTTTAATTTCCTCTTACCATCTTTAAATTCAGTGATATGTCATGTTTTAACTTAACTTATCATTTATTCACATTTTTCATTGTTTAAACAGATACTATTACAAATTTAAGAAATAAAAGGAAAAAAAGTGTTTTGGTCTACAGGCCTGTGCTGCAAAGCTATCAGAGACACAAGTAGTGCACTAGATTTTATTAAAGTGTTGCAACAAAAACAAATTCTGAGTCAGATACATCCAGTACCTGGCCTACAACTCAGACGGTCACCCATCCATGTACTAACCTAGCCCACTGTTGCTCAACTCTACAAGGCCAAAAAGTATTTTGGTCTACATGCCTGTGCTGCAAAGGCATCAGAGACATGAGTAGTGCACTGGAATTTATTAAAGTGTAACAACAAAAACAAAGTCTGAGTCAGATACATCCCATACCTTGCCTACAACTCAGGCGGTCACCCATCCAAGTACTAACCTAGCCCACTGTTGCTCAACTCTAGTGATGAGACAGGTACTCATCATGCTATGCCAGAACTCATGAAAGTCTGGTGACAAAATAAGTGATCTCTAGAAGTGCGAGCCTCGCTAAGCTCATGCACAATAAATGTCATCATGATCATGATGTTTGTTATGATGACAAATTGTATGGTTCAGTCTACTGCTCAACCTTTTATACATTGTCTGATTTCAGCTAGAGGGATTGGAATTTTCCTTATCAACAAACTATCACAGCTTAAGAAGTGGTCAAGAGACAGCAAGACAAGCTCGTAAGTGGGTTTTTTTGCCTGTGGTACTTAACCAAATTTTAAACCTGTGTATAACTAAGAAACATAAGATGTTTTAGTTGTATATTCAGACGTACATGTATTTAAAAATGTATAAAATTAATGCAAGTGATGACCTCAGCTGGCTACAAGTACTATATTTGTTAAATAGCTTCAGTGGAGAGCATGTTACTGTATATTGTAAAACATACGGTTAAACCAGATATATTAAAACTAACAAGTGCAAAATACACATGTAGCTATAACAGGTTTGAAAAATAAGTATTTGTTCCAACAATTAAAAAATTGTAATTAAACTAATAACAAATCTCAAAAAAAGACTTTTTTTATCTAGATTTGTTCTCTAAATATATTTATTATAGCTTATTTGAAAGATATTTTTACTGTAGTAATTACCAAAATCAGATTGACTATTGTTTATCAGATGCTTTACTTTTCCTGAAATTTCATCAAAATGCAATAACATGGATAATCTAAACAAGTCTAGAGTGAACTTTCTCTTTATAAGTATCACATTAATCAGTGCAACTAATGTATTTTGGAATAATATCAGTATTCTTTTTATTGTCAAATGAAAGCCACTTTCTCTGTCCCACTTACACTTATTCTTTGTTCAGTTATACAGCATTTCTCATTGCATTCTGTTATTTTTCCGGTTTCACTACCAAATCTGCCAAAGACATGTACCTTATATTTTCATATTTTCTGTTTTACTCTCCCATCTGTCAAAGACAAGTATATGATATTTTACATGAATTCTGTTGTATTTTCAGCTTTACTGCCCTAATTTTCCAAAGACAATTATGTAATTTCTCAGTGTACTCTGTTGTGTTTTCAGTTTTACTGCGCCATCTTCCAAAGACAATTATGTAATCTCTCAGTGCACTCTGCTGTGTTTTCAGTTTTACTGCCCCATCTGCCAAAGACACCTATGTAATTTCTCGGTACATTGACAACCCGCTGCTTATTGGAGGGAAGAAGTTTGATCTGAGGATGTATGTGCTTGTCACCTCATTCCGACCTCTAAAGTGTTATATGTAAGTTCTACCATTTTCTTTTCACAGTTGTAATAGCTAATGTATTTGTACAAAAATGTGATGAAGCCATAAGTTTCAGGTCTGGTGTTAACTTAATTTCAATATTGGCTTTATAGCTGAAATATTGTTAAAATAAAATATTGTTAAAATGAATTTATTATTCCCATAAATGTATCGGGTATGAGAATCTAATGGGACCATTTAATGACTTATAGCTATTGAATTATTTGTTTAAAGTACATTACAAATTAGTTTTGTTAATTTTGGTTTATTTAGTTAAGTTTGATGTTGTGTTTTAATAAGGTCATGTAGTATTCACTGTTTGAGGCTTAACCTCAAATCTCTTTTCTTTTTTTTTAAACCAGTGAGTCAAAAAGTCTGCAGAAAATGTTTCGTCACCAATGGCATGTTCCGTGGCTGTATGATTTCGAAATAGTTTAATTTTACACTCCCTGTAATATGCTGGTAAACAGCTGAAGTGTTATAAAAGTCAGATTATATCCACCTGTGTCAACAAGCTAAAGAGATATAAGCCTTAAGTAGCAAATGAAGTGCAACATTCTAGTATAGGGATCGAGAGCCATGTTGAGGATCGATATCAAATGAAAATTTAGGGTTGTGGATCGATCAATATTTCAATATCAGGACCGTTAACGTAAGCTGTGGGCGATAATAGAGGTTCTTTGAAAACGTGCACATATAAATTCACGAAATGATCAAAAGATGCTATTTTTGCAACAAAAATATATTTCTGCAATATATGATAAAATAAAATGAACAAAACGCATGTTAAACAAGATTTTCCATGCTTTCCTGTCAGCTGTCAGGTTTTGTTTCTCTTCCGTGAAACCGGAAGTTGTCACTGACAATGTAAACAAAGATGGCGCCAGACTTGAATCAGTTTATTAAGCGTCCCGCAAGGGACGCTTGTTTGTGTATGGGAGAGCTTCAGGCTCCGCCGGCTCCGCATTTTGTTTTCCTTATAACTCTATAACCGTTAGGCGGATTCTTTTCAAATTTGGCAGGTTTAGGCAGTAGCCTTGGGGAATTTTTTTGAATATGCTGCAGTGACATTTCAACCAATCAGAGAGGTCACATGACCAAAAATGTCTTTTTTCGATGGGGAAGCTTGTCCGGATGATAACTTGAAAGGAATTTTATCAATTCACCTGAAACTTGGCAAATACATTCATTCTATTAAAATCTGGAAATCATTAGATTTTGGCATTGATTGGTCAAGAAATGGCCGAGTAATTAATGATTAATTAATCATTACGAATTTTCCAAATAAGGAAAACACAAAAATGCTTATATCTCGAAAACCGTGCTAGATAGAGCGATTTCGACGAAATTTTTGACCCACAGGGTATCACTGCGGAGTAGTTTTCCCAATTTTCAAAAAAATTTTATCTCGCCCAAAATGGCGGCCATTTTGAATTTTCGAAATTTTCGCAAAAATTGCAAAACACAAAAATGCTTATATCTCAAAAACCGTGCTAGATAGAGCAATTTTGACAAAATTTTTGACCCGCAGGATATCTCTGCGGAATACTTTTCCCAATTTTTAAAAAAATTTTTGTCTCGCCAAAAATGGCGGCCATTTTGAATTTTCGAAATTTTCGCAAAAATTGCAAAACACAAAAATGCTTATATCTCGAAAACCGTGCGGCCATTTTGAATTTTCGAATTTTTCGCAAAAAATGCAAAACATAAAAATGCTTATATCTCAAAAACCCTGCTAGATAGAGCGATTTCGACGAAATTTTTGACCCACAGGGTATCTCTGCAGAGTAGCCATGCCAATTTTCAAACAAAAAATTTCTCGCAAAAAATGGCGGCCAATTTGATTTTTCGAATTTTTGGCAAAATTGCAAAACACAAAAATGCTTATATCTCGAAAACCGTGCTAGATAGAGCGATTTCGACGAAATTTTTGACCCACAGGGTATCTCGTCAGAGTAGCCATGCCAATTTTCAAAAAAATTTTGTCTTGCCAAAAATGGCGGCCATTTTGAATTTTCGAATTTTTGCGCAAAAATTGCAAAACACAAAAATGCTAATATTTCGAAAACCGTGCTACATAGAGCGATTTCGACGAAATTTTTTATCTTCAGGGTATCTCTGCAGAGCAGCTATCCCAAAGAGCTTTCACTTGGTGAAGTTTCAGACCCATAGCTAATTGCTCACCTACTCAAAAAGAGTAAATGCGAATTACCTCTAAAAGTATTGCAGATGGCCAATTTTTCTCAAATAACTCATTCACCTACTTTTGGAAGAGCTTTCACTTGGTGAAGTTTCAGACCCGTAGCTAATTACTCACCTACTCAAAATGAGTAAATGCTAATTATCTCAAAAACTATTGCGGATACCCAATTTTTATCAAATAACTCATTCATGTACTTTTGGGAGAGCTTTCACATGGTGAAGTTTCAGACCCGTAGATGATTACTCACCTACTCAAAATGAGTAAATGCGAATTATCTCTTAAAAGTATTGCAGATAGCCAATTTTTCTCAAATAACTCATTTACCTACTTTTGGCAGAGCTTTCACATGGTGAAGTTTCAGACCCATAGCCAATTACTCACCTACTCAAAATGAGTAAATGCGAATTATCTGTAAAAGTATTGCAGATAGCCAATTTTTCTCAAATAACTCATTCATCTACTTGTGGGAGAGCTTTCACTTGGCGAAGTTTCAGACCCATAGCTAATTACTCACCTACTCAAAATGAGTAAATGCGAATTATCTCTAAAAGTATTGCAGATAGCCAATTTTTCTCAAATTAATCATTCACCTACTTTTGGGAGAGCTTTCACTTGGTGAAGTTTCAGACCCATAGCTAATTACTCACCTACTCAAAATGAGTAAATGCGAATTATCTCTAAAAGTATTGCAGATAGCCAATTTTTGTCAAATTAATCATTCACCTACTTTTGGGAGAGCTTTCACATGGTGAAGTTTCAGACCCGTAGATGATTACTCACCTACTCAAAATGAGTAAATGCGAATTATCTCTTAAAAGTATTGCAGATAGCCAATTTTTCTCAAATAACTCATTCACCTACTTTTGGAAGAGCTTTCACATGGTGAAGTTTCAGACCCATAGCCAATTACTCACCTACTCAAAATGAGTAAATGCGAATTATCTCTAAAAGTATTGCAGATAGCCAATTTTTCTCAAATAACTCATTCACCTACTTGTGGGAGAGCTTTCACATGGTGAAGTTTCAGACCCATAGCTAATTACTCACCTACTCAAAATGAGTAAATGCGAATTATCTCTAAAAGTATTGCAGATAGCCAATTTTTCTCAAATAACTCATTCACCTACTTTTGGGAGAGCTTTCACTTGGCGAAGTTTCAGACCCATAGCTAATTACTCACCTACTCAAAATGAGTAAATGCGAATTATCTCTAAAAGTATTGCAGATAGCCAATTTTTCTCAAATTAATCATTCACCTACTTTTGGGAGAGCTTTCACTTGGTGAAGTTTCAGACCCATAGCTAATTACTCACCTACTCAAAATGAGTAAATGCGAATTATCTCAAAGTATTGCAGATAGCCAATTTTTCTCAAATAACTCATTCACCTACTTTTGGCAGAGCTTTCACTTGGTGAAGTTTCAGACCCATAGCTAATTACTCACCTACTGAAAATGAGTAAATGCGAATTATCTCTAAAAGTATTGCAGATAGCCAATTTTTCTCAAATAACTCATTCACCTACTTTTGGGAGAGCTTTCACTCTGTGAAGTTTCAGACCCATAGCTAATTACTCACCTACTCAAAATGAGTAAATGCGAATTATCTCTAAAAGTATTGCAGATAGCCAATTTTTCTCAAATTAATCATTCACCTACTTTTGGGAGAGCTTTCACTTGGTGAAGTTTCAGACCCATAGCTAATTACTCACCTACTCAAAATGAGTAAATGTGAATTATCTGTAAAAGTATTGCAGATAGCCAATTTTTCTCAAATAACTCATTCACCTACTTTTGGGAGAGCTTTCACTTGGTGAAGTTTCAGACCCATAGCTAATTACTCACCTACTCAAAATGAGTAAATGCGAATTATCTCTAAAAGTATTGCAGATAGCCAATTTTTCTCAAATTAATCATTCACCTACTTTTGGGAGAGCTTTCACTTGAAGTTTCAGACCCATAGCTAATTACTCGTCTACTCAAAATGAGTAAATGCGAATTATCTCTAAAAGTATTGCAGATAGCCAATTTTTCTCAAATAACTCATTCACCTACTTTTGGGAGAGCTTTCACTTGGTGAAGTTTCAGACCCATAGCTAATTACTCAATTTATTTACAAAACTTTAAGAACCGCGTCTCCGCGGTGGCTATGCTAACGTCCTTGTCCAAAATGAGTAAATGTGAATTATCTCTAAAAGTATTGCAGATAGCCAATTTTTCTCAAATAACTCATTCACCTACTTTTGGCAGAGCTTTCACTTGGTGAAGTTTCAGACCCATAGCTAATTATTCACCTACTCAAAATGAGTAAATGTGAATTATCTCTAAAAGTATTGCAGATAGCCAATTTTTCTCAAATAACTCATTCACCTACTTTTGGCAGAGCTTTCACTTGGTGAAGTTTCAGACCCATAGCTAATTATTCACCTACTCAAAATGAGTAAATGTGAATTATCTCTAAAAGTATTGCAGATAGCCAATTTTTCTCAAATAACTCATTCACCTACTTTTGGGAGAGCTTTCACTCTGTGAAGTTTCAGACCCATAGCTATTTATTCACCTACTCAAAATGAGTAAATGCTAATTATCTGTAAAAGTATTGCGGATACCCAATTTTTATCAAATACTCATTCATCTACTTGTGGGAGAGCTTTCACATGGTGAAGTTTCAGACCCATAGCTAATTACTCACCTACTCAAAATGAGTAAATGGGAATTATCTCTAAAAGTATTGCAGATAGCCAATTTTTCTCAAATAACTCATTCACCTACTTTTGGGAGAGCTTTCACTTGGTGAAGTTTCAGACCCATAGATAATTATTCACCTACTCAAAATGAGTAAATGTGAATTATCTCTTAATAGTATTGCAGATAGCCAATTTTTCTCAAATAACTCATTCACCTACTTTTGGAAGACCTTTCACACACGAAAATGAAAAATTGTGAATATCTCGGAAAAGCTATTTCTTCTGCTTTAATGCTCGGCGGGAGATACACACCACGGCAGTGGTCTTGACAAAAATTTTTGTCTCCCCAAAAATGGTGGCCATTTTGAATTTTCAGAGTTTTTGCAAAACACAAAAATGCTTATATCTCGAAAACCGTGCTATATGGAGCGAACTCAACAAAATTTTGGACCTGCTGGGTATCTCTGCAGAGTAGCCATGCCAATTTTCAAAATATTTTTGTCTCGCCAAATATAGCGGACATTTTTAATTTTTTTATTTTTTGCAAAACACAAAAATGCTTATATCTTGAAAACCGTGCTAGATAGAGCAGACTGCGCTGACTTTGGTTGCCACAACAGTATAAGGCTAGAAACGAAGCATTTTCTTAATACTTTAGCACTCACCTTTATATCCTTTTCGGGACGCTTTGTTTTTGCTATGCAAAAACATTATCTTTTTTTTTATCTTTTATTTGTTTTTGACATGTCACAGTACAATTTTTCCAAAAACAGCTTTTTTTCGCACTGCTAAATCTTATCAACATATAATGTAAACACATACAGATTATTGAAAACAACTCATCATATTGAACTTAACAAAAAACCAAACCTTTCATCAAAATGTATACTTTTACCCTTTGATATATATATGTATTTATCAAGACTCAGTCTGTCTTTTACTAACAACAAAAAGATGTGCAGAGAGGGGTTTTTACGGTTTGATCTGCATTGGAATATATAGTACTTGCCATATATTATCAAATAATTCAACGTATAGTAATATTTTTTATCTATGTAGTAAAATCCTAATAAAATTTCCAATAACGTAAACTTTATTTTGAAACCAATTGAATCCTTTAGCCACTCTTCCACATGATTCCAAAAGAAAGTAGATTCATTACAGTAAAAAAAGTAGTGCTCTAAATTGTCAATGCTTTGACAATAGTGACAAGTTGGCGAGTCTATTTTATTCCAAATATACAATTTGTAATTACAATTGAAAACTCTGTGCAGGATTTTAAACTGAAGAGTAATTATATATGTGTCTAGCAAAATTCTTGTGGGGAGAATGTATATTAATTTCCAATCTACTTTTTCTAAAAACGGGTAATATTCAACCCATTTGTTCTGACTTTTAGGGGTAGCATATTGTTGCTCGGTGAGGTACTGTAGTACAATTTTGCTAGATACTTTCTTAAAATTGGTCAAGCAGAGGTCTGGAACATTTATTTTACTTACTGATTCCTTGTTAGAGATGCTTTTCAAACTGAATGCAACTGAACTTCTAATTTGATTATATTGTAAATTATTAATCTCTATATTAAATTTATTCTCTAAGCTATCTTTTCCTTGAAAAGTACCATTCTGATTCAGGATATCGCTTACTCTATGTATGCCATTGTCAAACCATTGCCTGAAACCTGTGGATAAAATATTATTTTTTACCTATTGTAAAAAAATTGTTGAAGAAAATCGGTTGTTGTAGAAATTCTTGAAAATTCTTTGGCTTATATCCTATAAACTTAAACCAGACTTTTGCTAGATCTTTATAGAATAACGATTCAGGAGATATATGGAGGCTTTCCAAGGAAAGCTTTTGCTCAAGTTGTTCCAGTTCAATACCCATTAAGACCTCTGCTAAAGTTGTCCATTTAGCTTTTCTGTTGGTTTTTAACCTTTTTATCCACATTATTTTTGCTGCATTGACAATGTCATAAGTTTTGACCATTTTGAGACCCCCGTTTTCTATTGGTTGGATGATATTTTCTTTAGAGATTAAATGCAAGCCATTTTTCCAGATAAAGTCAAATAAAAGTTTATCTAAATCCTTAAAGGTCGAATGGTCTAGTGGTACTACAGAAGCTAGCAGTAACACATGTGGCACTATCAAGGTTTTAACAATGGTAATTCTTCCTTTGACAGTTAACGAACGTGGCTGCCATAGGTTTAGAACTGTTTTTATCTTTGATAATTTACTATCAACTAAAGAGGAAAATGGTTTTGCTGGCATTTAGAAAAAAAGTAGTGCCTAGAGTACTGAAAGATTCACTTAGCCACTTTATTCCTAGATTGGTATCCTTTATTAGGCTGCCATCATTATATATTATTATAGCTTCTGTTTTACTTTTATTCAACTTCAGACCAGCATATTGATAGAACTCTTCAAACAAAGCAAGTGCTTTTTCTACTGACTGCATATCTGACATAAATAAGGTCATATCGTCGGCAAACTGGCATAATTTAATTTCTGTTTTTTTTACTTTTATACCTCTGACATTTTCACAGCTTCTCAGAGTATTTGCTATTACCTCAGCAATAAGTAAAAACAGAAGTGCACTGAGTGGACAACCTTGTCTGATGCCTCTTGTCAACTGGAAGTATTGGGACTGATACCCATTATTAGTTACACAACTCACAATATTATTATACAAAATAGAGATCCACTTTTGAAAATTTTTACCAAAACCATATTTTGTGACACTTTTTTTCAAAAAACTTAGATTTACGGTATCGAAAGCTTTTTCAAAATCGACTAACAATATTAGGCCATGTTTTTTGTTAAAAGAACAGAAATCTATTATATCACTTATTAATCTTATATTCTCACCACAGAACCTTCCTTGCATGTACCCTATTTGGTCAGTATCAATTATTTCTGGTAAAGCTTTTTTAATTCTGGAGGCTAATATTTTTGCCAAAATTTTGTAATCTGTGTTTAAGATCGATATAGGGCGCCAGGATTTTAGGTCTGTGAGGTTTTTACCTTTTTTGGGAACCAGAGTTATCACACCCTGTTTTTGAGAGGCTGAGAGTTCGCCTGATTCAAAAGCGTGCAAAAAATTTTGGTGTAATAAATCAGATATGTCTTCCCAAAAATTTTTATAAAATTCACTGGGCAGGCCATCAGATCCAGGAGTTTTATTTCCATCTAAGCTTATAACTGCATTTTTTACCTCTTCCATAGTTATCACATTTTCACAAAGTGCAATAGTGTCATATGAGATTTGTGGAAAGTTTCTGTCCTTGAGAAAGCTACTAAAAATGCATTTTGGAATACTTTTATCAACACAATTATACAGGTTTGAATAGTAATCCTTTTGAGCTTCTAGAATTTGATCGTTATCTATAATTTTTTGTCCATTTATAAAAAGCGAGCGGATGTGCCGTACTTTGTTATTTGATTTTTCGAGATTTATAAAGAACTTTGTTGGACGCTCATATTCATCTATCATCTTACAGCGCGATCTCACTATACTTCCCCTAGCTCTTTCGTTATAAATGTTTTCTATTTCCTTCTTTACTGTATTGTAATCTTCAACATTATTGATGTTCGGGCACGTGGTTATCGTATCTTCAAGTTGTAACAGTTTGTTTTCTAGGTCTTTCAAAGCTTTACGTTCAAGTTTTCGCTTTCTGATCCCAAAAGAGATCGATTCAGTCCTGATACGACACTTAACAAAATCCCAGATTAATTTTTTATTTTCCAGATTTTCTGAATCTAATTTTGCATTTTTTATTGTTTCTTTTATTAGTGATAAGTATTTTTCATCTTGTAGGAAACTGATATTTAGTTTCCAAATACCCTTGCCCCTTCTTTGTTCATTTAAATGCACTACAGTGACTTGAAGCAAACTATGATCAGAACAAATGCTCGGGATTATGGCTGAGGAGTGAATTGCATATTGCAGATGACAAGAAACTAGAAAATAATCAATTCTTGACTGCACGAATCCAGAGCGTGTGTTTTCTCTTCTGGTATACACAATTTTATTTGGATTGTGAATTTTCCATATATCTATTAAGTTTAAAAACTGAGTTAACTTTGACATGTAGTAACCAAAGGATGATAACGAAAACCGTGGTGAATGTCGTTCAAGATCTTCTAAATTGAGATTGAAGTCACCACCGATAATTATGTTCTGGCCTTGATATTTTTGAAGGGTATCAAAGAGGAAAACACCAAAAGTGGCCTGGTCTATTTTTTTATCAGAAGTTGGCGCATAGATATTAACGACAATATAGCGCGTATCACTAATGCTGCAGTCTAACAGCAGAAACCTTCCATCATTATCCCTTATTTTATCCTCAATAGTAATTTGCAAAGAATCTGGCAACAAAATTGCAACTCCACGACTGTTTGTGGTACCATGTGAGAATTCAATGCACCCTTGCCAGTCTCTTTTCCAGGCTGATTCAGTTGAAGTTTCAGAGTGACATTCTTGTAACAAATATATACCTTTGCCCTTATCTATCAACCAATCAAAGATTTTTCTTCTTTTCAGATTGTTCCCTAAACCCCTTGCGTTGAGACTAAATAAACTGAAGCTATGTGTCATTTGTAGCATTAATTATATCGAGATATTGTTTTTGGGAGATTGGCAGGCTGGCATTTAGGAAGCATAGTAAGTAAGCGACATGTTGAAAATTAACCAAGAAAACAAAAGAAAAATTAAAAATATTGAAACTACAACTTTGCATAATTTGCAAAAATGTATTTACAAGCATTCTAATATATTATGAGAACGTGAGCGATACACCCTTGTATATGATTATTGAATACACTCTATATAATGGTTTAAAATATGAATACCAGAGCCAAACCTCTGTATATGCTCTATTTAATATGTTTAGAAATATGAATAAGAGAGCTGGACATACAAAGAAATATCTTTTAGTGAAATATTTATGACAAATTTAAACACCAAAATGCACGTAAATCTTATACATAGACAATATTAGATCATTTACTGAACATTCAGTGAACAATTTTTCCTAGTATATTTAAGGCTAAACTTAACCTTAAAAAAAATACCTTTGAATCAAATGTATAAAACAATTTTAAACACTGAAGAATATCAAGTTCTTAAATGAACCATCAAAGATGCACATATTCACAGAAATAAGCATATTTAAAATGAACACACTCTAATGTGCATAAATTCTATACATCTTGTACTTGTTCTTTACAAAACTATATCTCTTTACCAAGCATCTAGCCAGTGCGAATCTTTGAGGAGATGAGCAAACATAGATAGCTGATATAACAAAATAAGAAAAATTTGTACGACTCTTGTCCAGTTTATGACAGGTAACAAGACGAGCAAAAAAGCTAATTAAAATGAACAAAAACATTAGCATGGCTCTTGTCCAGCTTATATCATGTAAGTCCTATAGTAAAATTCAGAATTACTCTAACTAGATGTGATCTTAAATTACTGGTGAGTCTTGCATGGTCTTTCTGATCTTTTGGAGTATATTTCCAAGGACATTTTTTCCCCTCCAGCTTTTAACATCCCAGATGTTTTCACTAGAGAGAGGCCAACCACAACTCCAGTAAGTATCATTGGCATTTGCTTCAATAATTTGTTTGTCCTTTGTACTAAGAAGAAATTCTTTTAATGCTGGATTTTGCCCAAACTTAGCAACCAGACCTGCTTCCATAATAGAGTTGCATCTTTTCTGCCATACTGCTTTATTGAAGCCTTTGACATTCCTTCTGAGTGATTTCTGTACCACGGGATCAGTAGTGCCTAATATTCTGTCGGACAACTCAAGATCATTGAACATTATTGCCTTAGAACACATTAGAAACTGCTCCATACAGTTGAAGTGTTTTCCTTCTACAGAAAAGGGTGAGTGATGGTGGTTGCTCAAAGGTGAGAACTTTGTGAAGAAAGCTACTTGGTTTGCTTTTTCAGGAGTAAAAACTCTGCTTGGCTGGAGAGCATCTGGTAAGTCTGATAGATTTTTTATGGAGTATCTTTTACCATTAAGTAAGAGGAAATTACCACTCAGTTTTGCACTAGCATGACCAGGTATTTGGATCCGTTTGGCTTCATGCAACACTGGAACAAGCACCTTTCTGGCTGCGCGGGTGCTATCAGGTAAGTCTTTGACAACTGTAACATTGCGTTTATCTTTAAGTGCTCCACGTAACTTGAAGATATCTTCAATTGTTTCTGGATAAAGCATCTGTACTATAATGGGTTGTATGCAAGATGAGGGGCCAATACGGTGGGCTTGAATGATGTCTCTTGGGTCAATCTTCAGTCCTACTGACTGGAACAGTTGAAGAACCAATTGTTTACAACTTTTTGATCCCTGAGAGTCCTGCACTCCGAGTAATTTTATGTTTTTTCTACGTGAATATTGCTCCAGGTCTTGTACTTTCTCCTTTAAAAATTTATTTTCACTTTCTAGAGTTTGTATTTGAGATTTAAGGATATCATGGTCCTGCTTAAGTACCTTGATGTCGCTGTGATGTGTTTTGCAGTCTGACAGGTCTATCTCAAGCGACTTTAAACTTTCTTCCATAGTCTTCGCAATAGATGATTTGATTGCTTCACCAATTTTTGCTATTTCTCTCTCTATTGTTGATGATATCAGATGTTCAATGTTTTTGGTTTGATTTGATTCTTCATTATAACAGACTGAGTCGCCAGATTCTGTCCTTAGCCGCTTCGGTGTTTCTATTCTTGAAACCCCTGGAACCACTACTCGGGTATGGATTGGGGAACGCAGAACACTCATGATTTTGGATTTATATGTATTGTGTATTAGTATGATCCTTCAATATGCAAACTCTTTGAAGTACTTTTAATTAGGTTAATGACTGGAGAACTTTAGTAGCTGGTATATTTCCTCATTTACTATTTCTAACCGGTTATTTTTTGTTTTTCACAATTATATCTTGAAATATTGACATCTTAGAAACTTACATTTTCTCCTATTTCCATGTTCACCATTGATTTTAAACAGTCTACTATTTTTTCGTAATTGTATCACGAAAACTTTTAGAGTCTTAGCAACTTGTATTTTCGCTCATTACCTTGTTAACAGTTTGCAACAGTTTAGTTTCATATTTTACCACAAATTGTAATGTTCTATTTCATTTTTCGTAACTGCATCACAGTATATTGTGTATATAATGACTTTGTATTTTTGTCCATTTCCTTGTTGTACCGTTTACAAACAGGCAGGAACTTTCTTCATGACACCAAAAGGGCAACACGCTCCTGTAAACTCTAGATTTTAGCTCACATTGTCTGCATTTTGCAAGAAATCAAAGTTTGACAAATCTTTAAATGTAGACAGGGTTGACAAATCACTTCAAGTTCAACAGGGTTGATTAATCAGTATGATTTCTCAGATGTATTGACTATAAAAAAAAAAAAAAAAAAAAAAAAAAAGCTTGCACACTTTGGTAAGCTTTGATGTCTGTTGAAATGTTGATTCCCCGTCCGATAATTTCCGTTTGGTGGGCGATAATATCCGATAGATATTTTAAACAAATTCAGGGTGACTGGGGACACAGAATAGGCATATAGTTTGAAGATGAGTTAGTCTAAATACATTCCTGTAAGCTATTAAACACAAATATCTAACAGTACTCAACACACGATCAATTTATTTACAAAACTTTAAGAACCGCGTCTCCGCGGTGGCTATGCTAACGTCCTTGTCCAAAATGAGTAAATGCGAATTATCTCTGAAAGTATTGCAGATAGCCAATTTTTCTCAAATAACTCATTCACCTACTTTTGGGAGAGCTTTCACTTGGTGAAGTTTCAGACCCATAGCTAATTACTCAATTTATTTACAAAACTTTAAGAACCGCGTCTCCGCAGTGGCTATGCTAACGTCCTTGTCCAAAATGAGTAAATGTGAATTATCTCTAAAAGTATTGCAGATAGCCAATTTTTCTCAAATAACTCATTCACCTACTTTTGGGAGAGCTTTCACTTGGTGAAGTTTCAGACCCATAGCTAATTACTCACCTACTCAAAATGAGTAAATGCAAATTATCTCTAAAAGTATTGCAGATAGCCAATTTTTCTCAAATAACTCATTCACCTACTTTTGGCAGAGCTTTCACTTGGTGAAGTTTCAGACCCATAGCTAATTATTCACCTACTCAAAATGAGTAAATGTGAATTATCTCTAAAAGTATTGCAGATAGCCAATTTTTCTCAAATAACTCATTCACCTACTTTTGGGAGAGCTTTCACTTGGTGAAGTTTCAGACCCATAGCTATTTATTCACCTACTCAAAATGAGTAAATGCTAATTATCTGTAAAAGTATTGCGGATACCCAATTTTTATCAAATACTCATTCATCTACTTGTGGGAGAGCTTTCACATGGTGAAGTTTCAGACCCATAGCTAATTACTCACCTACTCAAAATGAGTAAATGGGAATTATCTCTAAAAGTATTGCAGATAGCCAATTTTTCTCAAATAACTCATTCACCTACTTTTGGGAGAGCTTTCACTTGGTGAAGTTTCAGACCCATAGATAATTATTCACCTACTCAAAATGAGTAAATGTGAATTATCTCTTAATAGTATTGCAGATAGCCAATTTTTCTCAAATAACTCATTCACCTACTTTTGGAAGACCTTTCACACACGAAAATGAAAAATTGTGAATATCTCGGAAAAGCTATTTCTTCTGCTTTAATGCTCGGCGGGAGATACACACCACGGCAGTGGTCTTGACAAAAATTTTTGTCTCCCCAAAAATGGTGGCCATTTTGAATTTTCAAAGTTTTTGCAAAACACAAAAATGCTTATATCTCGAAAACCGTGCTATATGGAGCGAACTCAACAAAATTTTGGACCTGCTGGGTATCTCTGCAGAGTAGCCATGCCAATTTTCAAAATATTTTTGTCTCGCCAAATATAGCGGACATTTTTAATTTTTTTATTTTTTGCAAAACACAAAAATGCTTATATCTTGAAAACCGTGCTAGATAGAGCAGACTGCGCTGACTTTGGTTGCCACAACAGTATAAGGCTAGAAACGAAGCATTTTCTTAATACTTTAGCACTCACCTTTATATCCTTTTCGGGACGCTTTGTTTTTGCTATGCAAAAACATTATCTTTTTTTTTTGCGAGCGATCCTCTAGTTTTGGTTGTAAGTGTCCTTTTTAAGGCATTTATACACTAAATGTTTATTTAAGCAATAAAATTACTCTGTTTATTTTATTTTTGTCTGTTTCTTATATGTGGTTTCGATATTGAAATGCTGGTAGTATGTGTCGATATCGGCAGTTCTGTGGGATGATCGATCGATATTGAAAGATCGAGCACCAATCCCTACACTACAACATTCATAATTAATTTATTGCCATTTCAATTTCAATCTGGCTATAGTAACATGTGGTAAATGGTGAGTAATGTTCCATTATGACTCAGTTTAGATGTTAAATAAACATTAGTACAAAAGCTGAAATCTGATTGATCAAAAATTTGACCAGGTGTGTTATTGATGTCCTTTTACTCTAGGTACAGACTCGGGTTCTGCAGATTTTGCACAGTCAAGTACAACACAAATGTTAATGAGTTGGACAACATGTTTGTTCACCTCACAAATGTCTCCATTCAGAAGCATGGGGTAAGTTCCTTTTCTTTTTTCTGGAGTAGGGGTGGGGGTGCACTTTGTAATACTGAAAGAGGATCTTGATAATATGAACAGAAAAAGGAAGTTATTTTTATGAGCTCTTCAGGATATAATTCCCAGTCGGAAATTTTTATGATAAATCAAGATTGTGTTTTTCATCAGTTGCAAATTTTTGTATTTCAAATTTTATCTCTAGCTATAATTGCAGTTTTACATCACATTTCTGTCCATTTGTTCTTTTATCTAGGATGACTACAACAGTGTTCATGGTGGCAAGTGGACGATTCACAACCTGCGTATTTTTCTGGAGGGGACGAGGGGTAAGGAGGTGGCTGACCGGCTGTTTGATGAGATCAACTGGCTCACAGTACACTCACTCAAAGCCGTGGCTGTGAGTAGAGTTTATAGCTGTAATATTTCAGACTAGTATTATGTAGAAATACTCAATAGAGTCTGTGCTGTACTTAGATTTATTTTTAAAGCAAAATATAGAAGCCCAAAATAACACCTCCTGACTTAATTCAGGTCCCTTTAGATTGGACCTAACAATGTGCAACTACAGCTAACAATGATTACATCTTTCTAGTTTGAACTTCAACAAACACCCAGCTAATTTAGATTAGGGATGGGTCGGTATGAAAAACATGTACATCGGGAGGTCGCCAATGCAAAACCGTACCAATTCCGGGACTCTGCGTTATAGTACACCCCAAACAAACATGGACGTTTCCCCTTCACAACATCACAATAAAAGAGACCAAATCCATGAAATATGAGATAAAAGCTTATAATTTCTTCAGATTTCTTGTTTGTTCCCAATATTTTAAGTTTTCCTCGAGTTATATGAGCTGACAAGCGAGATTGAGGTTATACATAGTTGTAACCAAAACATGTCAGTTCTGCTCAACGTAATGTATAAAGTCTGCAAATGCATGAAAATTGGGGATAAAAGCTTATAATTTCTTCAGATTTTGGGTATGTTTCTAAATATTTAATCCTTTCTTCCATTATATGTGCTGTTATGACCTGTACAGTGTTGAAAGCGACGTAAAACCCCAAATAAATAAAAAATAAAAAAAAAACCATTATATGTGCTGACAAGCGAAGTGGCGGTTGTAAAATCTCATCATGGTATTTCAGTAAAATGCTCTTGATACCTGACCTACCGACCCATCCCTAATTTAGATCATATTTATTGGACCACATACAGTCATTCAGGGCAGGTACCATTGTTTCACATCCCTTGGAGCTGGAATTAAGTGTCGCCCGGTCAGCTTTGTTTTGGGCAAAATATGTACTTCATTGTTTACCAGTTCACTTAACTAAATTTTTTGGTCACATAGTGATATCATATGCCTTTTTTTGTGCTAATGACTCTTAATTGTACATAATTCAGCAAAACAAACTTTACTCAGTTAATTGCAAGCATTCACGGTTTGTCTACATGACCTTTCATTTTTGATGGCATCAAATAAACTGAAACTAAAACCTTTAAAAAGGAGAATTCACTTGGATGGGATCTGGTGGTGCTATTGTTTATTGTGCTAGTGCTGGTGTCCAGGTCATGAAAATGAATCAATATCTGGTATATTTCATTTGATTTAGTATTCGCCTTGGTGAAAAATGTAGACGTCCGTACTTGAGATAAAACTAAAATGCAGAAGAGTGTCTATAAAATGCATCATATGTGACCATTTGAAGGTATTTTATGAAATAATTAATAATGTTTCCAATATTTCTTATATCATCGAGCAATGTGAGTCATGCATTGTTGGTAAATTAATAGATTTATAAATACCGGTTCCCATCACTTAATAGCTGTTGTTTCTATTTTAGTCCCAAGCGAAACAAAATGTAGTATAACGGTATTATGTTAACAACACTTATTGGATCAAAAACTACTGTAAGAAACTCCTTCCTTTAATTTTGACTGATATTCTTGGAAATCAGGTTGGACATTGCTCTCTCTGATCATGTGTGCTAAGTAACTGAGTCTAATGAAATCTATATCAGAGGTTTGTATAAGATTTACCACTTACTCAATCTTAACACAGCTGCCCTTGTAAATGCTCTAGTAAGAATTTGATTGGACTACTGCAATTCACTCTTCCCCTCACTCAGAGTGACTCAAAAGTTCATAAGACTTCAGTGTGGTCAAAATTCACTCTGCAGGGTAGCCACTCAATATACCAGGTTTTCCACATCAACCTACAATTGACCACTGGCTCCCAGTAAAACACAGGGTACAGTTCAAATTTAGGCGGATCTACAAAGAATGTTCTAAGACATATCCAACCAACAAGCCTCAGTGAAAATCGACATCTGTACACCTCGTCTAGAAATACCAGAGACAGTCGCCTGAAATTTATGTTCCCTCAAGTCTACTCCTTTGACTGTAAAATGAACAAGTCTCGCCAACATTTTCTAAGTCTTTCAGCCATTATGCAGCTTTCTGGAATTTGCTTCCTTTTTTGTACAAGAACCTGTACCTCCATCACATCTTTGAAGAAGCATCTTCAGACTCTCCTTTTCAACTTAAGTTTCGCCACCTATTATTTATCCTCTTTCACAATCAAAACCCTGAATTATTAAATAAGAGTGCCCCTCAACCATCACTTTTGCCCATTCTTTTGTTAGTTAGGTGCACTGAGTCCCTCTCCCCATCCCTCTTGTGGAAAAGCTAAAGTGTCAAATTGGGCAAGATTTTCCATATTTGCCAACACAAGGAAGTGTTTCTAAATAAAGAAAATGTCAAAAAAATATTTTATAATATTTGCCACAGCAATATGGCCGTGGCCATTTGTGAGTCAGACGGTAACAACTAATGTAGTTAAATATTGAAAGTGGGCGGGGCCTATGGAACAGTCCATTGCATCTACAGTGCAGCAGATTACATCATTAGGTTAGATATATATATATATATTTTTTTTTTTGGGGGGGGAGGGGTGTGTGTGTGAATTATGCCTTAGTATGTGGTGAACAAAGTTTATTTCTACAATTTAGGGATCCATAGCCAACGACAGACACTGCTTTGAATGTTATGGTTATGATATCATCATTGATGACAACCTCAAACCGTGGTTGATTGAGGTAAGCTCAAACTTATTCTTTTCAGTTATTCTATATATAAGTTTGATTTTTATCTGACATGATTGTCAAACACCCCTATTTAGATTCTTGAGAGAATGTTAAAGCTGCATATTCTTCAAGGTATGGTTTAAAATAAACAGGCATCACTGTTTTGTTTTTTCCATGGTGACTTTGGTTGGATATTCTCACCAGTAATCAGAGGAAGATTATCATAATAAAAACTAAACAACAGGATAGAAAAAATATATTTTGCATCATGGGTAAATTCTTGTATTTGGCATAACATTATTACAAATTCAGACTGATTGTACTCGTACTGGGTTAATTTGATATCCAGTTTCATTACTCAGATGTCAAGTAAAATCTGATAATTTTAACACTAGATATGGCTATGTAGCAGAGTGATTGATTGATAGACTGATTGACTCATAGAATTATTGAATTGAGTGGTGTAATTCCTCATTTCAGGTGAATGCCTCCCCCTCCTTGACGTCGACCACATCCTCAGACAGGGTCATGAAGTACAAACTCATCTCTGACCTCATCAACATTGTCATCCCGCCTGGAGAAGCACCCGAGTAAGTGTACAACAGTACAGCCAAATCAGTTGATTGGTTGATTTTCACAGAGACACTTGCAAGAAATGGCTGGGTTCAATCTAGTCCTCTTGATTACCACACACAAAATAAACAAAAGTCTGGGGCTTTATTTCATGGAGCTGAAAGGAAATTCTCTCAAGTCCAAGCTTTAATTAACACCTGTATACACAAGGATATCACGAGTCATTTCTGTGGGTTGTAAATTGTCCTGGAAAATGATGTTTTATGTTAACTTTCAGTATTTGACCAGTGAAAAACAGTTAAGTGTCAATGGAAATATAAAAGTTCTAGTCTTCCCGTTTGTTAATTGAAATTAAGCAGAAGTTAATTCAGTCTTCCGGCCAATGAATAAACACACCAAAGCAGAAGACGCCAATGAATGTTTAAGTAATCAAGGGCAACAGCACCAGCAGAAGTCGATCGGTAATTAGTTATAAAGACATTTCATAGTGCCAAACTTGCACATTTTTTCATGTCACCAAGCATTTATATATTGTTACAAATTTTTCAGTATTTTATGTTTTGTTAAGTCCAACTGCATATTTACAGACTGAGGTTGTCTTTCAGGAAGATGGTACTAGATGCCAAATGTTGCGAAATAACTGGATTAACTGGATCATCATATTTTTCATCTTGGGAATTGTGTTAAGTAAAACATTAAAATGCAAGAAATAATCAATTGTCAATGAACCATCAGTTGGTACACATGCTGATGTAGCCCATTGCTGCTTAACATCAGTGATGAGACAGGCACTCATCACACTACGACACAATTCATGAATGTCTGATGAAAAAAAAATTAAACTGAAAAAGAAAAATTTTCTCTAGAAACCTGAGCCTTGAAAGAGCTTATGTTTAACAAACCACTTCTGAAGAAGATATTTTATAAGGATCTTTAATATAACAATTTAGAGGTACACAAGTATGTTGGTACCAAACTTGAAAAATAAAGACAAGAGCAATTTTTGTTATGCCTTATTAAATTATACTTATTGTTATTTTACAATTTTAACTCTTTTTTTTCAGTGTTAGGTGGAGTAAGGTTGCAAAGAAGGAAACATATGGAAACTTTGATTTGCTGTAAGTATTCATTTTTTTCCCAAGATTTTGGTTATGTCAAATACAGTAGAACCTCTATTATCCGACCCTCTTGGGAGAGTAACAATTAGAAAGCCTAAAATAACAGGTTTAAATGGAGTTGGGAGAGGGAATTGAAGGTTGGATAATTGAAAATTTGGATAATAGAGGGTCAGATAATAGAGTTTCTACTGTATGTAATTGATAAACTAACAATAATAAAACCAAATATCCATGTTGTCACTCTAAATATGAATTACTACAGTAAAATATCTTCAGTGCTTTATAAAATTGGACAAGTTTATTAGTGTATGACATATAACGTGGTTCTTAATATAAATTATGACTGTTAATGATTCAAATATTATATTAGTTGTATCCAGTGAATGCATCCAGTTGATTTATTGGATTAGGTTTCATTATGTTGCCACTACAGTGTCTACAGATATTCTCCCCAACTCTCCACGTAAAAAACCCAGACCATTGAAATTGCAGGATATGTTCGCAATTACACAAGCTTACCTGGGAATATTTTTGGCTTCATGTTGAAAAACAAGATGGCCACCAAAGACATTTCCTTGACATGAATAAAGGATTTTTGCACAAAGTGTGACTGGTTCTCATCTATGGAAGGCTGAATCTCTTTATGGGTTATATGTTTAATCCAGTGACCACCCAAATACCCCACTGGGTTGTAAGTCTTTTTGACAGGTCATACTTAACTTTTGACCCCTGCTTCAAGGAAAAATTAGGCTACCATACTTAAAAGGTCTTATATATCCCTTATTGGTGCTAAGGATTTGGGAGGTGGAAACAAGTTACAAAAACCTCAGGCTGTACGTCTTTTTGAAGGGTCAGATTTCACTTCTGACTCCTGCTTTAAGGTTAAATGGAGCTACCACACCTAAAAACCTTTTTTTATCCACCACAAGCAATAATTGACCCATATAGGGGGAATATACAGGGTGGGATATATTTTTTTTGTATACAACAGTGCCTCCGTACCATGGAGAGTAAGTGTCAATAACTTCGGTTTTTCACTAATAACTTGGAAACTGTGTAACTTACGAATATGTATCATGTATCATGTAGAAAGGTCTTCTTACAGAGCTTCTGCTTCTGTTTGTTGCACAAAAATCCATGTAGAAATAACTGAGATATTGCAAGTTACAGATTGAAGTTTTTGTATTCACTGGTGCCCATCTTTTTGATAGCTTTTTTCACATTCAACATTGATATATATATAACTCATAAATAATACAAAATGGTAGATAATAAAGGTAAAACATCCCTCATTAAAGATATACAGAAAAAATATATCACTCATGAAGATTAACAGTGTAACACTCGTATAATTATATTAATAGCATATTGTAGATAAAAATGCAATGATTGTTTATTCTTAAATAGAATTGTGCTATATAAATATGTCATGTTATGTTATTATCTTCATTCAGGATATATTTTTTCTGTAGATGTTATTTGGGAAGTTTTTCTATTATATCTCCCTTTGTTACTGGTCCAAGGGTTTTTCATGAACCCTGAAAATTTGTCATAGAGGCCCAATTCAAATGATCAAATTACCTTATTGTTTATAACCATTTGAAATTTATATAGTAGACATAGTGAAGTAATGATATTTTATGACAACATTAGAAATATTTTTGTAACTTTCTGGTTTTAAATTTGTGAGATAGACTCAGTGAGATTGTATTATTATGCGACCATGTTGTTTACAGGTATGACGAGGAGCTGGCGCAGTCAGATGTGTTGACACAAGATGCAAGGACTCGAATTGGTATGGGTCCCACAGGAAGTACTCGTGTCAAGGACGCCAAGCGTACCACCACGTGGAAATAGTGATGCGTTTGTTAACCATGCCTGTAGTAGTATTGGTATCATTAATAGTCATGATCAGGGACCGTATTCTACAGCAATACTTAAATATGGTGACCTTAGATCTATGTAAGGGAAGGTTTTTCACTTTAAGTTTTTCTTGCACTTTGTATTCACGAAACAAAAGTTAGGAATGTTCAGTTTCATCATTTGTTAATTGAAATATAAGAAATACTTGAAATCTAAGTTAAAACTTATCTAAATATTGTTGTAGAATATGGCCCCTGATCATAACACGGATCATAACATGCTCTTTTCTGTGGTTCTGCAACAGAATGACTAGATGATGCTCCATGAAATATTTGTCGGGATAAAACAATGGAAAAGTGTAATTTGGGGATAGATGAAATGGGTTTATAAAATTTAATATTGCAAAATGAAATTGAATTTTATAGGTTCAACTATAGATCAACAAGTGATTTTGTTTTGGACAATGACAGGCATTTTATACTGGAATAGGTGAATGACTTTTTGAGATCATAGTAAAGGTTTGAAAATAGATTGTGTACTGTGGTGTATTTGTTATGATTGAGTTCTAGATGTAGCAGATCTACTGGCATGATTTGGGCCCATATTCAATAATACTCTGATTCTTAGAAGAAACATTTTCTCAGAATATAGTCATTTTTATAGAAAAAAAAATAAACCTCTAAGAATAATTACTAAGAAGAATTTTATTTTGAAATTTTTCTATAACAAGTGATTTGAAACACATTTCTTTTCTAGAAGTTATACTTTCATGTTGATCAACAATTAAAATACAAATGTCACCCGTTTTGTGTAAATCTGTTGTATCCATTTTGTTATTTTTAATTTTTTTATTCTAAGAATTTTCTTTAAAAGGTGGCTGTTTTCTAAGAAATCCTAAGAAAAAGAGTAATTCTAAGAAGAAGATGGTTAGTTTACATGGGCCCAGATGTTTAGTGTTTATGTGCCATTACATCAGTTATATTAACATGAAAAAAACTAGATTCAGTTTCAAATAGTCTGTTAAAGCACACAGAAAAACAAGAGCATTCAGCACTTTCCTCTCCCAAGGACCAAAACCCCCAATATTGCTTAGGAGTGAAATGATTAAACAATTCTTGGTTTCAGATGGTGAATCGGATCACTAAATGTTTGAAAATAGACTTAGTAATACCAAAGTTTAATCAGAATTTCCTCGTAATCAGTCCATAACTTTTTGAGTTATTTTACAAACCGATAAATGAACACTGCAACTTACATTGCCTCCTTAGTGTAGGTAATAAATTAATAATCCTTTCCACTAATTTGACCAATATTGAATAGTATTGTCTGAGTGAATGAGTCATGTCAGTATATCATTCTAACTGAACTGTATTAGAATAAAATAGAATAGATTTCCTGATATGACCTGATACCTCGACCTGATACGTCCCTGGACTTCCCCTTTTTGATCTCGAGTGCATTAGAGGATGATGTATCAATTTTGCGCTATATGAATGTTTCTGTTCTATTTTAGCACTTTGCTAAAGTAATTCAGAAGTCAACAAAGCCCATAATGACTGGAGCACCTGAGAAGAAAAGTTATTGTGACATAACGCATAGTTTCTCAGCCCAGTCTGGTTACTTGAAACCTTAAGAAAAGTGCATCTTGTTTCAGAAGTCATGTGTTAAATGTTTGGTGGTGAAATTAAGAAACTGAAAAATGTTCAAGCATATGTGTGATAATGTTGAAATTGTGTAAACACTTAATCATTAAATAGTCTTGTCAATAACTGTTCGTCTAGTGTTTAGCAAATTTAGTTAATGTAATAATTTATAAATAAACCAAAATATCTGTAAAATTTAGTGTTTTCGTGTCATCCATCACCTGGAGACATTTGGTTTAAACATTTTCTCCTCACACTAGCCAACAATGTATAATACAATTATATAAAGCTTTCTTGCACGATGAAACATACAGTGAAATAAGAGATTATGATGAAATGAAGCTATACTGACAATACAAGCATCTTCTTTAGAGATGTTCTGCTTTGACAATATAGTTTTTGGCTCCTTAAAGATCAACATGTTTTGAGCAGATGTTATATCATCAGGACTATTTATTGAAATATATGTACCAGATGGATTGTTTAAGCTAAATAAAATGGTGTAAAGAGTTTATGAGATCAGGTCTGATGTAGTGAGAAAGTCGGCAATGAAAGAAAAGTGACAAGGTTCTTTTACATAACACAGCATTCAGTGTTTTGTACATTCTTAATGAAAATTAATTTTGCTACAACCAAATCTGCCACAAATATAACAATATCTGTTTGCCTTGTGCTGGAGACATTTTTTGTTTCAATTCATGATTTAATGTAACAACTTGATTTTTGTGACAATCATTACATTGGATAATAGTAAGAGGCTCCTAATGTTTATAGTAAACAAACATCCCCTTGCTTGTTATATGAAACCACTGCGAATTGAGTGTGTGTGTGCATTTAGTGTTAAAGGTCTAAGCACACCAAAGCGAATCTGGTACAGTCAGATACAAGTGCTCTTCAAGCTGAAAAACTGTTACAAAAACTTTTTAATTTGTCCAGAAATAAAACAGTAAACGTCATTTTAAGTGGAAATCTATGCTGTATTCTGATAATACCTTCACATTCTGGTAATAATAATTTTTCAAAATAAGAATTATTTTGTGTCAACTTGTAAAAGCTTATTTATTGGACCAGCTTATCTATTGGATCAGATGGAAAAGTATTATCACTGCTCTGAATGGGATTTCACAGTATTAAAGACAGTGTTGAGAGTATGAATACATGGCATCAGTGTCATATATGTGACATACAGTCTATACCCACTCACATTCTTTGAATAATGCTGAGCAACTACTTTCTTACTTACTTTAAAGGTCAAAATCTAAATGAAATCTACAGTGAGAGGCTGTTAAAACTTCCTTCATAATTGGTCCAGGTTGTTTAACAACTAGTGTGAAAGCACACAGACATCCTTAGGATAAAGTGTCTGAGGAGGATTTGACAACAATATAAAGTAAATTTACAAAACAAATTTTATTTTTACAATACCAACAAACACTTTAACAATAAACACTTTATGGCCAATTGAACAATATTGTAGATATTAATTGTAACAAATTTTATTGTAATTTAACTTTTTACAAGTTAAATACTTACCTTATCCTCACAAGTGCTTGTTTGGTTTTGTGGAGCAAAAACGTATCGACCGACAAGAATTTTTTAAGGAATATTCTTGTCACAAGAGGTGACCCTTTGTCTGCGCATGTCCGCGCTTGCGCAGTAGTCGTTGTCGACAGACGAATGTCGAGAGTTCTTCATTGTATTTTTGGTCCCCAGAAAACAAATTATGCGGGGAGGTAGGGTGGGTTTATCCTTGTGAGGATAAGGTAAGTATTTAACTTGTAAAAAGTTAAATTACAATAAAATTTGTTACATTTTATTGCGTAAAATAGCCTTACCTTATCCTCACAAGTGCTTGAATACAACCATAACAGGTGGAGGGTATTTGTTTTGGCCACACTGTTAGATGATTGTCAGACAAGGGGTCACCAAATAAAGCACTGATAAGAGGATAAGATAAGCTTCCCTAAGCCACATCTTAGGTTATATGTTACTTCTTCAACACAGATAAGTAATTTGCTAACCTCAACAAGAGATCCATGATGTGGTCGTCATTGTTGCTGCTGTTGCTGTTGTAGGAAATTTTACAACAAATCACATAGCAGTATTAACCATCACCCAGTATTGGCTGGAGATGTCTGCATGACTCCCCAAGCAAGATGTCATCATCTGACAATGGGAATATCTCCAAGCAGGCAAACTGAACTGCATAAACTGCAGATATGGGGCCATATGTAAGCCCAGAAAGACATATGTCAGTGACACAAGACTTGTATAACTGGAGAGAACATAAAAATGTGAGTCATATCAATGACATGTATAAATACACAAAAATTGACTACATGCTGAGGTGAATCCACAAGGCCCAATTTGTTCATGGACTGGTCATGGGATTGCCAAGCTACATCTTCGAGTAGAATGTAGTAAAGAATTGTGGGTCTTCCAGTAACAAGAGTTTGATATCTGCTCAGGTAAGACCCCACTCTTGGAAATTAAAAAGGCAGCCATGGATCTAATATGTGTCTCAAAGTATAGATTCTGAGACTCAAGATTAAAGGACTGGCAATCTAATCATGCAGCCAGATTGATCCAGGAAGAGATAGCAGAACTCAAGATATCTCCATCAAGCCTTCCTTAAAAGATATGAGCAAGATTCTTCCCCTCCTTGAAGTATTTGTACTGTCCTGATAGTAACTAAGCATTGTAAGAGAGCAGAGTGTCACAACATCAGTCCAACATCAGCTCAAGAAAGGTTTGTGAGCTGGAATGACCACTGGTTTGAGCCATCTGGGCCATCAGAAGCCAACTGATTCTTGCTAAAAGGCAGGAGAAGGAGACTTTCCCTTTTCTCCAAGCAGTAGTCCTGTCCAAGAAGGATCTAAGTGCTGTAAGAGGACAACGAATCAAGTGTCCAGGCAATTTGAGTTCAGGAATGATCTAGAGCTGAAGTGACCACTGGAGGTAATTTAGACCAACTGAGGCTAATAGGTCCTTGCTGAAAAGGTAGGTAGGAGGGAGAACTGTAAACTCCTTCCTATGAGGCTTGTGTCTGAAGGAGCCAAAATCCCAGAATACACTTCCACTGGCATTGCAACAGTCTTGCAAGTCAAACTTCTTTAGACTGACCTCCTTTTAAAGGTTAATAAGGAGCCTTTTGTGAAAACCAACAGAAGCAAAGGCAAATCCCTTGATGCTGCACCTCTGTTAGCAGTGGGCTTCTCTCTATAACACTTGCAATAGGCCTATAAAGATGCAGGCTTTGGCTCAACTCCTGCACAAAAAATGTAAATGATCAGCTATGGCTGCTGCAAAGCCAACAATAGTGACAGGTTTCAGATTTTTGCAAGTAAATGGATCAAAAAATCTGGTATATTTGAGACCGTAGGCTCTGAGATGGCCACCTTATTCTGTGGGTACCAGAGCTCAAAATGGCCCATCATGACTCATACATTCCAAGATGAGGGTCCTTGAGATGCCCTAAATCTCTCTATCCCTTGCCCAGAGAATGATATAAGAGATTCTGAGTGGTTGTAAGGTGCCAAGCATGAAGGTGCCAATGCAACAGATTCAGATGGTATTTCTGACTGAATGGCTGCTTCTGAGACCAGTGAAGTAGCTGTAATGGAGGTTTGGTTGAATGACTCACCAGACCCCAAAGCCAATGTATCATGGGCCACCAAGGGGCCACTACAATCATTTTGCACCTGGTGTTCACTTGTTCAATGACTTTTTGGAATAAGTGGTATAGGACAAAAGGCCTAGCAGTCCAGAACCTCCAACAAGATGTTTAATTCATATATGTTCAGAGCATTTGCATCCGGGACTGGCAACATAGAATGGAGGTTTATGACTGATATTGGTCAAAGTTGCTAACCACTGACCTCATGACTGATATTGGTGGCAAACATCTCTACCATTGGTATTTGACAAACTATGTAAATCAAATAGAATATTAAAGATGAAGACTCTCCTGTCTGCATTATTTCGTTCTTTGTGGAGAGGCTGTCATGACATCTAGGCAACCCTGAATATATCTGGCTCATATGAGAATATTTCAAGGATTGCAGTAGGCCAAGATGCAGCATACCTGCATAAAACACCTATTGTTGATTTGTGCCAAACTTGCACGTTGTCTGGAACCATAAAGGGAGTAAGAACCATTCTGTACATATTACTTTTGTCACTTCTGTAGAGATCATTGAGCATGACATTTAAGTAACCCCAGAATCTTTCTGTCTCTTATGAGTATATTTCAAGGATTGTAGTAGGCCAGGATGCGCCAAACCTTTATCCCTTCTGGAGATGATGTTGAGTATGACCTTTAAGCAACCAAGAATATGTCTGTTATGAGTATATTTCAAGGATTGCAGTAGGCCAAGCTGCGCCAAACTAGGAGGTATACGCTCCCCCCCCTGTTTGTTCAGATAACCGAACACAGTGGTGTTGTCTGATGCTATCAGAATTCTTTTGTGTGGAATTTGTCTTGAAGGCTTTTAAGGGCTGAACACACTGCCTTCAGCTGTATGACATTGAAATGTAATATATACATTTTTAACTGTCCAAAGCCACTAACTGTGATGCTTATAGATGGGATCATCAACCCTGGTTTAATGCATCTACGAAAATAAGGGAATTGTGCACCTGTGTATAGAAAAGGCATCCTATTTCCCAATTTTTGGCATTTTCCATCAGTGAATATGCTTTTTCAGAAGGATTTGAAACAGGAATTCTCACAACTAGTGACTGGAGATATTGCCAGTTTTTTCTAGATACCACTGAAAGGCACACATACATAACTGACCCATTGGTATAGTCTTTTCCAAAGATGCTGGTATCCCTACCTGGGATATAAGCAACCTTGAGGTTAACTGTGATGAGATCGCCATGACTTGAATAGATTCTCAGGTATCTAATTTTTTCGAGGTAGAAAGAAATTTCCTGGTACCAACATGCAGTGGTAACCCAGGAAATCGATATAACGAGGCCCAGTTGATGAATAATTGGATGAGTTCTTTGGTTTGAACCCAATACTGGTGTCTTTTACGTACACAAACCACCAGTAGTCTAGGTATATGGTGAAAGAAATTTCCTGGTACCAAAATGCAGTGGTAACCTAGGAAATCGATATCACGAAGCCCAGTTGAAGCATAATTGGATGAGTTCTTTGGTTTGAACCCAATACTGGTGTCTTTAAGTACACTAAACAACCAGTGGTCTAGGTATATGGTGAACTCCTATTCTGTGAAACTGAAGAATGAGATTTGCCTCTTTACTACTCGCATGATACTGTAGAGGTGTCGCTAACCCGAATTTTATAATGCTTTGAACTGATAGGTTTGCCAGTGTACATTAAACTGAAGTAGATGTTGAAAATCTTGGTGAGTCGGTACATAAAAGAATGCATCTTTTGTAACCGAATTTCTAATAATTTCTGCTGTCTCCAGTTTAAATGATGGGACAAGCAGGTATTTATTGTTGTAGTAAACGCACTTCACTCGTGGGCCGTGACCGTTGAAGTCGTAGTTAGAAATCAATTCAGGACACTGAGATCTATCACAGGTCGTCATTAGCCGAGTTTCTATACAAGAAATAAACTGCCATAGAAACCTGAAGTTCTGCAATTGTTGAGTGGATAAATCGCTTTCTTTTGAAGCATTTAAGCGGTATATTTATATTTAGTACTGTAGCCATGTTTTCCTGTCTGACGTCATCGCTTTGCATTGTGGGTAGTACAGGCATTGGTGAATTCGATTGGGGAGTAATTCGACAACTCCGTCTCAAGATTCGCACAACTCTGGGATGGCAATGAAAATCTCCCATCACTGTCAGTAACACTGCAAGAAGAGCCTCCATGGTGACTTGCATTATAGTGTAGCCACGTTCTTCTGTATCCCTCTGTTCTGGTAAACAAGGAAGAGTGGTACGATGATATTTTGTAGTTAGGACTTCAACACCATATCTCATCTAGCCAGTTTGATCTTCGTTGAGTTTGCAGAAGAATTAACTCAAAAGTCACAGTATTCCTTCCATTGGAGACAAGGTCATAGGAAGGTTTAATTCTTCAACAGGGCTGAAAAGACAAGCAGTGCACATACTGCCCCAAAGATGTCTGTTGGATCTTCATCTAAATCTACAGCAAATGAAGGTAACCTGTCCTTATTTTCATGTCTGAGAAGCAGGAAGTTCACTGTACCTGCTGGGAAACAAAATAATAACTGCAAGGATACGTGGATATGCTTCTGTAATCGTTCTTTTGGAGGGAGACCTGTTACTGTACCAGGGTGGCGCTCCACCCACAGTAAAGAATCTACGACCTCCGTTGTAAAGGTAACTAAATTCTTTCTTCTTTGTTTCCCACTGGAAACTTCACAGCAAACTCTTCTTGCAACCCTTTCCTCGACAAGCAGGTAGTTCCAGTCGAATAGAAGGTGAGTGCAGCCGTGTAACGTCTTCCGCTGAAGACTTCACAGCAAGATTTCTTGTATAAAACATCTTTATTGTGACCTTTTTCAGGACAAGGGAGGTAGAATTAGTGGTAGTACCAGTCCAGTAATGGACAACTACAGGTAGGTGCACGCTTGCACGCTTCAAAACTTCATAGATCTTCGTCTGTAAATGGACGATAATAAAAGAAAATACGTGTTGCTCCCATATCGACCAAAAATATAATGAAGAACTCTCGACATTCGTCTGTCGACAACGACTACTGCGCAAGCGCGGACATGCGCAGACAAAGGGTCACCTCTTGTGACAAGAATATTCCTTAAAAAATTCTTGTCGGTCGATACGTTTTTGCTCCACAAAACCAAACAAGCACTTGTGAGGATAAGGTAAGGCTATTTTACGCAATAAAAATACATGTCTACCAAATTATCCGATGTATATAATATACAATGGGTATTTCATGCAAATTCATGGGTAACTAGTTTATGCCATGGCAGACAGCTAACTTTTCATAAAAGTCAGATAATCTTCAGAATTGTCTTATTATAGAAAAAGAAACTTGCATCCTGTACATATAATGAGAAAACATTTCTAAAAATTGTCTGCCGTAAAACACTATGCAAATAACCTTGCAAGGGGCTAAATGATATCCTTGCACATTTTTTCTTCAGTTTAATACCTTGTGTGCAAATCTACCATTTCATAACATTTTCTCAATAACATTTTCCACCTAGTCAACGTTTATCGATAAGTTGTACCAACTAATAAAAATGTAAACACATTATGAAAATAATAAAATATCAAAATGTACAACCTATACAAATAAGAATCCGCAACAAGTTTTTCAGCAGAAGTACAGGATTTTTCTTACAAAATACACTAAACAGTATTCTAAAAAATGTATTGGCACAATAATTATCACAGAGCTTTGTTACATGTAATAACATATATATATATTTTATGTATTTTGGAGTTTTATGTCATTTTAAACACTGTACAGGTCATATCACAACGGGGAGTTTTTTGTGCAGAGGAAACCAGTGAATACATTTGGTCAAGGTTCTGTCCTGTAAGTTGCTGACCATCGGTAAGCAACCAACTTTCCCACCGAAGTAAATTGCCAACCTCAGAGGTGGGAGGCGACTGTCTCACCACTGCACCACCATGGCCCTGCATACATATTAAAGATGCCCCTTAAGTTTACATTTTAAGATATGAGTTAAGTGATACAGAAATTTACCTATTCACACGGAAATAAAAAAAGCATCAGAGATGCCCGTACCCCACAGCCTGGGAGAATAATTTTCAACACCATACAATATAGAAGTAGTGAAACAGTACAAAGATCTGTATACTTTCAGCGCAGTGTCAGTTATATAAAGCTCCAAATAATGTTTAAGTAGAGAAAATAACATCTAAATAAAAGAGAAGGAATGTAAAGATAAAATATTAAATCAAGACATTTCAATAGCAAGATGACAGCATTAATCAGTAAACTAAAAATTACAAAACTGTAAATTTTATTAATTGGAATAGAGCTGTCAGTGTAAAGAGCAAAATTATACAAAAGTATATATACTAATCATTTGCAGCAATCTATATACCTTTGTCACAAGAGAAACACGTCTCAAATCTTGCAGGTGAACACACTATGGCAGAGCCAAAGTTAAAGGCCACACCGTGATGCACACCTACAGCCCCTAACCAATGTCCACCTTCTACACCTTACCGAATCCAATAAATAGCCCAGACAAGATTTTCAAACTTGTAGTCACTACAACTAGGTCACAGCTCAAATCAAGACTACACCATAAAGATGCACACCTACAACCAATGTCCCTACCAAGTATCAACTTACTAAACCGTAGAGTTTCGGAGATATAGCCCAGACAAGATTTTATAGGTCAAGGTCACTACAGCAAGGTCAAAGTTCAAACCAAGGTCACACCATGATGTTTCATACCTACAATCCCCAACCAATACCCCTACCAAATATCAACTTCCTACACCTTACAGTTTTTAAGATATAGCCCAGACAAGATTTTATAGGTCAAGGTCACTACAGCAAGGTCAAAGGTCAAATCAAGGTCACACCATGACGTTTCACACCTACAACCCCCAACCAATGTCCCTACCAAATATCAACTTCCTACACCTTACAGTTTCTGAGATATAGCCCAGACAAGATTTTATAGGTCAAGGTCACTACAGAAAGGTCAAATCAAGGTCACACCATGACATTGCACACCTACACCCCCTAACCAATGTCCCTACCAAGTAACACTTCCTACACCTTACGGTTTCCAAGATATAGCCCGGACAAGATTTTATAGGTCAAGGTCACTACAGCATGGTCAAAGATCAAATCAAGGTCACACCATGGCAATGCACTCCTACACCTCCTAACCAATGTCTCTACCATGTATCAACTTCCTACACCTTACGGTTTCTGATCCCGGACAAGATTTTAAAGGTCAAGGTCACTACAACAAGGTCAAAAGTCAAATCAAGGTCACATTATGATGTTGCACAACTACAACAGCTAGCTAGTGTCCCTGCCAAGGGACATTATAGGTCAAGGTCACTACAGCAAGACCAAAGATCAAATCAAGGTCACACCATGACAATGCACACCTACACCCACTAACCAATGTCTCTACCAAGTATCAACTTCCTACACCTTATGGATTCTGAGCCTGGACAGGATTTTAAAGGTCACTACAGCCAGGTCAAAGGTCAAATCAAGGTCACATTATGATGCTGCACAACTACAACTCCTAGTTAATGTCCCTGCCAAGTATCAACTTCCTACACCTTACGGATTCTGAGCCTGGACAAGATTTTAAAGGTCAAGGTCACTACAGCCAGGTCAAAGGTCAAATCAAGGTCACATTATGACGCTGCACAACTACAACTCCTAGTTAATGTCCCTGCCAAGTATCAACTTCCTACACCTTTTGGTTGCCACGATATAGCTCGGACACCTACCAAGCATGAACATCCTACACCTTACAGTTTCTGAGATACAGCCCTGACAAACTTTTTCCCACCACCCGGATGCCCGCCCATCCGGACACCATGGGTGAAAACAAAAAAAACAGCATCAAAGATGCTTGTACCCCATAGCCTGGGGAAATAGTTTTCAACATCATGAGATATAGAAGTAGTGAAACAGTACAAAGATTTGGATACTTTGAGAGCAGTGTCAGTTATATAAGCTCCAAATAATGTGTAAGTAGAGAAGATAACATCTAAGAGAAAAAAATGTATGTAAAGATAAAGTATTAAAACACAATTCAACAGCAAGATGACAGCATTAAACAGTAACTAAAAATTATGAAGTTGTAAAATTTATTAATTGGTGAATAGTGTCAATGGAAAAGGCATAATATGTAAAAGTGCATATAATAATCAGTTGCAGCAATAATCCATAAAGTTACAACATGATGCACACCTACACCACCTAACCAATGTCCCTACCAAGTGTCAACCTTCTACACTTTATGGAACCCAAGAAATACCCCGGACAAATTTTAAAACTCATGGTCACTATGACAAGGTCAAATCAAGGTCACACCATGATGTTGCACACCTACACCCTCTAACCAATATCCTTACCTAGTATCAACTTTCTACACCTTATGGTCTCCGAGATATAGCCCAGATAAGATTTTATAGGTCAAGGCCACTATGGCAAGGTCAAAGGTTAAATCATGGTCACACCATGACGTTGCACACCTTCACCCCCTAATGTCCCTACCAAGTATCAAATTCCTACACCTTATGGTTGCCAAGATATAGTTTGGACAAGATTTTAAAAGTCAAGGTCACTACAGCAAGGTCAAAGGTCAAATCAAGGTCACACCATGATGTTGCACACCTACACACCCTAACCAATATCCCTACCACGTATCAACTTCCTACACCTTACGGTTTCTGAGATACAGGCCGGACAAACTTTTTCCCACCACCCACCTGCCTGCCCATCTGTACACCATGGGTGAAAACAATACCTGACAGCCCTTAAGAGCTGTGAGGTAAACAAAAAAAACTAAACCTGGCAACTAACATTTCTTGCAGTGCATTCATGCAGATACCACAAGATGAAGACCCAAGTATTATTCATTTAACAGAGATTCAAACAGAACATGTACAAGTTGCCATTATTAACATGTCACAAACAAGATGGCTTTCCATCAACAGTGGCTCCACAATGAGGAGTGTGCGGCAGACATCCACTGGATTTAGAGTCACTGTTAATTGTTCTTTGACTTTTCAAACCATTTTCAATTATCAGTGGCCTTTCAGCAAAGTAGAGATGATTTCACTTTCTATTGTTATTTATTTATCACAGTTGTTTATATCACAGCCCACATACATCTGTCCAATCCCTTCACTCACAGTCATCTTGCCCTATGAGGTCAATGTCCTCTGTATGTTGTGACACTGGAGTGTTTGTCAGACCACCATGCACAATTCTCTGTAAACAAAATTGTGCTTACATTATTAAGGCAGTTTAAATGCTCTGGTATAATAATTTATCTTCCTGCAATAAATGCTCATCGTTTCTTTATCATGGCTGTAAGATTTTTAACATGTCACTGGCTAAAGTAGTGTTAATATAAAGAATATTCTACATTCTAAGCACTGTTTCTTAAGTACTGTTTGACTAATCAGTGTGAAATTCACCATTCAAAAGACCAAATAATCACAATTTGTGACAAGTTTGTGTCATAGAAGATCTGGAGTACCAAATGTCGTCATAACACCACAAATGTACAAAAAAAATTCCAACAATTCAAGTAGTAAACCAAAAGGGGTTTCTCACTGCTGAATTTCACATGGTGTGGCAAATTCCACATTCTCTGTCATTCAAATGTTACACTATATGAGTTCAGATGTGTACATGCATTTAAACCTATCACTTATCTCTCTCTCTTGGTGTCAAGTAAGTGCATACCATTCCAAGTTACAGTATGAAAACACATTAAATCAATCATCTGCCTCTGAGATTTCACATGCATCTAACCAATAACATGTTACTGGATGTCAGGAGACAGTACATTGCTGGATGCTAAAATTCTGAGAAGCATAATAAAGTAATGACTTGCCTCCCCCTTTGTATCCAGTGTGAGGACATCTCTAATCATCTGCTGCACTTCCTCAATATCCTGTAAGTCCTGGTACTCTACCGCCTCACGCCCATCCTTGTCCACTTTGAACTCAATGTCTGCTGGGTTTCTTGCCAGGAGCAGTTTAACAAAGGCTTCTCCTTTCTCTTCAGGCAATGCATAGGCATAGTGTAGGGGGTATCTGTTACACTAAAATACAGAACAAAATAACCTTAAGTAAAGCTAAGTAGCTCATCATAGTACATAAACAAATTTCTGTAATAAATGCTCCCTTTGTAATCCCCCACCCCAATATTTTAATAACAATTTTCAGTGAGCAAGGATCAAAAGTAAAAGCAAACAATACTCAGTATCACAAAGCCCATTCAGAGATAATCTTTTTATAACAGCAGTACACAACAGAGGGTATATGTAGTATAGTATATACCTTATATTATTAATATTGTCAGCAGTGTTTGTTACCTGTAACACCAACAGGAAGCAAGTCCAAAAATATTACAGAGAGAATTATTGGAACATATGAAGGTGTTGTTTAATTTTTTATGTGAAAATCTTCAACCAGTCCTGTTTATTGATATAAATGCCTTGCTTTTGAAAAATTGTGTATCCCCCGCAAAATGTTTGCTACAGAAATCATGGCAAATTAATAATTGTGCTGATAGTATTAAACACTGAATACTACATAGATCACCCTGTCCTGTGATTGATGGAAAAATAAAGTATTCATTTTGTGTTCCCCTCAAGTCAATTAAGTTTCTCTCTGTTCCAATATTGAAAAATAAATTGAACATAGTTCCCTCACATTGTCAGGGATTGATTTGAGAGTGGGCCTTTCTGTGATCAGCAGTTCTGCAACTTTGTACTGGTTGTTTACAATAGCTCTGATCAGCGCTGTGTAGCCATTCTGAAATAAGCATAAAATTCATCAAATTAAAATCTAACTGCAGTATTCTAACTTCAGTGATACAACTTTGAAAATTTTAGTCACTTACATGTTCCTTTATAACCCACACGCTTATCATCTAGGACTTAAAACTTTTGGTTTTGTTGCACCTTAGAGTCCTCTTGTGTGGGGAGATTAAGCGCTATAAAAGTCCAATTAGAATAAGAAATTAGAATTAAATGCTATCTCAGGGGGCTGCTTGCACCTCAGCCAACTCAAGAAAAATGAGTGTATGGTGGCCCGAGCTGCCTGCTAGGTGGCAGAACCGCAGCACCTAGATGACCTAGATGGTGACATATAACACAACTTCCTTCTTTGAGTTGGAATTTTCCCCTTACCCCTCAGGGAGGTAGGGTGGGACTTTCATTAGTCCCATGATGGTAAGCTGATAGCTTATAAAAACTATATTTAAGTAACTAAAATTTTCAATTTTACTGCACTGCAATAGCTTACCATATGGAACTAAGTGCTGAATCTAACTGCAAGGCAAAGGGATTTCAGCTGAGACTGGATGTATTTTAGCAATTTTTTCCTGTACTCTGTTCAAGATAAGTGTAAATTAGGAATCTGAATACCAGTCTGAGTATTGAGTACAGTGCATAGGCAAACCATGCAATGCAATAACCAAAAATTTTGAGTGATAGTCACAAACAGAAGGACTTATGAAGGAAGCAGGTGAGTGCTATGCTCACCATAGAAGTAGCCCACCAAGGCTTCAACAACTATAAATGCAAGCTGCCCAAGCTTGACATCTTATGTCATTCATTAATTTTGCCACTCGTAATTTAGTAACTATTAAATATTTATAATTATTATTGTTATTATATGTTTGCTTGGGGAACAAATACCATTGAATTTACACTTAACCCTTATAGCGCTGAATGCCTGGTAGCAGGCATGCCTCTCAATCTGACCATTTTGGGGATCGCTAACAAACGCCTGGTACACAATTTTTAATTGTTACATAATATTGTTATTTTTGAAGCAATATACACATATTATATATCAAAATAAACAGAATGGAATACTCTTTCATAATTACAACACTTTATTGGGTTATTTTCAACTTTAATGTGTGACCATGAAAAAAGAAAAAGAAAAATGTTACTATCATTTTCATGAAGCTGACGAACTGCCCCCAGCTGATGTGTACATGTTACACATGCTATGTTATTTAGAGTAAAAAATGATAAAAAAGCAAGTGAAAAACAGCTCAACAGAGAGTAACAATAACAGTGTTTAGTTATATAATGTAAAGTAATGTGTAAAAAGTTACTACAAATGTAAAATATATCCGCAATACGAATGCTGATATTCAGTTAACTTTTTTAAAGTGTATTTGTAAAAATGTTACTAATAATGACAAGATTACACCCATAATACTGATGTTGAGAATTGTATTCTTTTTACTTCATTCACAGCTAATATTAGGAAAAACAATTCTTAAATTGCAAATTTAGTAAAGTAATCTTAGACAGCAACTGAATAAATAGTAATGGTGAATCAGTAATTGTACTGTATTGTCACAGACATGAACATTGATCCATGGCACCAATCCAATAGTTACTGATCAATACTGTCACCATCCCTCCTTCTTTTTGCACAATGTAACTTTTATAAGCACCAATGAAATCTTTGTATGAATGACAAATCCTGAAACATGGATCCACACAAACCAAGACCACACGTTGAACATTCATACGATGATTCACAACCAGGCCAATTCACAGGCGGAAGACCGAGCATTTGCCGGATGGCGCGCTCACCAGATATAGCATATTGAAGGATTTACTTATCATGCTTGTTGGTCAGGAACTGGAGTTACTTATACAGTGGAACCTTGTGGTTCAGATGAGTGGCAAATAGGTCTATGTGAGGAGTGAACCACTTTAACTGATCCACTTGAATACTTGAGGTGCTGTAACCATTCTGTTGATTAGATCTGAGTCAACCTGGACAATGTGTACGCCATCCCATTAAGGCACCCTGGAATGTGCCTGACACGTAACAATGCATGTACAATGTATTTTGTAACAATGGCACTAACTCATGATTCTCCACAGAAGAGCACACATCTCTGCCGATTGGGTTCCTTCCTGTTTGCTTATATGGGCTACCACTGTTAAATTTTTGTTGGCCATCAACAAAGTCTGATTTTGGCACTAATTCCAGAACTGTTTCAGGTAAAAAAACACTGCCTTCAGTTCAAGTACATTTATGTGTAGCCTTTTTTCCCGGTATAAACAAACAGTGTGGCGCAGAGCTTTTACTGAGTCTTGATCTAAATCAGCACCCCAACCTACATTTGAGGTGTCGGTAAAGATTTATATGCTGTGGTCTTTCGGATGAAGGTCTGAACCCTTCAGTAAGTTGTGGGGATATAATCACCAGTCCAGGTAAGCTGATATGGTCTCCAACCATGCAAGGAGGCTGTCCAGCAACTGATGATATTTCTAGTTCTTCTTGAGTACCACTCATGTGAAGACAACCCTCCAGGACCATTTTCTCTGTTGATGCGACTATCATGCGAGGAACCCAATTAGTGATATCAAACATCTTGCAGCCAAAGTATACTTGGATTTTATTTTAAGGATCAAGGCCTGCAGTTTTTGCCATCTGCCTTTAGTGGGTTTTATAAGGGATGAGTCCAGGTGGTATTCATAGTGCACAAAATAAATCACTTGAGTCGGTATCGTATCTGACTTTTCCTGTCGTGATTGATTTTCCACCCCAAGGACTCTGTCAGGTTCACAATGGTCTTTGTATTCAGTAATGCATCTCTTTAGGATTGAGCCCCAATGTGCCAGTTGTCCAGGTACTGATGGAGTCTGAATCCTCTGGATAGGGCCATAAGCTTTACTTCCTTGAGTATCATTGTGAAAACTTGTGGGGCTGTTGCTAGCAGGAAGGGCAGAGTTTACACTTTGAGTTCTGTAGTACATGGAGATTAGTATGAGTATAAATACACAATACAATACAGAGAGGTGAACTGGCAAGGAACTTCCATGAGGTTGGGTGGATTGGGATGCGAAGGTAGGCATCTGAAAGGTATATTGAGGAGACCCATTCCCTGGAATCAGAAAGAACCTTATGGATTTCTAGTTTGAATTTTTCTACCTTAAAAAAGGTTTTTAACCTGCTTTGGTCAATGACTGTCCTCCATTTTTGTTGACGGTCAGTAAATAGAAACAGGCGACTATAAAACCCAAGAGACTTTCTTGGTCAGGAGAGACTGGACACAAGGGGCCAGGGCTTAAGGTCCGTTTGTTGGTCTTTATATTCTGATATAATCTGGGAGTGTCTGGCTAATTTGGGTTATTGATTAAATGGAAGACCATCTGTTATAATGTTTAAGACATTTAAGCAGTTTTCTTTTAGCCAGTCTATCCTGAAAGAATTGACGTGACCTCCTACTAGTGAAACATTTGAGACTTTATAGTCATTGAAAAGAGGGGATGCCATACCCTCTGCCCCTGTGGTGTAGTCTAAAGCGACACTTGTTGCCTCTGTTATTCAAATTCCCCATTCAATGAATAGGACTGATTGCTGTTTGGAGTGGAACGTCCACCTTTGGGGCATTCCTGTAGGAGCCTCTTTTGTCACAGTTTGGGCAACAAAAAGGCTGGTTTTGATGGGGTCTGAAGCTCTGTGACTGCTTAGGATTGCTTTTTTGAGGAGTAACTCTTCTCCTTCCTTCACCAGCTGTCAATGGATGAAAGGAGATGGGGAGAACGGCGGGTTCCTGAGCTCCTGATACCTGGTCTCTCCCAAGTCAGGCTGTAGATGTGTCATCTCCAAATCTCTCCTAATGAGACCTTGTCCCATCACATAAAGGTATCTCTGGAACATATAAGATAAAGCCTTTGGCAGGCTAAGGCCCTCTGTTGGATATGGTCTTCCTGTCAAGGACATCCAGATAGTCGCATTTTTTGTCGTAGGCATTTCTAATGGCCCTTTCAGTGTCAGTGTCAGCCCCTTCTTGAATTTGATTCTCGCCCTGCTTAACAGAAGCTTTGATGCTACCTCTGCAGTTTTACATAACTTGATTGGGGGCAGCTGAAAAATTGGCTATCTGCAGGGGGAATTTTCCGATAGAGCTGCTGGGGGCCTAGGAAAGATGGCGATGTTTGCAATTTCTCTTTTTAAAGTCTGCATCTTCTCTTTGAAGCAGGGATCTACAGCTTTTTACCACTTTAAAGTGGCAGGGAGAGGTTTAATGTAGTTTATGTTTGTCAAAATGCTTTTGGGTTATGTCACCTTCCTTGAATGGTGATGCTCAGTTTCTGAGTCTGGGGCAACTTCCTGGGCCACTGTCAAGGTGTGTGCTTGGGGATACCCTGGTGGAAGAGGGGCCCAACAAGCTGAACAGGTATGCCTGAAAGGCTTCTGTGGCTGCATTTCAACTTGGATTAGAGAAAACAATCATTTTTCAATTCTTTTTTTTTTTTGGCAAGAAAATCTGAGCCAACGACTCTAGTTCTTGTTGAGATCCTGAAAACATGGCCTCTCCAGCCTTAGGATCACCCAAAAACGAAAAAACTGAGCCACAAACGGCCTCCCAAGATACCACTTACTCCCAGATGGTAAGTTATTGTAGCGCAATAAAACTATAAAATTTGGCTAAAACCATGAACAATTGCAAATCAAAGGACTGGTGCAATTGTTTTGGAGACGAGTCTGTTGAAACTTTATAGAAAAGCTCTTGTACAACTGCCCCTAGTTTGGCGAATACAGTACAAATTCATGTTATAAACTATAGAAAGCAGTCAATACACAAAATACCAGGAGATAGTTCTCACCACATACATGTATTTGTATCACTAACAGCTTTCATTAAGCAAGACAATTGAAATTACGAGAATTAGATGTAATACCTGCTTGAAAGCAAAGAAAATGAAAATATTTAAAACTAACATAGCCCTACATAATTATACCCTCTTGTCTTCAGCAGATAAATTTGACTCTTTTTTGATATAACAGTAATAATCCAACCGTCTACTCCTGAGTCTGATGATTTCTACCCAATTTATTTTCTGTTCTGTACCATACTAAGTAAAACAGTTTACTATAAACTTAGAATTCTATCAAATCAAATTGACCACTGAACTTATATTTTACACATTAATCACAATTCTCTCACAAATACCAACTCATTTGCATGTTCAAAACATGACAAAAGTTTCTCATTAAAAATAAAAAAACATTTTTAACTTTTGATAGATACAATTTACCTTGTCTTTGTAATCTGCATGATTGCATTCACTGACAGCTTTCAAATTGCCACGACTGGCTGCTTCATGTAAGGCTGTTCCCACATCCTGAAAATACAATGTAAAATGTTTTGAGAAAATACCTGCTTCAAGGTTTGAACAGTTATTAAAATAAGTGAAACTGGAAAGGAACAACATACTTAAAATTAAATTCATGACAAACTTAAAAAAAAGTGACTAATTTTTAAAAAGTTGACAAGAGAACACATTTTACATTATTTAAGCAATAGATCAGTGCATTGAATGCACTTTCCTAAACATAAAGTTATTTTTTTAAGTGCTTACATAAATTTAATCTTCTACACAATGTTTACAGCTAAAATAAGGGCCACCATTGCCACCAATAATAATAATAATGAAACTATCATACACATAAGCAATAATAGGGTCTACCAACATCAAAGTCAATTTTGATGAAAACTACATGACTTAGGCCTGTCAAGAATATCCTTTATAGGAAAATAAAATATGCAATCTACTTACTTCAAGAAATTTGTACTTTTCTCTTGGCATCTGTGACTGAACCTGTAATAGAGAAATACACACTGTCAACTTCGACAATAAGCAACAAAACTTGGTCAAACCTAGGGGGCTTTCAGGTTAATTTATTACTTAATTCAGTTTCCCCATAAGAAAAACCATTGAGAAGAGCAACAGTCGGTGCTTTTGAATGTTTGACAACTTCATTCTTAGGACAATTGTTGCTGTAATTTTCACATCATTGTACAGGTGAACGTCTTTAAAATTAAAAAATGTTTCCTTTAAATAGAACTAAAATCAGGAAATTAAGACGCCTTTTCTGTTACGGTTTTCTTTTTTTTTATTTAGTAGAAATATGTTTGTGGTCTCTTGAGATTCACCTTTATAACAGGGTGTAAGAAAAGTAGAGTCTGTCTTAGCTATCAAAACTGACGCCTAATTATGGAAAGTTTTGTAAAAACCTAAAACTCTATATATTGAAGGACTTACCTCTTCACTGACAGGTAGATTCTCTTGTCCATAGAATGCAACCGGAAACTGTGCCAGAAAACTGAATGATGCTCTACTGACGATGAACTAAAGACAAAGTAAACAAAATGAAATCAACAACTTTGATTGACTCTCTTAACATACTTTTACAGCTTCATATTTATAATAACATGATTTACTTCTGATCACTTAGATCTAATTTTCAACATTATTGAGTTCAATAGTCTTTTATGAGAAAATAGCTTCTGGTTCCAAGAAGACTTTATCACTAATGTATTTTACTGTTTCTTAATATTTAGCACGATATTTCCTTTTCTAAGCACTCAAAGCACTATTCAACCCATCATGGCTGTACAAGTTCAGTCCAAGCTCTCTCGTGACTGACACTCTACAAACAGACGGTCTAAAGGATGACCATGTATCAACATTCCTGGGATTCTTTAACATACAACTCTGGATGGGAACTAATGACAAATGACCACCTTTTTAAGTAATCATCCAAGCCACTATGTATCTGTCTTTACCTGGGATCAAACTCAGGTCCTCTATGTTCCTATAGAAGTGTGTTACCCACTAAGCCACAGTGGCAGACAATGCACTTGCACTTAGTTGTCCAGACACAAATATAAAGATGAATTGCATAAAAACTATAACTTATGCTCAAAAATATATAGAGCAAAAACCCCTTAGTTTTGAAACTTTATTAACTCTGTGTTTTATCATCTCCCATTACAATGGATGCAATTTACAATTTCCATAACACACAATAGCTGATGTTTTCATGTCATCTGCTTCCACACTTACATTATCTATGGTCTCTACAATATCTAGCCTCTTCACTTCTTTTGCTAGTTCTCGCAAATTGAGACCGTCCTGCAAAAATAAAAGAGAAGTAAAGCTATCAAGGAGAATGTGTTTAATATCAATGATATATAAATATATACACAAATATTTCCATATATTAATATTTTCTTCCAACACTACTACATCTTTTATGTCATGTACAATTATTGTTAAAATTGTGCATGCAATGGTCATACTCATTCAAAGAATGAAATCAATGTAACAATGCTATAAAAAATCACCTTGCAGAAAGCATCTAGGAAACCTTCTCAGTTGAATTAACGAACAAGAACTCTGTTTTTTATGCATGGAATTACCAATGATTCTAAGGGAGGTTCTTTTAACCAGTACAATTTGACAGCTGCCTGCTATTTTGGTGTGACACAGGGAGAAAAAAAAGATTGGGTATGTTTGTGCTGTACAGTAATAACTGTCCTCAGCTTGAATATGCAAGTTTTAGTAGTAACTCAACTGGAAGTAGAGTAAGGAATCTAAAATTCGCCAGAAATCTAAATTTCGCCACCTCTAGAAACCTTACATAGTTCTATGAAAAAAAAGATGTTTTATCTTATTAATAAACTTGGTATTTTGCAGTTCAAAAAAGCCTTAATTAATATACATTCAACGAATCTCACCTTCTTTCATTTATTTTATTAGTGTTTCTACATGTGGCGAATTTCAGATATTTCTTACTCTACCACTAAGTTAGATGTGGACGTTAAAGTACACAAATTTATCAAAAATATAATAATGTAAAAATATTTATATAACAATTTGGGCTCCATATGAAGTTTTAGTCATGTTATGTATGAAAATAAACAAAATTATATTAGTTTTTATGTAGCCCTTTCACTGGTTTGTACTTGGGTTTCCTAACATAGTTGGCCCATTTTTGAGTCCCTGGCTGCCTTGTCACTGCCTGGAATATACTGATAGAGTGCCATAGAAATTAGCTTCCTGATAGAACTACCAGAGCACAAAAACATCAAGACAGTGAATGTAATATTAACTTCTAGTTCCTTAAGCATTAACCAATCAGAATAAGAATGTGAATTCATCACTTCATGTGACATTTCTTCCAATTGAAAGTGAAAAGTTCCTGCTTTTACTTAGAACAATATGACTTCCCTAATAAATCTTTGTTTTTTACTCAAAAGTTTTGGCTATGTTTCTGATCTACTCTTTCTACATGTAATTCATGGGAATTTTGCTTCTTGCTACATAATTCTAAAGGGAGCTCCCACAGACAAATATTGCATGTGTTACTCAACTATGTAAATAAAACAGACCTTGTTTCTCTCAGTCAGACACGTAGTGGGATGTCGCCTGATGAAGCGGTGTATGAACTTGGCAGAGCGACCCTTCATCACAGCACGTAGTATAGCAGTATTTCCAAGCTGACAGAAATAACAAATGGATGTACCAGTATAACAAAACTTTAATTTGTCTATGTTTACATGTCTATGCAATTTATCCTTCTATTTTAAAATTATACCAGAATATATTGAATGAAAATTAGAGTCGAGTAAATTCATTATATAAAGGTTAGGATAGTCTTGATCATTGTTTGTGATACAGTCAATTGGTATTGAGAAAGGTATGTCCACATTTGCTGAGAAGTGGTCAGTGAACATAAACTAATAAGTGACTTTAGCTTTCACTATGCAATGAATGCCTTTATTGAAGAGAAGTATTCAAGATGTCTTGAATTAGCGACAAGTCCATGAATGCACCAACAGTTCACACAAGTGACCAACAGTCTTTCTTGGCCACTGACTATTGCACATAATTACAATATGTGTAACATTATAATATAATAATGGTCATATTAAATTTAATTTTTTTATGTCTTATGATACTGAATTTGCCTAAAATAGATATTTTCTTTCTTGATATGAAGTGCTATTGTTTACATAGATTTCTAAACTTTTGTTGATTAACAGTTAGAAAACATGAACAACAATTGCAGCTATGTATCTACCTTTACATAAAAAATGAATATTTGTATCCACTGGAAAGACAAAGCACCCAAGCTGGCAAGTAGCCTATGACTTCCTGAAGGGCATTTATAACATGGATGCCCATACCTCATAGCCCGGGGAAATAATTTACAACACCATGAGATATAGAAGAAGTGACACAGTAAAAGAGTTAAAAGATCAGGAGACTTTCAGTGTAAACAATGATTAAATGAAGTTGTACACCTACAATCCCAACCAATATCCCCACTAACTATCAACTTCTTACACCTTATTATTTCTGAAATATAGCCCCCAACAAGATGTTCAAAGTCAAGGTCACCACAATCAAGGTCAAAGTTCAAATCAGGTTCCACCATGATGTTGCACACCTACACCCCCAAGTAATATCCCCACCAAGTATCAACTTCCTACACCTTACAGTTTCTGAGATATAATCCAGTCAAGGTCACTACAACACAATTAAAAGTCAAATCAAGGTCACACCATGAACTTGCAAACCTACACCCCCAACCAATGTCCCTACCAAGTGTCACCTTTCTACATCTAACAGTTTTTGAGATATAGCCTGGACAAGAATTTAAAGGTCAAGATCACTATGACAAGGTCAAATCAAAGTCACACCATGACATTACATACCTACATCCTCCACCAATGTACCTACCAATTAAGTATCAACACCTTACACCTCAGGGATTCTGAGATACAGCCCGGACAGGCTTTTTTCCTATGATTTCAGATATGTTGGTTTCACACACTAAACCTATTAAACTAATAACAAGCAAGATATAGACACTTTACAGTTTATGATTTCAGATATGTTGGTTTCACACACTAAACTATTAAACCAATAACAAGCACGATATAGACACTTTACAGTTTGGAAACCCACTATTTGACTATGAATGAGGGCCCCAAAGTCAAGTCTAACCATATGAAATGATTCCCAGCCCAATGGGGTTTTGTAATAGTTTGGTTTCATATCCCCAACTTCCAGGCTTAAGAATAAGCCATATATAGGCACTTTTGAGTTTTGCCAAGATCAGCTATGTGGGATTCTTTTGCACTCTTCAGATAACCTTGAATTCCAAGTCAAATATCTACATACTTAAAGTAAATTCTAATTTTAATTGGACTTTTATAGTGCTTAATCTCCCCATACAAGAGGACTCTAAGGCACAACAAAACAAAAAGCAGTCGACAAAATTTCAGTATCCAGAGACATAAGAGGCGTCAAGCACCACGGAGAACACCAGGGGATGATCCAGGCTAAGGTGGGTATGTTTTGGTGTACAGATAGATTTGAGCTGCTTTCTGAAAGAGGCCAGGGAGGGAGAGGCACGAATCTCATCTGGAAGAGCATTCCACACAGTGGGGGCATCAGAAGCAAAATTATTACCAAACTGTTTAACAGACTTATGAACAGAAAGGTAGAACTTTGGAATGACAAGGAAATTGCCACCACTTTGACTGCGCCTGGTACTATAAGAACTGCTGCAGGAAGAAAGATATGGAGCAAAATACCTGGGAAAACCAGTGTGAAGAAACTTATAAACACGTGTGGCTGTCTTAAACACCATGACCATGACTGGTGTTTGATACAATTCTGGCTGCACTGTTTTGGATGCACTGTTATTTGCGTAGATTGAACTTGGAGACGCTCCTGAAAAGTGAGTTGCAGTCATCCAACCAAGAGCATTAGCCATAAGCACAGAAACATCATGAGTAAGAAACTACCTGACATGTCTGAAATCATGGAGTTTAACAAAACAACTTTTGCAGACATTCTGAACATGCTTGGACAGGGAAAAATCTGAATCAAACCACACACCCAAATTTCTGAGGGAATCAACAGGGCAGAGTGGGCAGCTAAACATATAGCTTTATTCAACTTACCCCGATAAAAAGAATCAACCTTCTGGAACTGAAAACCAGCAAAAGTTTGACAATACATTGACAATACAAAAACTCTTGATTATTTTCAAAGAAATACCCATCATTGCCATTTTGTTTTTCAAAGTGTGGACAAAATTATGGTCAGACAAGCTTTTGCCATGAAGACATATCATGTAGATTTCAGAAGGCTAGGTAGAAACTTTTTTCCAAGACAGTAGCATAAAAACAAAACTCTCTACACACTGATATGGCATCGGCAATCTAACAACGGGTAATCCAATAAATCAACTGGACACATCCAATTAAGAGTCTAAATGATAAAAAATTCCATTAAAATGCCAAATGTTAACATAGTCAGTGTGAACTTACCACATCTTTTTCCCTGGTCTGAAACACATCCACTTCTGCATCCACATAGCTCCAGATCTCCTCAGGACAATCCTCCTCCAGAGTCTTGAAAAGGATGGGCACACACACATTACAGCCAGGCTGCAAGCACAGAATATAAAGCTACAATCAAGTTTGTACTGGATACACAATACAAAAAAAAATTAATATTGTCATAAGCAGGATATAAGTACAGTCACACAAAAGCCAGGTGGCAGGAACAACATAAAGTTACGATTCAGTGAGGAATTGTAATATATTGTCAAAACCATTATACAGGTATACTCATGCAAAAGCCACATGGCAGAAACACAAAGTTACAATTATGTTACAATTACATCATCTTATACTGAATAAACGCAAACTCACAAAAGCGATGTTGCAAGACTAGAACACAAAGTCACAATTAAGTTTGTACTGGATACACAACACAGTAGAACATATTATTATCTTAAATGGGATATTGATCTACTTATACTACAGCCAGGCAGCAGGAACAGAACATGTAGTTTCAATTAAGTCTGTACAGGGATACATAACAATCATCTATTATAAACATTCTAACCCATTCATTGACTCTTTCGTAAAAGTCATGTCACTGTCCCCCCCCCCCCCACCTTACACCTTTGGTTAGGCTTTACTTTAAGTACACAGAGTATGCTATATCACATTATGTGTCTATATTTCCTTCTGTGTAAGTCATAATAGCATAGTGTCTCTGAATGACATCATACTCCTGTGACTGGCATAGTGATGATTGACATAACTCACATACTGCTGCTAATGTGTCTTTCTGAAAGACATTTGTAATAAATGACTTCAGCTGCCTGATTTAATATTCTTTAGCATGAGTTAATCACCAGCTTGTTTACCTCGTCCATCTCCCTGACCCGCATGTTGAGGTTACACTTGCCAGTCTCTACCAACAGCTGGAGCACCTCCAGGTTGTGTTGGTCTACAGCACATGATGCCAAAGTCTCACCTATACCTCCCTAAACCAAAGAAAAAATTTGTTGAAGGTTTAACCAGGAAATAATCAGACAATTGATGTCGAATGTTCAATTTTTATGTTTTTAAGAAGTTAAACTGAAGTAATAAAAAACTGAAAACCTAAGATTACGAAGATGCCTTTTAGATGATCCAGACAGAAAATAGCTAACTTAAAGTATAGCTGTATGAATTAGAAAAAAATACATTAATTTTGTTGATGTGCCTGAAAATCCATTGGTAAGAGACTAGGCACGAGAGGGGTCTGGTTAGATTTAGAGTAGATTACATAGGCATGCTCACACAAATTTGAATGGTTTTTCTAAATTTTCAGCAGCAAAGGTGATACATTTAGTGTCTCAGGGTACCAATTGTATTGTCTGGGTCTTGCTATTGATAACAATTAAAACAATTAAAATATAAAGAAAACAAAATATACAATATAACCAGTATCATGGCAACAGTTTTTATGCGGCTGGAAAAGCTACCTTGAATCTTTTGTTGAGTGACCATCCCTTTTCTTTTCTTAGAATTCTTTTTAAAGTCGGGATATCTTCACTTAAAACAGCATGGGTCACTTCCTAGGAAATAATGGAATATGTGTGAAACCCTTTAATATAACATACTTACATTAAACACACACACAAAACCTAATGTCAAAGTTTCATGTTAGATACCGTAGCTTCAGATATTGAATGACTCAAACTTCTGAACCCTTTAAGTTAAAAAAAATTATTTCCTATATTTTCATTAATTCTAATTCTAATTCTATTGAATGACTCAAACTTCTGAACCCTTTAAGTTAAAAAAAATTATTTCCTATATTTTCATTAATTCTAATGAAAATATTTAATAGGGGAAGGTAATGTTAATCTGAAATAGAAAATATTGAAATTTTAATAATTTTAATACTTATAATTTGCAGTGTCAAAATTTGTGGTGTAAGAAGTTAAGAAAATGCCACACTTGACTGACCAGTGTTTTGCAGTGAGCTGCCAGAAGACTGTACGTTCTTGTGTTCTGCTCAGAGTTTGCTCTTAGACTTTCCACGATCTCCATGGCACTCTTTCCATCCTACAGATGAAAAAACATGACACATTTATGTCAGGCATTAACAAATGACATGTCTGTACATTTAAGCATTGACACTAAACAAAACCACACAATATTACTCAAGGAAAAATGTCATATGTTAAATACTCCTGTTTTGTTACATATAGTTTGAGGAGACTAAAAGTAATGAAGTCTGTTTTACCTTATCCTGTCTCTTCCATGCTAATATATCATAACTGTAGAAGTTACTTATTTCCAAAATTAATTTTATACAATAAATTTTAATTTTTGTCCAATGTCCTTATATAACAAGTAAACCAGAGACATTCATGTGTTTAAGTATATGTAAACTTAGGTCAATATATAAACATAGAACATTATCCAAAGCAAAGAGACACTAGGAAAAGCCTCACCCTGGATATTTTACTGTGTGGATTACACCATAGTCTTATGAGTCTCTGGATACTGTTGTATTCTCCCCTGGATACCACTTGCAGAAAGCCAGGCTGAAATACAAGCACCAACAGACCTCAAAATACAGTTAAAGAAACAATGAGCATTGCTTTTAGTGTATGGTACATTTTTTAAACACATTACTGCAAAAGATAAGGGCAAGTGTTGTACGTACTACATTGTATTTCTTGTGATTATTTTTCACACTAATATCTACACAGACTCAACTGATAAAATAATCACTCTGTTGCTGCTGGAAATGGGTAGCCATGAATCATATAGGGGAGATAGCCCAGATACCAGGACTCCTGGACCAATGAAAGTGTAGAATTCAAGGTCAAACATAATCAACTGGAAGACGGTCAGAATGTTGATAGGAAAATTATATCATAACTGGCATTTGTAGACAGCATCATTTTTTGAAAACCCCCTCATCTAAGATATCACAGATGACCTTTGATTCATATCAATGAATGAAGTTTTAACCCTAAATTCATGCATCTCTGGAGTCAGATATAAAATGTCTTAAATTGTTTATTATCAGTAACCTGATACATGATCCCTCTGGTCACCTCTGTCCACAACTATGTCAGGTATTACTTAATGCAAAAATGTTTTCTCAGTTTCTTCTAGTTTATGCTGTTAAAATTACTGCATCACTTCCTTAATTGCCCCTGGGATATCAGAGTAAAAAAAATCTTAATTGTTTTTTTCTAAATCATAAATTTGCATACCACCTATGGGAGAACTTAATAAAGTAGTGCTTTCATTAGAAAGTACACATGTACTGGATTAATTGATCCAAAATTAGGATTGACTCCCAATACTTATTAGTAAATGTTGTAAAATTATCAAAATAAGCTTCATGTTAATGAAGATACATGACACAATGTATCTTTTCACTGCACTATTAGAGATAGCTTTACATGTTCAATTATTTCTTTACATGCTATTTATTCATCACAGAACATACTGTATTCTCGTACACAAGAAATGTAAAAAGAAATTATGTCTTTAATGAAACTGTCTCAAAACAAGCCACCACTGAAAAGAATGATTAAAATAACTCACTGAAATAATTGTGAAATACTTACCCTAAACTTTTCCAAAATATCCCGTGTATTACCATCAGTCTGATCCCATGGTGTCTGTCCAAGCTGAATAAAACACAGGTACAAATTCATGTAAAGCAATAACGCATAATCTTACCATGTTGTTCAAACCACTGAGTACATGGTACCTTTTACTAAGGTGAATATATTTCCTTCATTTTCACAATATTGTCATTTCAATACTTTACCCTGAATACCCACAAAATTAAATCAACTGACCTCCATACTTTGCAGCTTCTTGGAATTACATTTTATAGAACATAGTAATGTATGCATGTATCGTATACATGATGTCTACAAGTTGGGATTATGCACCCATTATAACGAGTGAAAACATAAAACTTTCCAAACCAAGCAGTATGTGCATACTTTGTTTTTCTGGTTGGGGTCTGCACCATTCATGAGAAGAGCCTGACACACTTCTCTCTGTCCTTTCCTCACTGCTAAGTGCAGGGCGGTGTCACCATCCTGTCAAGTACACAGTAATTCTCACATTAAGAAGCTACAGTCAAATGCCTTTCTCAACCAATCTGTTTAGCAGGATTCTCATGCAAGTAGAGGTAATAACAAACCCTTTTCCAAGTGCAATTTATTTATCTAGAAGTCTCAGGGCACATTCACAAAAGAGATCACCCCAAAATTAGCTCAACTAGACATCTGTTTATTCTAAATAAATTAAAAGTTAATTTCTGGCATATCTTTCACCAATTCCTTTATAAATATGACTCAAGATTAAGCAGAAGTATTTTTTTCTAATAATTTGGGCGTCTAGTTAACACGGCTGAACTTCTATCATTATGCTTTCACAGGAGAAGCTCTGTCATCTCAACTTTCTATTATATAAATTATTCAATTGTATAAACTCAAATTCATTTTCTTAAATTTACACTTTACCCTGATTTAGACTAAGTACCTCAGACTAAGTCTTCAGTTTGTGAATCTTCTGTTACACAATCAAAATATTCCATTCTAAGCATGTGTGAATAACAAAAGATTTCAGAGTCTTTATACATTACATACAAGAGTGAAAATAAATATGTGACAGAAATATAATTAGGTCTGAAATTAGAAAAAATTAAATTTACATGGGCATTAAATTCAACAAAATGATTCTTCTTGTTTTTATCAGTTCTTGTTTTCATAGTGGATAAATTAGGATATAATTATACTCTTGACACAGTGAAGAAAAGTTTTTAAGATGATTACCTTAGATTACAAAAGGAAACATAATCTCTCATTTCAACAATTAAGAATAAGAAATATAATCATCAAGAAATCGATTCATTGTCTATTTTGGAACAAATAAACATCATTGATCTGTGACTATGAAATGAATCACCCTATTAAACAATGAACTAGTGTATGGAAAAAGGCTACATCTTTTTAAGTGTTTGTTGGTAACTCTTACATACTTACAAAATTGGGAGCATTTATGGCAACTCCCATATTAGCACAGACGTGAACCATTGAGGCTGAATCACACATGTGGATCACTGACTCCCCGTTTTTAGAGAGGTAGCGTAGCCCCAGATCTTTAATCTTCCTGCGGGCCAATCCACCCATGGTGTTGGCATTTTTCATTTCTGCTGAAACTCCCTGGTACCAAAATAATATGATTTCAATCATTTCTGAACTTGGGTGAAAGCTTTACTACTAAATTATTTTAAAATTCTGTGACTAGTGCCAAGGCCAAAAAGCAAGCTTTTTCCATGTTGCAATTCTATAGAAAGAACTAGCATGATGTATTGTCACAAAAATATGGCTAATGCAGGACCATGGAATTTAACACCCAACAAAAACTACAACAATCTGCCCCAATATGTTCTTCCTACGGCTCATGTTCCCAGTGACATATCACTCAGAAACAAGTTTGGTAGTTACACAATGCCAACATAATGTTCCATTCCCCTTATTATCAGCAATATTTGCACTAAATATGAAACCTTTTAATTAAGTTTAGTTTTATAAATATGGTCCTTAACTACTGGGTAACAGTAGGAAATTTTATACCTGCCTGTTGTGGATGTCACAGACATAGAGAACATCCAAAAGTTAACAGCGGTATCATTTGCAGAGTAACTATAAATGTAATCATAATCTTATCTAGTTTATTAGCTTAATAGCACTCCAGAATTAAGACTGAAAAGAGGGTCAAAGATACCCCAAAAGGTGGGTTGAGCAGGCAGCAATAAGATTAGCAACTACTGTAATTACATTTAGAAACAAGAAAAGAAATGATAGGTTACCCAGTTAAGGTGAATGTGTTAGACGTGCTAAGAAATGTAAAACTTGTAATCTAGGTTACATAATTGTATCTATGCTATAAACGGACAAACGAAAGGACGGAATTACACCAATTTCGAAAGCAACTTAGCTATGATGGTGATGTATCTCTCTGTCAAGTTTGAATTCCATTGGACAAAGCGTTTTCGAGTTAGTGTCTGAAAACCGAAATTTTCGATTGGACAAACCATTTTTGAGTTAGAGTCTGGAAACGGAAATTTTGACAGACAAACGGACAAAAAACGGACAAATGAATCGACATAATTACACCAATTTCAACAGGAACCTAGCTATGATGGTGATCTATCTCCCTGTCAAGTTTGAATTCGATTGGACAAACCGTTTTCGAGTTAGAGTCTGAAAACTGAAATTTTCGATTGGACAAACCGTTTTTGAGTTAGAGTCTGAAAACGGAAATTTTGACGGACAAAAAACGGACAAACAGACGGAATTACACCAATTTCAAAAGGAACCTAGCTGTGATGGTGATCTATGTCCCTACCAAGTTTGAATTCGATTGGACAAACCGTTTTCGAGTCAAGAGTCCGGAAACAAAAATGTAGATGGACAGCTCGACGGACGGAGAGAGAAAACGGACAAAAAACGGACAAATAAACAGACAGAATTACACCAATTTTGAAAGGAACCTAGCTATGATGGTGATCTATGTCCCTGTCAAGTTTGAATTCAATTGGACAAACCGTTTTCGAGTTAGAGTCTGAAAACCGAAATTTTCGATTGGGCAAACCATTTTTGAGTTATAGTCTGGAAACGGAAATTTTGACGGACAAACAGACGAAAAACGGACAAACAAATTGACATAATTACACCAATTTCAAAAGGAACCTAGCTATGATGGTGATCTATCTCCCTGTCAAGTTTGAATTCAATTGGACAAACCGTTTTCGAGTTAGAGTCTGAAAACTGAAATTTTCGATTGGACAAACCGTTTTTGAGTTAGAGTCTGAAAACGGAAATTTTGACGGACAAAAAACGGACAAACAAACAGACGGAATTACACCAATTTCAAAAGGAACCTAGCTGTGATGGTGATCTATGTCCCTACCAAGTTTGAATTCGATTGGACAAACCGTTTTCGAGTCAAGAGTCCTGAAACAAAAATGTAGATGGACAGCTCGACGGACGGACAGAGAAAACAGACAAAAAACGGACAAATGAACAGACAGAATTACACCAATTTTGAAAGGAACCTAGCTATGATGGTGATCTATGTCCCTGTCAAGTTTGAATTCAATTGGACAAACCGTTTTCGAGTTAGAGTCTGGAGACAAAAATGTGGATGGACAGACAGACAAAAAACGGACAAACGAACAGATGGAATTACACCAATTTCGAAAGGAACCTAGCTATGATGGTGATCTATGTCCCTGTCAAGTTTGAATTCGATTGGACAAACCATTTTCAAGTCAAAGTCCGGAAACCAAAATGTGGACGGACAGACAGATGGATGGACAAACGGACAAAAAATGGACAAACAAACACACAGAATTTCACCAATTTCGAAAGGAATCTAGCTATGATGGTGATCTATGTCCCTGTCAAGTATGAATTTGATTGGACAAACCATTTTCGAGTTAGAGTCCGGAAACAAAAATGTGGACGGACAGACGGATGGACAGACAAACGTACAAAAAAAACGGACCAACGATCTGACAAAATTACACCAATTTCAAAAGGAACCTAGCTAGGATGGTGGTCTGTGTTCTTTTCAAGTTTGAATTTGATTGGACAAACCATTTTCGAGTTAGAGTCAAACGAAAATGTTGACTGACAGACGGATGGACAAACGGACAAAAAACGGACAAAAAACGGACAAACGAACAGATGGAATTTCACCAATTTTGAAAGGAACCTAGCTATGATGGTGATCTATCTCCCTGTCAAGTTTGAATTCAATTGGACAAACTGTTTTCGAGTTAGAGTCCAGAAACGAAAAATGTGGATGGACAGACACTGTCAGACACATCAATCTAATAGGCGGGTTGGTTACACGCAACCCACCTAAAAACGCAATAAAGCATAATCACTATTCAATTTGTGTTTGTTAAAAGTAAGAAAAATAGATCTTTGTCAATTGGAAGTCAGTATGTATGTGGTCAGATTGGGAAAGAGTTTCGTTAAAAAGGTAATATTACTATGTGTTCCATATTTTTTGGGAAAATCAAATGATAAGAAAAATAGTTTTGATATCTCTCGATAAATTACTTTTCCAATTTGAAGATACTGTGTATGTGTAACTCTGGTTGAAATAAACTTCAAATTTTGGAAATTTATGAGAAGATTCATCTGGATTTCTACTACTAGGTCTTTGCTGGCACAGATACAGATGATCTGTTTCAAGTAAAGCTGCAAAAACAGTAGTGCCATAACTAGAAGTGATTTGCAAATTGGAACAATTAAGTGGCAGAACTTACATTGATTCATAAGAAACCCACTGTATATGATACCTGGCTGTATGAGGGTGTGAACCAACTGTAAATGATACTTGGCTGTATTGGAGTGTGAATTTACTCCAACCTAAAACAACCGACTATATATGATACCTGGCTGTAAGAGGGGAGAACTTACTTTGGTTCATACTAAACCCACTGTAAATGATACCTGGCGTATTGAGTGTGAACTTTCTCAGACTTTGAGTAACATTTACTGTATATGATACCCGACTGGACAGGACTGTGAACTTACCCTGACTCTGTTACTCATTGAGGAGTCCTCTCTCTTATACTCCGGATTCTGCATTAATGCCAGACCATCCCCAGGCATCCGCAGACCTGAACGGATGTTCTTGATGACATTGTGAATCTTGTGCAGATGTTTCTTGGAGGCCACATCCAGGGCATCGTATTGAGTGGGACAGGGGTCATCTTGGTGGTCGTAATAACACCACTCGTCACACTGCATACCTGGGTACTGGAATTGAATGATATCACATGACTTAGATAACCATTTCCCAGATAGCAAGACGCTAGTGGCCACCGTTGGCTATGGGTGGCAAAATATAGCTTGTGGGCCACCACTGAGCCACTGGTGGCCCACTGACTGCATTTTTTTTCAAAATTTTAAAGCTTTATAAACAACTTCAAAAGCAACCTCAAATACTGTTTTCTGACATATTATTTAACAATATTCAATGTTAAAAACACATTTTTTCAAAACATAAATACATTGCGTGGCCCACTGTTGGCCCACCAACTACCAGAGTCAGTGGCTGTAGCTCAGGTACCAGCCTACACCCACTGGTGTAAAATCCTGGAAAAAATTAGATAAAATGTGTGTTTTCTTTCACTTAACATAAGTTAATGTCATTTTTAACAAACTTATTCTGTATTCCTTCATTTTGCTCAGTCAGTCTTTTCTCCACTTTATTACTTTATATATTACTTGCTTATATATTTGCCACAGGTGGTCCATCAATGGTCCACCCACTACATAAGTAGTACATGACCCATGATGGGCAGCCAGTGGGCCACTGGTGGCACATATATATATATATTTTATTGAAGGTTAAAGAAAGATATTTTCATTTTTTTCCTTTTGATATAAATTTGTTTTTTGATGCAACCTAAAACTATCGCAGAATTTGTTTTTGTCTGACAAATGCAACTATCATCTGTAAGAGCTATACTTAGTTGGTGGACCAATGGTGGTCCTCTGGTGGCTACACCTCAAGCTCTGCTGAATGGCATTTGTTTTGACAGATCTTGAAGAGAGGCTGTATTGGCTTAAATTCATTTGTTTCAAGTGAATTACTTTCCAAAAGTAGCTGTTCTGAATTTTATTACATAAAAATATTGTAAGATTTGCCACTGGTGGTCCATCAGTGGTCCACCTTCTGCCTGCATGGTACACATACTGTTGGCCCACCGGTGGCCCACAGACGGCAAAGTAATTGGATACTTTATGTATGTGTGTGTATATCACCAAGACACCAACATTTTTAAATAACAGATGTCACATCTCTGCCTTAATATATATTTCTTTTCTTCCCATTCTTGGGCCACAAATTTCTTCCAAGATTTACCACTGGCAGCCCACCAACTATATCAGTGGTATATAAGCTATGATTGATGGGCCACTGATGGGAATTTTCTAATTTCCACCCGGATTTTAGATCTAATCAATAAAATCATCTGATAATTACACAGAAAAGTTAACAGAAGTGAAAGTTTCCCCTGTAAACAAACCATAAAACATGTACAGGAGAAAAATATATTAAATCAAAACCCTATTAATTGGGGTTGAGGTGTAGCCACCACTGGACGACCCTTGGTCCACTAGCTGCAATATGTATGTGTCCGATAAAATATAAAGTTTCTTAAGTTGAAAGGAATAATTACCCATGAAATATATTCCAATCAGTTGCCGAATTACCCATGCCAACGCTGGCCCAGTGAAGGCTTGCCAACCAAAACTCAGGCTGCCAAGGTTGGGCCAACGGTGGGCCAATGGTGGCTTTTTATTCAAGATGGCGGCGAGCAATAATAGGGGATATTGAGACACTTAGTAAAAAATTATTTATTATGGTATGTCTAAAAATCATATTTCAGTGGGCCCACAATTTTTAACTAACTATTTAACAATTTTAGACATAAAAATAACATTCTCATTAGAAATTCACAGTAAGAAAAGTTGTTTCTGAACATTATAATTTTATTGTTTGACTATGGAACATGTCATCCTAAGATACTGTTCCACCATTGTTTATGTTTGGTCATGTGACTTATTAGGGATTCCCTTAACTATAATCCACCCACAATCTGTCAATTATTTGCTTTCTGTTAAACAATGGCCACATAACTTCATGCTGCAATCTGATTGGCTGATGCTATATTATAGTGGTAGTAAAATTTTACCAGTGGCTTGCCAATGTCAGACCGACACATCCACCGGCCTAAAAGCCAGTGGGCCACTGATGGGCCACTAGTAAACCTTATTGTTGGCTGCCAACAGTGGACCACTGTCTATCAGCTGGTCATGCCACCAGAGAACCACCACTGATGGCACTCAACAGTGGGCCACTGATGGGCCACCAGTAAACCTTATTGTTGGCTGACAACAGTGGGCCACTGTCTATCAGCTGGTCACGCCACCAGAGAACCACCTTTGATGGCACCCAACAGTGGGCCACTGGTGGACCACCAGTCAACCTTGTCGGCTACTGAAGGTGGGCCACTGGTGGACCAGTAGAAAAGCTTATTATTGGCTGCCGACAGTGGGCCACTGAAGGACCATCAGAAAACCTTATTGTCGGCTACCAACGGTGGACCACTGCCTATCAGCCAGTCACGCCAACGGCTGGCCACCGCCTGCAGCCAACGTCGGTCCGACAGCTATGCCGCCAGTGGGCCAGCGGTGGCCCTACAGAGTCTTGCTATCTGGGTTATGGTACACGGAAACACAGACAGAAGGGAAGGTATTTTGTTCAACATGGGTCCTCCTAATTGTTGAAATTACAGTGCCACTGGCTACAGAGTGAACCCAATCAATAAATAACATACCATTCAGTGTACTATTGAGGAGTTCACTATTTCTAGTCTGTTGACAGATTTTCATAGAAGTTTATAGTTTGGTATATATATTTTAGTTTATATCAACACAAGCTACAAGTTGCTTTGCTGTGTGCAAGACAAATGCAACTAGAACAAGGTATTTGTCTATCAAGAAACATAATCTGATGGATGAAATAAGAGAGATAGAGAAGATATGGAAACTGATGGTGCTTAAGACATTGGCTAAGGCCTCTCTCAGTCACATGACCCCAAAGAAACACTTTCAATAGCTATATTATGTGATGTTTTCTTAACATATCTTTGACAGATTGGGGATTCCTTGGAGAAGGCAACTTAACAAAGTGGAAAAACTTTGTGTTTTAGGCTCCCCCATACTTTGTAAAGTTTTCAATGCCATGACAAACATTTTGCGGAAAAGTCTATGAAATATGTCGTGCCTGTGTAAAGCTTAAAATTCTTATTAAAGGTTGAATAAAAGCAATTTCATAAAGCAACAGACCTGACTTTAGATAAATTAGAATCAATACATGTATGCAGACATACCATGTCAAATAAACAATATACACTGGATCAATTGAAAAAAAAACACAAAACAAAACTGGAAAGTCTTTATCTCAGTACAATAATACCTTCAGAAATTAAAATAATCTTGGCAATGAACTTTGTGAATCAAATTAAGTTGTACATAAATAACCTCTGCTGATTTTGATTAGGTGATTTACTGGCTTAGTAAGACATTTGGTTTATTTACTAAATGAAACCAGTGAGGCATAATGCTATTCACTTACATTATACACACGTCTGTGATTAAATCCTTTCTCTACCAAGTACAGGGCAATGGTCTCTTCTCTCCAGTGAATAGCACATACCACGGGATCTCTGTCCGGGAACTACAGAATATCCAGAAATACAAACATTACTAAACTAGCAATGACAGAAGGGTGATGTGTACACATCCATATAAAGGATTTGAAAAGGAACAATGTGTTTGCATATATCCAAATATGGTTTAAGACTGATAATGGCCAATTGGCAACAGTAATTTGAAAAAAAAAATTAAAGATAACTAGCTGCTACTTAATCTTTATTTTGGTCAATATTTGTTGAACTTTTACAGGGTTGATATTCTGTTTTCACCCATTAGGGTAGACGGACATCTCATATTATATTCACCGATATCTGATTGCATACATGGAAACATAGACTAACAAAAGTCATTATGACCTTATAAGGTCAAAACAAATGTGCTGGTGAATTTATAATGAAAGAAAAAGCAGCATGCCTTATAATTAAGGAAAGATGATTTTTCACAAAACAAGGTTAATTGTCCCTATTATGATATAAACTAATTATTATTTCCCCATATAAGGTTCTATAGATGTCCACACTTTTAGCCTGTAAAATACAGGTTAATAGTGACTTTATATTAATCATTCTTAGAAAGAGAGGTGTTCATGATAGTAACATGTATCGGTGAAAAAAACAGGCTAACTTTGAATAAATATTGTGCAGTTTGCCAATCTGGAAAAATAAAAGTATAACTGTAAACAAAATTGCAATAGAGAACAAAATATAGGAATTTTATGATTCTTAAAAGTAAAATTGATTTAAAAATACAAACAACCAGATACTCAGGATTGGTAGACTTACCGCATCTTCAATACTTCTTATAACATTAATGTCTACTATGTCATCCACAATCTTTCTAACTTCAGGAAAGTTCCCACACTTGATTGCATTTTCAATCTACAAGCACAAAACCATAATCGTCAAGGAAAATGATAGAGTTAATATATTGCTATCAATTTGGAGTGAAACAGATGGGGTTAAACGAAAAATGATTCAATTAGTAGATTGATAAGTGTATATTTTCATTTTTATGTGTTCTGCCCAATGCACTTCAACACTGACAATAAATTGAAATAATGTGAAATAAAGAATAACACAATAAAGTGAAATTTCAAATATATTAAGGGGCCCATGGTGGTGCAGTGGTAAAACACTTGCCTCCCACCTCTGAGGTCGGCAGTTCAAACCCTCCAGGACCATATGTGGGAAAGTTGGTAGTTTCTTACTGAATGTCGGCAGTTTACAGTACAGAACCTGTATGCACCAGTTTTATCTACCCATAAAACTACCCATTGTGATATAACCTATACAGTGTTGAAAGCGACGTGGAAACCCCAATAAATAAACAAATTTAAATATATGAAATAGACATTGGCCACTAGTAAAAGTTTATTCTTGAAAACTTCTTAAAATTGAAAGATAAATGAAATTTTCCCATTGTTAAAATTTCCTCAAAAACAGTATTCTATTGTGTTTTTTTTCTGTGTAAGTGCAGCTTTTCCTTCATCAAGCTCTTTTCCGCATGAGAATGGGAACTGTTAATTCAGAACAAGAGCACTGTTCTACAATTATTTTACAAAAAAGTTGCACGAAATATCTCGCCCATTCAGATGTTCCATTTTGTAATGTACTAATGCTCAGGTCCTGATTTGATAACCACATTTTTTTCTATATTTATCAATATTTGTATCTAAGTATAAAAAGTAAAATACGCTAATTTTTATTTTCTTATAATTTACTCCCAGACTATTTGCTCCATGCAAAATTTGCACTTTGTAAATTGTATAATTATATATATATATATATATATATATATATATAAATGAATTCATTTATTTTTAAAATGGAAAGATAAATATACTGTAGACATTCTGTTCAAAAGGATCAAGAACAAATTGTTTAATATTAAAGGCAATTTTCAATTATAGAGGTAACAAATTAATTTTCTGAAACTCTAGATTAACACCCTAATATAAGTAAGTAATATAATATTGAAATAATTATGTATGACAATTGTTGGCATCAATCACAAAATGTTAACTTGTATTAAATAAATTTAAAAACATCAAACAGTCCACCCAGAATAAAATCTATAAAGTCTCACTAAATCCTTTTACTGGCAAATCCTTAATGAATACATTTTTATTTCAAGTCCATTCATGAAATATACAGGTATTTGTATACATATTATCATTTCTTCTTTAGGTAAGTGTTATAAAGATGTGACAGCAAGTGTAATTACTTCATTCAAAGAAGTTAAGATTAAAGACATTGAATGACAACATAATTACAAACAGATTACATTTTCCCAAAGGACAAAATCAATAGGTGTTATTTTTCTTTCAGAAAATCCAATCGGCAAGTACAAAAGAACAATGCCTAATTACATTGTGTGTACAACTGACTTAGTTTGTCTCCCACTGACTAACTTTTAACTTCTTTCAGCAAACACAATAAGCCCTGTCACATTTTGTTCAAACAGAGCACTTTTGACAAGTCAGACTTTATAAGATAGGGGTACAACTGAGGGATGATTGCAAAAACATTCAAAAGGTTGAAAGACAAGTTTCCAATGTGTACTGATTAAATCTGTGAAAAAAAGTATTAATTACAGGTTTATGTTTTGGATATGTCTATATAAAACAAAAAGTAACTGAAAATAGAGCTTTAACAAGACAGGTAAAACTGAAGAATACAAAGATCTTTCATAGTGTATAAATCTACAAGGTAAGTATTTCTATTGACATTTAAATTATATTTAAAAATTATTGATAAATCTGGTTTTATATTAATGAAGCCTTTGCTATATTATTATTATTTTTTTTTTTTTTTTGCTTTTTAATATTTAGACTTCCTAGAATAAACTTTTGTGAAACATAATTGTATAATTGGTAGTCTGTACACATACGAAAAGTGTTAATTGAAAATAAGACTTCAGAAGAGACATGCAGAAATGACATGGATATTGTAATGCCTTATTGTGGAAATGAAACAGTAATGTATTTTATTTCATTTTTATGAATTTCTACACATTTGGATAGGCTTGCTACATGATCACTGTAATATTACTGTTGTAGTAAAAATCAGTTTAACTAGGATTCACTTGTAGTTACATATTAATTTCACCTTTTGTAAAGGTACAAGCAAGTGTAGCCATGCTTTCCACCAAACACCCAAATTCAACCAGTTGTAGGATGTAACTCACTTATTCATGTTAAAAAAATGTTGATGTCAATTTTCTTTGGCAAGAGAGGTTCTGTTATTGTGTAAATGTTGTTTTGTGTATATCTGTTTCAAGCCACTGACTAGGCTACTTTTACAAGAAACTTTGTCAAAGATTCATCAGAATTTTTGAAAGAAATAACAAAAATGGTGCAGAAATCAAAAATGTGTTATGGAAATTAAAAGTATGAGACCATTTGAAATTCTGTATAAATATAATACATACAGCCAAGCCACGTCAAGTGATAAAAAAGTAAGTAAGAAATATTTATAAAGGGCCAAAATTGATGTAACCATCCTCTAAGGCACTGATGAAGAAGGCAGAGTCCAGATCCAGAGAGAGAAATGGGTATCCATGTTAGTGTTAGATAGGGGAGATAGGCTATGGTGAAGGATGGCATCAAGTCAAATTTCAAGGGGCCAGCAAAGCTCTTTCTGCTTATAGTTTAACCAGGCTTTCCAGAACACATGCTAAACCTGACCTTAAGATTAAAAAATGACCTTCAATGACATTCAATTAAAATGACCTTCCAAAAGCTTATCATTCTGGCACTTACGTTTCAACAGAAATTCTAATTATATCAGTTCTACTTAACTGTGTTTTATGACATTAGAATTATATGTGTAATTAATTATATGATGAGAATCAATGGAACCTGAAGTCTCATATAGACTGGAATTAATTGTCTTGCCATCAGAAGATAAATTACCATTGTTTTTGGGTAAAACTGGAAGTTAGGCCATTATACATTTATAGTGAACTTATCATTGTGACTAAACACAAAGTTATTTTATTTATGAATAAGTGGAAGTTAGGCCATAATACACATATAGTGATTTCATCTTTGTGACTTAACATATAGTTTATTTTATTTTTGTGTAAGTCGAACTTACATGTAGCTAAAACGAAATACTGCAGACATTGGATATTTTAGTTGTACAGTCTGCTGTATATATACTGTGCATTACACACAACTAATGGAACTTTATCCTGTGTTTTTCAGCCACTCCAGATTGTATAGATCATTACACACCACATCATCTCTCTACTATCACTATGCCTCCCCAGTCTGGCAGTTTCCAGTGGTTGGATGCTGTAGATGACAGTGGACAGGAAAGTCCAGGCTCAGGAGAGGATATTGTCACTCAGACAGGATGGGGATGGGTTTCATCTACCACACAATCAGACTTTTTGGGATCTGGGTACACATCTGGAGACTTGCCTGAAGATGATTCTTCAATGTATGGGTCAGGGGAAGAAACTATGGCAAGTCCGGAGAAGCTCACAGTCTTGCCCCAAGTACAAGACACTCTGAATGATGAGCTACTCACCCAGATCTTTGCCATTATCACTATGGTGATTGCTGTTGTGGGAACTGTTGGAAATGTGATAGCCATATTTATTTTGCATAGACGTTCACTAAAACACATCTGGATCTCAGCCTTTCTAACCACTCTATGCCTGGCTGACACTGTGGCATTGTGGGCTTACTTTGTGGAGGTTCTAGCACAGACAGTCAGCTCACTTCTGAACACCTGGATGTGTAAAATAGTGGTACTTGTCTCCACTTCCGCTGGGATCATCTCCTCTTGGTCTATTGTAGCCATGTGTGTACATTTGGCCCTCAATGTGACAGACCCCTTCATTGGCCAGATCTCACGCAAATCCATCTACAAAATCATCTGTACACTGATCTGTGTCCCCACTGGTGGGTGCCTGCATTTGTTATGGACTACAAAGCTAGATAGTGTCATCACATTTGGGTGTGTTTATGATATTCTTAAATACTCTTACTTCATTAAAGTGTGGGGATTTATTGAAATCTGTCTGACAACATATTTACCTGTTTTGATAATACTCATAAGTATAATCACTATAAGCTATAACAGAAAATGTCTGCCTACATGTGATAAAAACATTAAAATGATCTCTTCAGACATCACTATGATGTGCTTTGTTACCTCACTATGCTTTGTTGTGTTAAATATCGTTTCGGCTGTGTTAACAACATGCATAAGACATATCCACAATGATTACAAACATGGACCATCAAGGTATGCTCTCTATGAAGACAAGCAGTACTCCAACATGTATGTTGCTCAATCTGCATTTATTCTGCTGGCGCACATTAAAAAGGCCATCAACCTAATAGTCTTTATCTGCTCGGGGAAAATTTTCTATGGGGAATTCAATCTGGTATTCTGCTGTGGTAATAGTCCCAATTCTAAGACATACAGGTATGAAAGTAGTATCTATGCACCTGAAATCTCAACCACTGTAGCATATACTGGTTCAAAGGAGGAATATGACAGCAAGTCATTGGATGCACCTGAAGCACACTGGCATAGGAGATCTATTTCATCCAAAAGGGGTTCAATTGGAAATCATTCAACACATTCTCAGGTGGCTTTAATTGGTGGCCTAACAAGAAAGTTTCAAGAAAGTATGAAATCTGCTGCAATTCTCAGGAGGCAGAAGAGCAACGACACAGCATCCATGGAGTTTAATCCCCTTCAGTCCTCACAGGAATCCCTTAGTAACATACTTCCTGATGAGGGTTTTATTGGAGTTTTCCCCACTGACTCCTGCAGTGACACCTCCAGCCAGTCTGAACAGCATCTGTTTCCAATGGTGCCTGAACCTCATTCGCCATGTAATGTAGTTCAAGGAAATGTGGATGAAGTGGATGTCAACAAACAAGAAGCTGAAGATGCTGAAGAATCAAATGATAACAAAACAGTTGAGCATGAAAGTGGCGAGAACTGTGAAATAAATGATACCAAAAAAGAAGACACTTTCAAGACTTCAGAACCAGGTGAAAAAGACGCAGAAAAAGAAACAAAAAGTGACAGTATGCAAGAGAAGCAAGAACTCTCATCCCTTAGCACCAGTGAGACAGATCTATCCAGTACTTCACCAAAACAAAAGTCAGATCTGCTGAAAAATGAAGATCAGGAAGAGAAGACCTGGAGGGAATCTGGCATTGTATCTGACTCTGACAATGACAGTCAAAATGAAACAGTTTATGAACAGAATGGGGCTGAAGTACTGAGGAACAAACTTGAACGGAATGTGAGCTGGGCTTCACCTTTAGTAAAAGAGACCAGGAAGAAGTCAATAGAATTCACTGAAGAAATAACACGATTTTAATTTCAGCTATTTTGCCATTCAAATTTCAGATACTTTCATACCTCAAAAGTATGTGGAGAAAGTTGAATTACATGTAACTCTAGTTTTAACTCTGGGGCCAGTTTCACAAAAGTACTTAGCTCAGACTTAGACTCAAAATTAAAACTTCTGTCTTTAACTCAGGCTAAGTTTGTGACGTTAAACTTAACATACTTCTGAAAGTAGATAATTGTAAGCTTGGGCAAAGTCTTGGGCATAGTTAGTCCACCTAGGAGTGGGCTTAACTTATGTAAACAAAAACTTAAATATGGCCACCATACAGTTTTCTCCACTTCAAAATCTGAAATGCCTGAATATAAAGAATAAACATAGAATACCTCCCGAAGTTAGTCTTTGAAATTTTTTGCCAAACAGCATTTTCCAAAGATAAAATGTGTCAAACATATGGAATAATTCACCAGTAAAATATTATGACTTGAAATAGAGAGTCACATGATATAGAAAAATACTGTTGTTATTTGATAAGCTTGGGCTTAGCTAAATCCCTGTTTCTGAAATTTATTTAAGTCTAAGAACTTTTGTGTGAAACTCGCCCCTGGTATGTTAAATAATTTTGCACAATTTAACCATGTTAATTTGATTATTGAGGAGGCAGAAAAATACTTTAAAATTTAAGTTATTCAAGATAAAAGGGTACACGCATGTACTAAAGTAGAAGATTTTATTCATTATAGTGACATGCAAATAATGACAACTATAAAAATACAATATTAAAATAAAACTGAAAACAATTTGTCCAGCCATATTAGCTGTACATGTCACATGTCACCTTAAAAAAAGTTTGTGATGTAATAGTAAGCAACAGTAGCTTTAATAAAAAATATAAACACATGCTCTGGTTAGAATTACACTATTGGAAAGGGGTGGACGCTATTTATAAATCTGTACTGACATTTTAGGTGAATTTATGACAGTTTTACTGATCATAAATTTCAAACATTATGACATGTTTTGTTTTGAACTTGGAAATGCCATGCTACTAGAATTAATGGCTAAAGGTTTTATGAGTAATAATGACAAATGCTTTTCATAATTGTATTATACATGTATATAAAATAAAGTCACATGTAAAATAAATATTTTTTTTATTTATAGTGCAAGATAATTAACATGTCATTGGTTTTGTTTTGTGTTATGTGATTCTTTCATCTGACCAAGCTACATAATAGAATACACAAACTTTTCTCTGGGACAAATGCATAGGGACATTAAAAAAATCATTTTTACAATACATATAATAATTTTGGCCAATTTTGAATCTGGATATGTTTTTCGCATTGACATCTTTATGAATTTAAGTTCAGGCTATTTGTGTTATAAACAGTTCCAGTTAATGTCAGGATGAACAGGCATATAGAGTAAGAAATCTAAAATTCGCCAGGAATCTAAAATTCGCCACCTCTAAAACCTTAGTTAATTTTATGAAGAAAATGATGTTTTTGTCTAAAAATTGGTATTTTTCAGTTCAAAAGCCTTAATTTACTATACCGTCCACAAATCTCACCACAATTCATTTATTTTATTAGTATTTTGAACTATCACTATTTTCACATGTGGCAAATTTCAGATATGTGGCGAATTTTAGATTTCTTACTCTAATAGTTTATATTTAAAAAAAAATAAAGCAGTTTAAAGATTTTCTTGTTATAATTCTATGACAATGCAACTTCAATAGAATCAGTTCACTACAATAAGCAAATAATTGCAAAGTCTTATGAAAGGTATGGTAGAATTTAAGCCTAATGCATTAAAAACTGCAAACACCCCATTATTTCATGAAATATTTCAGTTTTCCAATTACAATTTTTATGAACTATCGCAGATATTACATTGAGGTTGTAGTGCTGTATAGTCTGACAACGTAGATTTCATATTCCAAAGAGGACTTCAAAGTACAGTGTAAATGCTCAAAGTTCAAATAAAACTAGAGATTGCGTCTCGACGCAGTGTATCCCCGGACGGGACATAGTTAAGGCATGAATATGTCGGTCCTGAGCCTGTTTCCTGGAGCACCAGGTCAGGATTCTCCATAGTACCAGATTACTCCCAAAAGCTAATCACTAGTTCTTTCACTTATATCTGTCTTTAAAAATTACATTTCATGGATCCAGAAGATCCATATAGTGATCTGGATCACTTCCAAAATTCAATAATTTCATCCTTTTACCTTTTCAGACATATTCTAAAAATCTCATCAAAATCCGTCCATAAGTTTTTTAGTTATCTTGTACACAAACACATCTGGCAGCCTGGATCCACATGATCCAGACAGTGATCCAGATTACTCCCAAAAACTAATCACTTGTTCTTTGTCCCATTTAAGACATTTCCTGAAAATTTCATAAAAATCCATCCATGACTTTTTGAGCTATTTGTCTTTAAAAATTACATTTCTTGGATCCAGAAGATCCAGATAGTGGTCCAGATCACTCGCAAAATTGAATCATTTCTTCCTTTTACCACTTCTTCCTTTTACCATTTGTAACATATCCTAAACATATCAAAGTCCATCCCAAGATTATGTGGCAGCCTGGATCCAGATGATCCAGACAGTGATCCAGATCACTCCAAAAATTTAATCACTTGTTCCTTGTACCATTTAGGCCATTTGCTGAAACAATCCATCCATAACTTTTTGCGGTATCTGTCTTTAAAAATTACATTTCATGGATCCAGAAGATCCATATAGTGATCCAGATCACTTCCAAAATTCAATTATTTCATCCTTTTACCTTTTCAGACATATCCTGAAAATTTCATCAAAATCCGTCCATAAGTTTTTGATTTATCTTGTACATAAACACATCTGGCAGCCTGGATCCAGATGATCCAGATCACTCTCAAAATCTAATCGCTTGTTCCTTGTCCCATTTAGGACATTTCCTGAAAATTTCATCAAAATCCACCCATGACTTTTTGAGCTATTTGTCTTTAAAATTATATTTCATGGATCCAGAAGATCCAGATAGTGGTCCAGATCACTCGCAAAATTGAATCATTTCTTCCTTTTACCACTTCTTCCTTTTACCATTTCTAACATATCCTAAAAATATCATCAAAATTCATCCTAAAATTCTGTTGCAGCCTGGATCCACATGATCCAGATCACTCCAAAAATGTAATCACTTGTTCCTTGTACCATTTAGGTCATTTGTTGAAAATGTCATCACAATCCATCCATAACTTTTTGAGGTATCTGTCTTTAAAAATTACATTTCATGGATCCAGAAGATCCATATAGTGATCCGGATCACTTCCAAAATTCAGCCATTTCATCCTTTTACCTTTTCAGACATATCCCGAAAATTTCATCAAAATCCATCCATAAGTTTTTCAGCTACATTGTACACAAACACATCTGGCAGCCTGGATCCAGATGATCCAGACAGTGATCCAGATCACTCCCAAAATCTAATCACTTGTTCCTTGCACCATTTAGGTCATTTGCTGAAAATGTCATCACAATCCGTCCATAACTTTTTGAGGTATCTGTCTTTAAAAATTACATTTCATGGATCCAGAAGATCCATATAGTGATCCGGATCACTCCCAAAATTTAATCATATCTTCCTTTTACCATTTTGGACATATCCTGAAAATTTTATCAAAATCCATCTGTCAGTTTTTGAGTTATCTTGTTCACAAACAAACAAATAGAGGGCCAAAAATGACCCTCGGTCAGGTACTTTGGCGGTCAGTGGATGACCTTAAATGAAGATCTGTAACCAGTAAGCCCGGATGGTAGAAGTCCATCATGTACTCAACCTCCAAAGCCATTTTCAATAGTTTCCATGCAATACAGTCAGCATTAAGTGTGAAAATATCTCCAAAAAGGCCAAAAATGACCCTCAGTCAGGTACTTTGGCGGTCAGTGGATGACCTTCAATGAAGAGCTTCAAGGTCAAATTTCTGCATGCTTACAGAGGACATATATATGTATTATATATACCAGCCATAGGATGATCTGACTTTCTGTATAGGAGAACTGGGCCAAAAAGTGAAAAAATGGCCAAAATCTGACCTTTAAGAGGCCACCAGTGACCTTGAGATTGAAGGTCAAGGTCACAAAACAATAGCGTTCGTGGCATTGCCCATATATACCCACATACCAAATTTGAAAGTTCTAACTAAAATATTTTTTAAGTTATCGTGTCCAAAAGGAAATCTCTGCGGCGGCGGCGGCAGCGTGACCGTACTGAATCCTAACTATCCCCGACTTTCGTCCGGGGATACAATAAAATGGTATACCAAGACCTTGCACTCACAAACCTCCAAAATTAATACTTTGGGCAAATTCAAATCAAAACCTGTAAACATTTGAATTTCTACTAACTACTAATATCTTTTGTTGACTTACCTTATCTGCCACATCTTTAATACCCATAGTTAATTGAACAAAATAAGTCTCTGGCAATGTTTTTTAATTTCTTTTCATGTTTTGTACTTCTTCATAAGAAAATATTCACCCAATGTGGTCAATTAAGGGATGAACCTGTCAAAAGATACAAATGATAAAATGTGAATCCTGACAAAAATTTCAAAAAAAGCAAGTGAGATTTTAACAGATAGTATCCTAACTTGTCACACAATAGAACTGATCTTTGAGAGGCATCATAACACCAAATCAAATATGATGTTTATACTTGAAGATATTAAATTTTAGCCAGTGCCAACACATTTTTATGAATTCCCTGCATAGCTTTGGTGGTCTCATTGAGGTAGTTACTGCTTCACCCTGAATATACAGAGCTTGTAAAATATACCATAATAAAGATTTTTTTTTTTTTTGCAATTAGAATTTTCTTTCTGTGCCATGCATGAAAAAAAGAATATTACATGTTGTTTTTCAAAAAATCACAATGACAAAAATAGAAGACAAACGGTGGTAAAAATGCTCATTTTTGTCTTAAAAACTTAAAAATTGATCACAATTTATATGAGATTCAGTCACTGGATTTAGCATTCTATCTTAAAAGTCAGGTCTTTTGACAAGGTCTATCAATAAGAACCTGTTACACACAATTATGTAAATACAGAAGTTGCTACATAGATACCCCATATGTAAAACAAAGTATATCTATTTAATCTGGCAACACCATTGATACTTGGAGGTAAAACAATCCTAATTTGTAGTACCCACTTGAATAAATTATCATTTGAACGAGTTGGGTCAGCCAGTAAAGATACAAATTTCTGTATTGATCATGACATCATTTGCAACAATCAAATTGAAGATATAATTCATACAGTTGACAACAACTCTTTAAAGATGACATAAACAAGCTTACAAATCACAAGTCAATCATGACTACAAACTGTTATTGAAAGGCCAAGAAGTAAAATTCAAAGATCAACAAATAAAAGATTAGTGTGATACCCACATAAATGTTACAAAATCACTAAACATGGGATAGAACAGAAAATAATCAAGCAGCAAAATATTTAGATTAAAGTAGCAAAGTACTGCATGAAATAATCTGATTCATGGGAAATTTTTTTCAAAAATATATCAATATACTGTAGATCATTTGTCACATTAAGCCTGGACCACTCTTGTGCAGTCATTGGGGCACTCCAAAGACTAATTTTCTCTTAGCTGCTAGAATTGTTACAAATTAGTGTAAATACACTCGGATAACTCCGGTACTCAGGAAACTCCATTGGCTCCCTATTCAGTTTCGCTCAGAGTTCAAACTGGCTACCCTGGTGTACAAGTTTATTCATACTGGTTTCCCTAAATATTTCGCTCCACATCTATCCACATACCGCACTACTTACAATACTAGATGCAGTCAGAGTGTTGCCAATTTCCTCAATGTACCAAAATTTCAACCTACAATTCACAAGTCCACTAAGCAGTTTGGCTTCAGTTTTGCCTTTGATGCTCCCACTGTTTGCAATTCACTTCCTTAAGACATCCGTGCATCACCCACTATTGCCTCTTTTAGAAAGAAGCTCAAGACCTATCTCTACACAAAGGCATATCCTCCTTAGCTAATTTTCTCTTATGGCTTCTCTGTGGTGCTGACCTATTTCTGTCCCTGGACTTTGAATTTGGATATTGCTATTTTCTTGTTGTGCCTTAGAGTCCACTACTCAGTGGAGATTAAGTCCTATAAAAGTTAAATTAGAATTAGAATTAGGAAACGATCACTCAACCCAACTTTCATAGTAAACATGAGATTGTAGCAGCCAAAAACTAACTTGTCACATCAGAAAGTTTAGTCTTAGCATGTTAGTCTCGAGATCTCAAGAGATAAATGCTTACTTAATGCAAAAGGTTTTTAAGCATGTTTAATATTTTTGACCAGTATCTACGATCACCTTGAGCAGGGGTATTAACTGTACCAAAATGTTTACATTTTGTCCACCATATGTCATTTTATATTTGTGTTCTCTTTAATTGATCAAATTTTCAGATGTCAAATATGGTTCAAGGAAAAGATTCTTAAATTGTTCTGCTCACTGAAATATTTATTATTTTTATGTTAGAGTAAGAAATCTAAAATTCGCCAGGAATCTAAAATTCGCCACCTCTAAAACCTTAGTTAATTTTATTTAAAAAATAATGTTTTGTCTTAAAATTGGTATTTTTCAGTTCAGAAAGCTTTAATTTACTATACATTGAACAAATCTCACCTCAATTCATTTATTTTATTAATATTTCCACATGTGGCGAATTTTAGATATGTGGTGAATTTTATGTTTCTTACTCTAGTTGGCTGGGCCAAAGGCTGCACTGTTTCAGTTTACACCTGTCGGTTTCCCCTGAATTTGAATACAATGCAACCATTATGACCCCAAACTGTAATGGACTGCATGGAAACACTTTGTGCTACATTTTGAAATGGACTATTCTGATCATTCAGCAACCTCCAGCAGCACCCATCAGAGTGTCCAAAATGTAAAACTTTCCAATTCTAAGTCAGGGTTGATATAAAATGGATTAAACCAGGCGTCGTATTCTACATCAATACTTAGATAAGGTGACCTTTGATCTAAGTAAGGGAAGGTTTTTCACTTAAGTTTTTTAGACTTTATTCACAAAACAAGAGTTAGGAATGTTCAGTTTCATAATTTTTTTACTTGAAATCTAAGAAATACTTAAAATCTAAGTTAGAAATGGTCTAAGTATTGTATACTGCCCCAGCTTTTGGTATACGAAGCTGCACTCAGTTCTCAGTACCTTGTAAGGACATTTTACGATACCAGGGGCCGTATTCTTCAAAAATACTTTGCTAAGGTCACCTTAGATCCAAGTTAGAAATGGTTTTCTACTTACCAAAGTATTACTTAGATTTTGTATTCAACAACCTGTACTTTAAGTATTACTTAGATTCTAAGTTAGGAAAACTTCATATACCGTACTTTATACTGTAACTGTAAACTTGGAAACCAGTATATCTAAGTTAGGAAGAGTCTTATTCCACAACAATTCTTACGTAAGGTGTCCTTTATTTTTTACTAATCATCTGCTATATTAAAATGGTGTAAAAGCTCATTATCTTGAAGGAAAATTCTATTTTTAATATTATGTCACAGTTTAATATAAATCAAACACAAGATTCCATGCAATAATTGCATATTTTAAAAACATTCTATCATCTAGGGTACCTCTGCACATACCTTGAAATCTAAGTAGAGGTCTAAGGTGACCTTAGAGTTAAAAATGGTGAAGAATACCATTTTGATCTAAGTTAGTAAAAGCTTGAGAAAAACTTAGAATCCAAGTTAGAAACAGTCTAAGTATTGTTGAAGAATACGGCCCCTCTAGTTGTAAACTTTTCTTGTGCCACGTTCAATTGTAAAGTGAACATTCAAAATCTGATAATAAATGAATGGTTAATAATTTCAATCTTAAAAATAAAACATACAATACAAACCTTTGTTATGAACCTTTTATATCCAATATTGTTCCAGAATTGGCACAATTTTCAAAGTATACTGAAATTTTATTAATATTAAATGTGCAAAAATATCCACTCTTCAATTCTTTACATAAATAATACAGTACACATATTATCCCCTTGTTAAAATTATAGATTGGAAATATTTACTTGGTAAACAAGATATTATGCCTGTACATAAAGTATGTTTGGAGAAGATCAATTCTTCTGGCAGACCATTTTTCTTTCAGTGTAAGGATTTCAGGATATTTGTTAAAGTAACCTATTGAGTCCTGTGTCCTGCTATAAGCATGTTTTATAGATCTGAAGACTGTTCCCCCATGACAACCGTCAACAAAAATCACGTTTCCTTAATGCAGGTTAAATAGGCTGAAACACCATAATCTGTTATCAAATAGTATAAATGACAAATCAATTGAATTCAGGTGACTGGGGGGATTTGATATGGACTTAATAAAGAGCGGGAAATAAGCACACATTTATCATGTTAAGTGGGCTCTTGTGTTAAATGGTCATAAAAAGAACACATTTTACTGTGTAACAAGTAAATGGTTGTTGAACTAGAAAATACACTGATAAAAATGTTTCCATTTCAGTTGTATTTTATCATCAAGACAAACAGGACTCACCATATGTTACATTGCTTAGATCACTTTTTGAAAATATATTACAAGACCCACCAGTTTGTAGGCTATTCTGCACAAGTGTTATTATTCAAGTAACCCACCATTCATGTCTTGCCAAATAAGGCTAAAGATCTATTGGTCTTGTCTCAGTCCTTTGGTGTTTATGTCTTCCATGGTGTAACATAAAATTTACTTTCTTCCAGACTATTGTAAATATCATGGGCACATACAGATGTGTTCCACATCTGTCAGAACACATACTAGTATTTAGTTCAGCATCTCCTTGGTGCAAACTTGCCTCTGCCCTCCAAACTCTGTTAGTTGACATATCTGAGTGTTGTATCTACTATAGTTTTCAATATCAGGCTAGCCTTGCCACAGGCGTTAATATGTATAGTATAGATATAAACTGTTTGATTGCATTTTAATTATTTTTAATTATGCACTCATGTATTTATTTAGCTTAGCTAGCTGAGGTGAACCTGTCTCCCAGACTAGACAGACATCTGATGTAGTTTGCAATATGGCAAAGATATTTTATGTTTGCACTATGGTTCAGACAGCCTGGAAGGCCAGGCCAATAACAGGCATGAAAATATGCTAGCAACTTTGTGAACTAACTAAAAAGAATTCATAAGGAGACCTTTTCTCTAGCTTGCAGCAAGGCATAGTATATGTATCTCACAGTTCAGAAAAGTAACGTGCACCCCAGAATGACACACTGGTTAAGGACGCATTAAAACATTAGCTGAAAAGTATAATTTAAAAACAAAAGAAAGACATTGAATTAAGTTTAGCCAAGCCGTCTCATAAATCCGCAAATGGTGAAGCTATGACATGAGATTAATTGGTCGTTTATATTATACACTGGGTATTCAACTGGAACTAAAAAGCACTTCTAGAGTGCAAACCCCAGCCAAGACAACCGAATATCCCCATATTATAATTACATTCAAGTAAACTGGTTTTTTCTTTAAATTTTAATCTTCATAATCTGATACCATGTATGACCATGGAAATACAGTTAAAGCAGGACTTTTTGAAAATTCAGGATTTGTTTGGAGATTTCCCAAATTCAAATAATTTCGTTCTTTTGTCAGTATCTACATGTGTTTAAAAATAATGAAGATCCCGTGATTACTTTTGATGTAGTGGTGAAAACACAAAGTAGACTTTCACCTTTTCTCTTTTGTGTCATATATGGGCACTGTATGACTTCTGGAGAAACGTCAGTCCAGACATTGTCATCCTTGACTCCCCTGGCAAGCTCTGCTAGCTCTGGAGGCCACTACACTTAGTTCTCCTTTAGTAACTTTTTAAAGTCTGCATCACAGTTGGTATGTACTAGTATTCTATGCCTAGAAATTTCTTTCAGATGACCTACAGTGACCTTGACCTTTTTCAAGGTCATATTACATTTATCTTTCAAAATTGTTTTCTTGGAAAGCACAAAAGGTCTTGGCTTTGAAATTTGGTAGGAGTGTTCTTGAGTTCTGAGTTATTGTATCCCAGATGAATGTCGGGGATACTTAGGATTCAGTACAGTCACGCGGCCGATGACGCCGCCACTGCGATGGCAACGCTTTTAAGATGTTCAAGTCTTAAAGATTGTGGGTGTTCCACAGACAAAACCCCTTCACGGATTTTCACCAAATTTTCAGGGTATGTTAACCTTAAGAGGATCTAGAGCTGATAAGGTTTTGGTGGGTATCTGGCTACCACTGGTGCCATGGTAACACTTTTAAGATTTTCAGGCCTTAAAGTTTGTGGGTGTTCCACAGCCTAAACCCCTGCACGGATTTTCACCAAATTTTTAGGATATGTTTACCCCAAGTGGTCTAGAGCTGATTAGGTTTTGAGGGGTTTCCAGCTACCACTGTTGCCAGGGCAACACTTTTAAGATTTTCAGGTCTTAGTTTGTGGGTGTTCCACAGCCTAAACCCCTGTATGGATTTTCACCAAATTTTCAGGATATCTTTACCCCAAGAGGATCTAGAGCTGATTAGGTTTTGGGGGGTATCCAGCAGCAACTGTTGCCATGGCAGCACTTTTAAAGTTTTCGGATCTTAAAGTTTGTTCTAAAATCTTTAATGTTTTCTGTAACCTAAAATATTTTAGCTAGCTTCATCAGATTTGCACAAAATGTAAATGGATAGGAAAGCTTGCCCAAAAGTAATTGTGTCCTTGTTTTAGAAACAAAATGGCAGCCACATCACATCTTTAATGCCAAATAGGAGGGTCGTCATATCAAAAAGGCCTTATATCTCCCTTATAATTGTTTCTTTGGCTTCAAAATATGGAAACTTCTTGTAAGAAATCATGGCCTGTGAATCTTTTGTAGAACATCTCGTGGGTTCTCTATACTTCTTACAACAGAAGTTGTTCCTAAGATTTTCCCAAATCTCAATGTTGTTGGCCATTTAGCTGTACCTGCGGGCTGGGGTTCTTGCCTGCCAAGGATGGCTATTTTTAGCCATGACCAAAATGAGTAAATGATATTTTTCTTCATAACTGTTAGAGTTATAATAATTTAATCAAATATGTTGTTTAGCTAATTTTTATGCACAGTGTCATGGCAAATTTCCAGAGCTGTAGGTCCATAGCTGACTGAGTAATAGCTACCTTGACAGTTCACCATTGAGTAAATCACTTATACCTGCAAACCTATTAAATTTAGAGGTTTTTTGTCAAATGTGTTGTTCATGTACTTTTAAATGTACTCTGTCATGGCAAATTTTCAGAGCTGTAGGTTCTTAGCTAACTGAGTATACGTAATAGCTACTTTGATAGTTCACCATTGAGTAAATCACTTATAGCTGGAAATCTGTTGCACCTATCCTTACCAAGGTTTCAAGATATCTTCCCGGCTATGAAATCTTTTCTGGCTAACATTTGGTCCAGTTTGTTCAATTTGGTTGGTTGCTATGGCAACGAATTTGAAAATCTGAGGTGACCAAACTTAAAGGAGCCTATATATCTCCCTTATTATTGGTTGTAGAGGTTTTGGATGTGAAGACAACTTCTAGGAAATCATGTGCCCCGAATCTTTTGCTGGTTTCAGATTTGACCTTGGACCCCTCCTTCAAGGTGAAATGTGGTTCTTCATACCTATAATGGCCTATATCTCCCTTGTTATTGGTCGTAGAGGTTTTGGATGTGAAGACAACCTGTAGGAAATCATGTGCCTCAAGTTTTTTGGTGAGCTCAGATTTGACCTTAGATCCCTCCTTCAAGGTTGAATGTGGTCCTTGATACCTCTAATGGTCTATATCTCCCTTATTATTGGTCGTAGAGGTTTTGGATGTGAAAACAAATCTTTTGGTGGGGTCACATTTGACATAATATTCTGTATGTCACGCTTGAACCATGTCCCGTCCGGGGATACACTGCGTTGAGACGCAATCTCTAGTTAGCATGCACTTGCTATTTCATTTGAGTAATTTTCTTCTAATTCTCATACAGTATCTCAAAAACAGACCAATAATAAAGGAATTTCAAGGAGGTTTTTGACCTGGTAGAGCTTTGCCAAGTCTACTTTGCGTCATATGTATAAAATTACTTTTTCCATATTTGGGCATCCCAGGGTCACATAACCCAAAAATCATTGTCCTAAGAAATAGCCAATGTCATATTTGGCCGTATCAGGGTCATGTGACTCCATAACTGATTTTTTAATTGATGATATCTTAAAACAGAGCGAGATAGATTTCAAACTCTGCTTAGTCTACTGTGTGAAAATTTTTCCATATTTGAACTTCCTTGGGTCATGTGTCATAAAAATTGATTTAAAAACAAATGGCCTCAAAATCAATCTTTTCCATGTTGGGCGTCCTTGAGTCATATGTCACAAATTAATATTTTAGAAAATGGCTTCAAAATCAGCTTTTTACACATTTGGGCCTCCTAATGTCCCAAATTATTTTTAAAGTGTCGCTGTGAGATATAGTGATTTCATTTAAGTCGATTTTAACCCACTAGGGCTCTGCCATGTCTACTGTATATCATATGTTGGGGAAAATCAACTTTTTTTTCAACATTTGGACATCCCATGATAAAAAATAGAGTGGCAACTGACCACAAAAGTTTTTCAAACAGTTAAAAAAAATCCCCATGCTATAAGGTGGACAATGGAGTTGAAAGAAGGACTTCAGAGGACCTATTCAGATTAAAGTACGAATGATGAGGACTTCAAAGTTGCAGACAGTTATCACTTAAAAGTGCTGAGGTTAGACTTGCTGCAGGTCTTTGTATCGGTATTCATCATTGACTTGAACAGATAAATTTAAATTGAAAACTTACAGGCGTTACTTGTACCACCAGCATTCTGGAGTAAGGGGCTATAATCTGTAAAAATACAATTGTTGAGTCTGGCTGTTTCTCCAAAAGTCATACAATACCCATATAGTACACAAAAGGCAAAATGACTTGGTGAAAGAGTATGCTGGGGTGGGACATGGGCTTTAGTGAATATGTTGCAATATATTCCAGTTGGGATCAGAATATATATTATGGACTTTCTAGATTCAGTTGGAAATCATTCAAATGGAATTATAGTATTTTACCAATTTCTACACCACATTCAAATCTAGTTACTTCTTTTGACAAAGTCATGGGTATTTATCATCTTAAAACCTTTATCCATACTTTGGTGAACACAACCTGCATAAATGCAGCCTCCATTACAGGCTATGTGGATGGCACAAGCAAGCCTTAGTTAGTTTTTTTTTTTGAGAAACTATCCCCAAACTCAAGGATGACTGTGGTATAGGGGACTCCTGGAAGTTTCCAATTCAAATTTAATTGGTCTTGTTAAGTCATGGATACAAATACAAAGACTTGGAGCAAGTCTAAACACAGAGGCAAAACCACTGAAAATTCAGTGAAATGGGGCATTTGAACATTCAGGATTTTTTATTATACACCAAAGGCGGTGTCTCTCCTATACATGCAGGGATATACTAGTATATTCTTGTATACTCAGGCGCCACTTACTGTGCATAAATCGTCAACATGATTTGTAATAAAATTCAGTAACTAAAAGTATGTTACAGGCTTTTACGGTTCACACCGTTATATATTGCAAAAAATGTATCACTTCTTCCTTTTGTCAGGTCCTACCGGTTTAAAAACTTAATATATAGACACACGTAATTTATTGGTTTTTGACTAATCGTAGTAATTTAATTGGAGTTTGTTGGTATTTTTGTAAAACATCTCACACTTTCAAAAGTAATCAGAACGTGGCTTGGACGGGTGCATTGTATCAAGTTTAAGTTGCATCCATGATGTGGGATTGTTTAGACATTCAGCTTGTTATCGAGTTTTATCAAATACAAATTATGACACCTAAGTTCTGTATATTTTGTTGTCATTATATTGTAAAAATGTGTTTCATTTTATTGTTTCTATTTCCATTGAAAAAAGGAGTTTATTCTCTGAATGAATTATATCTTTCACAGAACAGTGATGCATTACATACGACAGAATCAAAAGAAATTAAACTAGACAAAACATCGCAGAACCGATGCAAATATGTATCCACCGGAAAGACAACTCACCAAAGCCAGTGAACCATCGGTTAACCTTGAAGGAGGGGCCAAAGGTCAAATCTAACAACATCAGAAGATTCCCAGCCCACAATATCCTACAAGTTGGTTTCACATTGCAAACCTCTCAGATAGACAATAAGCGAGTTATAAGCACTTTTAAGTTAGGCTGTCCTCGTTTGACCTTGAAGGAGGGGCTCAAGATCAAATCTGACCAAATCAGAAGATTCCCAGCCCATGATTTCCTATAAGTTGGTTTCACATTGCAAACCTCTAGGACCTATAATAAGCGAGTTATAAGTACTTTTAAGTTTGACTATCCTTATTTGACCTTGAAGGAGGGACCCCAAGGTCAAATCTGAACACCTCAAAAGATTTTCAGCCCATGATTTCCTATAAGTTGGTTTCACATTGCAAACCTCTAGGACCTATAATAAGCGAGTTATAAGTACTTTTAAGTTTGACTATCCTTATTTGACCTTGAAGGAGGGACCCCAAGGTCAAATCTGAACACATCAAAAGATTTTCAGCCCATGATTTCCTATGAGTTCGTTTCACATTGCAAACCTCTAGGACCAATAATAAGCTAGTTATATAAGCACTTTTGAGTTTAGCTATCCTCGTTTGACCTTGAACAAGGGGTCCAATATCAAATCTGACTACATCAAAAGATTCCCAGCCCATGATTTCCTACAAGTTGGTTTGACATTGCAAACCTCTAGTACCAATAATAAGTGAGTTATAAGCACTTTTAAGTTTGGGTATCCATGTTTGACATTGAAGGAGGGGTCCAAGGTCAAATCTGACAACATCGGAAGATTCCTAACCCATGATTTCCTATAGGTTGGTTTCACATTGCAAACCTCTAGGACCAATAATAAGGGAGATATAGGCACTTTTAAAGTCTGCTATGTGGGGTACTTTGGCACACCATGGATGACCTTGAATTAAGAGATTCAAGGTCAAATATCTTCAAGGTTATAGAGGACATGTATATCTGTTATACAAGTCAGCTATGAAGAGATTCAACCTTCTACCTATGATAACCAGCCAGTAGAAAAAGGTACATAATTTTCAAAGAAATGCCCGCAGCGGCCATCTTGTTTTTCAGAATGAGGCTAATTTCAGTCCCAGAGAAGCCTACCTTCCAATGAAGATATCCTGCAAATTTGGTGAACCTAGCTGGTGTAATTTCCCTCTTAGAGCGTTAACGAATGCTACACCAAAGTATCCAAATATTCTAGTCATTTGACTCATTTCTGGGAGTACATTATAGTGACTTTGTGCCGCATGTATAAAACCAAAATTTTATCTTAATGATAAATGTAAATGTCTTAAAGCCCCTGGTCTATGTTTATATGCAAGCTGAAATACCAAGTGAAATTTATACTGAAAGGAAAAACTAAATTGGGAAACTGCAAATCTTGAATCTTTAACAGCTGTGTATGTCAAATTGTGTTTGTCCATATATTTATGTTAAACATCTCTTTAAAACTCTGGGAAAGGTCACAGTTTACAATTTAAGGTCATGTTATATTTCTCCCATATTCTGTGAGGGGTGGGGTGTCAGTGAAGAAAAGAAGATGGCTTAATGGGAAACTGCCCCACTAGCTGCGACCTGGTCCCACAGAAGCACCTAGTGAGCCCCAAATTTTATTACCAGCGAGCATTAATTATACTTGATAGAAAAATATGTAAGTTTAAGCGTGAAGCAGAAGTCAACAATATATATAATAGCTGTTTCAGGGAAGAGACCTAAACAGCCCAACCCCACTTATAAGATGACTGTGAGCTCACATATTTATGAGAAGAGATCCAACCAGACCCACGCATAAGCTGTTTCAGGGAAGAGACCCTTCCATCTCTCATACTTATAAGATGACTTTGAGTGACATAAACTAATCAGAGAAGAAAATAACCAGCCCCACTCAATAAGATGATCCAGTGAGCATCTAATCTATATCCGGATGAGACCCAGCCAGCCCCACCTCGCCTATTAAATAACTGAGGGCACATTAATCTATTCAGGGAAGAAACCTAACAGCCCCTTTCGATAGGACGACCAATTAAGCACCCAATCTCACCACTTATTAGATGACCCTTAGTGCACAACATCTATTAAAGGAATATACCCTATCTAGTCTATCTTTATTAGATGACCCAGTGAGCATAAAAACTGTTTCAGGGAAAACACACAACCAGACTCACACCTAAGCTATTTCAAGGAAGGGACCCAATCAGATATACTTGACCACCTGACCCATTGAGGGCACATGTTATTTCAGGATCAGAACAGCCCCACTTGACCAAGCTCATTAAAATACATTTTCCAAAAATAATTAGGGTTTTAGGGTTCAAGTCCCTGGGCAGTTAATAAGGCTGACGGGGAAGTGTCAGGAAAAAACTCAGGTCTCACCTGTATCTCAGAAACTGTAATGTTTAGGAAATTGATATTTGTAGGGACATTGTCTGTGATGTTGGTATGCAACCTCATAGTGTGATCTTGATTTAACTCTTCACCTAGTTGTAATGGAGATGATCTTTAAAAATTTGCCTGTGCTATCTTGGAAATCATAGGTTCAATTTTACCTACTTCAAAAAGCCTTAGTCAATATTTTAGAAATAAATGTACCTTAATTTGTGGTTGGTTGCAGTTATTTGGAGTGACAATTCAGAAAAAATATTCACACTTATTTGCATGGGTTGATGGTATATAAATAATGTTAAACGACCAATTTGACACCACCCAGTAAGTTATGGTTTTAAATTTTGGAATTTATTCTAATTGTTTGGGGTTAAAAATCCTAAAAAAATCACTATGTTTTTTAGAAGTTCAGTTGATCCACTGGACCCAACGTAGAGAGGTGCAGTTTTTATTTTTTTTTGTAATTGTTTTGGTTAAAAAAGTCTAAAAAATCCAGTGTCTTTTTATTAAATAATAAAATTTTGAAAAGTACAGTCAACCCACATGACCCAACCCATATCACTAATGTCCATTTTTGTATTTATTTATTTATTTTTTGGAGGGGGGGGGGGGGGGGGGGGGTTCTCGTTGAGAATTGGTTATGTAAATTATGAAAAATTCCAATTGGTCATGAGATATGTAGAAATATATGTCGGCTGATTTGATCTAGGATGACCCAACCCATTTTATGGAGGTTTGGTTCACAGTTCTTTTGATAGGGTGTTGTGCATTGTAATTTGGTTTATTGAGATTTGTTGTGGGAAAAGGTTGTGTGTTGGGGTATGTTTTGGTTTGTTTGCTTATTTTTTCAATGGGGTATTTCCCTAAGGCTTGGCTTGTTGGTATTGGGTTCGTTACTGCATTATATAGAAAGTGAGTTTTCCTAAATGCAGGTGCTCCACTGGGGCCAGCCTGTCGGTAACTAGGCAATTTTTTGAGAGTTGGGACCAATGTTTACAAGGTCGGTTGTAGTTTCTCAGTCTGTTGGGGAGAGTCGGTGAATTTTCAAACATGTTTGAAATTTCTACAACCATTGCCGACCCTAATTTCATCCACCTAGCAACAGGCGTGTCGGTTAACTTAACAGCCTGTTGGTTACACTTTCCAGCTAGTCGGTTAATCAAACAGGCCTGTCTGTAACAAGTATCTGGCTTGTCCCAAATATGAACTTCCCGACTGTACGTGATGATGAACAGACTGTGCGGGAAGTGTTACAGTACAGTCTGTAAATGTTCCCGACAGGCCTGTAAAGTTTCAAGGCTAGTCGGTAACTTTTACCGACTGAGTCCCAGAGTCGGGAAAATTTATAACTAAGAGGCCATAAACTGAAACAGACAAGCTGTAAACAACAACCAACAGGCTTGTAACACTAACAGACAAGTCGGGAACTGTAACCGACAGGCCGGCAATATTTTTGCTTCTTACGGCCTGTCGGTTTCCAATCCTGTGGGTATAAAAAGGCCAGTCGGCAGACAATCTGCGCATATTTGGGCTTTGACTTGTCGAGAGACAACTGGTGTGCAACTTTTATTTTAAGTTTTCATTTTGTTTTGCAAATTAGCTTAAGTTTGAGCTAGGCTGGACTGGCTGGGAGTGAAATCTGTTCTATGAGATTTATTTTTAAGTTTTGTTTTTTACAACAAGGTGTACAATTGTTTGATCAGCATGCCAAGGAGTAGAAGGAGAAAGATTGAAATACCAACTGACACTCAACCACAGTTTGAGTTAGGAGATACAGCTGAGGATATAGAGAGGGGAAAGGGGGAGAGACAGGAGGGGGATGAGAGAGAGGGGATAGAACAAGAGCAGAGGGACAGGGAGAGGATAGAGAGAGAAACGAGGGAAGAGAGCCAGGAAAGGGGAGAAAAGAGAGCGTGAACAAACACAGATACTGATGTAGAATCAACTCAATCCAGACAGAAGAAGGGGCAAATGAAGTCCATTTTCCTGAGTAATTCAGATGAAGAAGCCATCGTGGAGTTTGTTAAACAGCACAAGGAACTTTATGACAAGACCAACAACAGTTTCAAAGACAAGCAGAAGAAAGAAAGACTTTGGGAGTCACTTGCAGCTACCTGGAACTTGCCTGTCAAGACTGTGAAGAAGTGGATCGAGACTCAATGTACCAGATATGGCAAGCTCACTCAGACAAAGTCAGGAAAAGCAGCTGAGAAGAGCACAGAACAACAGACCTGGCTGAAGGACAGTTTCAGTTTTCTACAACATCACATCAGAAGGAAGGGAATTTCCAAGTTTTCCATGTTCAAGTCACCACAGAGACCTTCTGCAGCCACAGCTTCAGTTCCGGATACTTCACGAGTCACTGAATCTGAGATGGAAATCAGCATGGCATCAGATGTTACTCATCAGCCTTTGAGCACCAGTCCTAAGAGACAACAACCTACAATCGTGACCACCACTGCTGCAGATCCAGTCTTAGATCAGTTCCAGCAGATGAGGTCTTTGATTTCCACTTTTCTGGGTGCACGTCAGGATCCCACTCCAAGTCCAAGACAGTCATTCTGCAACTATCTCCACTCTGAGATTGAACACCTGGAGGAGCGAGACTTTGTAACCTTCAGGAATGAACATAGTGAAGAGGCAGGTCACAACAAGTCAACAGGTCACCACATTTCAACTTCCAGAAGCAACACAGGCCACATCAGGATGTGAATAAATACTCACCATACCGGATTCTCGACCAGTCTCCATTCCAGTTGTGCAGCCTACGCAGATATACACAACACAGCCTGCTTCAGTGATTGCCAAAGTACAGCAACCATCAAGGCCTTCATCAGTGTCAGCACAGCCAACATCTTACATAGTTGTGGATGACCAACAGCCTGGGACTTCCAGACAGCTGATTTTCAATCCACCTTCAGTTGCACCTTCACAACATGAGGAAACTCAACACAACACTTCTGGATTATCCGGTCTCTTTGGAGCTATTCCCAGTGTACTACAGTACCAGCAGATCACACCACAACCATTTTCACCCTCTCAACTTCAACCAGCTCCGTCATTAGTGCCATCTTCCACTCATCATGAACAGTCAAGACCTCCCAGCCAGTCTAGCCAGCAGAGTCAGCCCATTTCAGCAGATTAGCCTGCACAATTCACACCAACTAGCCCTTCTAAGGGCCACCCGAATCTTCCAAACGCAATTAATAAGCTGAGTGTCTATGCCCAAAAACAAAAAAGCACATCGTCCAACACTTACACTTCCCCAAATACATGAAAAAAATGTGTGAAAATGTGTGAATGAATGAGTGAATGTTGAACAAATACTAATACTAAGTTCCACCACAAAACAGAGAAAAAATTTTTTTTTTAAATTTAAAAAAGAATTGTCCACCAAAAATTCCAAGTAAAACCAATTCAAAAAAATAATTTTAAAACGAAACTTCCCCCAAAACAAATAACAAAGATCCAGACACAAACCCACGCCCCTCCCACCCAAAATCAAAATTGAAATGAACCTCAACATCCACACAAGTAACAGACGTGAGTAACAGAACATGAGTGACAATGGAGTGACTAACAGACTGACTAAAAAAATGGCTATACTGAGGTTGTCACCTTGTATAATTTTGTTTTGCAAATTTTATTTTATTTTTTGGACAAAAGTTTTTGGACAAAATTATTCATCAAAATTGTTTCTATTTGTGGTATTTGGGGGGCCAGAATTTATTTGAAAAATGGGGTAATTTTTTTTACTATTTGGCAGGTTATTTTTTTTTTTACATAAACCCAGGTCTTGTTGGTTTGGGATGTAAATTGCGGACCTGGGTTTAAATCTGTATGTGCTGACATTTAATTTTGTGAATTGAGTTTTGAAGGGACCTGTGTTTGTGATGGGAATTATTTTTGATGAAATTGAATTTGCATTAAATTGTTAGAAAAATGGGGTTATTTTTGCTTGAATAAAAGTATTATTGGGGTAGTCCTTAAAAAGGACTGATTATGTCCCTGTTCCCCCTGGTCTGCATGTGGTGGTTGTATGTCGTCGGCTGGAGTGGGTGGGCTGTCTGCTCCCCCTGATGGCTTCTCAGCATGTTATGTAGTATCACACATCTTAACACAATGTCTCTCACAACTTTTGGCCTCTGCTCCACGGTGGTCAACAGCACCCTGAATCTCCAGCACCAAATCAGTTCTCGACCACCCTCCTGCCCCTGGATATTCTGCAGTTGGCTATTCTCTCTTCTCTGGAGTCATCATCTACTGGATGGCTTGACCAGCCAAGGCCTAAGGGCAAAGGCATTGTCCCCCAGTAGGAAGTAGTGTAGATTTGGCCCCCAGGTCCAACTGGTTCAGGTGGTGGTAGTACCAAGGTTCCATTTTCAATTCTTCTTTTCAGTTTGTTGCAGTTGAAGATCAGAGCATAAGATGATGACCCACTGGCCCCCACATTGACCCACAGGAATTTGTAATCTGCATCGACTAAAGCCAAAAGTACCAGGGAGAAGTAGCCCTTGTAGTTGAAATATTCACTGCCAGACTTCTTGGGCTTCTTCATAGCAATGTGTTTTCCATCTAGTGCACCGACTGTATGGGGGACATTCCATCTGTTTCTAAATCTTTCTTCAATTTTCCTCCAGTTTTCAGGATCAGTGGGACACATCAAGTACTCATGTTGAAATTCTTTCAAAATGGCTTTGCAGACCTGGGGGACAAATTTGCAGATGGCCGTTCTTCAAACCCTCCAGTGGTATTGCAGTGAAGTGTAGCTTTCCCGTGTGGATAAGTGTCTCAATGTAACTGCCATTTTCAACCCAACTTCCACTGGCTTCCTGAAGTTGGTGCTTGGCTTCCTGAGATGGGGGTAATTCTTTCTTCAATCATACAAAAATGCTGGTTCCATTCTGGAGTGAAGTTTCTGTAGCCTGGTATGTCAGTTGTGATTAGTTCATCCAAGAGTGTTCTGTAGCAACCTCTCTCTTCCCTCTGCAGTATCCAAGGCATGACCAATGGATTCTGTGGCTTCCTTCTCCATGTGGGTGGTGGTGGGGGTGGTGATGCTGGCTGGGCAGGTGCTGGGTTCTGCTGTTTTCTGTGTCTTGAAATCATGATATATAATAATATATTTATCTCATTAAAAACAAAAGGACCCTCAAGTGATCAATCAGTTGCTCTTGATGTGTTCCTGTCATCTTTGAAGTGTGAAATGAGTGGCACATCACAGGAGAGGGGGGTTTTATATAATGTGATATAGATCCCGATTTGGGATCCCGACTATAGATACAGACCCACCAAAACAATCAGTCCTGTTGGGAAAGGTCTGGAACATGCTCCAGGCTTGTCTGTTTGTCTTTACGGCTTGTCTGTTTGTGATCCGGCTTGTATGTTAGGGTTTAATGCTTGTCGTACTACTTCTATGACTGGCCATGTAAAAAATGTCCCTGACCCTATGCTTGTCATGATGGCCATCACATCCTGTCTGTAACTGTACCGTCCTGTCGGAGATTTCATAAGATGAGGGTAGTGTACATGTTATGGTAATACTGTTATTGCATTAGTGTCAGGGGTATATGTGTCTGTGGGGGAGCTCAGATAATTGTATTTTACTGGTGAAGATTGTTTATATGGGGTCATATTTAAAACCTACATCGACTTAACAAAAGCTAAAAATTAATTTAAGGCCTTAAAATCAACTTTAAATCCTTAGTATGTAATTTTCATTGTAAAACTTTGATATTTTATTTATCTTTATCTTGTACATCTGTAATCTGTGCACAATCTTGCTAAGGTGGCCTTAATATTTCAATTTTATATGTTAACAATAACTTTATCTGATATTGCTGTTACTTTTGTTTTGATACCAATGGCCGTTTTGAAACGGCCGTGGCCGTTCAAAACCTCAGACAGGTTTCCATATGGTTTGGCCGTTTCGAAATGGCCAAATGAATCTTTTGGCCATTTCAAAACCATCATACTCCAGAAGGAGTCAACACATGTCAGGGTGTATAGTGAAAAACAAAAAGTTATGGAAAATATCAAAGTTATGAAACATTTATTAGATATAACATTTATAAACACATTGTAAAGGAAATATAGGACAGAGAAATTTAAGATAGAAAGAACCTTAGAAACATTTAGAACATGTTTAAACTGAACCAATGACAAATGTCTTATGTGATGCAATACTTAACCACATTGCCAATAACTTTCAGTATTCGTGAAACTTACACATTTATTTACACTGGTAACATGCAACCATAGGTGTTCCATTGCCGATTCCATGGCACAAACAATGAATTTCTATGGTAAATGTTGACATAATGCGCTTGTTTTGAACAATAACTTCAGCTGGAAATTGCATCCGTTGGCCCTTAGAAAAGCTATCCTGTAAGTGTTTTCCCACATCAAAGTAACAGAGTTGGCATGGATCTTTGCCATGAGCCAAGGATGTGGCAAATGCTGCCACATGTATGCCACAGCTGAAGGAGTCATGCTGCCCCTGGACATTCATGGTGTAGAGCAGGGGCTGAGCACCAGAGGGATGGCAAAAATGGGCAATATCTCGCATGAAAGTGGTTGTGAATGTTGTTCCAAGTAGAGAGTCATATAATGCAATTGTTCCATCTGGCATTCCTACTGAGCTCAGCATCACCCAGTGGCTAGAATCCTTGTTGAAAATCTAAATATAGTCACCAGTGGGAGTTTTCCAGGTATGGTTGATTTGTAAGATTGGATCTTGAAGTCCATCCAGGTTATTTATTTATTTATTTGGGGTTTTACGTCGCTTTCAACACTGTACAGGTCATATCACACCGGGTAGTTGGAAGGGCAGAGGAAGCCAGTGCATAGGGTTTGTTAGGGTTCTGTACTGTAAACTGCCGACCAACGGCAAGCAACTACCAGCTTTCCCTTTTGAGGCCGTGCCGGGAATCGAACCCCGGCCTCAGAGGTGGGAGGCGAGAGTGTTACCACTCTGCCACCGTGGCCCCTAAGTCCATCCAGGTAGGCATTTGTAAACTTTAGCAGCTCAGATACCCCTCTCATATGTAAATCGGTCAACCACTCCTTTTTCTCGATTGAGTGATTTGCAGTGATGTACTTCAGGTTAACCTCTGTCTGCAGGGTATCTTTGATGTTGCTGCAGGAATGGCTTGGGTGGCAGTTAGTAGTACATTGGTGGCCATTTTTGTGGCAAGTACATTGGTTATTCTTGCAATTGCCAGTGCAGTCACACTTTATCTTTATGAATTTATTGTGGGGATATTTCCTTCTGGTAGCCTCTCAGGGTAATTGGCTCATCCTTGATATTAGGGAATGGGTCACCATTAAAACTCATTAAGTCCCCCATGGAACTTGGACTTCAGCACCCCAAACTCAGTAGCTAGGATGTAGTAAACATCCTGTTCTCCCAAGGGGGCTATTATCTGGCAAGGAAGACTCTGCTGGTCTGTTGGCTGTTCTATCTAGCTTTGGAATACCCACTGTGACAGTATCCCCAATTTGGAAGGTTCTAATGTTTTGTCCATGCTTCTTATTATACACATTCGTCACCTTGGCTGCACTCTTGTGTGTGGCAATGAATGCTTCTTTTCGCCTCTTGGCTCTCTGGTCAGGTCGATATGTGGGAGCATTCCTCTTTCTTTTTATGCAAAGTGGGATAGCCAGTATCTCTGTGACAAAATCCGGATCATCTGTCATGACATTCAGCTCATTTGTGGTAACATCCATTATCTCTATGACAACATCCAGTTCATCTGTGGTGACATCCTACTCATCTATAGTGACATCCGGTACATCAGGAGAGGCATCTGGTACATCAGGGGAGACAGCAGGTACTTCTGTGGTGACATCTGCCACATCCATAGGTACATCTGGTACATCAGGAGAGACATCCGGTACCTGCCATTTTCTTTCTTAGTGCAGGCACTGGATGATATGATTCACCAACATTGACGTCAATGGATCTGCTGACTTCCTCTTCTGTCACTACACCTACCTGGGTGGTTGTCCCAAAATAAGTTCATATGGTGTAGTTCTGGTTGTGTCTAAAGTCTGCATATTTAAGGCAAACATAATTCGTCATAGCCAGGATACCCATAGGTAGGAAGATCAACAGATTTGGTCATCTTCTTCCATAATATCATCATCATCTGTGTGATGGGGTTTTCGCCTACAAGATGTGCAATTTTCACAATTTTGTTCTGCACTGTCCTGTTCCCACGCTCTACACATCCCTGTGACTGGGAATGTCTTGGATGGCCATTCAAAATATGGTATCACCACCCCAGTCTTCAAAGAGCCTGTGCAGAACTTTGTTGATAAACTCTCTACCATTGTCTGAATAGAAAATGTGGGGAAGCCCAAAATATGCAAAAACAAACTCCTGAATGGCCATTGACACTTCCTGAGCACACTTTGTCTTCAGAGGGAAAAGGACATGGTATTTCATGAAGTAATCCACCACATGGCCAATTTAATTGTAGCATTCATCATGAATTCGGAGAAAATCTATAAGGTCCAACTGAATTCTGGCTAGGAACTCCTTCTCAACAATAGGTTTCAGTGGTGGCTTGGTGGTTTGCTGACAAAAGAGCTGACAGATTGGGAATTGTTTCAGATGAAAGCGGATATAGCTTCTTGAAATGCCATAGTATTCCTTCTGAATCTTCTCCAGGACCTTGCATGCTCCAGAATGCAGCTCTTCATTGGATGTGTGCAGTTTGAACCACATCAAAAATGCTATCTTCACTCACCACTCTAAGTAACTGTTCTGAATTCTTAGCTGCAAGTAAAATACAAAAGTATAAATATGTGTGCAATAATTTATTCAATATTTATTTTATGTCATTGAACACATGTAATATTTATAAAGCTATAGGGGTATAACTGTAGAACACATGGTTTGTCCGCCTTTGATCTTTAGGATTACACCTCGTTATTATATTTCGCTTTTTATGCTGATTTATATGACTCTTTGGATTAGGCCTCATTGTCATATTTCACTTTTATCTTGATTTGTTTGACCCTTAAACACTTTTCCCTTTCATCACTGTCCCCAAGTAGAACAATAGCCCTGAATCCAATTAAGAAATCATGGCAACCATTGCAAAACAAATCAACAGCTAATAATACACATTATAGATGTAAGAGAAACAAACACAATCAAAGAGCAAAGATAATCTGATATATTTGGATTCTTTGGAACAAATGATATTTCTTGATGTGAGATATAAAGAAGAATGTAAAGACTTGTCAAATGAAAGAGGATAAGAAAAACGTCTGTTAAACTGATAAATTATCATGATATTCAAAATGAAGCTTTAAGAGTTAAATAGTACTTTAATTTACATTCTACAAAATTTTTATTCTGTTATGCAAAGTTTGGCTGATATCCGTTAAAAGTAGAAAGTGTACATATAATAAATAAAATAACTTCTAAAGCATAAAATAAATTGCTAAGTAAAATAATTATACCTCTTAAAATAAAGCTAATACATCTTTCAGTCCCAGGTCAGGCAATTAATCAATGTGTACCCTTTCAGTTTGGTGTGACTCTTAGGGACTTGCAAAACCTGAACAATATTGTCATACTCATTATTGAAACAATCTTTGATGTTTGACTACTACTTAATTTGGCAATTTCCTCCTGACCTTTCAATCTAAACATCTTTATGTTTCATCAAGTACTGTGAAACAATATCTGGATACTGAATAAAACCAGCGTTATATATAGTCATATGATTACATAATCCCTATCTTTTGTTCCTCGTGATTGCACAGCCAAAAATGAAGATCACAGGTTAATTGCAAACAGTTACTAAAGTAAAAACCTGCTCTGGAAATCCTTTCAAGTCAAAGGGCACAAATGAAAAATCATAAATTAATTGCTAACAGTTACTAAAGTAAATACCTCTCTGGAAATCCTTTCAAGTAAAAGGGTCCAAATGAAGATCATAGGTTAATTGCAAACAGTTATTAAAGCAAATACCTGTTCTAAAAATCCTTTCAAGTAAAAAGGCACAAAAGAAGATCACATGTTAATTGCAATCACTCACTACAGTTATTACCTGCTCTGGAATTCCTTGCAAGTCAAAGGATCCATGCATTTGAAGATCATAGCCTAACTGTAGCTACTCACTTCATTGATTACCTGCTCAGAAAATCTTTTCAAGTCAAAGGATACATTTGAAGATCATAAGTTAACTGTAGCTACTCGATTCAGTGTTTAACTGCTCAGTAAATCCAAAAACTGCTTAATTGCCTTTGCCAAAATCACTCTGATGAGTGAGGTTTTGAAACGGCGAAATAAACAACTTGATCGTTTCAATATCATGATTGTTTAGGTTTTGAAACAGCCAAATAAATAATTTAGCATTGCTGTTTTGAAACGGCTGAGGTTGTGAAACGGCCATGAATATTGCTGACCTGTTTTACATCTTATACTATTATTACTTATACTGGCGTTATGTTCTATTTTTTACTGCTTTATACATTTTGGGAGATCCTGTCCATTTGCCTCCTTCTAAATCTATCATAATTTTCATTATGAAATAATCAATGAAAAAATGACGCAGTGGGCTCATTAGATTTCTTGAAATTTTTGTTCCTGCCTTCACTGAACAAGCTTTTGGAAATTCTGTTACTAGAATACCTGCCGTTTCTTCAAGTCATATGACCAATGAAATCAAGGATGAACTTGATCTAGCAGAAAAGCCTGCTTCCTGACAATCACTAAATACTATATTTTCTGCCAATTTGTTGGTTTAGCTGATGGTCAGTCATTGACTAATTTATTGGGAAAAAACGTTGCTTTGGTTAAAGCTACAGAAAAAGAGAGAGGATCTATTGCAGACCATGGCCACCTGATTAAAAACTTGGTTGTCTAATATGACAGATCTAGAATGTAAGTTAAAAAGCTTAACCACGAGAACCTGAGTAAAGCTCTGTTATTAGGTTTTAGTAGTCAGCTGTTTAGTAGCCAGATCATCAATCAGTCCAATTTATATGGTGAAGAGAAACTGCCTGCAGACACTGACATGGGGCAATTGATCTCTTCTTCTGAGAGATCAATTTTCATCTGACCCTTGTCTGGGATTTAATATAAAGCACTCAGTCATTTGCTTGTCATTAATGTGAAGATCAAGATATCTAGATCTACTTACTATTGGAATCACTTCTTCATATTTTTTTCCACTGAGTGAAACGAAGACAGCATCTTTTAATTACAGCAGACAATAGATCTTCCTAGCTCCATATCTTTTGTAACAGTGAATGTGGTTTCCCTGATAAAATTAAGTAGATGTATATCAATACTTTGAAAGTTTTGTTTTAACTGCAGCTATTCCTCACACGTGGTAGCTTACACAGTTTAACTGGCTTCTGACATTGGTTGCACATTTTCTCTTTTTATTTTTTTTAAAGAAAATCGTGTTTTCATTTGAAGATAGCTCTCAATTTAACACCAATCAAGCAAGTATCCACAAGTAAGTATCCTATTTACTTTATCAGTACTGCCTACGTTGCAATGAAGTGTCCATTTTATTTTCATAAAAGCTAGTGTCCTGAGGTATCGAGTTTCCTGTAAAGTTGCTTATTACAGTATTTTCTTGTTTATTAGACATGTTTATTAAATAAAAACTTATACTTCAGTGTCTCTAGTTTTGTTTTAAAAATCTTATTTAAGCGAAAGAGACATGTAAAGTACAATACTACCTTAGTAATTTAAAACATGTTCTTGTTACCTAAAAATATAGATGACATCATGATATGACATCATGATCATGTGAATAAATCAACCAATCATATTCGACGTCTGTTTTTCTTTGCGAAAGAAAAATACTCTTGGTAAACAAACAAAGGCTTATCAACTCTGATACTATATATTTCAAAGGATTCAAGCAGATTTCATCATTTCTACTATATATACAAGCATGGAGTCTCATTTTGATGAATATGAACACTGGAACTTTGATCACGAGAAGTACATTTTCTCTGGACGAAGTGGCAAGCAGAGGACTAAAAAAGAAAGCAGTCAAAACACCAACCGCTTTGACCCCCAGGGACACACAAGAAAGACACTGATGAAGCTCATGAACAACCATCACAACAATTCTACACCGAGGAAAAGTCAGCGGTGAAACAATGGTATGTTGAGAAGAAAAATTTAAGGCAATAGTTTGCACCAACTTCATTTTTTCCATGTCAAGTTTTGTACGTAGATAGATACGTGTCATGTGACCTTTCTTTTCTATTCAAACTATATTATTGGTGACATATATCCTTCATTTGATGCATTTTATCTAAGGAAAAGTGCTGTTCTGAAATGGAAAACCTTGTTACCACATATAAACTTCCAAAGACTGCTTTAGTGAGATGTTCTGTATAATTAAGCGTCCCGCGAGGGGCTCCATAATTTTGCCTACCTATAGCGTCTTTACTAGTGGATGGAATTTCTTCAAACTTGGCACATATATTTAGTAGCCCTGGGAAAATTTTCTGAATTTGGTGCCATGACATTTCAACCAATGAGAGAAGTCACGTGACCAAAAACAGGATTTTGTTGTCCGGATGATAACTTAAGAAGCGTTTAAAATATTCGCCTGAAATTTGATAGATGGATGCAAGGTATAACGATCTGGAAATGATTAGATTTTGGTAGACTTCCATTAAAAAATGGCGAATTAATTAAGCATTAAAATTTTTATTAAGGAGGAAAATACAAATCCCTTAATAACTTCTAAACCGTGCGAGATAGAGTGATTTCGACAAAATTTTTAGAGCGATTTCGGTGAAATTTTTGGCCCACAGGGTATTTATGCAAGATACTCTGCTCAATTCTCAAAATTTTTCCTCTTTCTATTTTGAATTTTCAAATTTTTGACAAAAATGGTAAAACTTAAAATTGCTTGTATCTCCTAAACCGTGCGAGATAGAGTGATTTCGGCGAACTTTTTGATCCAGAGGGTATATATGCAACATACTCTGCTCAATTCTCAAAAATTTTTCCTCTGTCTAAAAGTGGCGGCCATTTTAAATTTTCGAATTTTTGACAAAAATGGTAAAACTTAAAATTGCTTGTATCTCCTAAACTGTGCGAGATAGAGCGATTTCAGTGAAATGTTTGGCCCACAGGGTATATATGCAAGATACTCTACTCAATTCTCAAAAATTTTTCCTCTGTCTAAAAGTGGCGGCCATTTTGAATTTTCGAATTTTTGACAAAAATGGTAAAACTTAAAATAGCTTGTATCTCCTAAACCGTGCGAGATAGAGCGATTTCAGCGAAATGTTTGGCCCACAGGGTATATATGCAAGATACTCTACTCTATTTTCAAAAATTTTTCCTCTTTCCAAAAATGCCGGCCATTTTGAATTTTCGCATTTTTGACAAAAATGGTAAAACTTAAAATTGCTTGTATCTCCTAAACCGTGCAAGATAGAGCGATTTCGGCAAAATTTTTGGTCCACTGGGTGTATATGCAAGATACTTTGCTCAATTTTCAAAAAATTTTTCCTCTTTCCAAAAATGCCGGCCATTTTCAATTTTCGAAATTTTTGACAAAAATGGTAAAACTTAAAATTGCTTGTATCTCCTAAGCAATTTTAAATTTTCCAATTTTTTTTCGAAATAATTTAGATTGACAGGGTATCTAGGCAAGATCTTCTTTCTATTATAAGCAGCCAACACCATCTTTCTTTTGGGACGCTTTGTTTTTGCATCCGGTGGATACTATGGATTTGACTTCATTACGCCGCCTCCACCACCGCCGCCGCCGCAGTGTGTAGAGAGATTTCACCGTTACCGCTCTAACGAAAAAAATATTATAGCTAGCCTTCTCAAATTTGCAGGATATATTCATAGCCATAAAATCTTGCCTGGGAATATTTTTGGCCTCATTTTGAAAAACAAGATGGCCGCCACGGGCGTTTTTCGACTTTAAACAAGGACTTTTGGTGGCCCTCTAGAGCAAAGGGTATTATAGATAGAGATCTCAAATTCGCAGGATATGTTCCTCATTATAACATCTTGACTGGGAATATTTTTGGCCTCATTTTGAAAAAAGATGGCCGCCACAGGCGTTTCTTTGTCAGTCATGAAAAGTGCTTATATCTCCCTTATTATTGGTCCTAGAGGTTTGGGATGGTAAACCAACCTATAGGAAATCATGGGCTGGGAATCTTTTGGTGTGGTCAGATTTGACCTTGGACCCCTCCTTCAAGGTCAAACGAGGATAGCCAAACTTAAAAGTGCTTATAACTCGCTTATTATTGGTCCTAGAGGTTTGGGATGGTACACCAACCTATAGGAAATCATGGGCTGGGAATCTTTTGGTGTGGTTGGATTTGACCTTGGACCCCTCCTTCAAGGTCAAACGAGGATAGCCAAACTTAAAAGTGCTTATAACTCGCTTATTATTGGTCCTAGAGTTTTGGGATGGTAAACCAACCTATAGGACATCATGGGCTGGGAATCTTTTGGTGTGGTTGGATTTGACCTTGGACCCCTCCTTCAAGGTCAAACGAGCATAGCCAAACTTAAAAGTGCTTATAATTCGCTTATTATTGGTCCTAGAGGTTTGGGATGGTAAACCAACCTGTAGGAAATCATGGGCTGGGAATCTTTTGGTGTGGTCGGATTTGACCTTGGACCCCTCCTTCAAGGTCAAACGAGCACAGCCAAACTTAAAAGTGCTTATAACTCGCTTATTATTGGTCCTAGAGGTTTGGGATGGTAAACCAACCTATTGGAACTCATGGGCTGGGAATCTTTTGGTGTGGTCGGATTTGACCTTGGACCCCTCCTTCAAGGTCAAACGAGCACAGCCAAACTTAAAAGTGCTTATAACTCGCTTATTATTGGTCCTAGAGGTTTGGGATGGTAAACCAACCTATAGGAAATCATGGTCTGGGAATCTTTTGGTGTGGTCGGATTTGACCTTGGACCCCTCCTTCAAGGTCAAACGAGGATAGCCAAACTTAAAAGCGCTTATAACTCGCTTATTATTGGTCCTAGAGGTTTGGGATGGTAAACCAACCTATAGGAAATCATGGGCCGGGAATCTTTTGGTGTGGTCGGATTTGACCTTGGACCCCTCCTTCAAGGTCAAACGAGGATAGCCAAACTTAAAAGTGCTTAAACTCGCTTATTATTGGTCCTAGAGGTTTGGGATGGTAAACTAACCTATAGGAAATCATGGGCTGGGAATCTTTTGGTGTGGTCGGATTTGACCTTGGACCCCTCCTTCAAGGTCAAATGGGGATAGCCAAACTTAAAAGTGCTTATAACTCGCTTATTATTGGTCCTAGAGGTTTGAGATGGTAAACCAACCTATAGGAAATCATGGGCTGGGAGTCTTTTGGTGTGGTCGGATTTGACCTTGGACGCCTCCTTCAAGGTCAAACAAGCATAGCCAAACTTAAAAGTGCTTATAACTCGCTTATTATCGGTCCTAGAGGTTTAGGATGGTAAACCAACCTATAGGAAATCATGAGCTGGGAATCTTTTGGTGCGGTCGGATTTGACCTTGGACCCCTCCTTCAAGGTCAAATGAGGATAGCCCAACTGAAAAGTGCTTATAACTCGCTTATTATTATATCCCCAGACGAAAGTCGGGGATATATTGGATTCAGGTCCGTCGCGCCGCCGCCGCCGTAGAAATTTCCTTGTGGACGCGATAACTCAAAAACAAATTAATATTTTTTTTTCAAACTTGGTACACATGTTAAGGGTGCCCAAAGGAAGATCCCTATTTTAAGGTGACCTTAAACTCCCAGTAAAAAAGAACTTATGGCCACCTTAAGGTCAGAAATTGTACTTTTGGCCACTTAGAGCCCTGTAGGTCACAAACTATGATGCTCAGCTGGCTGAAATTTTACCTGACAACACATTAATATGTTCTTAGTACATGTGCCGAAAATCATGACTTTAAGTTGAGGAGAAAATTGTGTTTGAGGCCCATAAATACCCCCACTTAGGGATTTTTTGTTATACTTTTCACATATTTTGCCCTATAATTTGGAAGTGATAATTCTGATGAGTCTCAAACTGCGCTAGGTATAACTTTGATATGTAATCCTTGTCTGTAGAAAATTTTAGAAAATTTTTAGTACTGTAACATGATTCCTTGAAATTTTTCAGGTGCCTGACAGGATGGACATAATTGGAATACAGGACAGGAAGCGTCTTTGGACAACGATACAAGAATGAAGACAAGTGTCAATGCTATCTGGACTGTTGCGCATAAGCTTTCTGCAATGGTTTATGCATGCATGTATTATGTCATTTCTGGGAGATTCATCTTCTTTGGAGATGGCCAATATAAAGAATAGAACAGAATGGACTTGACTGTTGAGGTGAAGGCAGTTTGAATGTTGAAATATGCTATAGTGTTAACGTTTGTTATGTGCACCTTTTGATAAAAAGTATCTACATTCACATAAATGGGTTGATAATTCACTCATTTTTGGTAAAATCTATCAGTATTTTGAGCTCACATTTGGCAATCTTCAGAATTGATAAATTTGATTATTGTATTTTTTGGGGGGTCCATTCAAATTGATCACAATGAATTACTCTTCTCACTTGGCTGGGTGGGGCTTCTACCCTACCTGCCCTGCCAGTGCTACGGATGATCAAATTCAGTTGTTTCAACTTCTTGGGCAATTGAAAATCCCTTGCATAACACGAGAATACCTTCCCAAATTTATCAGAACTTTTGTGTGTGGCAAGTATCCCAAAAATATAGTCTTGAAGGATCGAAAAGGTGTATTTTATTATTTGATCATCCCAGAAGACGAGGAAATTAATTTGAAAAAACTTAAGATCCTTTTGAATGCTCACAGAAATTTTTCCTTTGCTTCACAATCTGAACTATCTGAGATATATTTAGGTAAGAAGGGCAGTGTTTCTCCCTTTGGTTTGGTCTCAAAACCCAAACATTGTGTAAAGGTTTTTATGGACCAGTCATTGACAAAACCTGAAAATTATTTACATTTTCATCCTTTGACATCTGATATATCTCTGCTTGTCGGCTTTAAAATGCTTGTAAAATTTTTGGAGTTTTGTGATGTGAAATTAAATATCATAGATGTACCATTTACAAGTGGATGTTGAATTGGCTTATGCTTAGGAAAGTTTAAAGTTCACAAGTTGATCTGTGTCTGTTGTAACAGAGATTGTGTTTTTTGACATTTAATGATTTTATGCTAAAGGTTTTGAAAGTTGGTTGCACTGTTGGCTGAAGGTTAGTTGAAATAAAAAATGTAGCATATTTGATTTTTTTATTTTATAAAATATATGATTTTTTATCACAAATAACGAAAAACAATATGTGATATTTTATCAAAAATGACAAAAAGAACTGGCAATTTTTACCCGATTCTTTAATGACCAATCATTCTGCTCATATAGGCTAAGGATATGAAGGTTTATTATCTCCCGCCCGGCTCGCCGGCGGGAGATTATAATTTGCACCATATGTGTGCGTGCGTGTGTCACGTAGTTTCCTCTGAAACTACTACAGTTACACATTTTTGGTAAATTAGTTGTCCTAATGAGTTTTTTTGCTCTTCAATATTTTTTGGGTTTGGTGAACTTTGGCCTACTTGTGAGTGAGTAATAGCACTTTTAGCTAATATATTTATATGGCTTATAACTCTCAAACTATTGCATTTACAGTATTTTGTTGCAATATGTTGTTCAGCTACTTTGTCCACAGCTACAACATGGTCAGTAGTTTGGAAGTGTATCTCGATAGCTAAGCGAGTAATAACTACTTTGTCAATTTTTAATGATAACCATAATGAGTAAATGGCTTATATCTTCAAAAGTATTGCAGCTACACAATTTTGTTCCAATATGTTGTTCAGCTACTATCTCCACAGCTACAACATGGTCAGTAGTTTGGAAGTGTATCTCCATAGCTAAGTGAGTAATAGCTACTTTGTCAAATTTTTATGATAACCATAATGAGTAAATGGCTTATATCTTCAAAAGTATTGCAGCTACACGATTTCTCTCAAATATGTTGTTCATCTAATTTTTTGTGAACTGTAACATATTTAAGTTTCACACCTGTTGCTCAATGTACAAGTGAGTAATGGCTTCTTTATTGCTACTTTTACTGAAAATGTCAAAAATCAAAAATATCTCGCAAACTGTAAGAGATAGAGCAATTTCGAGCGAATTTTTGACCCACAGGGTAGTACAAGAGTGTCCTATGCTAAGTGGAAAAAGGTTTGGTGAACTTTGGCCTACTTTTGAGTGAGTAATAGCACTTTTATCTAATATAATTATATGACTTATATCTGTCAAACTATTGCATTTACAGTATTTTGTTCCAATATGTTGTTCAGCTATTTTCTCCACAGCTACAACATGGTCAGCGGTTTGGAAGTGTATCTCCATAGCTAAGTGAGTAATAGCTACTTGGTCAATTTGGAATGATAACCATAATGAGTAAATGGCTTATATCTTCAAAAGTATTGCAGCTACACATTTTCTCTTTAATATCTTGTTCATGTACTTTTTTGTGAACTGTAACATATTTAAGTTTTACAACTGTTGCTCGATGTACAAGTGAGTAATGGCTACTTTGTTGCTACTTTTAGTGAAAATGTGAAAAATCACAAATATCTCGAAAACCGTAAGAGATAGAGCGATTTTGAGCAAATTTTTGACCCACAGGGTGGTACAAGAGTCTCCTGTCAAATGGGGGAAAATTTCAATTTTCGCCACTTTTGGCGGCCGTCTTGGATTTTCGCAGAAAATGGAAAAGTGTCAATATCTCGAAAACCGTAAGAGTTAGAGCGATTTCGAGCGAAATTTTAACCCATAGGGTGGTACAAGAGTGTCCTGTGGAAAGGGGAAAAATTTCAATTTTCGCCACTTTCGGCGGCCATCTTGGATTTTCGCGGGAAATGGAAAAGTGTCAATATCTCGAAAACTGTAAGAGATAGAGCGATTTCGAGCAAATTTTTTGACCCACAGGGTGGTCCAAGAGTCTCCTGTGCAAAGGAGGGAAATTTCAATTTTCGCCACTTTTGGCGGCCATCTTGGATTTTTGCAGAAAATGAAAAAGAGTCAATATCTCGAAAACCGTAAGAGATAAAGCGATTTCAAGCGAATTTTTGACCCACAGGGTGGTACAAGAGTCTCCTTTGCAAAGGGGTGAAATTTCAATTTTCGCCACTTTCGGCGGCCATCTTGGATTTTTGCGGAAAATGAGAAAGTGTCAATATCTGGAAAAACCGTAAGAGATAGAGCGATTTCGAGCGAAATTTTAACCCGTAGGGTGGTACAAGAGTGTCCTGTGGAAAGGGGAAAAATTTCAATTTTCGCCACTTTCGGCGGCCATCTTGGATTTTCGCGGGCAATGGAAAAGTGTCAATATCTCGAAAACTGTAAGAGATAGAGCGATTTCGAGCAAATTTTTTGACCCACAGGGTGGTACAAGAGTCTCCTGTGCAAAGGAGGGAAATTTCAATTTTCGCCACTTTTGGCGGCCATCTTGGATTTTTGCGGAAAATGAAAAAGAGTCAATATCTCGAAAACCGTAAGAGATAAAGCGATTTCAAGCGAATTTTTGACCCACAGGGTGGTACAAGAGTCTCCTTTGCAAAGGGGTGAAATTTCAATTTTCGCCACTTTCGGCGGCCATCTTGGATTTTTGCGGAAAATGAGAAAGTGTCAATATCTGGAAAAACCGTAAGAGATAGAGCGATTTTGAGCGAATTTTTGACCCCACAGGATGGTACAACAGTGTCCTATGCAAAGGGGAAAATTTTCAATTTAGTATTTCTTCCCCTGCGGTACTCTGCAGGAGATACATACTGCGGCAGTGGTCTTGTTACATTTTGTCATGTTCAGGTGGTTTTCAGACAAAGGGAAACTGAATTTTGGAAAGATTGACCTCATTCTCATTTGAAACAGGATGAAAGTACTGGATCATTTTTATCCCAAAGCCCTTGAGGGCTATCGGGGTATTTTTTTCATCCATGGCGTCTGAAAGTTTGTCAAGGCTGTATCTCAGAAACCATAAAGTATAGGAAGTGAAACTTGGTAGGAACATTGGCTAGGGGGTGTAGGTGTGCAATGTCATGGTAGGACACATTGATTGCACATTGCTGTAGTGACCTTGAGTTTGAGAATTTTGTCCAGGTTTTATCTCCGCAACCATAAGGTTTAGGCAGTTGATGCATGGTAGGGACATTGGTTAGGGGTGTAGGTATGCAACGTCATGGTGTGACATTGATTTGACCTTGGACCTTGCTGTAGTGCACTTGACCTTTATAATCTTGTCCGGACTATATCTCAACAAGAGGAGAGTGCCCGTGAATGGGCACTGTGTCAGCTGACTGAGTGCTTTTGATTTGTGAAGGTAATAATGAGAGGAAAGCATAATTATCAGGGAAAGTGCTGTACAGAAGTACAGTAAATGGTTATTGAACAGCATGAACCTGACAGAAGGACAAAAAAGTTGTGGCCTGCAAATGGTATTATGAAGGAAAGTAACAGGGTAACTGTTTAAGTGTAAAGAGTAGGGATGGGTCGGTAGGTCCGGTATCTCGGTATCGAGAGCATTTTACTGAAATACCGTGATGAGATTTTACAACCGCCACTTTGCTTGTCAACACATATAATGAAGGAAGAGTTAAAATATTAGAAACATACACAAAATCTGAAGAAATTATAAGCTTTTATACCATATTTTCGTCCATTTACACACTTTTATAAGCGATACATTGAGCAGAACTGCCATGTTTTGGTTTCGACACATTATAACGTCAATTTCGCTTGTCAACTCATATATATGAAGGAAAACTTAAAATATTGGAAAGAAACCAGAAATATGAAGACATTATAAGTTTTTATCACATATTTTGTGTATTTATGATCTTTTATTGCGATGTCGTTGAGGAAACGTCCATGTTTGTTTGGGGTGAACTAAAACGCGGAGTCCCGAATTCGGTACGGTTTTGCATTGGCGACCTCCCGATGTACATATTTCTCATACCGACCCATCCCTAGTAAAGAGTAGGTTAAAACATATTTAAGAAATACTGCAAATGCAGTATCCTCGTACGACCTTGAAGAAGGGGTCCAAGGTCAAATCCAACCACACAAAAATATTCCCAGCCCATGATTTCCTATAGGTTGGTTTACCATCCCAAACCTGTAGGACCAATAATAAGCGAGTTATAAGCACTTTTAAGTGTCGCTATATTTGTTTGACCTTGAAGAAGGGGTCCAAGGTCAAATCGGACATCAACAGATTCCCAGCCTATGATTTCCTATATGTCTACCATCCCAATAATAAGGGAGATCTAAGCACTTTTCATGACTGACAAAGAAACACCAGTGGCGGCTATCTTGTTTTTCAAAATGAGCCCAAAAATATTCCCAGTCAAGATTTTATAATGAGGAACATATCCTGCGAATTTGAGATCTCTACTTATAATACCCTTTGCTCTAGAATGCCAACAAAAGTCCTTGTTTAAAGTCGAATAAACATCCCTGGCGGCCATCTTGTTTTTGAAAATGAGGCCAAAATAACATTTTATGGTTATTAATATATTCTGCAAACTTAAGAAGGCTAGCTATAATATTTTTTTCATTAAAGCGGTAATGGTGAAATCTCTCTACACACTGCGGCTATCCAGTGGATACAATGATTTACTCAATAGTGAGAACCTGAAAGTAGCTATTGCTCAGCTATGTCATGACATAGAGGTCTGCAATTTCACTATGATATAACTGACCAAAAATTATGTGAATAACATTAAAAAAAATACTCTAAATGTAATAGTTTTCAAGTTACAACTGATTTACTCAACAGTGATAAACTCAAAGTAGCTATTACTCAGCTATGCAATGAGCTACAGGTCTGAAATTTTACTATGTTACAGCTGACCCCAAAATAGGTGAATAACATATTGAAACAAAATACTCTAAATGCAATAGTTTTCAAGTTACAAGTGATTTTACTCAAGATAGTAGTTACTGAAAAGCCCAAAAGTAGCTATTACTCACTTAGCTATTGAAACAGACACCCAAGTTACTCACCATGTTGTAGCTATGAAAAAAGTAGCTGAATAACATATTGTAGCAAAATGCTCTAAATGCAACACTTTTCAAGTTATAAGTGATTTAAGTGATTTAGTGCATGATTTCATGAATTATTAAAAATTATTAAAAAAATTTATTAAAAAAAAAAGTAAGACAGATCCAGGTCTCATACTCACACAAGAGAATCTACCTCTGGCCTAGTACATATATGCAAGATATGAGAGAAATCCTTGCAATAGTCACTGAGAAAATTGTGATAAAGTTTTGAAATTTTCACACTTTTGGTGGGGGTACCTCCCTTGTAATGTCTCTAGCAAACAGACGAACTGACAGATTTGCATGCCTTGAACAATTTTTCATCCTCGATAGATAAGGTATCTTTTAAAAAAACAGCATGTCTCTAGGCCTTGTAGTTTTGGAGAAGAAGTTGTTCACGCAGACGCGGATGCAGACGCGGACGCCCACGACGCAGAGTGACGACATAAAAACTGTAAAGTGTAGAAAGTTGAAACTTGGTAGGGACATTTGTTAGGGTTGAAGGTGTGCAACATCATGGTGTTACCTTGATTACACTTTTAACCTTGCTGCAGTGACCTTGACCTTTAACTTATTGTCGGGGCTATATCTCAGAAACCGGGATATTTGTTGGGAGATGTGGATGTACCATGTCATGGTGTCACCTTGATTTTGGGCTGGGAATCTTTTGATGTGGTCACATTTGGCCTTGGACCCCTCCTTCAAGGTCAAATGAGGACAGCCAAACTTAAAAGTGCTTACAACTCAACTTATTTGTTTTCACGTAAGTTCGACTGATCACCGCCGCCGGATTATGGTCTCCCTTGAATAACTTCTTGGGCTTTCAAATTTTTCTTTCCTTCTTATCTTTCTTTAAAATTACAGAGGTGGGAAAAATTTTTGGGATACTTTGCACAGACCTTAAGCTTTACTTAAGGTAACCTTAAGCATTTTTCAAAAACACCTTGTCATCGCGTTTCGGAAAAAACCACACACACCTGTGCTATAAAATTTGTCAGGTACATTCTAGACCTATATCCGCAGGTCGGAAAGGATTTTCTCATCATCGGACCACAGATGGCTGAATGGGAGGCGTTTTATTTTCGTAAATTTTTTAAAATGGGTACTTGGCCTGTATCTCAAAAACGGTCAGGATTTCGGCGTTTTGTTGGAATAACTTATTCAGCTACTTTTGATCATCTTTCACATACTGAAGTTTTAGCCCTGTATCTCCAATCTTAAGGTCACCGTAATGTCAAAAAGGGGGTTTTAGCCCTCCAGTTCACTTAGTTTTTACCCCACAGCCCTTAAGGGCTGTCGGGGTATTGTTTTCACCCATGGTGTCCGGATGGGCGGGCGGATGGGCGGGCGGGTGGGTGGGTGGGCGGGCGACGGTAAATAGTTTGTCCGGGCTGTATCTCAGAAATCGTAAGGTGTAGGAAGTTGATACTTGGTAGGGACATTGGTTAGGGGATGTAGGTGTGCAACGTCATGGTCTGACCTTGATTTGACCTTTGACCTTGCCGTAGTGACCTTGAGTTCGAAAATCTTGTCCGGGCTGTATCTCGGAAACCGTAAGGTGTAGGAAGTTGATACTTGGTAGGGACATTGGTTAGGGGGTGTAGTTGTGCAACGTCATGGTCTGACCTTGATTTGACCTTTGACCTTGCCGTAGTGACCTTGACCTATAAAATCTTGTCCGGGCTATATCTCAGAAACCGTAAGGTGTAGGAAGTTGATACTTGGTAGGGATATTGGTTAGGGGGTGTAGGTCTGCAACATCATGGTCTGACCTTGATTTGACCTTTGACCTTGCCGTAGTGGCCTTGACCTATAAAATTTTGTCCGGGCTATATCTCGGAAACCGTAAGGTGTAGAAAGTTGATATTTGGTAGGGACATTTGCTAGGGGGTGTAGGTGTGCAGTGTCATGGTCTGACCTTGATTTGACCTTTGACCTTGTCGTAGTGGCCTTAACCTATAAAATCTTGTCCGGGCTATATCTCAGAAACCGTAAGGTGTAGGAAGTTGATACTTGGTAGGGATATTGGTTAGGGGGTGTAGGTGTGCAATGTCATGGTCTGACCTTGATTTGACCTTGCCGTAGTGACCTTGACCTATAAAATGTTGTCCGGGCTATATCTCGGAAACCATAAGGTGTAGGAAGTTGGTACTTGGTAGGGACATTGGTTAGGATGTGTAGGTGTGCAACGTCATGGTCTGACCAGGATTTGACCTTTGACCTTGCCGTAGTGACCTTGAGTTATAAAATCTTGTCCGGGCTATATCTCGGAAACCGTAAGGTGTAGGAAGTTGATACTTGGTAGGGACATTGGTTAGGGGATGTAGTTGTGCAACGTCATGATCTGACCTTGATTTGACCTTTGACCTTGGCGTAGTGACCTTGACCTATAAAATCTTGTCCGGGCTATATCTTGGAAACCGTAAGGTTGAGGAAGTTGATACTTGCTAGGGACATTGGTTAGGGGCTATAGGTGTGTATTATCATGGTGTCACCTTAATTTGACCTTTGACCTTGTCGTAGTGACCTTGACCTATAAAATCTTGTTGCACCTTTGGGTCTCTCTTTTGATGCAGATTAAGCACTGTTAAAGTCATATTAGAATTTATTAAGAATTTTACTTTCATAACTTCCCATTGTAAGAGATAGAATTTCATCAAGTGAGCCACAGATTTTGCTCCAACACCACACATAAGCATTCATTAAATGTATTACCACTTCTGTATGCATGGTAATATTCCCACCATCTAAACCATAATTCGGGCCTTGCAGATGTAGATAAAGAGGGTTGAATTTTAGTTTGCTGATTAGTGCTGTCATCTTGTTATTGAATTATCTTGTTTTAATACTTCATCTTTATATGCATGATCTTTTTTTTAAACATTATTTCTCCATTTAAACATTGTTTGGACCTTTATATAACTGACAGTGCTCTGAAAGTATCCTGAAGTTTGTACTGATACAGTACTTCTGTATCTCATGGTGTTGAAAATATTTCCCTAGGCTGTGGGGTACGGGCATCTTTGATGCTATTTTTCACTTTTTTCAACCAAACTTGGCATATATATTAAGATTTACCAAAGGATTATCCTGACTTTATGGTGACCTTAAACTGTTAATATAATTGGAGCCATGCCCCCCCCCCAAAAAAGTCATAAAATTTGGAATAAGGTAAAGCCATTTGGCCCCTTTCTTTTTCCATATCTAACGTATATTGATATTGAAGTAGATCAGAAGAAGACTCTTACTACCTTATGATTTAAATATTAATGATGTTATGGCCATCTTATACTTAAAATGTAGGTTTTTAGCCCTAAGCTCAGTTAATGTTTAATTTTTTAAAATAATACTTGGCACATTTTTAAAGGTTGGCGGAAAGGGACATTCTCATTTTATGGTCACCTTAAAGTCACAATATGAATGAAGTTATGGTCACCTTACAGTAAAAAAAGGACGTTTTCAGCCTCCAGCTATCTTACTGTTCAAATGACCTTTAGCTAGACTTTATGCACTTATAAACTTATAAAGGGTGACAGAAGGGACATTCTTATTTTATGGTCACCCCAAAGTCCCAACATGAATGAAGTTATGGCCATCTTGCAGTGAAAATATAGAGTAATTACTCTCCGGCTATCATATAGTTCAGCTGACCACAGTAAAAATTTTGCAAACTTATTAAAGATGAAAATAGGGACATTATTTTCTTTCCACCTTGGAGTTCCAATACAAGTACCAGTCATTGCCAAAATGAGGGTTTTCAGCTCCCAACCGACTTGCTGTTCAGTGACATCAGTTCAACTTGACACATTGATTAAGTTTAAGGAAGACTTTTAATGACCTTTTTCCTTAAAATTTCTGTTTTTATGTCAGCTGACTTGTTAGATTTATTTAATTTCAAACCAGACATGCTGTTTTTTTTAAAGATACCTTATCTATTGAGGATGCTAAATCGTAAAGTCCATGCAGATCTGTCTGTTCCCCAGAGCCATTACAAGGGAGGTACCCCCACCCAAAGTGTGAAAATTTCAACACTTGATCACAATTTTCTCATTCACTATTGAACGGATTTTTTTCCTATCTTGCATATATGTACTAGAGCACTAGTCGATTCCCTTGTGTGTCAGACCTGGATCTTTCTTAATTATTTTTTTATGAATTTTTAAAATTTTCAATGCATTAAAATTCATGAAATCATGCACTAAGTCACTTATAACTTGAAAAGTATTGCATTTAGAGCATTTTGTTAAAATATGTTATTCAGCTACTTTTTCCATAGTTACAATATGGGGAATAACTTGGGTGTCTATCCCAATAAGTAAGTGAGTAATAGCTACTTTTTGACTTTTCAGGATCTTCCATGATGAGTAAAATCACTTGTAACTTAAAAAATATTGAATATACAGAATTTCGTTTAAATATGTTATTCAGCTACTTTTGGGTCAGCTATAACACAGTAAAATTTCAGACCTGTAGCTCATTGCATAGCCAAGTAATAGCTACCTTGAGGTTATCACTGTGAGTAAATCAGTTGTAACTTGAAAACTATTGCATTTAGAGTATTTTGTTTGAATATGTTATTCACCTATTTTTTTCGTCAGCTATAACGTAGTAAAATCGCAGACCTATAGTTCATTACATAGCTGAGCAATAGCTATTTTCAGGTTCTCACTGTTGAGTAAATCTGTTGTAACTTGAAAACTATTGCATTTACAGTATTTTGTTTAAATATTTTGTTCACCTACTTTTGACTCAGTTATGACATAGTGAAATAACAGACATGTAGCTCACAGCATAGCTGAGTAATAGCTACTTTGAGATTTACACTGTTGAGTAAATCAGTTGTATCTTGAAAACTATTGCATTTAGAGAATTTTGTTTAAATATGTTATTCATCTACTTTTGAATCAGCTATATAACATAGTAAAATTGTAGACCTGTAGCTCATTGAATAGCTGAGCAATAGCTACTTTCAGGTTCTCACTGTTGAGTAAATCAGTTGTACCTTGAAAACTATTACATTTACAGTATTTTGTTTACATATGTTGTTCCCCTACTTTTGGGTCAGCTATAACATAGTAAAATTGCAGACCTATAGTTCATTGCATATCTGAGCTACAGCTACTTTCAGAGTATCTCTGTTGAGTAAATCAGCTGTAACTAGACAACTATTGTATTTTGTAGGTCTGTATTTTGTTTAAATATGTTGTTCACCTACTTTTGTGTCAGCTATAACATAGTAAGATTCCAGACATGTAGCTCATGGCATAGCTGAGTAATAGCTACTTTCAAGTTCCAACTGTTTAGTAAATCAGTTATAACGTCAAAACTATCGCTTTTAGAGAATATTGTTTAAACATGTTATTTACCTACTTATTGGTCAGCTATAAAATTACAGACCTATAGCTCATTGTATAGCTGAGCAATAGCTACTTTTAGGTTCTCAGTGTTGAGTTAATCAGTTGTAACTCAAAAAATATTGCATTTAGAGTATTTTGTTTAAATATGTTGTTAATCTACTTTTGGGTCAGCTATAATATAGTAAGATTGCAGACATGTAGCTCATGGCATAGCTGCGCAAGAGCTACTTTCAGGTTCTCACTGTTGACTTGAAAACTATTCCATTTGTAGTATTTTAAATATGTTCTTTACGTACACATGGGTCAGCTATAACATAGTAAAATTGCAGACCTGTAGCTCATTGTAACTTTTCTTTTTTTCACTTCTATTCTGAAACTCAAAGCACACAGTCAGCTGACACAGAGCCCGTTCACGGGCACTGATCGCTTGTTTGACATTAAGGTGACCTTAACTTCGCCGATTGCCGATACAGGGCTAAAACTTTGGCATGTGAAAGATCATCAAAAAGTAGCTGAATAAGTTATTCTAACAAAACGCCGAAATCCTGATCATTTTTGAGAGACCAAGTACCCATTTTAAAAAAAATTACGAAAATAAAATGCCTCCCATACAGGCATCTATGGACTGATTGATCAGAAAATCCTTTCCTTTCAACCGGCAGATTTAGGTTTAGAATGTTCCTGATAAATTTTATAGCACAGGTGTGTGTAGTTTTTCCGAAACTCAATGAAAGGGTGTTTTTTGAGAAATGCTTAAGGTTACCTTAAGTAAAGCTCAAGGTCTCCGCTCCAGTCTAATTCTCCAGGGGCCGGTTTCATGAAAGGACTTAAGTCTGGTCTCAGGCTCAAATCTGAGACTTTGGGCTCAAATGTTGTAAATATTTTGCTGAGTCTGTGGACTCAGACTCAAAGCATTTCACAAACAGGCTCAACTTGAGATTTGGCTCAGTTATGGGCTCAATTTTGAGCCCACCAAGGAGGTGTCCAAAGTTTGTCATCCAAATACTTGTGTATAAAGCCATATAATTTGCATGAAAATGAATTTGTTGAATCTTGAAATATTATATTTTTATTTTGCTTACTAATTATATCCCCAGACGAAAGTCGGGGATATATTGGATTCAGGTCCGTCGCGCCGCCGCCGCCGTAGAAATTTCCTTGTGGACGCGATAACTCAAAAACAAATTAATATTTTTTTTTCAAACTTGGTACACATGTTAAGGGTGCCCAAAGGAAGATCCCTATTTTAAGGTGACCTTAAACTCCCAGTAAAAAAGAACTTATGGCCACCTTAAGGTCAGAAATTGGACTTTTGGCCACTTAGAGCCTTGTAGGTCACAAACTATGATGCTCAGCTGGCTGAAATTTTACCTGACAACACATTAATATGTTCTTAGTACATGTGCCGAAAATCACGACTTTAAGTTGAGGAGAAAATTGTGTTTGAGGCCCATAAATACCCCCACTTAGGGATTTTTTGCTATACTTTTCATATATTTTGCCCTATAATTTGGAAGTGGTAATTCTGATGAGTCTCAAACTGCGCTAGGTATAACTTTGATATGTAATCCTTGTCTGTAGAAAATTTTAGGGCTGTAGGTTTACCCAAAGGGGTCGACTTAAGGTCTCAAAAGTGCCCACAGAGACCCAATTTATGCACTTTTTGCCACTTTCAAGCACTGTAGCTTTCAAACTATGTCTCTCATCTAAGTTAAATATAATCTGGGAATATATCTATGTGTTTTCTTATATGTGCCCCAACATTTGGCCCTTTAATAGACAGTTAACCTGTGTATCAGGACCATAAACACCCACCCGAGTGACCCTTATAAGACATTTTTCACATCTTTTTCCCTGTAACTTGGAAATGGTAAGTCTGAGAAGTTTCAAACTGTATTAGATATATATTCTGTGTGTAATCTTAGTATGTAACAGATTTTAAGTCTGAAGCTTTAATTTTGAAGGTCAAATTGAGGTCTCTAAAAGGCTCCCAAAGACCCAATATTTGGACTTTTTGCTACTTTTAAGCCCTGTGACTGTCAAACTATGTGACTGATAGAGCTCAAATCCTATCTGGGAAGATATTAGTATGTTATTTTTATATGTGCCAAAAATTAAGGCTTTAAGAAGACATTTAACCTGTGTATGAGACCATAAATCCCCACCCGAGTGACCATTTTTAGACATTTTTCACATATTTTTCCCTGTAACTTGGAAATGGTAAGTCTAAGAAGTTTCAAACTGTATTAGATGTATATTCTATGTGTAATCTTAGTATGTGACAAATTTTAAGTCTGAAGCTTTAATTTAAAGGCCACATTTAGGTCTCTAGAAGGCCCCATAAAGACCCAGTATTTGGACTTTTTGCCAATTTTAAGGCCTGTGACTGTTAAACTATGTGACTGATAGAGCTGAAATCTCATCTGGGAATACATTATTATGTTCTTTTTACATGTGCCAAAAATCAAGGCTTCAAGTAGACATTTAACCTGTGTATGAGGACCTTAAACACCCACCTGAGTGACACTTTTAAGACATTTTTCACATATTGTGCTCTGTAACTTGGAAATGGTAAGTCTGAGAAGTTTCAAACTTTATTAGATACATATTCTATTTGAAAGCCACATCGACTTTGGACTTTTTACCACCTTTAAGCCCTGTGACTGTTAAACTATGTGATTGATGGAGCTGAAATCCCATCTGGGAATACATTATTATGTCCTTTTTACATGTGCCGAAAATCAAGGTTTTTAGTAGACATTTAACCTGTGTATGAGGGCCATAGACACTCGCCCAAGTGCCTTTTTTGACATTTTTTCCGTATTTTGCCCTGTTATTTGGAAATGCTTAGTGTGACAAGTCTTAAACTGTATTATATATAATTTTTGTTTGTTATGTATGTCCCCCAAAAAGTTTCAGATCTGTAGTTTAATTGCTAAGGTCTCTTTAACAATTGTAAAATGCCCACAGAAACCCAATTTATGGACATTATGCCACTTTAAAGCCCAGTAACTGTCAAACTATGTGGGTTATAGAGCTGAAATCTTTGAATTTTTCAAAGGAAATGCCTGTCTATTTAAATTTTGATTATTAATAATGTTATGGCTATCTTAGTCTTTTAAGAACTTATTTTTGTGTGTTATACCTCTGCTTGCTGAGTTTTTAACTTTTTAAAATGAAACTGGTTAAACATATTCAAGTAGACAAAATGGACACTTTAAGTGAGCTTTAAGTCCCAATATTAATGAAATTATATCCTTATGTAGTAAAACTAGGGGATTTTTAACCCTCAACTAGCCCAGTTTTATTCAACTTGCCTCAGTTAATTTTGGCACAGCTCCTACAGTTATGAACTCATTTCAGTTGATAATCACATACTTAAAATTCTCAATTCTTTTTGTATTTGAGTACCCCTTTTATATAGATTGTTTGTTTACCATTTATCCCCACCTCTGGGACCTCCAGCTATATTGAGTGACACTAAATAAACAAAGGTATTTAATGATATCAGATGAGAAACAAAGAACTCGATGGGGTTGCAGATCTTGTGTAATAGTGAGAGAGGTGTGGAGAAGGGGAGAGGGGTGGGGGTGGGAGGTAGTGGGCTTCATTACATATAACACAAAGGGGAGTCAGAACTGAGATTGTGTCACATATTTAGGTTGCATATATATGGACCACATATATAGGTATAGAGGAAATGAATAACTGAAAACAATTTGCAAATTCTAAAAATAATATAATAAAATAATAATATAAATAATTTTTTTTTAAATAATATTTTATTTGTGAACAAATATAGAAACAGATATGCGCTTTTGGGATTATGAATTTTAGAATGGACATTGAATCATCAATCATTTAAATACTTTGAAGGAAGATTGAAAAGTATGATGAGTTGAGTTAAAATAATATTTTATTTGTCAACAAATATAGAAACAGATATGCTCTTTTGGGATTATTATTTTAGAATGGACATTCAATCATCAATCATTTAAATACTTTGAAAATAGGTTTAGAGTTATCATTGCAGGAAGATTGAAAATATAATTTGAGTTATGTATTCGGTGTCTGGGGATACACCATCTTCCTTGGGAAGATATAAACAGAGTAGATTGATGTGCTGAAGTTCATATAATAATGGGTAATTATGTTTTAAAAAATTCCCGATCAAAACCTGTGGCGTGAGTGATGACCTGTCTGGGGATATGTTGGCGCCGAGTTGGCCCAATCTAGTTACAACTACATATTCAATATTCATAATAAGAAAAGTCAATTGAATTGACATGCTTTATTGATCGTTGTCAAGTGAATAGTTACAAGAGGGGAATCAAAGCTTGACTCGGTCTCAGTTGTGTCTCAAACAATTGGCTTGTTACCAATAATATTATATCAATTTTTTTCATGTGTTATCAGCGTTAATGCAATTTAAATCGATATTGACCATGAAATAAATGCACTTGCATAAAAAAACAAACCAAGGAAGTGTCTTAAATGAAATTTAAAAGTTGAGACTATGACTTGAGACCAGTCTCAGCTGATCCACCTTTTGTGAAATCCATTTGAGCCAAAAACTCAGCCGAGACAAAAGTCTCAGATTTGAGACCCAGACTCAGCCCAAAACTGGGGGGGGGGGGGGGGGGGGGGGGGGGGGGGGGGGGGGGGCAAAGGAATCAATTGTATTATGGATCAAAATAAATTCCATATCTATGTCCCACAGCAGCAGGTTTGAGCGCCATGAATAACGAGCAAAGTGTGCATAAAAAAAATTGAAGATATAGTACATTTAAAGACCACCAGGCAAAAATCTGATGAAAAGTGCTGTATGTTCCCTGTCAACTTCTGAAGCTGTGGACAAGCTTTCCAACACACAAGTGTCACAGTCTCATCTTTTGACCAAATGGGGCAACTTATTATTGCCCACATGTTATGGGTCTCATTCATGTAGTCTGAAAAGATTACTTTCAGGCCACTTTCTTGCAACACAAGTATTGGGTATAGTTTTCGAGTCAATGTTTCATCAAGGGGTTAACTTGGAGTTTGAAGTTTCAAAATCATAAATATATGTGCCATATTAAAATTTTTTGAGATTAAAGAGGATTTTTCTTTCACTGCAGGTCTGATGTATCAACAGAGGTCAAGTTATATTATGACCTTTGATTGGCCATAAATTAACACATACACAAACACTAAGTTAGTTTTATTGATATATAACATCTGAACGAGGAGTATGACAAAAATCATGATAAATGGTGTTGAAGTTTTCAACAGAAGCTGTAACATACAATTATAAATGTGTGTTCATACACATAGCATAACAAACAAGCACTACATTGCTTTTAGTCATTACAAAAATCATTCTAAATGCAAAAATACAAACAAAAATAAAATGTTTAACTGTTGAACATCCTTACAGCATGAACACTTTCCTAGGAAGACATAATTAATTCTAATACTGACTTTTATTGTACGCTTTACAATACACCTATTTTCAATTGGCATTGACTAAACACAGTTTTTACTACATCTAATTTGTACAACTCATTACAGGAAAACCATACTGATGAAACCCTTTCAAAAGTATTCCCCCTACAGAAGGTGTGCATTAATACTGAAGTGTGTCAGCAGTTTAAGTCAACAATAGATAAGTACTTCATAGGTGATCAAAGACACCAAAAAAAAAAAAAAAAAAAAAAAAAAAAAATTAAGGACCAAGAAATACAATTGCCACTCAAGACTGCATGTTTAAGTACAGTAGAACCTCTATTATATGACCCTATTGTGGGTCATATAACAATCGGAAAATAGAAGGGTTAAAATAACAGGTTTAAATAGAGTTGGGAGAGTGGGTCTGAGGAGAAATAATTGAAAATTTGGGTAATTGAGGGTCAGATAAAAGAGATTCTACTGTATTTAGGCCCACTTAATGTATAGTGTGATGCATGTATTGGTAAAAAACATCTGTTGTTTACTTCTGTTGTTGGACCACTAGCTGTTATTGCCATGCAAGATGTGACTGATCATTGTGGACCAAGACTGATATGAAGAGATAATTTACATGTTTTTTTTTAACCCTGACAAATGACGTACCAATAGCTTCAGAAGACTAGTGTGATTTTATGAACCCATGAATACTTCCAAAGTGCAAACTAATAGTTCTCACTGGATGGTATGATATTTTTCATGAATCATTATTGATCCAAATCAAATTTGTAAACTTTGATATAAATTCAAATTTATTACTTTACAGCTTCCAATATCGAACAGGGTTTTTATGTTAATACAAATAGAGTAAGAAATCTAAAATTTGCCACATATCTGAAATTCGCCACATGTGAAAATACTAATAAAATAAATGAATTGTGGTGAGATTTGTTTACTGTATAGTAAATTGAGGCTTTTTGAACTGAAAAATACCAATTTGTAGACAAACTCATCATTTTCTTCATAAAATTAACTAAGGTTTTAGAGGTGGCGAATTTTAGATTCCTGGCGAATTTTAGATTTCTTACTCTAATACAAATACGAACCTCTTCTCTCAATACTTCAGAAAAAAAAAAATCTTAAACGATGCCTTGTCTCTATAAAAACACTTGCCAAATAAACAGCTGAATACATGTATTTCTACATAAACATTGTAGTATTTACAGTTAATAAAATTTCACCAGGGCAAGAAAACCACTGAAGGTTTGGTTTCTCTGGATATGACGAAACGTCATTAATATCTCAAGAATCAGAAATTAAGAATACTCGGAATATTATTGAGTCCATCACATTCAGCAATATTTTCACATGGTATATAAAGGGACAGGGCAGTTTCACTGCAACTATAATTTATTCTGAAGTACTGTGACAATTCCAGCTTCTCTTTGAAATACAAATGGCCTACAAGACAAAAGAAGTCTCAATAGCATTTAACTACACAGCTAGACTCTGGAAATCCAATGGTTTTATTGAAATGTGTTAATAACAATATAATATCCTGACACAGTTCAAATTGTACTAAATCCTATTATTTGGATAAGCAATGAAAGATGATTAAAGTAGAATCAACACAGGTTATAAAATTGAAAATGACAAATTAGCTTTGGAATGAATATTCAGAATGACGCTTCAATACTCCGAAATGCAAGGGGCTTTTGTTGAGATAGTTCTCCCAAGGCAGTTTTAACAAGAAAAAGGTTTTTGCTAACAAAAACGAGTGGCCCAGATGGAGACTTGAGTTAATAAAGCTGTAGTAGCTGTGGTATGAGACTGTACGAAGGTAAGCTTTACTGTGCTTTGTATCTGATGGGAAAGTGGATTATCTAGATTATCTAAAAACTGTATCAGTTGCAGTATTAAACTGTAAGCAGCATAACGGCATGCACAGCTAGACTTGATAAAGCTCAGTGAGAGCAAACCTTTCCATTTTCTTTCAGTTTCTTTTTTTTTTTTTGCAAGACAGAATATATACACACATTGCACACATATTCTCCTCTTTGTTTGAATGGGGTGGGGTGGGGTGGGGGGTGGGGGTGGGGGGTGAGACTTACAACACACACACACATAATCTCACTTCCCCATCTCACTCCCCCCATCCCCCATACACAGAGGAAATTCTTTTCTCCCATGCATTTTTATTTGAGTGAGGGGAGTGGGGAAGGGGCAGATCTGTGCAGACAAAGACTGCCTCTTCCTCACTCCTATCACTGAAATATAATGCAGGTGAGAAAAAGATTATTTACTGCAGTAGAATGTGTAGATTTTACAGCAATTACTTAATTATGTAAGGGGCTACAGTTCTGAAATTTTACTTTTCAAGTTATAAGTGATTTAGTGCATGAATACATGAATTTTAATGCATCAAAAATTCATAAAAAAATTATTAAGAAAGATCCAGGCCTGATACTCCCACAAGGGAATCTACTGGTGGCCTAGTATATGTATGCAAGATATGAGAGAAATCCCTGCAATAGTCAATGAGAAAATTGTGATAACGTGTTGAAATTTTCAGACTTTGGGTGGGGGTACCTCTCTTCTAATGGCTCTGGCAACAGCATGTCTCTGGGTCTTGTAGTTTTGGAGAAGTTGTTCACGCGGACGCTGCACAGTGATGGCATAATGTCAGCTAACATAAAACAGGAATTTTAAGGAAAAAGGTCATTAAAAGTCTTCCTTAAACTTAATCAATGTGTCAAGTTGAACTGATGTCATTGAAGAGTAAGTCAGTTCAGAGCTGAAAACCCTCCTTTTTACTTCAAGGTGGCCATTACTGTACTTGTATTGGAACTCCAAGTTGGAAAGAAAATAAGAATGTCCCTATTTTCATCTTTAATAAGTTTAAGGTGACCATAACATCATTCATACTGCGACTTTAAGGTGACCATAAAATGCGAATGTCCCTTTCTGCCAACCTTTATAAAAGTTTTATCTTAAAAAATTTAAACATTAACTGAGCTTAAGGCTGAAAAAACTACATTTTAAGTTTAAGATAGCTATAACATCATTAATATTTAAATCATAAGGTAGTAAGAGTCTTCTTTTCATCTACTTCAATATCACGTTAGATATAGAAAAAGAAAGGGGCTAGACGGCTTTATTCCAAATTTTAAGACTTTAGAGCGGCCATAGCTCCAATTATATTAACAGTTTAAGGTCACCATAAAGTCAGGATAATCGTTTGGTAAATCTTAATATATATGCCAAGTTTGGTCGAAAAAAGTGAAAAACTAAGTGAACTGGAGGGCTTAAACCCCCTTTTTGACATTAAGATGACCTTAAGACTGCAGATACAGGGCTAAAACTTCAGCATGTGAAAGATTATCAAAAAGTAGCTGTATAAGTTATTCCAACAAAACGCCGAAATCCTGACTGTTTTTGAGATACAAAGTACCCACTTTTAAAAAAAAATTACGAAAATAAAACACCTCCCATTCAGGCATCTATGGTCTGATTGATCAGAAATATCCTTTCCAACCTGCGGATATAGGTCTCGAATGTACCTGATAAATTTTATAGCACAAGTGGTGTGTTTTTTTCCGAAACGCGAGGACGAGGTGTTTTTGAAAAATGCTTAAGGTTACCTTAAATAAAGCTTAAGGTCTCCACAAAGTATTCCAAAAAAATTTCCCGCCCCTATAGTTTTAAAGAAAGAGAAGAAGGAAAGAAAAATTTGAAAGCCCAAGAAGTTATTCAAGGGAGACCATAATCCAGCAGCAGCAGTGGCGATCAGTCGAACTTACATGAAAACAAATAAGCGCCCCTGATGGGCTGCTTAATTATACGTGGGCAAAATTGCGGCTTTTAAAAAGACCACAATATAGCAGTATACAGGATATTTGTCTATACCTATCTTAACCTTTGAAAATCCAAATTTTACAGAAATGTGAAGCTTGTAAACTCCTATGTGACTGGGTTCTGACAGTATTTTGTCACTACTTCAATTGTAAAATGCTTCTGTATTATTAAAATAATAGGAAAACTTTGCAGATGACATATACAGTAAAATATATCACAAATGAAGATAATATTATATGAGTGCATAGCACAAGTATTTAATTGTTAATCTTCATCAGTGATATATTTTTTTCTGTGTATGTCTAATGAGAGATGTTTTATTATTCACCATTTTGTATGATTATGAAATACATAAATGGATATTTTATGAGAGAATGCGCATAAGGCTGTCAAAAAGCATAGGCAACAGTGAAATAAAAACTTCAGTCTTTTAACTTGCAATATCTCAGTCATTTCTGCATGGATGTTTATGCAATAAACATGACAAGAAGCACTGTAAAGAGACCTTTATAGTGACATATAATACATATTTGTAGGTAACAAAATTTCTGAGATATTAGTGAAGAACCGAAAGTTATTGATGCTTATTACGCAGGGTAGAGAGGCGCCGTTGCATACAAAAAATATATCCAGCTCCGTATATATCCCCCTATATGGGTTAAATACGGCGCTGTGGATAATAAAATGGAATATTATAACCTGAAGAAAATTTCCAAATTATACCAAAAATACAGGTTGATACCAGAAAAAGTACATCTTGAAAAAGCATGAAACTATTGATAATAGTAGCTGTTAATACTTCCATTGTGCACACAGCATTGTATCATGACAATAGACTGTAAACATAACCGCACATAATTAATAAATCAATGAGGAATGAACAAGATACTTACATCTCTACTGATTTTATCTTGTTAGACAATCTTATTTCAAAATTTCTTGCAAATAAACTGTTACTGTGGTGTAATGTATTTTGTCTCTGGTGAAAGGCTTTTACAAAGAATTAATTTCTGAAGGAAAACAACTATATATATATATATGTTTTTGTACTATTCTGTAATTGAATAACAACTTTCATCTTTTTTTACAGAATAAGATACCTAATGTATAAACTTGTGACATAGAGAACAAACTTGGGAGGAGATTGCACATTCACCTGCACATTATATTTCTGTTTTTCTTAATGTACAGATTTTATAAATGAAACATTTAGATATACTCTGAGAATAATATGGACTGTTGTAGTTTGACCACTCACACAAAGTAATACAGCGCTTATTTAATACTTTACTTTGGTCTGGGAAAGCAATTGCCTGTCCTACCCAAACTGTAATTGAGACATGGATGTCCACAAGGGCACTGAAGAGAAGAGAGAATAACTGCCTGACCTGTAGAAACTGCTTTAAAAGAACAAGCATTCTGACGCATGCATTTATCTCCCGCCATATAAATTAGATGTACTAAAGATAGTGGAATATAAATTTTCTTGTGAGATGGAGGCACATGTAGAAGTGACAAGTTTAATGTTTGATTGCAATACTTTTAAAGACAAAAGGCATTTACTCATTTTAGTAGCTATTACTTTGCCATCCAAAGAGCTACAGTTCTACCACTTCATTATGCAGATCAACTCAAAGTAGGGAAGCACGTCTTTAGAAGAAATTGCCTATCTGTACTACTTTTAGAGATACAAGACATTTACTTATTTTAGTGGCTATTACTCTGCCATCTAAAGAGCTACAGTTCTGCAACTTCACTATGTGGTAGATCACTCAAAAGTAGGTGAATGACTTATTTAGAAGAAATTGCCCACCTGTAATACTTTTAGAGACTAGACCAAGGATGCATCTGTAGCCAGATGCAAAATGTATCCACCGGCAAAGGCAAAAGTAGCTATTACTCAGCTATGGCACGAGCTAGAGGTCTGAAATTTTAGTATGTTATAGCTGACCCAAAAGTAGGTGAATAACATATTTGCACAAAATTCTCTAAATGCAATAGTTTTCAAGTTACAAGTGATTTTACTCATGATGGAAGTTAGTGAAAAGTCCAAAAGTAGCTATTACTCACTTAGCTATTCAGATAGACACCCAAGTTACTCACCATGTTGTTGCTATGAAAAAAGTAGGTGAATGACATATTTTAACAAAATGCTCTAAATGCAATACTTTTCAAGTTATAAATGATTTAGTGTTGAGTAAGAACTTCAAAGTAGCTATTACTCCGCTATGCAATGAGCCACAGGTCTGGAATTTTACTATGTTATAGCTGCCTCAAAATAGGTGAATAACATACTGAAACTAAATAATGTAAATGCAAAAGTTTTCAAGTTATAAGTGATTTACCCAACAGTGATAACCTAAAAGTAGTTATTATTCAGCTATGCCATGAGCTACAGGTCTGAAATTTTACTATGTTATAGCTGACCCAAAAGTAGCTGGATAACATATTTGCACAAAGTGCTCTAAATGCAGTACTTTTCAAGTTATAATTGATTTAGTGCATGATTTAATTAATTTTAATGTATTAAAATTTATTTAAAAAATTCATAAATAAACTTAAGCATGTGAAACTTCTCCAAAATGTAGGTGAATGAGTTATTTGAGAAATACTGGCTATCTGCAATACTTTTAGTGATAATAGGCATTTACTTATTTTGAGTAGGTGAGTAATTAGCTACAGGTCTGAAACTTCACCAAGTGAAAGCTGTCCCAAAAGTAGGTGAATGAGTTATTTGAGAAAAATTGGCTATCTGCAATACTTTTAGAGATAATTAGCATTTACTCATTTTGAGTAGGTGAGTAATTATCTACGGGTCTGGAACTTCACCATGTGAAGGCTATCCACAATACTTCTAGGGATAATTAGCATTTACTCATTTTGAGTAGGTGAATAATTAGCTACGGGTCTGAAACTTCACCAAGTGATGGCTCTCCCAATAGTAGATGAATGAGTTATTTGAGAAAAAGTGGCTATCTGCGATACTTTTAGAGATAATTAGCATTTAATCATTTTGAGCAGGTGAGTAATTAGCTATGGGTCTGAAACTTCACCAAGTGAAAGCTCTCCTAAAAGTAGGTGAATGAGTTATTTGACAAAAAATGGCTATCTGCAATCCTTTTAGAGATAATTAGCATTTACTCATTTTGAGTAGGTAATTAGCTACAGGTCTGAAACTTCACCAAGTGAAAGCTCTCCCAAAAGTAGGTGAATGAGTTATATGAGAAAAATTGGCTATCCGCAATACTTTTAGAGATAATTAGCATTTACTCATTTTGAGTAGGTGAATAATTAGCTACGGGTCTGAAACTTCACCAAGTGAAAGCTCTCCCAAAAGTAGGTGAATGAGTTATATGAGAAAAATTGGCTATCTGTAATACTTTTAGAGATAATTAGCATTTACTCATTTTGAGTAGGTGAATAATTAGCTACAGGTCTGAAACTTCACCAAGTGAAAGCTCTCCCAATAGTAGATGAATGAGTTATTTGAGAAAAATTGGCTATCTGCAATACTTTTAGAGATAATTAGCATTTACTCATTTTGAGTAGGTGAGTAATTAGCTATGGGTCTGAAATTTCACCATGTGAAAGCTCTCCCAAAAGTAGGTGAATGAGTTATCTGAGAAAATTGGCTATCTGCAATACTTTTAGAGATAATTCGTATTTACTCATTTTGAGTAGGTGAGTAATTAGCTACGGATCTGAAACTTGACCATGTGAAAGCTCTTCCGAAAGTACGTGAAGGAGTTATTTGAGAAAAATTGGCTACCTGCAATACTTTTAGAGATAATTAGCATTTACTCATTTTCAGCAGGTGAATAATTAGCTACGGGTCTGAAACTTTACCAAGTGAAAGCTCTCCCAAAAGTAGATGAATGAGTTATTTGAGAAAAATTGTCTATCTGCAATAATTTTAGAGATAATTAGCATTTACTCATTTTGAGTAGGTGAGTAATTAGCTACGGATCTGAAACTTGACCATGTGAAAGCTCTTCCAAAAGTACGTGAAGGAGTTATTTGAGAAAAATTGGCTACCTGCAATACTTTTAGAGATAATTAGCATTTACTCATTTTCAGCAGGTGAATAATTAGCTACGAGTCTGAAACTTCACCAAGTGAAAGCTCTCTCAAAAGTAGGTGAATGAGTTATTTGAGAAAAATTGGCTATCTGCAATACTTTTAGAGATGATTCGCATTTACTCATTTTGAGCAGGTGAGTAATTAGCTACGGGTCTGAAACTTCACCAAGTGAAAGCTCTTCCAAAAGTAGGTGAATGAGTTATTTGAGAAAAATTGGCTATCTGCAATACTTTTAGAGATGATTCGCATTTACTCATTTTGAGCAGGTGAGTAATTAGCTACGGGTCTGAAACTTCACCAAGTGAAAGCTCTTCCAAAAGTAGGTGAATGAGTTATTTGAGAAAAATTGGCTATCTGCAATACTTTTACAGATAATTTGCATTTACTCATTTTGAGCAGGTGAATAATTAGCTACAGGTCTGAAACTTCACCAAGTGAAAGCTCTCTCAAAAGTAGGTGAATGAGTTATTTGAGAAAAATTGGCTATCTGCAATACTTTTAGAGATAATTAGCATTTACTCATTTTGAGTAATTAGCTACGGGTCTGAAACTTGACCATGTGAAAGCTCTTCCAAAAGTAGGTGAATGAGTTGAGAAAAATTGGCTATCTGCAATACTTTTAGAGATAATTCGCATTTACTCATTTTTTAAACAATCCTAAGCTATCCACAATAAAGCATTAGACCTAAATGCAATATCTGATACTACAATAACTTATGTTAGAACAGTGTTTGCAAACAAAAGCTTACTTTTGGAATATAGTAAAACATTCCTAAGCACAGGGCTGGGATTCATCAGGGGCTAGGGGTATAAAGAGAACATTACTTTTCTCTGTAAATCCTGAAGAACATATCCCCATCGCCTCCCTCAAATCAGAGAATTAAGTAGTCAAATAACACAAATGATGGACATAACACTTGTATATTTGTATAAAAAGACATTATATAGAAACAGGAAACATTCTTTAAAGGCTCAGCACATGCTAAACCTGATATATTATTGCACAAAATTTTTGAAATGCCTTTTTCTGAATCTTTTTGATGGTAATTTCACTATTATAGGACTTTTCAAAATCACTATATTCTTTATTTTTTACAGGTTGAAACTTGCACATTTTGTAGCTATAAATAACCTAGTCAGCTCTATGTTTCGTATATTATTATTAGACTGAGCTGTCTCTGTTATAGTCCACTGCCCAACACATTCCATTTTAGACACCTTCTAAATGCACTTCTAAGGAGACTAATTTTTTCTTCTTCAATTTACTACAAAACATGTAATGACTTTCAAATACACATCTCCACATCTATTCTATTACATAACACGTTGACAGTTAATTTTTCAAAGCACTGGTAATGCGTTTGAAAGGGTTTGTTGACTTCTTCTTGGTGTTGTTCTGGCCTGCCCTGATGACTTTGGGTGGGGACATTCTGGATCTGTTTGTGCCTGTAGTATACTGCTGCTGAGCCTGCATCATGCTGTTCCTGTTATTATTCTTGGTGACCATGGCACTGTTGCCTCCATATGCTGGCAGGGTGGAGTATCTGGGCTGTGTACTCGCCACCCCTGTAGTGGTACTGTTTGTGTACACAGGTATCCCTGTACTGACACCTAGCACCAGTCCCGAGTGTCCAGAGGAGAGAGCGGAGGTACTGTTGTACTGTCTGGGTCTGTGGCACTGTACTGTAGGACTAGGGTATGGGTTCTGTAAGATCCGGGGCTGCGCATCAATCACCTTCACCAGTAGCCTGTCTATGTACTCTTCAAGGTCACCCACATACTTATCTTTGTCTCGTAATTTTGCCCTGCTCTCCAGTATCATTTTAATCAGAGCCTGCAATACAGAACGACACTATAAAAAAAAAATAGCATCAGAGATGCCCGTACTCCACAACCTGGGGAAATAGTTTTCAACACCATGAAAATAGAAGTGGTGAGCAAGTACAAAGATCTGGATACTTTCAGAGCAGTGTCAGTTATATAAAGCTTCGAATAATATTTAAGTAGAGAAAATAACATGTAAGAGAAAGAAAATGCATGTAAACATAAAGTATTAAACAAGACATTTCAATAGCACGATGACAGCATTAATCAGTAAACTAAAAATTATGAAGCTGTAAAATTTATTAACTGGAGAATAGCTGCCAATGGGAAACAGCACAATTATGTAAAAGTGCACATAATAAACAGTTGCAGCAATCCATATATCTTTGTCATAAGAGAAAGATGTCTCAAATATGGCACGTGAACATACTTTGGCAGAGCCAAAGTTAAAGGTCACACCATGATGCACACCTAAACTCCCTAACCAATGTGCCTACCAACTGTCAACCTTCTTCACCTTATGAAATCTAAGAAATAGCCCAGAGAACATTTTAAACTCATGGTCACTATGACAAGGTCAAATTAAGGTCACACCATGACATTGCACACCTACAGCCTCCTAACCAATGTCCCTACCAAGTATCAACTTCCTACACCTTACGGTTTCCGAGATATAGCCCGGACAAGATTTTACAGGTCGAGGTCACTACGGCAAGTCAAAGGTCAAATCAAGGTCATACCATGACGCTGCACACCTACAACCCCTAACTAATGTCCCTACCAAGTATACACTTCCTACACCTTTGGGTTGCCGAGATATAGCCCGGACAAGATTTTCAAACTCGAGGTCACTTCGGCAAGGTAAAAGGTCAAATCAAGGTCACACCATGATGTTGCACCGCTACACCCCCTACCAAGTATGCACTTCCTACACCTTACGGTTTCTGAGATACAGCCCGGACAAACTTTTTCCCACCACCCGCCCACCCGGACACCAGTGTGAAAAGGGCTGTGGGGTAAAAAACCCAGTTTTCCTGTATGTCTTTTACCAACTGGTGCATCTTAATTCTTCTCTGACTGTTCCTGCTACTTAAAATTAAGTATAGTCTTTTTTTGTTTTACTTTCCTTACTTTGGATGTCAAATTGTTTTTAAATTTTCTTTATTTATTTCAGAATTTGTACTTTTTGAGCGACCTACGCATTGGAGAACTGATGCAAATTTGTATTCACTGGAAAGACAACTCACCAAAGCCAGTGAACCATCGTTTGACCTAGAAGAAGGGGCCAAAAATCAAATCTAACATCAGAAGATTCTCAGCCCAAGATTTCCTATGAGTTGGTTTCACATTGCAAACCTCTAGGATCAATAATAAGCAAGTTATAAGCACTTTTAGGTTTGGCCGTCCTCGTTTGATGTAGGAGGGGCTCAAGGTCAAATCTGACCACATCAAAAGATTCCTAGTCCATGATTTTCTATAAGTAGGTTTCACATTGCAAACCTCTAGGACCAATAATAAGTGAGTTATAAGCACTTTTAAGTTTGGCTATCCTTGTTTGACCTTGAAGGAGGGGTCCAAAGTCAAAACTAACCACATTAAAAGATTCCCAGCCCATGATTTCCTGTAAGTTGGTTTCACATTGCAAACCTCTAGGACCAATAATAAGTGAGTTATAAGCACTTTTAACTTTGGCTATCCTCGTTTGACCTTGATGGAGGGGCCTAAAGTCAAATCTGACCACACCAAAAGATTCCTATCCCATGATTTCCTATCAGTTGGTTTACCATCCCAAACCTCTAGGACCAATTATAAGTGAGTTATAAGCCCTTTTAAGTTTGGCTATCCTCGTTTGACCTTGAAGGAGGGGTCCAAGGTCAAACCTGACAACATCAGAAGATTCGCAGCACAGGATTTCCTATAGGTTGGTTTCACATTGCAAACCTCTAGGACCAATAATAAGGGAGATATAAGCACTTTTAAATGTGGGTTACTTTGGCACTCTGTGGATGGCCTTGAAGTAAGAACTTCAAGGTCAAATGTCTGCAAGATTGTAGAGGACATGTATATATCGGTTATACATATCACCTATGAAGAGATTCAACTTTCTACCTATGAGAAACAGCCACTAGAAAAATGTATATAATTTTCAAAGAAATACCCGCGGCGGTCATCTTGTTTTTCAGAATGAGGCTAATTTCAGTCCAAGAGAAGCTTACCCCCCAATGAAGATATCCTGTGAATTTGGTGAACCCAGGTGGTGTAGTTTTCCTCTGAGAGTGTTAACGCCGAAAATCTCTCTACACGCGGCGGCAGCAGCGTAGCAAACGCTAAACCTCCAGTGGATACAAGTAAGAAATTCAAAAAAATTTTCAATTTTGGCAACCATCTTGAAATATCCTCAACTTAAAACTAGACCTATGCATCAGAACACCGATGCAAATCTGTGTCCACCAGAAAGACAACTCACCAAAGCCAGTGAACCATCGTTTGACCTTGAAGGAATGGCCAAAGGTCAAATCGGACAACATCAGAAGACTCCCAGCCCATGATTTCCTGTACGTTGGTTTTACACTTCAAACCTCTAGGACCAATAATAAGCGAGTTATAAGCACTTTTAAGTTTTGCTGTACTCGTTTGACCTTGAAGGAGGGGCCCAAGGCCAAATCTGAACACCCCACAAGATTCCCAGCAAATGATTTCCTATAGGTTGGTTTACCATCCCAAACCTCTAGGACCAATGATAAGTAAGTTTTAAGCACTTTTAATTTTGGCTATCCTCGTTTGACCTTGAATGAGGGGCTTAAGGTCAAATCTATCCACACCAGAAGATTCCCAGCCCATGATTTACTACAGGATGGTTTACCATCCCAAACCTCTACAACCAGGAGATATAGGCACTTTTAGCGTCTGCTTCGTGGGGTATTTTGGCACTCCGTGAATGACCTTGAAGTAAGAGCTTCAAGGTCAAATGTCTGCAATGTTGTAGAGGACATGTATATCTTTTATACATATCACCTATGAGGAGATTCAAATTTCTACCTATGAGAACCAGCCAGTAGAAAAAGGTAGATAATTTTTAGAATGAGGCTAATTTCAGTCCCAGAGAAGCCTACCCCCCAATGAAGATATCCTGTAAATTTGGTGAACCTAGCTGGTAGAGTTTTCCTCTGAGAGTGTTAACGCCGAAAATCTGCTCTATGCGCGGCAGCGGTGGCGTAGTGAACGCAAAACCAAAGTATCGAAATGCCTCCAAAAATTGCTGCAAATTCCTATATCCAGGCATAAATTCTAAGCCAGGTAGTCAAAGAATAGAACATGACATCATTACTTACAATTACACACATTTTTCATTGAAATATGATGCTTACATCTCTGTCTTTATCCTGAAATTCTCCTACAACCTCTTTTGGTAGAGTGCTCGATACTTGGCTTTCACTTTTTGATGATTTAATTTCTGGAGAGTCTTCTTTGAATTCAACAGGCAATCTGGATTGGCTAGACTTCTCAGTCTCATTAAAGCAAATTGTGTGTCTTTTCGAGGCTGCATAAAGACAGATCAAAACAGACTAATGCAATTTTGTTTGAAAGTATACAAAGACGATCACCTTTATAGAACTGTTTTACATAGAATTCCTTATAAGCAGAAGCTTTTGTCTAGTCTTCATATGGGTTTTATCCTATTATATCTGGAAATCCCAGAGTAAGAAGAAGTATTTTCCTTTCAACTTTCCTTTCAGGGTTATACTATACATGTAGAACTAATTGGGTTATCACAAGAAAAGATATTTCTATTCATGAAACCTTATCTAAAAGTTCCGCAAAATACAACTAAAATATACATGGCATGGCATATTTTTGGGGGTTTTACGTCGCTTTCAACACTGTACAGGTCATATCACGACGTGTAGTTGGAAGGGCAGAGGAAACCAGTACATACAGTTGGTCAAGGTTCTGTACTGTAAACTGCCGACCAACGGCAAGCAACTACCAACTTTCCCACTTGAGGCCGTGCCGGGAACCGAACCCCGGCCTCAGAGGTGGGAGGCAAGAGTGTTACCACTCTGCCACCGTGGCCCCTCTACATGGCATATTTAACAGAACTTTCAGAACAGCATGTTAACTAGTCATACACTCAAAACTGAAAAGTTAAATCGTTGGAACAATGAAGTTGTGTCCATGAATGACATATCATCTTTAACTGTGGCCTACTGGGTACCACATTCATCTAGGAATACAGAGGACAAGGGTTCAAACCCTGGTACAGGCAAATACATAGTGGCTCAGATGACAACTTAAAATGGCAGTCATCTGTCATTACAGAAATAACCCCCGACCAAACCATGGTATAAACTCCAAAGCAAAGCCTGAGGGGTTTATTGCCTCAAACCATGGTAAAGTTTAGCCAATCAGAATCAAGGACACCTCTTTTTCATGTTAGAATGGGTACTATCCCCAGTGGCAGACTAAAAAGCATCAGGCTGGGACATTCATAAATTGTGTCAATTATTAGAGAGCTTGGGCTGTACATGAGCAGTTGGGATGGGTCAAATAGTGTCCTGGAGCACAAAGAGATATGACACTGATTATAAATATTCAATACAATGAAACATCCTGAATTATGTCCACTAAAAAGCAGGGCTAACAGAGTAAAGTCCTTAAAAAATCTGGCAAACCTTGCACTTTTAAAACTTTAAAATAATTCCACATGAACTAGAATAACTCAACATGTAAAAACTCCATAAAAACATTATTTCTCTCACTGTCAATAAGCTGTTTCTTTTCTCTCTTTCTTGATCTGTTATCGGGCAGGCTGTCACCTTTGCCTGGATGATTTGCTTTGCCTGAAGAGAAAAATGTCCGAGGCTAAAGTAACAAATCGATCTATATAAAATGTATTGCACTGGAAATAACAGAAGTAAAACAAAACTGATATAATAAACAAATGAGAGATTATAAAGTTGCAAGGGAAAATAAAAGTTAAGGAATAAACATTTCGAGCATGAAGGTGGATGAGTTGGTATGTGGAACTCCAGACCTGAAAATATCGTAGTTTCGAGTGGTGAATTTCATAACAAACTTCCAATCCATTACAACAACAGTCCATTTTATTTTGCCTGACAAACCATGGTAAATGCAGAATTTTACCATGATTTTAGGTTATAAACCATAAAGACAAAGCCTAGTTTGTTTACTGCTTCTATGGCATGGTTTAGAGGTGTTATTCTTATTCTAACATGACATTGTATTTTTACATTATTTATAAGTACAAATCTGACAAAAAACAAGGTTGTTTCATCCGTTATAATTTACAGGGGGTTATTATTGGAACAGCCATCATGTATGTACGAAATTTTACCTGGGTTTTCAACCAACCAGATTCACTGATACAGTGGTGACATGTTACAATTTTTTTAAGTTACCTGCAGATTGGGGCGTGCCATTATGTGGAGTGGAAGTGTTCACTTCAGTCTTTTCTGGTACTTTGTCCAATGAGGAGTTACTGTCTGTGTACAAACGCCTGGTTGCTGTAAAACAGAAATCAGTCAGGTAGGACTCAGTACATGGTAGGCATGATTTGAAGACTAGGAAATGGCTGTGTATACATAAAATTTTACATGCTTAAAATGTCAAGAATTTCTTCAGTTCCAGGTTACATTGAGGTACACCGCTGTAACCAGTACTTTTTGTCCCACAAAAATCACAAAACTGCAGGTATTTATATTGATGTCTACATTTATTAAAGACCAAAAAGTATCCCACGTATAATGTTTTTGCCGAGCTTTTCTAACCTGTGAGAAGTGGGGAGCTGTTAACTTCACTCATTGGCTTATCTTTTACACTTCCTCCTGATCGTCTGAGTGAGCCCTATAAACATACAGGTAAATATAATACGTGTTAAATGCTAAAACAACAGTTTGTCACTCATATTAGGGAATATGTAGCAACACAGCAGTCATTCTTTCAGCCTTGTGCCTCACACACTGCTGAACATAGGTCATGCTGACATTACGTGACTTTAGGCATTTTCATTCTCTCCCAGACGACCTCCCAAACTAAACCAGGTACCCTTTTGTATTGATGGGAGAAAACAAATGCAAATACCCCACACTTACAATCCAAATTTAGACAGTACAAGGTGTTTTTAAACGAATTATATCTCATTGTATATTTCAGTACTTAATGTCTCTGATAATCTTTTCACCAGTGGAGTAAGTTCATGCATATATTGGACTTATCAGCTCAAGATCCTCAACAAGTGAAATAAATTCACATTTTTTCATCTTTGCAGATTTTGAAAAAAAAATTGAAAATAAAACTAAATAAGAAAATAGCGAGCTTTGTTAGGCAAGTACCCAAGCCCGTAGGTACAACTAAACACTGAGATTTGGGAAAATCTTAGGAACACCTTCAGTTGTAAGAAGTATACAGAATCATGAAATGATGTCAGATGTAAGATTCACAGGCCATGATTTCTTACAAGTTGCTTTCATATTTTGAAGCTCTAGAACCAATTATAAGGGAAATAGAAGGCCCTTTTAGCATGATGACTACATGACCTTGAAGTAGGGTCAAAGATCAAATTTGACACTTGCAGGAGATTTGGAGAACATGATTTCGAAGAATTTGTTTTCTCATTTCAATCCCATAAGACCAATGATAAGAGAGATATTAGGTCTTTTTTATATGCCCTCACACCATTTGACATAAAAGATGTGATATGGCAGCCAAAATAACCCCAAGGCAAGCTTTCCGAGCCATTTACGTTTTGTGCAAATCTGACAGAGCTAGCTGCAATATTTTAAATTTTAAAACATATCAATGATTTTTGAGCAATCAGCTATGGCGGCCATGTTGTTTTTAAAATGAGTACCATTATTTTTTACAGACATGTTTTCACAACCATAAACATTCTCTGCAAATTTGGTGAAGATATCTTCATAACTGAATGAGATATAAAGCTTGATTTTAAAATGTGACCAATGCACACATGCATGCACACACACACGCACAAATGGAAAGCGTTTCATAATCTCCTAACCCCAATCTTGGCCGGAGGGAGATTAAAATGCAATTGTCGTAACATCAGTTTCGGTTTTAACATATCCTGAATATTTGGTGAAAATCCATACATCGGTTTAGGCTGTAAAACACTCACAAACACTAAAATCGAAAAGTGTTGCCATGGCAGCAGGTGCTGCTAGATACCACCACCACCACCCCCCCCCACCCCCCCCACCCCAAAAAAAAAAAAACCTAATCAGCTCTAGATCCTCTTGGGGTAAACATACCCTGAAAATTTGGTGAAAATCCGTGCATTGGTGTAGGCTGTGGAACACCCACAAACTTTAAGATCCAAACATCTTAAGTGTTGCCATGGCAACAGTACTTACTGGATCCCCCCCCCCCCCCCCCCAAACCGAATCAGTTCTAGATCCTCATGGGATAAACATACCCATAAAATCCGTGCATAGGTTTAGGCAGTGGAACAGCCACAAGCTTTATGCAGGGGACAACTATAACCCCAGAAAAACAAAAGAATCAGATTTAAATTTGAATCCTTTTCCTTATGAAGATTCCATGTTTACCATCATTAAACAAACTGAAAACTTATCTCTCTTACATAAAATCTAGGATTTATACTTTATAAGAAACCCCATTTTACAAATAAAGTAAAATAACCATAAAATAAAGATAATGTGCAATGCTAAGATTATTTTAACATTCTATATAATTCTAAATACATTCAATCCACAATAATATGCTCACGCAAACTAAAGATACAAAGTAATCTACACAAATTATAAGTACAGTACAGTGCAATGGATCTAAATTAAAGCACTGGAAAATTAAAGCATGTTCTATGATCATAGATGAGATGAAAGAGAAACTATGTGCAATAGGTTTGCCCAGTTTTACTAGATACTGTAATGTAGCTGTATTTGTGAAAAAAAGAGCAGAATTACCCTCTGAATGACTTGTCTGAAACTGTTGGATCTAGAGAAGTAATCTTCATCCTCTAGGGATCTGTTGAGACTGTCTGATTTGCTGGTCAGACTCTGGTCCTGCACAGTGGGAAAACCAACAGATACTGCTAACACGTAAATAATCTGTTTGGTCTAAAGACAGTGTGTGAAGGCCTTATATTGCCAAAGATGGGGGTGTTTTACATTCCTTTCAAAAGCTAAGGTCATATCGGCATAGGACATCTGAATTAACTGGATTTAAACTCATGACCTCAGAGGTGAGAGTAATTTGATTACCAAACTTATCCACTACTTTGTTGCACTGAGGCTGGTGCTGCTATGAAACATTAACTTTGTATGGTAATTGCTTCATAAATGATTCAAGTTACAACATCACACCCAAGAAAAAAATCACTTAGTGCTAGTTTGAACAGAGAAGAACAGAAAATATTAAAAAGAAATCTATAAGAACTGACATGGATATATCTCATTTTAATGACTCAGCACAAAGAAATCAATATGAAGTAAAAGCAATAACTACTTATAAATTTCTAAAAATTGAGCATGCTAAAATCAATATATTGATAGGTTACAATAAATGGGGAATTGGTAATCAATCAACTACTTTAGTTGTGAGACTTTTAAAAGAGTAATTAATCATCCAAATAAGGATAAATAATAAAGGATCACTACAAGGAAACCTGAAACTATTATAAATAAGTTAGTGTAGTAGTTTCATACATAAAGTTAAGTTTCAAAGTTTCACTATTACAGAATTTTACTTGCACAAGGGAAAGTACTTTATGTGGGTAATCCTCACAAAAAGTTAACCTTTATTTTATAAAACAGGGATATCTGCATTGGCTGTTCTGATAAGTATTTCTCTTACTGAATCACCTGCATCCACTCCAAATCTGCTGAGTTCAAAATTAAAACAATTCAAGGACTGTTGACTAATGTAATGAAAGTTCTTACTTCAGCAACACTACACAAGTTCAAATACCGGAAACCAGTTACCTCTGCCAAGGAGGTTATGTAATTGGGGCCATGTATTTGTCTGTTCGCAAAAAAAATCGAAAAGTTACAAACAGATTTTGATGAAATTTCAGAAATGTCAACAATGATGCAAGGAACAGATGATTAGATTTTGGTGGGGATCAGGAATTTATTAAAGGCTGTCTTATCATTGCACTCAGAAGCAATATTTCAGGTGTTGGGCCTTGCTAGATTTACATTTATTTTGTGTTTTATGTTGCTTTCAACAGCCAGGGTCATATTGTGACGTGTAGTTTACAGGTAGAGGAACCAGTGGATACTAGTTAGTCAAGATTCTGCACTGTAAACCACCGGGCATCGGCAAGTAACTACCAACTTTCCAACATGAAGCGCCCGGGCTGAGATTTGAACTGGCACCCTCAGAGGTTGAAGGCAAGCACTCTAACCGCTACACCACATGCGCTCTCTGAGTGGTCTTCTTTAAATAAATATCTAGCACATTCTGATTCCAATTGACAGAGCTCTGTTTGTACTGCACTCATGGTAGATATTTATTGAAATTAATTCCTGGTGCCAATAAAGTTTGACAACAAAGCCATATTTCGACAGTGTTCATAATATAAAGGACGGCTACATACACTGTTTCCCAGCGTGTCTGCAGTGGTCTGTAAGTTGGAGTCTGTTTCCTCTCTGACTGTGTTTTCTGCTGGACTCTGTCCACAAAACAGACACAGGTCACTACCCAACTGACCACATGACTCACATATTATGTTGCTTATAGAAAACCATCGACTTATTACTGAACAAAATACTCCAGTATAGAGACAAACCCATTCATGTAGAACCCATGTAACTATATATTATTCCTTTTTAAATTGGAAATTAATATGTTTGCAAAGGCCTTTTTTTCATTGGTATTTACCCTATCATTGAGGAGTACTGGTTAAGTGTGTTATTCAGGTCTTCTAAGATTCCACTTAACAGGGTACCACCCTATTTCTCTACCTTTTAAAAGTGACACTTCTGAGAAATCAACTTTATGGAATTCCACTAGTTTTATTCTTCAATGGATACATCCACTAACTGTTAAAAGGTCTTCAAAAACTTTATTCTACTTAGTATATTTTAAGTAGTATATTTGAATTTTTAAAGAGTACAACATACCGCTGTATTAAATTGTAATTTTGTCAAAGCACAGATTCAAGTCTTTTTCACCACTTTTACACAATATTAATTGTAATTTCTGTCACATGCGATAGTCTAAAGTTTATCACAACCAGATCACAAAAAAAAAGAAATGTGTGTAAACACTAATAAAACCAATCAGTCTGTGGCACACAGAACCTTCTAAGACATGGTATACAAAAAAAACTTGTTAAAACTGAACACTTAATCTTGATGCAGCATAGCTAAAGATGGGACAAATTCAGTGCACCACACAGTGAATTTTGGATCATATAATAAGGGATAATAAGGGAGCTAAGGCTTTAAGGTTGGTCCACTCCATGAGGGATCAAAAGCTAACTCTGATTTACATTCTTTTTGCATTTTTACATTCCAAATGTATTTTTAAATTCCAAAACACTTGGTACCAATAATAAAGAATTTTAAGGAAATTTTTAGGAAGTTCATCCCATCTTGAAATGGGTCACAAAAAGATTCACTACACATGACTTCTCACAAATTGTTTACATATTCCAAGACACAAATATCAATAATAAGGGAGATACAAGAACTTCTGGGTAAAGTGACCCTTTTTCAATTGTAGCCGAAGTCAAAGGTCAAATCTGACCCCATAACAAGATTCATTAATACATTATTTCCTATTAGTTGTTTTGACATTCCAAATCCCCAGGGCAAATAATACTGCAGAAACCAGGCATTTTTGGTGAGTCAATCCCATTTTGTCATAAAGCTGGGGTCAAAGGTCTGACAAATGAAGGCCCTCAAGCTACTAGAAATCAATGATTCATAGTTATCTCAAGCTTCAATACAAAATTGAATGGCTTCGACTGTGTATTTACAGTCGTAGATGCTAAAAATATGCAAAATCTGGATACAAAGGGGTCTCCATCACAGACTTTGGTGTAGTATCGTTGAACTAAAATGAAGAGATTCAAGATTATATTTTCCAGGTTCATAGGCATTATATATCTATTGGATAAATGGGTTAAAAATGATCCAAACAAGTGTCATTCTGAAGGCGATCACTGACCTTGAAACCTCATGTCAAAGACACCAATAAATAGGATTCTTGTACTTGCCCAAAAATATCCACATATTATATTTAAAAGTTCCAAGTCAGATCAAGTTATCATATCAAAAAACAAATATTGGCAACAGGAGGAAAAACTCAACACCAATATATCCCCGACCTTCATCTGGCAATATACCGTAAATGACCTATTTAGCGCACAGTGCACTAAGGAAAGACTATTTTTGTTCAATATTTGGTGGAAAAAAATTCCCCTTTTAGTGCACCCATCATGAAACACTCTCCAGGATGAAGTATAGGTCAATCTGGTAAGAATAACGGTGTTTCAACATTTAGAGTCTACTAAAAATACCCACTTCCTGTAAATATTGCGGTAGATAAAAACAAACTCGAAAGTCATGACAAAAATGTCAATTTATTAACTAAAAATATGTACAATATATAAAAAATATGTGGATATTGTGAACTGTCACCGATGATATTGCTGGGAAAAAGAGGTAGGGTGCGGTTACAAGGGCAGATGCGCTAAATAGGTCATTTACAGTAATTAATTTTACAAAGTAATTCACAGTTAAGGTCATTTCAAACAACAGGAAGTAAACAGGAACTTATCTGAATACTCTCACCAGCACAGTTTAAAACTGTGTGGGCTTTCAGCCATTATGATGGTCACTTTGTAGGCTAATTATTTCACTAAAGCTGAACTTTAACATCATTACACTTACAATGTAACCTCTTTCATATATACAAATATTGTCCCCACAGCATATTCTCTGTGTATTAAAAACTTTCACAATGCATTGTTTGTGTGAATTTCAATATCTATTGGTTCATTTCTACAACAAACCTTTTTCAGTCCTTTTGTGAAAAAAAACCACCCAACTGTTCAAGAAAAGTGGGTAAAATGATAAATGCCTGAAGCCATCAATGACATTTAACAAAAAAAATAAATAGAAATTACTACTCAGATTTCTTTATACATATTTTAACTTTGTTTCTGGAAATTATCAAAATTTATATATTTTCAGTGTTAAATGGTTGACAGAAACTTAAATTTCAGTTTTGTTTATGTTCCTGTGCATGAAACAACAAAAGACATGCTCTAAAGGTTTTCTAAACAGTGTAAAGTGATGTCATAAAACTGAACGAGTATTAACAGCCTTTACGTGCATTTACATGCTGTTATCCTAAGTTGTACATATTTAATAATAGAAATTAAAATATCTTTTGGAACAAAGTGGGCTGGCTACGATCACTGATAGTTTCACAACTATATACGTCAGTTATCTGTGGTGATAATTGACAGTAACTTATTTGTGATTTTCTTCTTTCTTTCCATGGTGTATTATCCTGATAATGGTAAGCTGACCATACAAAATCAATACCATATATTGGAAATTTTATAAGTAAGGGTAAAAACATGAAAAAAGCCAGCCTCAGTAGGCAAGAACCGCAGCCCGTAGGTATGACTAAATGGGCAACAACACTAAGATCTGGCAAAATGTAAGGAACAATTTCAATTGTAAGAAGTATACAGAACCCATGAAATACTGTTAGATATAAGAACTTTCATATTGTAAACTACAGGAATGTATCTGTCACTTTAGATTGAAGCCTACTATGAAGCAACAGTTTCTATGGCATTGATACACATATAAAAGTGCAACCCTACTAACATGAGCTTAATAATGCCCCCTTTTTAATGAAGAAGTTTAAAACTGAAAAGTATTAAAAGCATTCCCACAGCAACAGCTGTTGTCATTTACCCCCACGATCTTATCAGCTCTAGATTATCTTGGGGCAAACAAATCCTGAAAGTCTGGTGAAAATCCATGCATAGGTTAATGTTGTGGAATACCCAGAGTTTAAGACTTTAAAACATAAACTATTCCCATGGCAACAGGTTGCCAGATACCCACCAAAACCTAAACAGCTTAGATCAAGTTGTGGTAAATCCATCCTGAAAATTTATTGTAAATCCATGCTTGGGTTCAGGCTATGGAACACTAACAAATTTTAGGAATATAAATTGTTAAAAGCATTGCCATGGCAACAGATCAACCTAATCAGCTCCTTTTCCTTTTGGGATAAACATATCCTGAAAACTTGAAAATCCATCCTTAAATTTAGGCTGTGAAATACCCACAAAATGTGAGACCTCCAAATTAAAAGTGTCACCATGGCAGTAGATTTTACCAGATACCCAACAAAAACCTAATCAGCTCTAGCTCATCTAGGGATAAACACATCCCGAAATTTGGTCTTCATCAAATGCAAGGGTGTAGGCTGTGGAACATACACAAAATTTATGACCCAAATTCTTAAACGTATTGCCATGACTACAGGTGTTGTCAGATACCCACCAAAACTTACTTAGCACCAGATTCTCTTGGGTAAATATCTTTTGAAAATTTGGTCAAAATCCATACATGGGTACAGGCTGCGGAATACCTACAAACTTTATGCCTGCCAACAATGCAACCCAGAAGGTGCATGGGATGACTATAACCCCAGCCCCCCAAAAAATCAATTAATATACATAAAAACAAAGAACATTTTTTGTTGAAAACTTTGTGATATTTTTTAGTAAACATATCATGCATATGCTGGATATATTTATCTATATTTATTTTATCTTTTTTTTTTTTTTTTTTTTTTTTTGGGGGGGGGGTTGGGAGGGGGGGGTGTAGCTATAATTTTGACTGTTACATGCTGCATCACATAAAAATATAAGAGAAGCGGATATAAAAAGTTGGAGTGGTGCAAACAATGCTAAAATACTTAAATAATATTAACAGTGCAACCATAAACATGTCAGAAGTACACTTACAATAATAATCTGAAACAGAAGAAAATATAGTCGTAAAAAAATATATTTATAAGACACTGTCACATCTTCATTACCTTGACTTCATTTTAAAGTACTGACTAGATTATGAAGTACATTTTGCCAGTGATAAACCAAATATCACTTAAAAGTAAAACTTATTCTAAGAAACACCAAACAAGCGTTTACTTTTCTCACAAAAAAAAATTTAAAAGCATACAAATGAACTAATTTTGCACAAAATATCAACTGAAATACTCAAACAATTTAAACCAAAATTATTGTATATAAAATAAAAGAAAAATAACACAACAGAAATAATAAATTAACATACTTTGATATCAGTTTCTGGTAGCTTTTGATGTTTTATGCCATCTTGGCACCTAAACTGTTTGGGTGACCTTTGTAATTTTGACACTGATATTGATCCCTAAAAGTACATTCATGCAAATAATTAGTCAAACAAACATGTTGTGCAACATAAAATATGATAACTTATTTAACTACATACAAAATAAACTAAATTTCTACAAAATTTAAACTTGACCTGATATTTTAGGAAATTATATTTGTTATTCATTTATTTATTTATTTGGGGTTTTACGTCGCTTTCAACACTGTACAGATCATATCACGACGGGTAGTTGGAAGGGCAGAGGAAACCAGTACATAGAGTTTGTTGGGGTTCTGTACTGTAAACTGCCGACCAACGGCAAGCAACTACCAGCTTTCCCACTTGAGGCCGTGCCGGGGATCGAACCCCGGCCTCAGAGGTGGGAGGCCAGAGTGTTACCACTCTGCCACCGTGGCCCCCTATTTACAAATATTCACAAATTCACAAATGTTATTCACAAATGAAACATAATTACAGGCCAGAACTCAGTATCAGGTCAGTCAAGAATGAAACTAGACCTAGCGCTACCCGGAAAACCGATGCAAATTGTATCCACCGTAAAGACAATGCACCAAAACCTCTAGGACCAATAATAAGCAAGTTATAAGCACTTTTAAGTTTGGCTGTCCTCATTTGACCTTCAAGGAGGGGCCCAAGGTCAAATCCGACCATGCCAGAAGATTCCCAGCCCATGATTTCCTATATGTTGGTTTACCATCCCAAACATCTAGGACCAATAATAAGCGAGTTATAAGCACTTTTAAGTTTGGCTGTCCTCATTTGACCTTCAAGGAGGGGCCCAAGGTCAAATCCGACCACACCAGAAGATTCCCAACCCATGATTTTCTATATGTTGGTTTACCATCCCAAACCTCTAGGCCCAATAATAAGCGAGTTATAGGCACTTTTAAGTTTGGCTATCCTCGTTTGACCTTGAAGGAGGGGCCCAAGGTCAAATCCGACCACACCAGAAAATTCCCAGCAGATGATTTCCTACATGCTGGTTTACCATGCCAAACCTCTAGGACCAATAATAAGCGAGTTATAAGCACTTTTAAGTTTGGCTGTCCTCGTTTGACCTTGAAGGAGGGGCCCCAGGTCAAATCCAACCACGCCAAAAGATTCCCAGCCCATGATTTCCTGTATGTTGGTTTACCATCCCAAACCACTGGGATCAATAATAAGCGAGTTATAAGCACTTTTAAGTTTGGCTGTCCTCGTTTGACCTCGAAGGAGGGGCCCAAGGTCAAATCCGATCACGCCAGAAGATTCCCAGCCCATGATTTCCTATAGGTTGGTTTACCATCCCAAACCTCTAGAACCAATAATAGGCGAGTTATAAGCACTTTTAAGTTTGGCTGTCCTCATTTGACCTTGAAGGAGGGGCCCAAGGTCAAATCCGACCACGCCAGAAGATTCCCAGCGCATGATTTACTATAGGTTGGTTTACCATCCCAAACATCTAGGACCAATAATAAGCGACGAGTTATAAGCACTTTTAAGTTTGGCTATCCTCGTTTGACCTTGAAGGAGGGGCCCAAGGTCAAATCCGACCACACCAGAAGATTCCCAGCCCATGATTTTCTATATGTTGGTTTACCATCCCAAACCTCTAGGACCAATAATAAGTGAGTTATAGGCACTTTTACCTTTGCTTATCCTTGTTTAACCTTGAAGGAGGGGTCCACGGTCAAATCCGACCACACCAGAAGATTCCCAGCCCATGATTTCCTATATGCTGGTTTACCATCCCAAACCTCTAGGACCAATAATAAGCGAGTTATAAGCACTTTTAAGTTTGGCTATCCTCGTTTGACCTTGAAGGAGGGGCCCAAGGTCAAATCCGACCACGCCAGAAGATTCCAAGCCCATGATTTCCTATATGTTGGTTCACCAACCCAAACCTCTAGGACCAATAATAAGCAAGTTATAAGCACTTTTAAGTTTGGCTGTCCTCATTTGACCTTGAAGGAGGGGCCCAAGGTCAAATCTGACCGCACCAGAAGATTCCCAGCCCATGATTTCCTATATGTTGGTTTACCATCCCAAACCTCTAGGATCGATAATAAGCGAGTTATAAGCACTTTTAAGTTTGGCTATCCTCGTTTGACCTTGAAGGAGGGGTCCAAGGTCAAGTCTGACCACATCAGAAGATTCGCAGCACATGATTTCCTATATGTTGGTTTACCATCCCAAACCTCTAGGATCGATAATGAGCGAGTTATAAGCACTTTTAAGTTTGGCTATCCTCGTTTGACCTTGAAGGGGGGTCCAAGGTCAAATCTGACCACATCAGAAGATTCGCAGCACATGATTTCCTATAGGTTGGCTTCACATTGCAAACCTCTAGGACCAATAATAAGGGAGATATAGGCAATTTAAAGTCCTCTATGTGGGTTACTTCGGCACTCCGTGGATGACCTTGAGTTAGGAGCTTCAAGGTCAAATGTGTGCAAGGTTGTAGAGGACATGTATATGTGTCATACATATCACCTATGAAGAAATTCAACCTTCTACCTATGAGGAACAGCCAGTAAAAAAATGTAGATTATTTTCAAACAAATGCCCGTGGCGGCCATCTTGTTTTTCAGAATGAGGCTATTTTCCTTCCCAGAGAAGCTTACCCCCCAATGAAGATATCCTGCAAATTTGGTGAACCTAGCTGCTGTTGTTTTCCTCTTAGAGCATTAACGCCGAAAATCTCTCTACGCACGGCGGCGGCGTAGCGAACGCTAAACCAAAGTATCCACCGGATGCTTCCGGTGGATACAATTACTTCAAAACAAGGATGGAAGTGAAGTTCAGATAAACATTGTATCAAATATATATTTCTAGTCTTTAAACTTGTAAATATAATTGGTTGAAAAAGATTTTGAGTCTAAGGTCACACCATCGGATTCAAAAGTTAAAGTGACGTTCAAGAAACTTGGTACTTCACTTTTTGGAATTTGTTTCCTAGTATAATGACTCAGTGAAAGACTGTAAAACTGCAATACATGTATAGTATCACAAATACAGGAGTATCAACTTTTTTAGATGTCGACCCATGCCTGTGCCTGGACTCTCCCTTCTTGGACTCAAGCGCATTAGAGGATTTGTATCAATTTTGCGCTATATAAATCCTACTATTATTATTCTCCCGCAGACAGAATCAAAGCACATCATGCCCATGATTTCCTGGAACTTGTTTTCACATTCCATTTTACCATATTTCTGTTAGAATGAGATTGTCAGTAGCTTTACCTCTACATGGAATAAGTAATTTAGGCGAGTACAGCAAATAACAATACCTGGCATATCCTTCACTACGTTGACATTTTAAATCTTTATACACATCTGGTAGCCATGCTCATATTATTATTATTATATTTAAGCCCTTCAAATGCAAGAAAAGATAGAGGAAGCCACTCCAATAAACTGTGAAAGAGTGAATATCATTTTTGGGGATTAAAAAATAGCATGTCCTATGGTTAATTCATGTTCAGGGTATTCAGTTATATTCCTGTGTGTCGGTTCCACAATGAGTATGAGAAATTAATCTGCGGAAATAACTGTCTTTTATAAACAGTAGTGCAGAAGTCAGAAATTACACAGCATAGTATAAGTTACATGCAAACTGTGTCCTCTGGTATGTATTAAAAAGATATTTTTTACAAACTAGAATGCAAATAAAACATCTTATTAACTACTAAGATCAAGTATACCAGTCTAAACTTGGTGTAAAATGTGTAAAATATTGTTCAACATATTTCAGTCATTTTGTGAAATCCCTATATATTTCAGGCATTATGCAAAATATCTAAATGAATCTGTTATTTCGTAAACTGCGAAAAATTTGCAAGACCTTTGTAACATGTCTGGTCACAAAATATTGCCTGCAATGCATTTTGTTGCACAAGATTGTCCACTTCATGAAAGGGGCAAGACATTACATGTATTAAATAAACTGTCCATTTCATGAAATCTGCCTATTTCACAAAATGGGTAAAATTCTTGCCAGTCTCACAAAATGGGAATTTCAGAAATCAAGCGTAGCATACACATGTGAAAGAAGAAGTAGTAGAAGACATTACACTGAGATCTGTGGAGGATTGTGTTAAGCGTTCAGGCTGTTCTGGTGATTTCTCTTTCAAGAAGGATCTCGGAGGTTTAGGGGGCGGAGTTTGCTGAAATACAACAACCAAACAAAACTGTGTGTACCCCTCTCCCTTACAAAACAAAACTGGGTGAGCAAATGTGAATTATTAACCACCGCATGCTGCATTTAAAAATACACATCATTTGGGGAATATGTATGTACATAATGAGCAATAAACACCGATACCATCAGACCACTTGTTATAATAGCAGTCGAAAGCCTTGTGCTACAAGTAAATCATATGTAAGAAAGCATTTAGTAACCATAGGTAATCGCTGGTGATTGACAGGATTTAATTTGTTTCTTAAGACTGCATCTTCTGCAATCTTCAGCTTTAACTCAAACTTTTGCGGTGTTGGGACAACATACAGATGTCAATTTCATCACAAAGATCTGCAATTATATTTCTAAGAATTGCAAATATTTTGCATTTTTCGTTAAAATGAAAATCTTAAAAACATTTCATTTCTAGCTTGACACTGATCTAATGGAGTTGTTTTATTCTTTATATATTTATTATATTATTTTGGGAGAACCGGACCTTGGGAAAATATTGATAAAACAGTTTCTCAATCAGTAGTGCACTGTGCTTCATAAGGTACAGTTGTGCTCAATATGGTAAACAAAACTTAGGGAATCACTCGGGTAATCTGTTGGTCTGATGGTAACATGAAGTCATCCCCAATCTCCCTGTAACTAAAACACCATGCGGGTCATAAAAATATATGAACTTTTAATTGGTTAAATTAATCTACATATTAAGTTAACAGGCCTTCTGAATGAGAGAACTGCACAGAAAAAATAATCCATCTTTTATGTGCTTACTTTTGCAAATGTTACAGAAAAAAGAAGCTGGTTTAAGTATTTCCAGACAAAAAAGCAAGTACTCATGCAAAATAGTTCCCAGATCAACATTAAGAAACTGCAAAATAATTAGTGAAAAGTTCAATTTCCGTATATATGTTGCTTAGAATGTAAAACTAGTGAGTAAAACAAACTTAGCAAAACTACTTCATGAGCAAAACTAAATCTTCATAAATGTTGGCATGCTTTTCAATTGTATGAAGAAATCCGTGTTTGTTCCAGTTAGTACCAATAACCCTGAACAGACTGATACTTATAAAGACAAAACTTAATATACTTTCAAACAAAACAAAATAAATATCAAATAAAAACAACTAAAGACTAAACTTATAGTAAATAATTGGAAATAAAATTTAAAAGCATCAAAAACACAAAATGATAACTATACGACTTACTTGTAAGATAGTAACTGGCAAGGAATAAAACCTCTTCCAATCAAATCTCAATTTTATACCTTTAAAGCAAAGCCTCTGGCTTGCAAAATAACTACATTAAAACAAAAAGGTCAACTTTGAATATTAAGCCAACTCTCTGACAAGACTGTTGATCGTCGCATGACTATACCTTTTTGGCAGAAGCTGGGGTCTTTGCAGGAGAATTGCCATTGCTGCAACTCTCCCTAGAATCCAGAGACCTACTGTCTGTATCTGCTGGATCCAGGGTTGAGAGAGAAGAGAAGGCAGGTGTAGTGGGCAGGACCTCATGCTAAAGTACAACAGCCTCAACATCACATACACAAGTATAATAGAAACAGAATGGTCAGCAAATATTTTTCCATGGCTACAGCATGCAATGCAAACTACCACAGCAATAATTACTTAAAAATAGCATCAGAGATGCCTGTACCCCATAGCCTGGGGAAATAATTTTCAACACCATAACCATGTAAAACAGTACAAAGATCTGGATACTTTCAGAGGAGTGTCAGTTATATAAAGCTCCAAATAATGTTTAAGTAGAGAAAATAACATCTAAAAGAAAGAAAATGTATGTAAAGATAAAGTATTAAATTGAGACATTTCAACAGCATGATGACAGCATTAATCAGTCAATTAAATATTGCAAAGCTGTAAATTTTATTAATTGGAGTATAGCTGTCAATGGAAATAGCACAATTATACAAAAGTACATATACTAATCAGTTGCAGCAATCTATATATCTTTGTCATAAGAGAAACATGTCTCAAATATGGCAGGTGAACAGGTCACACCATGATGCACACCTACACCCCCTAACCAATGTCCCTACCAAGTGTTAACCTTCTATACCTTACCAAATCTAATAAATGGCCCAGACAAGAGTTAAAATCTCATGGTCGTTACGACTAGGTCATAGGTCAAATCAAGACTACACCATGACCATGCATACCTACAACCCCCAGCCAATGTCTCTACCATGTATCAACTTCCTACACCTTACAGTTTCCGAGATATAGCCCAGACAAGATTTTATAGGTCAAGGTCACTACGGCAAGGTCAAAGGTCAAATTAAGGTCACATCACGTTGCACACCTATACCCCCTAACCAATGTCCCTACCAAGTAACAACTGCCTACACCTTACGGTTTCCGAGATATAGCCAAGATAAGATTTTATAGGTCAAGGTCACTACAGCAAGATCAAAGGTCAAATCAAGATCACACCATGACGTTGCACACCTACACCCCTAACCAATGTCCCTACCAAGTATCAACTTCCTACACCCTATGGTTTCTGAGATATAGCCCAGACAAGATTTTATAGGTCAAGGTCACTACGGCAAGGTCAAAGGTCAAATCAAGGTCAGACCATGACGTTGCACACCAACAACCCCTAACTAATGTCCCTGCCAAGTATCAACTTCCCACACCTTACGGTTGCCCAGATATAGCCCAGACAAGATTTTCAAACCCAAGGTCACTGCGGCAAAGTCAAAGGTCAAATCAAGGTCAGACCATGACGTTGCACACCTACAGCCCCTAACCAATGTTCCTACCAACTATCAACTTCCTACACCTTATGGTTTCTGAGATATAGCCCAGACAAACTTTTTCCCTGCCACTCACCGCCCAAACGCTCGCCCATTTGGACACCATGGGTGAAAACAAAACCCCGACAGCCCTTAAGGGCTGTTGGGTAAAAATTATTTTAATTATAAATTATACAACATTAATGAGTCTAGGCAAGATGAAAGGTAGAAAAATTTGTACAGAATGCAAAGGTCAAAATATTGTGTTTTCTTTGACAAACATAATGCATCTAAAATATAGAACTATATGCCTTTTACATGAGCTGAAACATAACTTGTTCTCCTATTTGATAAAATATGTAATTCTGGAGCATGCTTTCAAGTAATACAAATTGTAAGTGCAATATAATGTTCCACTCCCTGAGTCTACACGCATCCTAAATTGGTTAATACTGGAAACAGGTTTCAACTAGAGGATCGCTCGCAAAAAAAAAAAGATAATGTTTTTGCATAGCAAAAACAAAGCGTCCCAAAAAGGATATAAAGGTGAGTGCTAAAGTATTAAGAAAATGCTTCGTTTCTAGCCTTATACTGTTGTGGCAACCAAAGTCAGCGCAGTCTGCTCTATCTAGCACGGTTTTCAAGATATAAGCATTTTTGTGTTTTGCAAAAAATAAAAAAATTAAAAATGTCCGCTATATTTGGCGAGACAAAAATATTTTGAAAATTGGCATGGCTACTCTGCAGAGATACCCAGCAGGTCCAAAATTTTGTTGAGTTCGCTCCATATAGCACGGTTTTCGAGATATAAGCATTTTTGTGTTTTGCAAAAACTTTGAAAATTCAAAATGGCCACCATTTTTGGGGAGACAAAAATTTTTGTCAAGACCACTGCCGTGGTGTGTGTATCTCCCGCCGAGCATAAAAGCAGAAGAAATAGCTTTTCCGAGATATTCACAATTTTTCATTTTCGTGTGTGAAAGGTCTTCCAAAAGTAGGTGAATGAGTTATTTGAGAAAAATTGGCTATCTGCAATACTATTAAGAGATAATTCACATTTACTCATTTTGAGTAGGTGAATAATTATCTATGGGTCTGAAACTTCACCAAGTGAAAGCTCTCCAAAGAGTAGGTGAATGAGTTATTTGAGAAAAATTGGCTATCTGCAATACTTTTAGAGATAATTCGCATTTACTCATTTTGAGTAGGTGAGTAATTAGCTATGGGTCTGAAACTTCACCATGTGAAAGCTCTCCCACAAGTAGATGAATGAGTATTTGATAAAAATTGGGTATCCGCAATACTTTTACAGATAATTAGCATTTACTCATTTTGAGTAGGTGAATAAATAGCTATGGGTCTGAAACTTCACAGAGTGAAAGCTCTCCCAAAAGTAGGTGAATGAGTTATTTGAGAAAAATTGGCTATCTGCAATACTTTTAGAGATAATTCGCATTTACTCATTTTGAGTAGACGAGTAATTAGCTATGGGTCTGAAACTTCACCAAGTGAAAGCTCTCCCAAAAGTAGGTGAATGATTAATTTGAGAAAAATTGGCTATCTGCAATACTTTTAGAGATAATTCGCATTTACTCGTTTTTGAGTAGGTGAGTAATTAGCTATGGGTCTGAAACTTCATCAAGTGAAAGCTCTCCCAAAAGTAGGTGAATGAGTTATTTGAGAAAAATTGGCTATCTGCAATACTTTTAGAGATAATTCGCATTTACTCATTTTGAGTAGGTGAGTAATTAGCTATGGGTCTGAAACTTCACCAAGTGAAAGCTCTCCCAAAAGTAGGTGAATGATTAATTTGAGAAAAATTGGCTATCTGCAATACTTTTAGAGATAATTCGCATTTACTCATTTTGAGTAGGTGAGTAATTAGCTATGGGTCTGAAACTTCACCATGTGAAAGCTCTCCCACAAGTAGATGAATGAGTATTTGATAAAAATTGGGTATCCGCAATACTTTTACAGATAATTAGCATTTACTCATTTTGAGTAGGTGAATAAATAGCTATGGGTCTGAAACTTCACAGAGTGAAAGCTCTCCCAAAAGTAGGTGAATGAGTTATTTGAGAAAAATTGGCTATCTGCAATACTTTTAGAGATAATTCGCATTTACTCATTTTGAGTAGGTGAGTAATTAGCTATGGGTCTGAAACTTCACCAAGTGAAAGCTCTCCCAAAAGTAGGTGAATGATTAATTTGAGAAAAATTGGCTATCTGCAATACTTTTAGAGATAATTCGCATTTACTCATTTTGAGTAGGGGAGTAATTAGCTATGGGTCTGAAACTTCACCATGTGAAAGCTCTCCCACAAGTAGATGAATGAGTATTTGATAAAAATTGGGTATCCGCAATACTTTTACAGATAATTAGCATTTACTCATTTTGAGTAGGTGAATAAATAGCTATGGGTCTGAAACTTCACAGAGTGAAAGCTCTCCCAAAAGTAGGTGAATGAGTTATTTGAGAAAAATTGGCTATCTGCAATACTTTTAGAGATAATTCGCATTTACTCATTTTGAGTAGACGAGTAATTAGCTATGGGTCTGAAACTTCAAGTGAAAGCTCTCCCAAAAGTAGGTGAATGATTAATTTGAGAAAAATTGGCTATCTGCAATACTTTTAGAGATAATTCGCATTTACTCGTTTTTGAGTAGGTGAGTAATTAGCTATGGGTCTGAAACTTCATCAAGTGAAAGCTCTCCCAAAAGTAGGTGAATGAGTTATTTGAGAAAAATTGGCTATCTGCAATACTTTTAGAGATAATTCGCATTTACTCATTTTGAGTAGGTGAGTAATTAGCTATGGGTCTGAAACTTCACCAAGTGAAAGCTCTCCCAAAAGTAGGTGAATGATTAATTTGAGAAAAATTGGCTATCTGCAATACTTTTAGAGATAATTCGCATTTACTCATTTTGAGTAGGTGAGTAATTAGCTATGGGTCTGAAACTTCACCAAGTGAAAGCTCTCCCAAAAGTAGGTGAATGAGTTATTTGAGAAAAATTGGCTATCTGCAATACTTTTAGAGATAATTCACATTTACTCATTTTCAGTAGGTGAGTAATTAGCTATGGGTCTGAAACTTCACAGAGTGAAAGCTCTCCCAAAAGTAGGTGAATGAGTTATTTGAGAAAAATTGGCTATCTGCAATACTTTTAGAGATAATTCGCATTTACTCATTTTGAGTAGGTGAGTAATTAGCTATGGGTCTGAAACTTCACCATGTGAAAGCTCTCCCAAAAGTAGGTGAATGAGTTATTTGAGAAAAATTGGCTATCTGCAATACTTTTAGAGATAATTCGCATTTACTCATTTTGAGTAGGTGAGTAATTAGCTATGGGTCTGAAACTTCACCAAGTGAAAGCTCTCCCAAAAGTAGGTGAATGATTAATTTGAGAAAAATTGGCTATCTGCAATACTTTTAGAGATAATTCGCATTTACTCATTTTGAGTAGGTGAGTAATTAGCTATGGGTCTGAAACTTCACAGAGTGAAAGCTCTCCCAAAAGTAGGTGAATGAGTTATTTGAAAAAAAATTGGCTATCTGCAATACTTTTAGAGATAATTCGCATTTACTCATTTTGAGTAGGTGAGTAATTAGCTATGGGTCTGAAACTTCACCAAGTGAAAGCTCTCCCAAAAGTAGGTGAATGAGTTATTTGAGAAAAATTGGCTATCTGCAATACTTTTAGAGATAATTCGCATTTACTCATTTTGAGTAGGTGAGTAATTAGCTATGGGTCTGAAACTTCACCATGTGAAAGCTCTCCCAAAAGTAGATGAACGAGTTATTTGATAAAAATTGGGTATCCGCAATACTTTTACAGATAATTAGCATTTACTCATTTTGAGTAGGTAAATAATTAGCTATGGGTCTGAAACTTCACCATGTGAAAGCTCTCCCAAAAGTAGGTGAATGAGTTATTTGAGAAAAATTGGCTATCTGCAATACTTTTAGAGATAATTCGCATTTACTCATTTTGAGTAGGTGAGTAATTGGCTATGGGTCTGAAACTTCACCATGTGAAAGCTCTTCCAAAAGTAGGTGAATGAGTTATTTGAGAAAAATTGGCCATCTGCAATACTTTTAGAGGTAATTCGCATTTACTCTTTTTGAGTAGGTGAGCAATTAGCTATGGGTCTGAAACTTCACCAAGTGAAAGCTCTTTGGGATAGCTGCTCTGCAGAGATACCCTGAAGATAAAAAATTTCGTTGAAATCGCTCTATGTAGCACGGTTTTCAAAATATTAGCATTTTTGTGTTTTGCAATTTTTGCGCAAAAATTCGAAAATTCAAAATGGCCGCCATTTTTGGCAAGACAAAATTTTGGCAAGACAAAATTTTTTTAAAAATTGGCATGGATACTCTGCATAGATACCCTGTGGGTCAAAAATTTCGTCGAAATCGCTCTATCTAGCACGGTTTTCGAGATATAAGCATTTTTTTGTGTTGCGCAATTTTGCGAAAAATTCGAAAATTCAAAATGGCCGCCATTTTTGGCGAGACAAAAATTTTTTCAAAATTGGGATAACTACTCTCCAGAGATACCCTGTGGGTCAAAAATTTCGTCGAAATCGCTCTATCTAGCACGGTTTTCGAGATATAAGCATTTTTGTGTTTTGCAATTTTGCGAAAAATTCGAAAATTCAAAATGGCCGCCATTTTTTGCAAGAAATTTTTTGCTTGAAAATTGGCAGCTACTCTGCAGAGATACCCTGCGGGTCAAAAATTTCGTCAAAATCGCTCTATCTAGCAGGGTTTTCGAGATATAAGCATTTTTATGTTTTGCAATTTTTGCGAAAAATTCGAAAATTCAAAATGGCCGCCATTTTTGGCGAGACAAAATTTTTTTCAAAATTGGGATAACTACTCTGCAGAGATACCTTGTGGGTCAAAAATTTCGTCGAAATCGCTCTATCTAGCACGGTTTTCGAGATATAAGCATTTTTGTGTTTTGCAATTTTTGCGAAAATTTCGAAAATTCAAAATGGCCGCCATTTTGGGCGAGACAAAATTTTTTTGAAAATTGGGAAAACTACGCCGCAGAGATACCCTGTGGGTCAAAAATTTCGTCGAAATCGCTCTATCTAGCACGGTTTTCGAGATATAAGCATTTTTGTGTTTTCCTTATTTGGAAAATTTGTAATGATTAATTAATCATTAATTACTCGGCCATTTCTTGACCAATCAATGCCAAAATCTAATGATTTCCAGATTTTAATAGAATGAATGTATTTGCCAAGTTTCAGGTGAATTGATAAAATTCCTTTCAAGTTATCATCCGGACAAGCTTCCCCATCGAAAAAAGACATTTTTGGTCATGTGACCTCTCTGATTGGTTGAAATGTCACTGCAGCATATTCAAAAAAATTCCCCAAGGCTACTGCCTAAACCTGCCAAATTTGAAAAGAATCCGCCTAACGGTTACAGAGTTATAAGGAAAACAAAATGCGGAGCCGGCGGAGCCAGAAGCTCTCCCATACACAAACAAGCGTCCCTTGCGGGACGCTTAATTCTGATGAAAACATTTCCGAATTGCTTGTTACATATTTTGGGATGAGAGGCCATACTGACTTCTATAGTCCATACCGGTGACAGGTGTGGACAGATAAATATTTTGATACCACTGAAAACATGACTGTACACTCAAACTGTATGTGTAGAGTAAGAAATCTAAAATTCGCCAGGAATCTAAAATTCGCCACCTCTAAAACCTTAGTTAATTTTATGAAGAAAATGATGTTTTTGTCTAAAAATTGGTATTTTTCAGTTCAAAAAGCCTTAATTTACTATACAGTCAACAAATCTCACCACAATTCATTTATTTTACTAGTATTTTTACATGTGGCGAATTTCAGATATGTGGCGAATTTTAGATTTCTTACTCTAACAGCTTTACAATTGATTTTTATCCATAGACTGAGGTCAATGTGTCAGATATACTCAATAGCCAAACATTACACATCCCATAGAGTAATATTCTAACATTTATCTTGTCACACTTAAACAATGGATTTACAAGACTATGTATTTATCATCCTTCCTCAACAAAAAAATACAACACTGAACAAATAACATACAAAAATAACAGAAAACATACACTTCTGCTATGCCGCCGCTTTTCTAACTTTGCTGGACTGCTTTTTGTGACTGTAACAGCATCATGCTTCAAAATAAATACATACGTAAACATTTATACACCTCTTATTACATTAAGTAAATCAACTACAACCAATCAAAAATCAATACTATCAGCCTTTAAATTTCTATGTTTTAATGACTGCCAGGGTACCAGGTATCTACTCGCTCATGTTAAATGCTGTGAAAAAATTGATAAAGGTATTCACAGTCTATGAAGTATGGAAAAGTCTGCAAACCGAATAAAGAAACCATCACCTTCCAAACGCTTCCTAACTTCACATCATGGCTCAGGTTAACATTCCTAAATGATTTACTGTGTCCGTACCTCCCCACTGATTTGGGTGTGACAAAATAAAACGTGAGGACATCTGTCTTCAAACCATCCATTAAACATTTTAGCTTGAGTGGGTTACTTTGTGCCTCATTATTTTGATAACAAGATCAAAACTATGTCTAACTATTCTGTTACTGATCTGTCACTGTGGCAATAATCAATATTACATGTTAAACAAATAATGTGGGGGCGGGGGTGGCGGGGTGGGTGGGGGGTGGGGGGTGGTAAGGTGATCATTATCACTTAATATCTACGATCATGGCAAAAATTGTGAAGCTAGGTGACATCAGCTAATTTGTAAATAGAGTTGTAGGAGGATCGAGTAAATGTTATTGTAAGTTGATCAGCAATACATGCAGAACTGTTCATGTAATAGCTACTTAACATGTTTCTATGTACACTGTATGGATGGAATAAAGTGCATGTTTCCAGCATATCTCTGTTCTTATAAAAATACTACACAAGAAGATTCATAAATACTAAAATAAAATACCATATAAATGCCTAAAATCTTCTATCTTTTACCATTACTTTGATATTAACTTTCAGAAAAAGATTTTTAAAGACTTTGTTATGGGTCTCTTTTAGTTTGTGAAGTTAAATTTATATTCAAGTCACAGAAAGACACCCATATACATGTATTTCCAGGCTTGTACAAAGATTTGTTTAATTTTTTTTCCTACATTAGATGCCCCTTAGGTAAGTTTTGTTCATAAAGATACTCCAATCTGCCAAAATCCATTCATTTGTCTTACAGGTCTACAAATATCACTAATTGGCTTTTCCTTAATTATCTCTATTTTTCTACATTGTAACAAGAACCACGCTGTTCTATGGTTAAAGATCTTCTTGCCAATGGCCAACTAACTGAATGTGATGTTTTTCACAAGAATTTAATAAGTGTTTGAAGCAGGTACTACTAGAGACATTCACACTATTCTTACTGCCATTCTAGCTAAGGCAAATATATGTTCAGATAAAAGATACATTACAGCATAAAAGAAATGATAAAAACATTGATAAGACATCAGAAAAGAATATAACAAAAGGCAAGGGAAGCAACAGGCAGATGATCAACACTTAGGTCACAGAAATGGAAACAAATGTAAATCTAATAATTAAATCCTACTTCCTAGCTACTCACTTTAAGTTTCTCGAGACTAGTTTCTGAGTCTGCTGTAATTTGTTGCTTGGTTTTGCTCCGGTCTATTCTGGCCTGAATTCTGTCTCCTAAAAACACAACGAGCTTTTTGTACATAAATGTAATTTAACACAGGTAAAAAAAGTTTCTTAAAGTACTTTCTCAACAAAATAAACACAAAGAAAACTTTTGAAACAAACTGTTGCAGAATACATCCCTAAAGGTTGATATGTACAGTGATTATCATTGCACTCTACAAACTATGTAATTGATTTTTTAATGTGTTAACATTTACTTGGGCTTAACATCATTTCTAACAAATTGACTCGGAAATAATAGCATGATGTGCAGTTTTATTTCATTAGATACATGAAAGATTACAAAGGACATGGCATACCACTTTTAAAAAGATGGTTTAAGGATTATTTAATGTTTTAAAATATACACCATTCTGTACACGCCAGAAAGTTACCAGAAACAATTATACTTTTAAAATCTAGTCAATTTTTATTTTAGAGAACAAATCAATCACTATTGTAAGGAGTGATTTTAATAATTGAGTTGCATTTAAAAACAAAATAACTACCGCATCTAGCACTATATGTTGCTGAACAAATTCTATGCGGAGAGCTTTAAAATAAATGCTTAACCTGCAGTACTGCTATTTTTGTGTCATACTTCATGTTACATTTCAACACATGCATATAACTGAAAACCATCACATGATTATAACTTTTTCATGCAAGTTAAAAACCAAGAAACTAAAGACACTTTATTGGAATATAATAAAGTAACAATATACAGAACAAAGAAACAACCAACACCGTAACTTTTAGACATTCATTTGTGTTAGTGAGACATAAACTTCAACTAGTACTATCAGATGAAATATTCATTTTATTTTAAGATTTTAAGATATTTATTCATGCTTTCAACCTTTGTCATTTTCACAGTTAAAGATTCTGATAAGCCTAAATGCTTGAAAAAACATTTCATCAACATAAGGCAGTTTGTGTAAACTATGAAAACCATTCGTGGACTTTTTTGCACAACTTTTGTAAGTTGGAGCAAATTTTATTTCATTGGAAATCCATATCATATATAAAATTGCCAGCTATCTGAAGATTATTGTTTTCTTTTTTTTTGTTTTTTTTTTTTTTTCTTTTTTTTTGGCACAATTCATTCTGTTTCCGTAAGATTCCACTGGGTTTTAAAGTATACACAGTAGACTATGTGTAACTAGAACCTCTACACAAGATTTTGCTCCAATGATCCCTAACTGCCACATATATCATCAAAAATCTGAAAATTTTCTGTAGGGACTTTCGCTCATACCTTTTTCAACTTGTACAAACTCTACTTAAAAATAATATACAGAATCTTGTAAGAGTCTCAAGTGTCTTACCCAATGCACTGCTGAGGGAGCGGTTTGAACCAGTTCTCTTGATCCTGTTGAGGGTGCGCTCACTCTGCGAGAGACTGAGCACGATGAAGGTAACCTTGACCTCCACCTCTCCCCGATACTTCTCTGCCTTCTTGGCACGAGGCTTGTTTTTGAGGGCGTACCACCTTTATCACAATTAAGGGTGGGATAAAGAGAGCATGTTAAAATACTGACATCTTGGGTGTAGGATATATACTATTGAGATTCTCTTTGTTAGAGTGATTCTGATTGGTATGGATTAAAATAAGTTTGACAGAACCAAAAAAAACATATTTATTTGGGATGGTTCTTTTTGTTGCTGGCATGTTCTGGGTGATGTGGAAAAGCTATGTGAGCTCACCCTGAAAGCTACATAGAAGGATACATTTATACTAAGCAGTTTAAGCTGTAAATGAATCCACACCAGTCAGAGCTGGCATACACTTACATTAACAGTAAAATTTACAGTCAGAGAAGTGCCCCGAGTGTATGTTGTTCTGATCTGTGGCAGGGTAAATCTTTGTTCGTTACTTCAAACTTATCACAAGTCACAGGGTGAAGTTATGCCCACAAATGCAAGGTGTACTGAAGCAATTCAACGTACTGTTACTATTTCAAACATTCAAACGGGTTACATTAAGCAATCAGGCTTCACTTTTTATGAAAGTCACTCCATCATAGCATTGGTCATTGAAAGAAAGAAATGTTTAAGCGGCTGTTCCATTTTTGCAATATGTCGTAACTCTTGCTCTTGGTTGTCAATTTGAAGACTCAGGAACTGAATCTTATACATCTTAATGATCTTAAAGCCATCATACAGAGATCCTGTTTGGAAAATACGGAAATTCCCAATAGGTTTACAAGTAGAGCACTCGTAAAAACCAACGGGAACAGTTTACGAGATATTCAAACTGTTTGAAATTGTTGCAAACCCTTCCCGATTCTTATAAGATTTATAACATCATAAACCAATGATATTGTCATCTTTTTAATCTTACAGTGATCTTAACCCTATCTTACACTTGTACAGCAATCTTTTCCATTTTATAGCGATTACAAACTTATCTGTTTCAACTTAAGTGACTTGTAAACCAATCAGATAGATCAGGAAACTATCGCTAACCTATGGAGAGATTTTCTGAGGCAATGGCAATGCCAATCGGGAAGTGATCGGGAAAGTATCTTGTGCATCAGGAACACACCCTAAAGCCATCATAAACCTTTTGTTATCTATACCCTGGATCATGCACTTTGATATTACTTCAAATCGTAAACCTATCGGAAACCAGTCACTCGCCGAAATGGAACAGCCCTCTTAGGTACAGGTTTTCGGCACTTTATAAGTGTTTCTTACTTACTTACTTACAGTCATACCTACTTTGAAATGGACTTTGTTCTTTATGTAAAATTCAATCTGGTGTGAAAAGAATATTTGGGCCTTGTGTTATTTCAATTACATGTATCTCATATTCTTTAAACAATGTAGTTTAAATGTAGGCCAAATAGATATACTGATCCACTGCTAGATAAACATTGTCAGTTTAAAGCTCTGGCCAGTCCAACAGTTCTGTGTTGTTACAATAAACACCAGTAAAGCTAAATGTAGACTGCTTGGAATAGTTTCAGCAACAACTGTTTTCTTTGTTACTCTTTCAATACTCTGTTGTGATACTTTTCACAATGTTCAAAATGAATTTGGTGGTGAATCCTTTGTATATCAGCTCAGTATTTCCACGTTCAAAAGTAATTTTTTTCAGAACGACTCATTCAAAATGATAACAGCAGTTAAACAGCTTGATGTATTTTTTCAAACTCCAACCCAAACAGAATTCCAAGTATATTTCATTTGCTTTTAACTTATTATGCCCTGATTCATAAAAACAATCTGATGATAAGTGTAACTTTACAGTTGATATGTATATAATGTATTTGCCATATTAAGCTGAGGGCTTCCAACAAATTTGCAAACAATAGTCTCATACAGCCTAGGGTCAATTTAAATCACACAAGAGGTATACAGATTATTATTAAGTTCATATAGAAATCAGCCATGATAGCATTGGGAAGAATCATATGGTACCATCGACTTTACAACACAGAAGGTGAGATAATGATAAGTCAGAGTTATCATTCGATGATACCAGAAAATAAAATCTACAGTGATTTAACTAGCAGTCAGCATGAGAAAATATACTTTAATTGTAACAGGGATGAATTTGAATTGTTAATGCCCCAGTCACACTACAGGTGGTTGTCCCGCAGTTAGAAGTTTTTCTCCGCGGCGGAACCACCTCCCAGGTCGCCCCAATATGTCCAAGTTGTTCACACTATAGGCAGACGGCCACTGATTGGACATGGTGTATTAACCATCAATAACTATAGGATAACTGTAGGATGACAGTACTAAAAATGTTGGTCACCGTGAAGCAACCTCAATTAACCTTAATTCACCTTTGGCAAAACGTCCAATACCTTAACTCACCTTTTGTCACCGTATTACACCGAAAGATGACCAAATCACAACCTTATGTACACCGTGGACCACACCTTCAGTTTAACCGTAGTTAGAAATTCATACGCGCATGAGCAAAATCGTCTGCACATGCTCATGGTATCGAAGTCAGAGGTGGAAATTTTAAACAGTTTAAAACTTCCGTAGGACTCGCAAGGTAGTGGACGGTTCGCCACTGACTCGCAAGGTCGCACACAGACCACAGACGGTGATTTAAGGACAGGGACGTTCCCCAAACACGGCCTACCACGGGTGATACCGCCTGTAGTGTGAATGGGGTATAATAAGAATGCACAGACTTGTGTCTTGTACTAGTCATTTGTTCAAAGGATTTTGATTATTTTTGACTTTACACAAGTTTTTGTAACATTTAATAAGCAAACTTTGATTCAGTCTGATGTAACTCAGTATATGTACAAGGATTAAGAGGGGACGTTAACTTATATATACACCACTGAAAATAATATGACAATATTCCATCCACCAACTGCTACACAATCTATTAAATGTACAGCACAGAGAAACCTTGGTGGTTCATTTATCACAGAATATTCTCTGAAAACTAACTTCAAGCCTTTCATCTGTAGCAGAAAACTGATAAAAACTCTCTCCTCCAAGGCAAAGAAATAGCATGCCAAAATAATAGTTACCAATAAATTAAGTAGCAAAAAAACCCTGGTGTAATATCTCTACACAAATACATCCAAAGTGATGCACCATTTTTCATTTATTTTCTTCTTAAAAAGGTAAAATAACTATCAAGAATACACAAATTAATCATTTGGATTAGAATTAAGCCAGGTGTGACACTGTTTAAGCTTCAGTAGAAAAAGTAGAAGTTTTGGCAGTTCAAGTGTGCACAGAATATAGGGTATATGTGGAAAACACCAGACTGCTATGAGGTGATATATAATGGTGGACATGAAAGGCAGCATATAAGATTCAGTTTGGCATCACTTTCACTTCATGGTACTGGGTAAATGTCAGTTTTCTGTGAAGCACACACTTCTTACTTTAAGTGCCAGGATGTCTTAATATTCTACACTAATATATGTTGCAGTAAATATATGAAATCAGTAAATATGCATATTTACTAATTTTTAATAAATACACATATTTACTGATTTGGGCACTATAATACATGTATTCCCAAAAAATTTCAGTAAATATGCATACTTACTGATTTATGACCTGTGTTACTTCACAAGTTTACTGATTTAAGTTTCAGTAAATTGGTGAAATGAAACTTTGATGTTCACTGGTTATGAATATATAATATTGAACTATAAACCAAAGTATACATTATATTGGAACATTTTACTTTATTATGATGGCCATAAGAATATACTTAGTATACTAAATTTTACAGGACATTAGATGTAACTAATATGTTAAAAAACAGCAATAAACTTTAGACTTTTAATTGTTTATGTTTACTAGCTTTAGGTATGTTCTTTCTGTAGATATTTCATTTAAGCTTGTATTATTTTCAATCCCATGGCTACTAAGGACCTATGACATTCCTACAAATGGTTAAAGATCATTAGGTTTTCACCATTTTTATGTGACTGATACTTAAAAAGTGCTTTTATCAGAAAGGGACAACATGTAAGAGAGATTTTATTCAACCTTTATTATGGATCTAAATTTTAATGGTGACTTTTGGAAAAGAAATACATTGTTAGAAACATTACAAGCTTGTAACACATATTACATATAACTACATCTAAATATGGATCAAGACACAGCAGATAACATCCAACTTTTTAAGATTTAAAGTCTTCATGATTACATCAGTAAACACATACATTTTCCTCACCAGAAACATAGTAAATTCACATATTTAATGAAATAGTCAGAGAATACACGTATTTACTGACTAAATCAGTAAATATGTGAATGTACTGAATGAATACTTCAGTTGTGTGCATATGTACTGATTTCACATATTTTTGTAACATATATATCACACTCTTGGCTCAGGTTCTATTGGAAGGTGAAGCACAATTATATACAAAGTTTATTTGTCACATATTCTTTTATTAAATATATTCAGACTTTAAATGCTTTTCCAGAATTTTGTAGGATATATCTGAGAAACAGTGTTTCACTCTAAATATTTTGTATGTACTCAATTCATACATTTCAAATAACCAAGCTCTTTTTCTATTTTTCAGACAATCTGAATCAGTAAATAGAAAAACTTAAAATGCAAAAGTGATGCCATTAGAAGTTTAGTTTTCACTTTTCAAGTCTAACACAGGAGTGTGTAGTACTGGACAACATAGAGGTTATACAAGTGACCCTGGAAGAGTGACACAGGGAATACACCACTGCAGTCCATCCCTATTTGGGCAATCCTGAGTGGACAACAACAATTACTCAAAGGCAGGAGTTGGTACTTTATAAGAAAGAATATTTTATCTTAACCAAATTTCATAAAAAATTGTAATTTTGTGAGCAATGCAAATACAATAAGTCCACCCTTTTCATGGGATTAGGCCAGGAATAAGATATTTATTGTTATTTAGTTATTATTGATTGTCTTGGAATTTTGAATACTTGGTATATTCTGCACGTCTCCTCAAGATATAACATTAGATTGTGAATCTTTTACATGAAAACAAGTAGCAGCAGCACACCTGGATTGACAAGAAAAGAGTTAGTCATGATGGACAGAGAATCGGACTAGAGGTGTACATTGATAATTAAACATCTATTATGTACACAAACTTCTGGCAAAGACATTTTCATGGCATCAGGATTCTAATTTTTTTTATCCACTGTAAGCCGTATTTGACCTGTATAGGGGGATATATGGAGGGAGATAATGGGATATATTTTTTGTGGCGCATCCGTACCCTGGATAATAAGTCTCAATAACTTCTGGTTTCTCCCTAATATCTCAGAAAATGTGTAAGCTACAAATATATATATCATCACAAAGATCTTCTATAGCACTTCTGCTCGTTTTTGTTGCATAAAAATCCATGAAGGAATGACTGAGATATTGCAAGTTAAAGATTGAAGTTTTTGTATTCTCTGGTGCCCCTGCATATGTGACAGCTTTTTTAGCATTCTCTCTTTATATATCGATTTATTTAGGTCATAAAGCTTTCCAAATGGTGGATAATAAAAGTAAAACATCCCTTATTAGACATAAACAGAAAAAATATACCACTCATGAAGATTGACAATATGTAGTTGTGTAATAGTGTCGTCTTCATTTGTGATATTTATCTTTTCTGTCATTCAGAAAGTCTTCCTATTATCCTCTTACCGTATTTTACCTGTTTATCGATTGTCAACACAAATATTACTTACAATATAACCAACAACTCTTTAATCTGAAGAAATTTAAAAATTTTAACTAGACCTATGCATCGAAGAACTAAATTGAATGCAAATTTGTATCCACCAAAAAGACAACTCAACAAAGCCAGTGAACCATCGTTTGACCTTGAAAGAGGGGCCAAAGGTTAAATCTAACAACACCAGAAGATTCCCAGCCCAAGATTTCCTAGAGTTGGTTTCACATTGCAAACTTCTAGGATCAATAATAAGCAAGTGATAAGCACTTTTAGGTTTGGCCATCCTCGTTTGATGTTGAAGGAGGGGCTCAACGTCAAATCTGATCACATCAAAAGATTCCCAGCCCCTGATTTCCTATAAATTAGTTTCACATTGCAAACCTCTAGGACCAATAATAAGTGAGTTATAAGCACTTTTAACTTTGGCTATCCTCGTTTGACCTTGAAGGAGGGGTCCAAAGTCAAATCTGACCACATCAAAAGGTTCCCAGCCCATGATTTCCTATAAATTGGTTTCACATTGCAAACCTTTAGGACCAATAATAAGCGAGTTATAAGCACATTTAAGTTTGGCTCTCCACATTTGACCTTGAAGGAGGCCCACAGGGTCAAATCTGACCACATCAAAAGATTCCCAGCCATTATCCTCATTTGATCTTAAAGGAGGGGTCCAAAGTCAAATCTGACCACATCAAAAGATTCCCAGCCTATGATTTCCTATAAATTGGTGTCACATTGCAAACCTTTAGGACCAATTATAAGCGAGTTATAGACATTTAAGTTTGGTTAAGTCCTTTGACCTTGAACGAGGGGTCAAGGGGGTCAAATCTGATCACATCAAAAGATTCCTAGCCCATGATTTCCTATGAATTGGCTTCACGTTGCAAACCTCTAGGACCAATAATAAGCGACTTATAAGCACTTTTAAGTTTGGCTATCCTTGTTCTTCCTTGAAGGAGGGGTCCAAGGTCAAATCTGACCACACCAAAAGATTGCCAGCCCATGATTTCCTATAGGTTGGTTTACAATCCTAAACCTCTAGGAGCAATAATAAGAGAGTTATATGCACTTTTAAGTTTGGCTATCCTCGTTTGATCTTGAAGGAGGGGTCCAAGGTCAAATCTGACCACACAAAAAGATTCCCAGCCCATGATTTCCTATAGCTTGGTTTGCAATCCCAAACCTCTAGGACCAATAATAAGCAAGTTATAAGCTCTTTTAAGTTTGGCATTTGGCTATCCTCGTTTGACCTTGAATGGGAGGGGTAAGGTCTAATCTGACCACACCAGAAGATTCCCATTTCATGATTTACTATAGGTTGGTTTACCATCCCAATCCTCTTGGATGAATAATAAGTGAGTCATAAGCACTTTTAAGTTTGGCTATCCTTGTTTGACCTTGAAGGAGAAGTCCAAGGTAAAATCTGATATCAGAAGATTCTCAGCACGATTTCCTACAGGTTGAGTTTCACATTGTAAACCTCTAGGAAAAATACTAAGGGAGAGGGAGTACTTTTAAAGTCTGCTACGGGAGTTACTTTGGCACTCCAGCGGATACAATTACTTAAATGTAGCTTTTGTAAGCTACAAGCTTATTATGTGGAATTGAATGCTATCTTGGGAGGCCACAGGAATCTGGCCAACGTCCAAGAAAAATAGACGTTTAGTGTTGACCGAATTCCCATGTCCAGTGAAGGTGTACCATAGCAGTGCAATCTCGCGACTCATACTTCTTCTCTCATTGTACATTTAGACCATACCCCCTCAGCTGTAATACAGCGGGGAGGCAGGGTGGGACTCTTTTCAGTTCCACAAGGTAAGCTTGCAGCTTATAAAAGCTACATTTAAGTAATTAAAATTTTCAATTTTATTGCACTACAACAGCTTACCATGTGGAACTGAATGCTGAATCCAACCGCTAGGCGGAGGGATTACGGCTGAGACTGGAAGAGTCATCAATTTTTCTTGATTTTGAATTAAATAGCTTAGAATGAATGTTTGAAAGACCAGTCTGAGTCCCGCTTACAGAGCCACAGTTCCAGAAACCAGAATATTAATGAATCACAGTACCGATACTGCCTGGATGTTTTGGTTAAAGGAGTAAGTGCAGCCATGCTCACTTATGTATAGCATAATAAGCCCCAAGGGCTTCACTGCGAATGAACACAAGCCCTGGGCTTGAAATCTCATTAACTTGCCACCTTAATATAAGATTATAGGCACACCTGAATAAAACCTTAATACAGTTAATACAGTAATAATAGGTAAAAAGACCTTACCCTAACATCATTAGGAGGTAACTAATTACCTAGACCCTGGGATTAGACTCCTGAAGACTTGGTTGCAGCGGATGTGCCCCCCTCTTTTCCTTCCAAGGATGTCTAGTCTGAGGGGAAGGGTTTAGGACTTGTTGAGCCGCTACTACTGGACCCAGATAAATATTGTTGTCATTGTCCGACCAAGTAAGATCTTTTAGGTAAAACTTTGTAAATGTGTGAGCTTTCCAGTGACAAGCTTACATGATTTGGTCCACCGAAACCCCACCATAAAAGGCCTTAGAGGTCGCAAAGGCCCGAATGTCATGCGCTTTAATTTGGACCAAGTCCAAAGCTTGTTGGGCTGCTTGTTTGTAACAAAGTAGGATAATTTGTTTTAATTAAGAAGAGAGTGCAGCAGGTCTGATGTCTGAGGTGTGTCCTTTCTTGAAGGAAATGAAAAGGAGGGATCGAGACCCTCTTAAGTCTTTGGTTTGATCCAGGTAGTACATCAGGGCCTGTACCGGACACAAGGTCCTGTCTTCTTTGAATTGTCTATCCACAATAGTCAAAGCAGGAATAGTCACCAGAGACACACACGAGGACTTTCTCTTGCCAGTTGGTTTCTGGCTGTGAAATCTGAAGAAGGGAACAAAGCTACATTTTCCCATTGGCTTAGATTAGATACTTTGTTTGCAACCCATGAATTTCGCTGTGGCACTTGCTGGAGGCCAAAGCTAGCAAGAAAGCGTTTTGAGAGTAAGATGTTTGAGGTATGTGTCTTTCATAGGCTCAAATGGTGCTTTGTGAGATGATTAAGAACAACAGAAAGGTTCCATTTTGGAAAATCCTGGAACTTTTGGGACGATGCCTGTGAAAACTGGAGAGTAACCTGTTAAGGTTTCAGTTGTGTAAATATTGAGTCCTGCTGGGCCCAAGGCGTCAACAATGGCCATCCTATAACCATCAATGGTCAAATGGCGCCTGTTTAGATCCTGGTAAAGGTACATGAAAATGTGACACTTGTTTCAGAGAGGGAGTGGAGAAATCCACCCACTTTGACTTGTAGATGGTCCTTGTTGAGGACCATTGAGGAGCAACAATTCTCTCTACCACCTCCACAGAGAAGCCTTGTTTTTTTAGCTGTCCACTCCTAGACACCAGGTGTGGAGGTTGAGACGTTGTGGATTGCTGTGAAACACATAATTGTGGGAATGTTTGAGAAGAGTTGTTAACACCGGAAGTTGCAGTGGGATCTCTGTTGAGAGCTACACTAGGTCCCAAAACCAGGGCATTCCTGGCCAGCCTGGGGTTATCACAATGATCAGGCAATTGCATTGCCTGATTTTTGGATCAGCCTGTGAAGGAGAGCCATGGGAAGGCAAGCATAAGCAGAGAGGCCTGACCAGTTTATGTTTAGAGCACATGTGTCCAAAGCATTTTGGTCTGAGATTGGAGACACGTACAGTGAAAGTTTGTGGTTCAAAAGAGTGGCAGATAATCTACATGAGGAGTGAACCACATTTGACAGATTTGTTTGTAGGGGTGTTGCGGTAGCAATTTTTTCCTTCCGGTTTCCCGTCTTTCATTTCCCGGTCGGTTACCGGTTAACCATCTCTTATTTGAGAAAACATGAGAACCAAATACTTTCCATACTGTAAAAACAGGAATTGAATTCTAACATAACACAGATGTGTTCTCGAATCTGATTGGCTAAACCACGAAATATATAGTTTCTGCAAATTATCGCTCATTATGGCTTTGGTATTACAGTAAAAAGCAAATAAAAGTGGATTATGACACTTATTTTGTGTGTAAGGTTAGTAAAGTTTCTTTAAATTGAAGTATAAGCGGAAAACCGGTAGCTGCATATTTGACGGTTTGCAGTAATTTATTTACCGTACCGACGATACCGGTACTACCGCAACACCCCTATTTGTTTGAACACCTGCGGATGCAGTGATCATTATGTTGACTGGACTTGGTTCGACCTTGACAGAAGGTCAGCCAACACATTCAGACACTGGCTCTAATGGTTATCTGGTAATGATGGCACTGGATCCTGATCTTCCACAGGAGATTGCATATCTCTGAGTGGGTTCCTCCTAGTTTGTTTATGTAGGCTACTACTGTTGAGTTGTCCGTAGCAACCAACACTGTTTGGTTTTGACATTGGTCCTTTTAACTTCTAAAGGGCCAAAGAAACTGCCTTCAACTCTAGAAACATTTATGTGTAGCCTTTTTACCTGTCTGATCACAAACCCTTGTGAGTGCCCCAGCGTTCGTTTGAGGCGTCTATTAAGAGTTGAATACTGTGGTCTTTGGGATGAAGGTCTGCACCCTTCATCACATTTGCAGGATTTTGCCACCACTCTTAATCCAAGTGTGTGCTAGAATTGTTCAGATTTCTGATCTGGAACCATCATCCGAACATCCGAACGTTTGGAATTTAGATCCTAACAATCATCCGAACATCAGACCATGTTTGGATGGTTAGTACTTGGGTGATAAGTCAAACTGTGGTTGGGACAAGGCATCAATCATCCGAACATCTGAACTCTCGGATGGTTATAACTTGGGTGAAAAGTGTGTAGATTCGGACCAGGCTTCAGATCCAAGCGGAGATCTGATCCACCCCCACTTGGAATGGTATGGTTTCCATAACAGAAGCCTGGAACCTCCCCATTTACTGCTTCAGCAGATAGTTTTTAGAAAACAACCACTATTTGTAGTTGAATTGAAGCAACTGGGAGAGAAAGCAGGCATGAAAACAACCACTATTTGTAGTTGAATTGAAGCAACTGGGAGAGAAGGCAGGCATTACGTAAACAATTGTTCATATTTTAATTGCCTTGCCACTGTGCATTAATATTCGTCTATTTTACAAAGACCTTGTAGGTAAAATATTTCAAATATTTTATGTTTTCATGTTTATATCAAATATATGTTGGATCTTTAATAAAATGCACAGAAAAGGGGGCGAATTTTTATTGCCAAACCAAGGTCTCCCCAACAGCATATGGCGACCTTAGTTTTGCAAGCACCTGGGCCGGGATTCACAAAAGGTCTTAAGTTTAGGCAATTTTTTTGCTTAGACAAATCTTAAAGTTATGACTTTTGTCTTAGCTAAGATTCTCTTAAATTGGGATTCACAAAAAGTGCTTAGCAAAATCTTAGCTGAGACAAAATTTGTGCAAAAAGTCTTAACTACTTTGAATTCAAATTAACAAATTTTAGTAAAACCTAAACATTTTTCATCAATAAATACACCAAATATGTTCTTTAAAATTATAAAACAGATTTGTTACTTCTTTTTTGTAAAATTATGTAAAAATAGTAATATTTGTGTTTTATTGTGAGTCAGCCATTTTTATGACAATATTTTTACCACAAGAAGGTAAAATGTGGAAATTTATAGGTAATTAACTGATGTAAATTTCTATTACAATCCACAGAAATTACTTCTACAGGAACTATAGATCGCCATAGTATATATGTTGTTTTCATAACAAAGGGTAAAATGTAAATACATGCAATGTAATATTTTAACAAGAGGAGAGTGCCCGTGAACGGGCACTGTGTCAGCTGACTGAGTGTTTTTGATTTGTGAAGGTGATTAGAGGACAGAATAATTATCAGGAAAAGGGCTGTACAGAAATACAGTAAATGGTAACTGAACAGCAAGTTCGAAAGAAATTCCGAAGCTGACAGAAGAAAAGGATAAAAAAGTAGTGCCCTGTAAATGGTATTATGAAGGAAAATAACAAGGTAATTGTTTAAGTGTAAAAAATAGGTTAAAACATATTTAAAGAAATACTACAAATGCAATATCCTCGTTCGACCTTGAAGAAGGGGTCCAAGGTCAAATCTAACCACACAAATACATTCCCAGCCCATGGTTTACCATTCCAAACCTCTAGGACCAATTATAAATGAGTTATAAGCACTTTTAAGCTTGGCTGTCCTCATTTGACCTTGAAGGAGGGGTCCAAAGGTCAAATCTGACCATACCAAAAGATTCCGAGCCAATGATTTCCTATGGGATGGTTTACCATCCCAAATCTCTGTCACCAATAATAAGCGAGTTGTAGGCACTTTCAATTTTCGCTATCCTCATTTGACCTTGAAGGAGGGTTCCAAGGTCAAATCGGACCATATCAACAGATTCACAGCCCATGATTTCCTGTCTGTTTACCATCCCAAACCTCTGGGACCAATAATAAGCCAGTTATAAGCACTTTTAGGTTTGGCTATCCTTGTTTGACCTTGAAGGAGGGGTCATTGAAGGTCAAATCTGACCACACCAAAAGATTCCCACCCCATGATTTCCTACAGGTTGGTTTATCATCCCAAACCTCTAGGATCAATAATAAGGGAGATAAAAGCACTTTTCATGACTGACAAAAAACACAAAAGTAGCTGAATAACATATTTGCACAAATTTCTGTAAATGCAATAGTTTTCCAATTATAACTGATTTACTCAACAGTGAGAACTTCAAAGTAGCTATTACTCAGCTATGAAATGAGCCACAGGTCTGAAACTTCACTATGTTATAGCTGACCCCAAAATAGGTGAATAACATATTGAAACAAAATACTCTAAATGCAATAGTTTTCAAGTTATAAGTGATTTACTCAACAGTGATAACCTAAAAGTAGCTATTACTCAGCTATGCCATGAGCTACAGGTCTGAAATTTTACTATGTTATAGCTGACCCAAAAGTAGCTGAATAACATATTTATACGAAATTCTCTAAATGCAATAGTTTTTAAGTTACAAGTGATTTTACTCATGATGGAAGTTACTGAAAAGCCCAAAAGTAGCTATTACTCACTTAGCTATTGAGACAGACACCCAACTTACTCACCATATTGTAGCTATGAAAAAAGTAGCTGAATAACATATTTTAACAAAATTCTCTAAATGCAACACTTTTCAAGTTATAAGTGATTTACTCAACAGTGATAACCTAAAAGTAGCTATTACTCAGCTATGCCATGAGCTACAGGTCTGAAATTTTACTATGTTATAGCTGACCCAAAAGTAGTTGAATAACATATTTATACGAAATTCTCTAAATGCAATAGTTTTCAAGTTATAAGCGATTTACTCAACAGTGATAACCTAAAAGTAGCTATTACTCAGCTATGCCATGAGCTACAGGTCTGAAATTTCACTATGTTATAGCTGGCCCAAAAGTAGCTGAATAACATATTTATACGAAATTCTCTAAATGCAATAGTTTTTAAGTTACAAGTGATTTTACTCATAATGGAAGTTACTGAAAAGCCCAAAAGTAGCTATTACTCACTTAGCTATTGAGACAGACACCCAACTTACTCACCATATTGTAGCTATGAAAAAAGTAGCTGAACAACATATTTTCACAAAATGCTGTAAATGCAACACTTTTGAAGTTATAAGTGATTTAGTGCATGATTTCATGAATTTTAATGCATTAAAAATTATTAAAAAAATTTATTAAAAAAAAAGTAAGACAGATCCAGGTCTCATACTCACACAAGAGAATCTACCTCTGGCCTAGTACATATATGCAAGATATGAGAGAAATCCCTGCAATAGTCACTGAGAAAATTGTGATAAAAAGTTGAAATTTTCACACTTTTGGTGGGGGTACCCCCTTGTAATGTCTCTAGCAAACAGACGAACAGACAGATTTGCATGCCTTGAACAATTTTTCATCCTCGATAGATAAGGTATCTTTTAAAAAAAACAGCATGTCTCTAGGCCTTGTAGTTTTGGAGAAGAAGTTGTTCATGCGGACGCGTACGCTGCAGAGTGATGACATAATGTCAGCTGACTGACAAGTCAGCTGACATAAACAAGAGGAGAGTGCCCGTGAACGGGCACTGTGTCAGCTGACTGAATGTTTTTGATTTGTGATGGTGATAATGAGAGGAAAGCATAATTATCAGGGAAAGGGCTGTACAGAAATACAGTTGTTCGAAAGATATTCCGAAGCTGACAGAAGAAAAGGACAAAAAAGCTGTGCCCTGCAAATGGTATTATGAAATAAAGTAACAAGGTAATTGTTTAAGTGTAAAAAGTAGGTTAAAAATATTTAAAGAAATACTATAAATGCAATATCCTCATTCGACCATGAAGAAGGGATCCAAAGGTCAAATCTGACCATACCAAAAGATTCCCAGCCAAAGAATTTAGGATGGTTTACCATCCCAAACCTCTCGGACCAATAATAAGTGAGTCATAGGCACTTTTTAAGTTTGGCTATCCTTGTTTGACCTTGACGGACGGGTCTAAGGTCAAATCCGACCACACAAAAAATTCCCAGCCCATGATTTCCTGTAGCTTGTTTACCATCCCAAACCTGTAGGACCAATAATAAGCGAGTTATAAGCAATTGTAAGTTTGGCTATCCTCAATTGACCTTGAAGGAGGGGTCCCAGGTCAAATCTGACCACACCAAAAGAATCCCAGCCCATGATTTCCTATATGTTGGTTTACCATCCCAAACCTCCAAGACCAATAATACGCGAGTTATAAGCACTTTAAGTTTGACTATCTTCGTTTGACCTGGAAGGAGGGGTCTAAGGTGAAATCCGACCACACCAAAAGATTCCCAGCCCATGATTTTCTATAGGTTGGTTTTCCATTCCAAACCTCTAGCACCAATAATAAGCGAGTTATAAGCACTTTTAAGTTTGGCTATCCTCATTTGACCTTGAAGGAGGGGTCCAAGGTGAAATCCGACCACACCAAAAAATTCCCAGCTCATGATTTTCTATAGGTTGGTTTTCATTCCAAACCTCTAGGACCAATAATAAGCGAGTTATAAGCACTTTTATGTTTGGCTATCCTCATTTGACCTTGAAGGAGGGTTCCAAGGTCAAATCGGACCATATTAACAGATTCCCAGCCCATGATTTCCTACAGGTTGGATACAATGATTTACTCAACAGTGAGAACCTGAAAGAAGCTATTGCTCAGCTATGCCATGACATAGAGGTCTGCAATTTCACTATGTTATAGCTGACCAAAACGTCTGTGAATAACATATTTAACAAAATACTCTAAATGTAATAGTTTTAAAGTTACAACTGATTTACTCAAGAGTGAGAACCTCAAAGTAACTATTACTCAGCTATGCAATGAGCTACATGTCTGAATTTTTGCTCTGTTATAGCTGACCTAAAAGTAGGTGAACAACATATTTAAGCAAAATACTGTAAATGCAATAGTTTTCAAGTTACAACTGATTTACTCAATAGTGAGAACCTGAAAATAGCTATTGCTCCGCTATGCCATGAGCTGTAGGTCTGTAATATTATAGCTAACCCAAAAGCTAACCCAAAAGTAGGTGAACAATATATTTTAACAAAATACTCCAAATGCAATATTTTTCAAGTTACAGCCGATTTACTCAACAGTCAGTGCCTGAGAATAGCTATTGCTCAGTTGTGCCATGACCTACAGGTCTGTAATTTCACTATGTTATAGCTGACCCAAAAGTAGCTGAATAACATATTTGCACAAATTTCTGTAAAGGCAATAGTTTTCCAATTACAACTGATTTACTCAACAGTGAGAACTTCAAAGTAGCTATTACTCAGCTATGCAATGAGCCACAGGTCTGGAACTTCACTATGTTATAGCTAGTGTTGTTAACGGTTTTCCGGTATGCGGAATATCGTTTCGTTTTAGTAGAAAAAACGAAATCCGCAAAGAATATTTGGGAACCGGTTATATTGTAAAAGTTATTATTTAAGGCTTTGTTATGGCTGATACTTCATAGAAAAGACAAAAATTATATATATTTTATAAAATATGTCCTAATTTTACTTTATATTGAGTAAAAATCATTTTTACGTACATAATAATATCTCGCGAAAGCCACTTCCATTTGCAAGTTATCGCTCATGTACGCCTGCGAAAAATTTTCAATGCACAGAACAAGCATACGAAATACCGGATTTCGTTTCGTTTCAAAGCCCCGGTAACCGGTTTTGACTTCTGTAAACGATGCCACCACTAGTTATAGCTGACCACAAAATAGGTGAATAACATATTGCAACAAAATACTCTAAATGCAATAGTTTCCAAGTTATAAGTGATTTACTCAACAGTGATAACCTCAAAGTAGCTATTACTCAGCTATGCCATGAGCTACAGGTCTGAAATTTTACTATGTTATAGCTGACACAAAAGTAGCTGAATAACATATTTATACTAAATTCTCTAAATGCAATAGTTTTCAAATTATAAGTGATTTACTCAACATTGAGAACTTCAAAGTAGCTATTACTCAGCTATGCAATGAGTCACAGGTCTGGAACTTCACTATGTTATAGCTGACCCCAAAATAGGTGAATAACATATTGAAACAAAATACTCTAAATGCAATAATTTCCAAGTTATAAGCGATTTACTCAACAGTGATAACCTCAAAGTAGCTATTACTCAGCTATGCCATGAGCTACAGGTCTGAAATTTTACTATGTTATAGCTGACCCAAAAGTAGGTGAACAACATATTTAAGCAAAATACTGTACATGCAATAGTTTTCAAGTAACAACTGATTTACTCAATAGTGATGACCTAAAAGTAGCTGTTACTCAGCTATGCCATGAGCTACAGGTCTGAAATTTTACTATGTTATAGCTGACCCAAAAGTAGCTGAATAACATATTTAGATTAAATTCTCTAAATGCAATAGTTTTGCAATTACAACTGATTTACTCAATAGTGAGAACCTCAAAGTAGTTATTACTCAGCTATGCAATGAGCTACAGGTCTGAAATTTTACTATGTTATAGCTGACCCAAAAGTAGGTGAACAACATATTTAAGCAAAATACTGTAAATGCAATAGTTTTGAAGTTACAACTGATTTACTCAATAGTGATGACCTAAAAGTAGCTATTACTCAGCTATGCCATGAGCTACAGGTCTGAAATTTTACTATGTTATAGCTGGCCCAAAAGTAGCTGAATAACATATTTATACGAAATTCTCTAAATGCAATAGGTTTTAAGTTACAAGTGATTTACTCAATAGTGAGAACTTCAAAGTAGCTATTACTCAGCTATGCAATGAGCCACAGATCTGAAACTTCACTATGTTATAGCTGATCCCAAAATAGGTGAATAACATATTGAAACAAAATACTGTAAATGCAATAGTTTCCAAGTTATAAGCGATTTACTCAACAGTGATAACCTAAAAGTAGCTATTACTCAGCTATGCCATGAGCTACAGGTCTGAAATTTTACTATGTTATAGCTGACCCAAAAGTAGCTGAATAACATATTTATACGAAATTCTCTAAATGCAATAGTTTTGAAGTTATAAGCGATTTACTCAACAGTGATAACCTAAAAGTAGCTATTACTCAGCTATGCCATGAGCTACAGGTCTGAAATTTTACTATGTTATAGCTGACCCAAAAGTAGCTGAATAACATATTTATACGAAATTCTGTAAATGCAATAGTTTTTAAGTTACAAGTGATTTTACTCATGATGGAAGTTACTGAAAAGCCCAAAAGTAGCTATTACTCACTTAGCTATTGAGACAGGCACCCAACTTACTCACCATATTGTAGCTATGAAAAAAGTAGCTGAATAACATATTTTAACAAAATGCTCTAAATGCAACACTTTTGAAGTTATAAATGATTTTGTGCATGATTTCATGAATTTTAATGCATTAAAAATTATTAAAAAAATTTATTAAAAAAAAAGTAAGACAGATCCAGGTCTCATACTCACACAAGAGAATCTACCTCTGGCCTAGTACATATATGCAAGATATGAGAGAAATCCCTGCAATAGTCACTGAGAAAATTGTGATTAAGTGTTGAAATTTTCACACTTTTGGTGGGGGTACCCCCCTTGTAATGTCTCTAGCAAACAGACGAACAGACAGATTTGCATGCCTTGAACAATTTTTCATCCTCGATAGATAAGGTATCTTTTAAAAAAAACAGCACGTCTCTAGGCCTTGTAGTTTTGGAGAAGAAGTTGTTCACGCGGACGCGTACGCGGACGCGTACGCCCACGCCGCAGAGTGACGACATAATGTCAGCTGACTGACAAGTCAGCTGACATAAAAATGACTTAAGTCTGCCATGCAGTGGTCGTAAAGTTATGACAAAATCTAAGACAACTTTTTGTCTAAGACCTTTTGTGAATCCCATTTTGTCTAAGCAAAAAAAAGTCTTAACTTTATGACAAAATTCTTGCACAGTTAAAACTTTTCTCTTAAAGTTATGACAATTTTTTGCTTAAGACCTTTTGTGAATCCCGGCCCGGCTGTCTAGATGAAGACGATTTTGAACAAGGACTCGTTTTGGTGCTTTATTTTTTAAGTTTTAAGCCTTTAAATGTTCAATAATGTAGCATATAAGGGTTAAAATATTTTATTTCGACAGGTAAAGGTCCTGTATAAAAAAATGTTAAAATATAGTTGTAAAATATGTTAAATATACTTATCTGTTCTGTGAATTGTCACAAAATTAACACTCTATGTTATAAAATAAAGAAACTGATGCACTTTCAGTGTCCAACAAAAAGTATATCCAAAGAAAATAATAAGTTCTTTCCTTGCAATAAAAACACGTCTGTATATATTGCGAAATGAGAAAAAGGGATAAATCACGAGAGTGAACTGCTATGGTACACCTTCAGGACAGGGGAATTCGGTCAACACTAAACATCTATTTTTCTTGGATGTTGGCCGGATTCCTGCAGTCTCCCGAGATAGCATTCAGTTCCACATGGTAAGCTATTGTAGGGCAATAAAATACACACTTTTATCTCATATTTTAAACCATTTTTCGACAAAACTGCCATATCTTGTTTTGATTTTCTTTTCTTTCCTGTTAGCGGTTATTCTATTGGCAGTATATTAAAATGCATCTTTTTTCTGAATCCCGGCACCACAAAGTGGAGGTGGGGAGCATTTAATATGGAGGGCTGTTTATATGGTGAAATATGGTAACTGAAAGGAATAAAACTTTTCTAGAAACTAATTTTCTTAAAAAAGTTTCGGCAATAATAATATATGTCATGATAGAATGGGAATGCTGTCAAAAAATTGTTTTTCAGTTTTTAAGAACTGTCTTTTTAACTTTCACCAGACATTTTACATTTCCGATCCTTTCAGCCAAGGAAAAACTAAAAAACTAATAATAGTTTTTGAAATACCAGGAAAAAGTCTTGGAAACATAAACATAAAATGTTACGTTTTCCGTTCCACAGCAAGGCTACACCATACACTGGAAATTAGTATACATAAAATACACATGAACACACAAGACTACCAGCACAGAGAACCCTCTCCAAATATGATTAATGGCAAGAGAGAAAAGTTATAAATACAAAGCACAAAATTATTTACACAGTGAAACAACTGATATCCAAATATCATTGGGTGTGATTCTATCATATGGCACAATATTTGCTATTTACACAGCAAAATATATTACTTGTGGTTGACATGCTAAATTTTAATTCACAGAATAGAGGCCTTTCTACAACAAATGATCCAATGATCTTATCCAATAGGCTCACTTACTAGCCACTCACTTTTAATGAGGGGGTGCTGTCTGTTTAACTATAGCTCTATGATATATGCTGATGAAAGTCTAGTCCTACAACTATGGTACCATTCAGTGTATTTGTTTATTTCGATCATACAGGGAATTGTGGATCGCTTACCTAATACTAAATATTTGTGAAGCATCACCGTAATGTTTTCTCAGGGTTTAATGTTTTATGTGTACAGACTCTTGTATAAAGCCTAAAGCTGTCTTTTTTATCTGTTGAATGTTAAAGAGTCTGAAATAAATCAAATATAAAGACATCTAGCTTACGGTGCAGTAGGTTACCTCTGCTTTTGACTATTATGAATACTGATTTTGTGGTTGCAAACTTTGTTTAAATCAATATACCATCAAGGCATTACAAAGCACACCTGCATTTTTAAATCCAAAGTTCAGAAAGATCAAGCTGCTGGTTAAATTTACTTTCCACTGTACAGTTTACATGATGCCAAATCGTTTCATGAATTGATTGGTTCACAAAGTTTGAGTTTTGGGAAATGATTTGGTTTGCACATTTCCGATTCAATGCACCCCTAATGGATTCTATCACATGTTCTTGTATTGTATCGTCATGTTTTGTATTTGGAAGCAGAAATCTTATATCTACTGCTTCTGCTGGTAATAAGTTTTTATTTATTTCTTATTTGGGCTTTTACATCGCTTTCAACCTGTACAGATCATATCATGACAGGTAGCCTTTTGGGTAGAGGAAACTCAGGAAACCAGTAGATACATCGGTAAGCAACCATCAGTAAGCAACTGCCAACTTTCCCACATAAGGTCCGGGGTTTGGAGTTTAACTTTTACTATTTTCTACAATGATGGGGTTCTGGAGTGTTCTTATTTACAGTCTAACCAAAGACACATTTGGATTCACAGTAAAGATTGTGCAAGGTTTGGATATGGGAAGTTTCACAGTGTAAACACAGCAATGTCACAAGGTAGAATACTACACTACTTCCTCCACACTGCAAGAGAAGGTTAGGCCAGACACACACAAAAGCAAAACACACAGCCAAAATTCTCCATGTAAAACTCTGCACAGGAGGGACCAGGACTGCTTCTAGTTTGCAGTTTTCATTCAATGAAACAACAGTGCATGGCACTTTGATTTGCTGAGAGAGAACAGTAATGACAATGGCATGCTCACACTAATAGGAGCCCCTGTGGACAGATGGTTATTGAATAAAGGTGGCCTCAAAGTCAAAAGTAATGTCAATAAGCTTAGGGTTAGCCACATTAAATAATTAAACTATCATATTTGTTTGTCTTTGTATCATTGTGACATTCTTTTACTTCCTGTTAGTGGGTCTGTTTGATTGGGGATATACTAGAATGCAATTTTCTTTCACAATTCCAGAATCGGTAGTTTCACACTGGCAGGATATCGAAATGGTAAATCTGCTACTGACCCTGCCCTAGTAGGGCCTGACCCCAAAAAAGTAATATAACTTTGGGAAAGATCCAGATCATATTTGGGATACAAAAAATACTGAATTTCCACAGGTTTCATTATGAATATATTTTCAATGACTTTGGCGTTCTGGTTGACATTACTCAAAATGTACCTTACGTAGGCAAGACTTGCCCAAAGGAAGAAGTGATGACATTTTAGGAAAATCCGGATCATATTCTGGATAGACACAATCTCCAATTTCAGATATGTGTCCTGGTAGAGGTCAGCATTCAATAAGTGCAATTTAGTTTATACTGGTGTTCAAGTTTTGCACAGAAGAGCCAATTATTGGGACTTTATACAGACAGCTTTTGACAAAAACATGGATCAACAGGTTTTGGATCTGAGGACTTGTTGGGACACTTTTCCTGCACTGGACCCATAGTCTTTTCCGTCCTGTGAGGGTTTTTTACATGTGGAGTTCTGGCCGTGACATAAATGCCAGGCTTACTCTCAGCATCCACTGTCTTTACAGTGAACAACACCCGCACCTCTAGCTCCCCCCGATACTTCTCCTTCTTCCCTGAATTGGGCTTATTTTTCAAAGCATACCACCTGAACAGGGAGGTCCCAGTGTGAAAACAGAACATGCAACATTAGTCAAAGCTACAAAATACAGCGAGAACAGTCCCAGTGAACAAATGACAAATTCCTGCTGAAAAAGCTTTGGATAAAATACATACAATGTCTTACAGACTACTGCAATGTACTGTTTTCTTTACACCAGTCCAATGTTTACATATTCGCTTGAAATAATTTGTACCTTACAGTATATGTATTGGTAATAATTTTGATAACCTGTAAACGATGTCCAAAACAGATACCTCAATTTATAACTCTATCCTTTTTGGTAAATAAATTTGAATGTATGTAATTAGTATGACGCGCTTATCTTCTAATTCAAAGAAGATTATGCTAAAATTGTTCAGATAGCTACTTGGGACTGAAGAGTTTATGTAATAAATTAATAATAACAAATATTTCTTATGAAACATAACCCTAGTGTCTCTGGGGTTAATCACTAAGACAGTTTCTTGTCACAAATCTTACAATTACAGCTCAGTCACAATTAATCTGCATGGTGACAAGTGGTCAAACATAATGTAATTCAATGAACATCCCATGTTCACTAACCTGCTCTTTGGTCTCTCATAGATCTGGAAAGACTGCAATGGAATACTGATGTGACCCAGAAACTCATCAAGGCCAAGCAGGTTTCTATGGTAACAGTTGATTATAATACTGCTCTCCATGTCTGGGATAGGGCTACAATTACAATGCAATAACTTGTACTAACACACTGATACAAGACATACATGTACTTCAAATTTTTACCTACAACTGTTGTATTAAAGCAGAAAATTCCAGTTATCAAGTAAGGTTTAACAAATGAGTAAATATATAATGTTATGTGTAAAACCATGTTAAATGTACTGAGTTTCACTTTCTCAATATTTGTTTGATGAATTCTTGAAGATTCAGTCACCTTCACAAGGTGTAGTTTGGACAGGCCCACTATGTTTTTACAAATGGAAAGACAATGACATATCTAGCTTAGCCACACTGATTGGATTTCCATGTCACACAGGTGGTAATGTAGTCACGTAAACTACTTAAAACTAGGGAGTGGAGTCAGTCGCATATTTTTGTTAAAATGGCAAATTCTGTTCCAATTCTGGGATTCCTAAAAAAATGAGTTTTAGAACACTTTCATTCGAATAGGCACTCACAGAAGTGAAACTCCATGAAATAAAAACATCGCAGTTTCCTCTCAATGACACTGCAATAAAAATCCTCAAATACCGGGTATACACAAAAATATGGGATAAAACCTAGGAATTTCTTCAGCTTTGGGGCTATTTTCCGATCTTTTACATTTACCTTTTATTATATGTGTTGGCAAGTGAAATGGTGGTTGTAAAATATTGTAACAGTATTTCAATACTAAGGCTACTAAACCATCCCCAGTTGGTGGCTATCAAACTAAACAGACCACAGAAATATAGCTTGCAAAGGGGAAAAAATGTGAACTGTTATAAGATTTATCAGAAAATATTACAAAAAAAATCCACATTATCTGAAATTCTCTGCTGCAATAGTGGACTTGCCACTTACAGTAGTCAGATTTGGGCAAGGTCTTCAAGATGATTCATTACAAAGAGACAAGCACTCACAATGGCTATGAATTGATTATTGAGGCATGTTACAGGAAAAAGGTCATGTCCCTTATTTTGGAGCCAAACCACTGCAATTTTATTGACCACTAATGCAGTAAACTGAAGACACTACACACATAGTAATGGCTAATTTGCAAGTTGTAATCAGCATGTTATCAATGGATGCTAAAATGTAGCCCAAGGACAATACCACTGCTCATCAGAACGGCAATAATTACTGACACAGCATGAATCAATGTTAAGAAATTCCCAAAACCTCAAAAATGCTCTCTTTCTTAGCTGGGTATAAAATATCCTTTTATGACTATAACATCTTAAGATACAAAAGATATAACATCTTAAGACAAGAAAGAGCTTCAAAGCCATTTGAATATGACAGGCAAGTATATCTACCTCTGCCAATGAGGTTATGTTTTTGAGTGCATTTGTTCGTCCGTGTTCACAATTACTCCAAAACTGAAGAATACATCTTTTTTTCAAATTTTTATGTAGGTATGGCCTGATCAAAGCAAGAATTGATTAAATTGCGGGAAAGATCTGGATGAAATTTTGTATACAAAAATCCCAAATTTTTAAATGATTCTGGCTTCGTGTTCAACATTACTCTTTATATTTGCATGGTCAGACTGTCTGATTAGGATGGATAAATACTAAAGCAGTAATTTTGGTAAATTACAATATGGAGATACACAGCTGCCTTGGCAGAGGTCTGCAATCCAGGAGTGATTTCTAGTTTGTAAATATTACGTTGTAAGTTTATTAAACTTAACTAAGTGGCTACTCAGTGGTTAATAATGTAGACACAACAACCAAGTAAACCCTAATTAAAGCATATTTAAAGAATTTATTACACACAGAAAAAAGTACACCACCTTATCTATTTATAATCAATTCATGAAGACTTCCAATGATTAATTGTTTCTGTAATTGTTTTCTTTTTTATTTCTTTTTTTTTTTTAGTTTAACACAACTGAGTTATTCGGGTATTAAAGCCTGTCAAACAAAGAACTGATAAAATATCAAGACATAAAATAAATTTTCAATATATGGACCACATCTTTATAGTTAAGGCTACTGGGTATGAAATTTCATATTAAGTACAGTACCAACAAGTATTATACTTGAAATAATAATATCCAGTTGCCAATAATAACTATAAAGGAGACTCAAGACTATGACTCACAAAGCATACTGTCAGATCATAATCTGATAAATGTTCAAAAACTGTATAAACAGGAAATTGCTTCCAAGGCTGTCACACACAGAAATTTGCAATTGTTGTGGCAGCTATTAGAATAATAACTATCTAGATTTAAAGGGTACAACATTACATAAAATTGTAATGTGGTGTATGCATGTATTTACCCTTTTATTGTATTATACAACACAAATCAGGCAATTCAGTGAGAATTAAAAGTGAGTCACAGATGAACTGGGTTTTGTGTCCATGCAAAATAAACCTATAGTGTAAATACCAGTCACTTTCCCAATACAATTTCAAATTGTATCTTAAACTAGAAATAGGACGCCCTGTTGATAGTAGCTACGACATATGAATAGAAACAGGATAGCATAGAAGAGCCCACATTATCATGTGTAATGTCCACCCCATGAACCTTTTGCCAAAATTGTACAGTAGTCTTACAAGACCCTGATTCATTTGTAAAATATATCAATGATGCTTAAATATTTATTAGTGTACATGTAAATTATTTTAGCTTCATGCCTTTTTGCATTGGTTGGGTCGAAAATTTTGACAAAATCACTCTACCTTGCACAGACGGTTAAGAAGATAGAAGCAAATTTCTGTTTTTCTATTTTTGGCAAACATTCGAAAATTCAAAATGGCCGCCATTTTGGTAAGAGGAAAATTTTTTGACAATTGCCAAGAGTACATTTCTTAGATACCCTATGGGTCGAAAATTTCAACGAAATAACTCTATTTTGCACGGTTAAGGAGATAGAAGCAAATTTGTGTTTTTCCATTTTGGGCAAAAATTCGAAAATTCAAAATGGCCGCCATATGTGGGGAGGGGAAAATTTTTGGAAAATTAGCACGCGTACATTTCTTAAATACCCTATGGGTTGAAAATTTCGACAAAATCGCTCTATCTCGCACGGTTAAGGAGATAGAATCAATTTTGTGTTTTGCCATTTTGGGCAAAAATTGGAAAATTCAAAATGGCCGCCATATGTGGGAAGAGGAAAATTTTTGAAAATTGCAAAGAGTACATTGCTCAGATACCCTGTGGGTCGAAAATTTCGACGAAATCGCTCTATCTCACACGGTTAAGGAGATAGAAGCAAATTTGTGTTTTGCCATTTTGGGCAAAAATTCAAAATGGCCGCCATTTTTGGGGAGGGGAAATTTTTTTGAAAATTTCTAAGAGTACATTTCTTACACACCCTGTGGGTCGAAAATTTCGATGAAATCGCTCTATCTCACACGGTTAAGGAGATAGAAGCAATAATTGTGTTTTGCCATTTTTGGGGAAAATTAGAAAATTCAAAATGGCCGCCATTTTTGGGGAGGGGAAAATTTTTTTGAAAATTGCTAAGAGTGCATTTCTTACACACCCTGTGGGTTGAAAATTTCGACGAAATTGCTCTATCTCGCACGGTTAAGGAGATAGAAGCAATTTTGTGTTTTGCCATTTTTGGCAAAAATTCGAAAATTCAAAATGGCCGCCATTTTTGGGGAGGGGAAAACTTTTTGAAATTGCCAAGAGTACATTGCTCAAATACCCTGTGGGTTGAAAATTTCGACAAAATCGCTCTATCTCACATGGTTAAGGAGATAGAAGCAAATTCGTGTTTTGCCATTTTTGGCAAAAATTCAAAAGGGCCGCCATTTTTGGGGAGGGGAAAATTTTTTTTAAATTGCCAAGAGTACAATGCTCAGATACCCTCTGGGTTGAAAATTTCGACGAAATCGCTCTATCTCGCACGGTTTAGGAGATATGAGCACATTTGTCTTTTTCAGTACTCAAAATAGCCAATTACTCATTTAATTAATTACTCACTGATCTATAAAGCAATTCCCCCCCAAAGCAATCCCATACAAGCTATTAACCCAATGAACATCCATACCAAATTTCAGAAAGATAGGCTTAATAGCATTCCTTAAAATGTCTGGAAACCAAAGTGATACGCAAAAGTAGCAAAGTAGCTATAATTACGCAGTTAGCTATAGAGCTATCATCACCAAAAGCAATCCCATACAAGCTATTAACCCAATAAACCTGCATGATAAGAACTGTTGCCTAAAATGTCTGGAAACCAAGTGTGACGCCGGACAAAGCAAAAATAATATGTCCACCACCCAGTGGGGTGGACATAATAACTTAAAATGATAAATGAAACTTAAATTTTATAATAATGTAAGGTTGTTATAGAGGCTACACGCTAAAAAGACTTGATTACATTAAAAAGAGATGCCTGTAACATATATAAAGATAAAGTATTAAAATAAGACAATTCAATAGCAAGATGACAGCATTAATCAGCAAACTAAAAACTAAAAAAAATGTTTTTGTTAACAAAAACAAAGCATCCCCAAGGGTTAGATGCAATATAGTATAAAGTAGAAAAAGCTTTTTGAAAAGAAAAACATGCAGCACTGCGAGAGAAGTGAAAGTTAAGCAGACAGTGTGGAGGTTTATGTATCAACATGAAAAAAAATGTAAGCCTTATTTTGTTTTCTATGGTCATAAATTGTGTAAAGTTAATTTAATAAATGTTTGTAAGAAGAGTAGTTTTAAAGCAGATAAAAGGCAAAAACAGAAAATCTGCTATTTTATGAGCCCAGTTAGACCCATAAGGGGGAGTCACAGGGTAAGACTTAATACATTCTGAAGCTCTAAAAGCCATAATAACAAGACTACTGCCGTGGTGTGTATCTCCCGCCGAGCATTAAAGGGGAAGAAATACATTTTCCGAGATATTCACAATGATTTTATAGGTCAAGGTCACTACAGCAAGGGCAACGGTCAAATCAAGGTCAGACTATGACGTTGCACAACTACACTACCTAACCAATGTCCCTACCAAGTATCAACTTCCTACACCTTATGGTTTCCGAGATATAGCCCGGACAAGATTTTCAAACTCAAGGTCACTACGGCAAGGTCAAAGGTCAAATCAAGGTCAGACCATGACGTTGCACAGCTACACCCCCTAACCAATGTCCCTACCAAGTATCAACTTCCTACACCTTACGGTTTCTGAGATACAGCCCGGACAAACTATTTCCCGCCCGCCCGGACGCATGCCCGCCCGCCCATCCGGACACCATGGGTGAAAACAATACCCCTTAAGGGCTGTGGGGTAAAAATTATATATAATACAGTTTAAGACTTGTCACACTAAGCATTTCCAAATAACAGGGCAAAATACAGAAAAAAATGTCAAAAAAGGTCACTTGGGCAAGTGTCTATGGCCCTCATACACAGGTTAAATGTCTACTAAAAGCCTTGATTTTCGGCACATGTGACATAATAATGCATTCCCAGATGGGATTTCAGCTCAATCAATCACATAGTTTAACAGTCACAGGGCTTAAAGGTGGCAAAAAGTCCAAATATTAGGTCTCTGTGGGCCTTTTAGAGATCTCGATGTGGTTTTCAAATTAAAGCATCAGACTTAAAATCTGCTACATACTAAGACTACACATAGAATATGTATCTAATAATAAAGTTTGAAACTTCTCAGACTCACCATTTCCAAGTTACAGAGCAAAATATGTGAACAAGAGGAGAGTGCCCGTGAACGGGCACTGTGTCAGCTGACTGAATGTTTTTGATTTGTGATGGTGATAATGAGAGGAAAGCATAATTATCAGGGAAAGGGCTGTACAGAAATACAGTAAATGGTAACTGAACAGCATGTTCGAAAGATATTCCGAAGCTGACAGAAGAAAAGGACAAAAAAGTTGTGCCCTGCAAATGGTATTATGAAATAAAGTAACAAGGTAATTGTTTAAGTGTAAAAAGTAGGTTAAAAATTAGGGGTGGGACGAGTACAAATAATTCGGGTCGATTACTCGCAGATAAAAACTCGACTCGACATCGAGCCCTCGCGACATTTAGTATCCACCATAACAGGAAACGACATCCAATATGGCGGCTCCCGTAAACGAAAAAAATATAAAGATAAAAGCTTTGAATCGCAAAAAAATTAGCTATTGTCAGCACATAATATCATTAATTTTATGTTACAAATGGTGGATTATGCGATTTAATGAAAGTAAGGTATGTTATTTATGTTTTATTAACTAAAAAACGTAACCGGTTCTATAGGTTGTTATATATACACGAGTAATCGACCCTAAGGATTGGGGTCGAATTTTCATGACATTCGCCTCGCTCGGCGAGTGTCGACTGCTCGGTCACACCCCTATTAAAAATATTTAAAGAAATACTATAAATGCAATATCCTCGTTCGACCATGAAGAAGGGATCCAAAGGTCAAATCTGACCATACCAAAAGATTCCCAGCCAAAGAATTTAGGATGGTCTACCATCCCAAACCTCTCGGACCAATAATAAGTGAGTCATAGGCACTTTTTAAGTTTGGCTATCCTTGTTTGACCTTGACGGAGAGGTCTAAGGTCAAATCCGACCACACAAAAAAATTCCCAGCCCATGATTTCCTGTAGCTTGTTTACCATCCCAAACCTGTAGGACCAATAATAAGCGAGTTATAAGCAATTGTAAGTTTGGCTATCCTCAATTGACCTTGAAGGGGGGGTCCCAGGTCAAATCTGACCATACCAAAAGAATCCCAGCCCATGATTTCCTATATGTTGGTTTACCATCCCAAACCTCCAAGACCAATAATACGCGAGTTATAAGCACTTTAAGTTTGGCTATCTTCGTTTGACCTGGAAGGAGGGGTCTAAGGTGAAATCCGACCACACCAAAAGATTCCCAGCCCATGATTTTCTATAGGTTGGTTTTCCATTCCAAACCTCTAGGACCAATAATAAGCGAGTTATAAGCACTTTTAAGTTTGGCTATCCTCATTTGACCTTGAAGGAGGGGTCCAAGGTGAAATCCGACCACACCAAAAAATTCCCAGCTCATGATTTTCTATAGGTTGGTTTTCATTCCAAACCTCTAGGACCAATAATAAGCGAGTTATAAGCACTTTTATGTTTGGCTATCCTCATTTGACCTTGAAGGAGGGTTCCAAGGTCAAATCGGACCATATTAACAGATTCCCAGCCCATGATTTCCTACAGGTTGGATACAATGATTTACTCAACAGTGAGAACCTGAAAGAAGCTATTGCTCAGCTATGCCATGACATAGAGGTCTGCAATTTCACTATGTTATAGCTGACCAAAACGTCTGTGAATAACATATTTAACAAAATACTCTAAATGTAATAGTTTTCAAGTTACAACTGATTTACTCAACAGTGAGAACCTCAAAGTAACTATTACTCAGCTATGCAATGAGCTACATGTTTGAATTTTTGCTCTGTTATAGCTGACCTAAAAGTAGGTGAACAACATATTTAAGCAAAATACTGTAAATGCAATAGTTTTCAAGTTACAACTGATTTACTCAATAGTGAGAACCTGAAAATAGCTATTGCTCCGCTATGCCATGAGCTATAGGTCTGTAATTTCACTATGTTATAGCTAACCCAAAAGTAGGTGAACAATATATTTTAACAAAATACTCCAAATGCAATATTTTTCAAGTTATAGCCGATTTACTCAACAGTCAGTGCCTGAGAATAGCTATTGCTCAGTTGTGCCATGAGCTACAGGTCTGTAATTTCACTATCTTATAGCTGACCCAAAAGTAGCTGAATAACATATTTGCACAAATTTCTGTAAAGGCAACAGTTTTCCAATTACAACTGATTTACTCAACAGTGAGAACTTCAAAGTAGCTATTACTCAGCTATGCAAAGAGACACAGGTCTGGAACTTCACTATGTTATAGCTGACCCCAAAATAGGTGAATAACATATTGAAACAAAATACTGTAAATGCAATAGTTTCCAAGTTATAAGTGATTTACTCAACAGTGATAACCTAAAAGTAGCTATTACTCAGCTATGCCATGAGCTACAGGTCTGAAATTTTACTATGTTATAGCTGACCCAAAAGTAGCTGAATAACATATTTATACTAAATTCTCTAAATGCAATAGTTTTCAAATTATAAGTGATTTACTCAACATTGAGAACTTCAAAGTAGCTATTACTCAGCTATGCAATGAGTCACAGGTCTGGAACTTCACTATGTTATAGCTGACCCCAAAATAGGTGAATAACATATTGAAACAAAATACTGTAAATGCAATAATTTCCAAGTTATAAGCGATTTACTCAACAGTGATAACCTCAAAGTAGCTATTACTCAGCTATGCCATGAGCTACAGGCCTGAAATTTTACTATGTTATAGCTGACCCAAAAGTAGGTGAACAACATATTTAAGCAAAATACTGTACATGCAATAGTTTTCAAGTTACAACTGATTTACTCAATAGTGATGACCTAAAAGTAGCTATTACTCAGCTATGCCATGAGCTACAGGTCTGAAATTTCACTATGTTATAGCTGACCCAAAAGTAGCTGAATAACATATTTATACTAAATTCTCTAAATGCAATAGTTTTGCAATTACAACTGATTTACTCAATAGTGAGAATCTCAAAGTAGTTATTACTCAGCTATGCAATGAGCTACAGGTCTGAAATTTCACTATGTTATAGCTGACCCAAAAGTAGGTGAACAACATATTTAAGCAAAATACTGTAAATGCAATAGTTTTGAAGTTACAACTGATTTACTCAATAGTGATGACCTAAAAGTAGCTATTACTCAGCTATGCCATGAGCTACAGGTCTGAAATTTTACTATGTTATAGCTGACCCAAAAGTAGCTGAATAACATATTTATACGAAATTCTCTAAATGCAATAGTTTTCCAATTACAACTGATTTACTCAATAGTGAGAACTTTAAAGTAGCTATTACTCAGCTATGCCATGAGCTACAGATCTGAAATTTCACTATGTTATAGCTGGCCCAAAAGTAGCTGAATAACATATTTCTACGAAATTCTCTAAATGCAATAGGTTTTAAGTTACAAGTGATTTACTCAATAGTGAGAACTTCAAAGTAGCTATTACTCAGCTATGCAATGAGCCACAGATCTGAAACTTCACTATGTTATAGCTGATCCCAAAATAGGTGAATAACATATTGAAACAAAATACTGTAAATGCAATAGTTTCCAAGTTATAAGCGATTTACTCAACAGTGATAACCTAAAAGTAGCTATTACTCAGCTATGCCATGAGCTACAGGTCTGAAATTTTACTATGTTATAGCTGACCCAAAAGTAGCTGAATAACATATTTATACGAAATTCTCTAAATGCAATAGTTTTGAAGTTATAAGCGATTTACTCAACAGTGATAACCTAAAAGTAGCTATTACTCAGCTATGCCATGAGCTACAGGTCTAAAATTTTACTATGTTATAGCTGACCCAAAAGTAGCTAAATAACATATTTATACGAATTTCTCTAAATGCAATAGTTTTTAAGTTACAAGTGATTTTACTCATGATGGAAGTTACTGAAAAGCCCAAAAGTAGCTATTTACTCACTTAGCTATTGAGACAGGCACCCAACTTACTCACCATATTGTAGCTATGAAAAAAGTAGCTGAATAACATATTTTAACAAAATGCTCTAAATGCAACACTTTTCAAGTTATAAATGATTTTGTGCATGATTTCATGAATTTTAATGCATTAAAAATTATTAAAAAAATTTATTTAAAAAAAAGTAAGACAGATCCAGGTCTCATACTCACACAAGAGAATCTACCTGTGGCCTAGTACATATATGCAAGATATGAGAGAAATCCCTGCAATAGTCACTGAGAAAATTGTGATTAAGTGTTGAAATTTTCACACTTTTGGTGGGGGTACCCCCCTTGTAATGTCTCTAGCAAACAGACGAACAGACAGATTTGCATGCCTTGAACAATTTTTCATCCTCGATAGATAAGGTATCTTTTAAAAAAAACAGCACGTCTCTAGGCCTTGTAGTTTTGGAGGAGAAGTTGTTCACGTGGACGCGGACGCGGACGCCCACGCCGCAGAGTGACGACATAATGTCAGCTGACTAACAAGTCAGCTGACATAAAAAAGGGTCACTCGGGTGGGTGTTTATGGTCCTCATACATGGGTTAAATGTCTATTAAAGGCCTAAATTTTGGAGTACATACAAGAAAAACATATTGATATATTCTCAGATGATATTTCACTTAGATGAGAGACATAGTTTGAAAGCTACAGTGCTTGAAGATGGCAAAAAGTCCATAAATTGGGTCTCTGTGGGCAATTTTGAGATCTTATGTCGGCCTAACAGGTAAACCTACAGCCTTTAAATTTTGCACAGACAAGGATTACATATAACAGTTACATCTAGTGCAGTTTGAGACTCATCAGAATTACCACTTCCAAATTATAGGGCAAAATAAGTTAAAAACTAGAAATAGGCCGCCCTGTTGATAGTAGATGCGAATAGAAACAGGATAGCATAGAAGAACACACATTATCATGTGTAATGTCCACCCATGAACCTTTTGCCCAAATTGTACAGTAGTCTTACAAGACCCTGTTTCATTTGTAAAATATATCAATGATGCTTAAATATTTGATAGTGTAGATGTAATTTATTTCAGCTTCATGCCTTTTTGCATTGGTTGGGTTGAAAATTTTGACGAAATCACTCTATCTTGCACGGTTAAGAAGATAGAAGCCAATTCCTGTTTTTCTATTTTTGGCAAAAATTTGAAAATTCAAAATGGCCGCCATTATTGGGAAAAGGAAATTTTTTTGAAAATTGCCAAGAGTACATTTCTTAGATACCCTATGGGTCGAAAATTTCAACAAAATAACTCTATTTTGCACGGTTAAGGCCAGTTTGTGTTTTTCCATTTTGGGCAAAAATTCGAAAATTCAAAATGGCTGCCATTTTTGGGGAGGGGAAAATTTTTTGAAAATTGCAAAGATTACATTCCTTAGATACCCTGTGGGGGTATCGCATGGTTAAGGAGATAGAAGCAAATTTGTGTTTTGCCATTTTTGGCAAAAATTTGAAAATTCAAAATGGCCGCCATTTTAGGGGAGGGGAAAATTTTTTAGAAATTACCAAGAGTACAATGCTCAGATACCCTGTGGGTCGAAAATTTTGACGAAATCACTCTATCTGGCACGGTTAAGGAGATAGAAGCAAATTTGTGTTTTGCCATTTTTGGCAAAAATTCGAAAATTCAAAATGGCCGCCATTTTTGGGGAGGGGAAAATTTTTGGAAAATTGCAAAGATTGCATTCCTTAGATACCCTGTGGGTCGAAAATTTCGACGAAATCGCTCTATCTCGCACGGTTAAGGAGATAGAAGCAAATTTGTGTTTTGCCATTTTTGGCAAAAATTCGAAAATTCAAAATGGCCGCCATTTTTGGGGAGGGGAAAATTTTTTGAAAATTGGAAATATTACATTCCTTAGATACCCTGTGGGTCGAAAATTTCGACGAAATCGCTCTATCTCGCACGGTTAAGGAGATAGAAGCAAATTTGTGTTTTGCCATTTTTGGCAAAAATTCGAAAATTCAAAATGGCCGCCATTTTTGGGGAGGGGAAATTTTTTTGAAAATTGCAAATATTACATTCCTTAGATACCCTGTGGGTCGAAAATTTCGACGAAATCGCTCTATCTCGCACGGTTAAGGAGATAGAAGCAAATTTGTGTTTTGCCATTTTTGGCAAAAATTCGAAAATTCAAAATGGCCGCCATTTTTGGGGAGGGGAAAATTTTTGGAAAATTGCAAAGATTGCATTCCTTAGATACCCTGTGGGTCGAAAATTTCGACGAAATCGCTCTATCTCGCACGGTTAAGGAGATAGAAGCAAATTTGTGTTTTGCCATTTTTGGCAAAAATTCGAAAATTCAAAATGGCCGCCATTTTTGGGGAGGGGAAAATTTTTGGAAAATTGCAAATATTACATTCCTTAGATACCCTGTGGGTCGAAAATTTCGACGAAATCGCTCTATCTCGCACGGTTAAGGAGATAGAAGCAAATTTGTGTTTTGCCATTTTTGGCAAAAATTCGAAAATTCAAAATGGCCGCCATTTTTGGGGAGGGGAAATTTTTTTGAAAATTGCAAATATTACATTGCTTAGATACCCTGTGGGTCGAAAATTTCGATGAAATCGCTCTATCTCGCACGGTTAAGGAGATAGAAGCAAATTTGTGTTTTGCCATTTTTGGCAAAAATTCGAAAATTCAAAATGGCCGCCATTTTTGGGGAGGGGAAAATTTTTGGAAAATTGCAAAGATTGCATTCCTTAGATACCCTGTGGGTCGAAAATTTCGACGAAATCGCTCTATCTCGCACGGTTAAGGAGATAGAAGCAAATTTGTGTTTTGCCATTTTTGGCAAAAATTCGAAAATTCAAAATGGCCGCCATTTTTGGGGAGGGGAAAATTTTTTGAAAATTGCAAAGATTGCATTCCTTAGATACCCTGTGGGTCGAAAATTTCGACGAAATCGCTCTATCTCGCACGGTTAAGGAGATAGAAGCAAATTTGTGTTTTGCCATTTTTGGCAAAAATTCAAAATGGCCGCCATTTTTGGGGAGGGGAAAATATTTTGAAAATTGCAAAGATTGCATTGCTTAGATACCCTGTGTGTCGAAAATTTTGCCGAAATCGCTCTATCTCGCACGGTTAAGGAGATAGAAGCAAATTAGTGTTTTGCCATTTTTGGCAAAAATTCGAAAATTCAAAATGGCCGCCATTTTTGGGGAGGGGAAAATATTTTGAAAATTGCAAAGATTGCATTGCTTAGATACCCTGTGCGTCGAAAATTTTGCCGAAATCGCTCTATCTCGCACGGTTAAGGAGATAGAAGCAAATTAGTGTTTTGCCATTTTTGGCAAAAATTCGAAAATTCAAAATGGCCGCCATTTTTGGGGAGGGGAAATTTTTTTGAAAATTGCAAATATTACATTCCTTAGATACCCTGTGGGTCGAAAATTTCGACGAAATCGCTCTATCTCGCACGGTTAAGGAGATAGAAGCAAATTTGTGTTTTGCCATTTTTGGCAAAAATTCGAAAATTCAAAATGGCCGCCATTTTTGGGGAGGGGAAAATTTTTGGAAAATTGCAAAGATTGCATTCCTTAGATACCCTGTGGGTCGAAAATTTCGACGAAATCGCTCTATCTCGCACGGTTAAGGAGATAGAAGCAAATTTGTGTTTTGCCATTTTTGGCAAAAATTCGAAAATTCAAAATGGCCGCCATTTTTGGGGAGGGGAAAATTTTTGGAAAATTGCAAATATTACATTCCTTAGATACCCTGTGGGTCGAAAATTTCGACGAAATCGCTCTATCTCGCACGGTTAAGGAGATAGAAGCAAATTTGTGTTTTGCCATTTTTGGCAAAAATTCGAAAATTCAAAATGGCCGCCATTTTTGGGGAGGGGAAATTTTTTTGAAAATTGCAAATATTACATTCCTTAGATACCCTGTGGGTCGAAAATTTCGATGAAATCGCTCTATCTCGCACGGTTAAGGAGATAGAAGCAAATTTGTGTTTTGCCATTTTTGGCAAAAATTCGAAAATTCAAAATGGCCGCCATTTTTGGGGAGGGGAAAATTTTTGGAAAATTGCAAAGATTGCATTCCTTAGATACCCTGTGGGTCGAAAATTTCGACGAAATCGCTCTATCTCGCACGGTTAAGGAGATAGAAGCAAATTTGTGTTTTGCCATTTTTGGCAAAAATTCGAAAATTCAAAATGGCCGCCATTTTTGGGGAGGGGAAAATATTTTGAAAATTGCAAAGATTGCATTGCTTAGATACCCTGTGCGTCTAAAATTTTGCCGAAATCGCTCTATCTCGCACGGTTAAGGAGATAGAAGCAAATTAGTGTTTTGCCATTTTTGGCAAAAATTCGAAAATTCAAAATGGCCGCCATTTTTGGGGAGGGGAAAATTTTTGGAAAATTGCAAAGATTGCATTCCTTAGATCCCCTGTGGGTCGAAAATTTTGCCGAAATCGCTCTATCTCGCACGGTTAAGGAGATAGAAGCAAATGTGTGTTTTGCCATTTTTGGCAAAAATTCGAAAATTCAAAATGGCCGCCATTTTTGGGGAGGGGAAATTTTTTTGAAAATTGCAAATATTACATTCCTTAGATACCCTGTGGGTCGAAAATTTCGACGAAATCGCTCTATCTCGCACGGTTAAGGAGATAGAAGCAAATTTGTGTTTTGCCATTTTTGGCAAAAATTCGAAAATTCAAAATGGCCGCCATTTTTGGGGAGGGGAAAATTTTTGGAAAATTGCAAAGATTGCATTCCTTAGATACCCTGTGGGTCGAAAATTTCGACGAAATCGCTCTATCTCGCACGGTTAAGGAGATAGAAGCAAATTTGTGTTTTGCCATTTTTGGCAAAAATTCGAAAATTCAAAATGGCCGCCATTTTTGGGGACGGGAAAATTTTTTGAAAATTGCAAATATTACATTCCTTAGATACCCTGTGGGTCGAAAATTTCGACGAAATCGCTCTATCTCGCACGGTTAAGGAGATAGAAGCAAATTTGTGTTTTGCCATTTTTGGCAAAAATTCAAAATGGCCGCCATTTTTGGGGAGGGGAAAATATTTTGAAAATTGCAAAGATTGCATTGCTTAGATACCCTGTGTGTCGAAAATTTTGCCGAAATCGCTCTATCTCGCACGGTTAAGGAGATAGAAGCAAATTAGTGTTTTGCCATTTTTGGCTAAAATTCGAAAATTCAAAATGGCCGCCATTTTTGGGGAGGGGAAAATTTTTGGAAAATTGCAAAGATTGCATTCCTTAGATCCCCTGTGGGTCGAAAATTTTGCCGAAATCGCTCTATCTCGCACGGTTAAGGAGATAGAAGCAAATTTGTGTTTTGCCATTTTTGGCAAAAATTCGAAAATTCAAAATGGCCGCCATTTTTGGGGAGGGGAAATTTTTTTGAAAATTGCAAATATTACATTCCTTAGATACCCTGTGGGTCGAAAATTTCGACGAAATCGCTCTATCTCGCACGGTTAAGGAGATAGAAGCAAATTTGTGTTTTGCCATTTTTGGCAAAAATTCGAAAATTCAAAATGGCCGCCATTTTTGGGGAGGGGAAAATTTTTGGAAAATTGCAAATATTACATTCCTTAGATACCCTGTGGGTCGAAAATTTCGACGAAATCGCTCTATCTCGCACGGTTAAGGAGATAGAAGCAAATTTGTGTTTTGCCATTTTTGGCAAAAATTCGAAAATTCAAAATGGCCGCCATTTTTGGGGAGGGGAAAATTTTTTGAAAATTGCAAAGAGTACACTCCTCAGATACCCTGCGGGTCGAAAATTTTGCCGAAATCGCTCTATCTCGCACGGTTAAGGAGATAGAAGCAAATTACTCAAAAGTAGTACTGAAAATACACAATGAAGTACCTAAATGGCTATTACTCATGTACTGACAAAGCTATCAGTCCCAAATGCAATACCAAGCGAGCTATGGACATAACAATCTTGTATTCAAAATTGTAGTAAAATATCTTTAATTATTTTGGCTTAAATGCACGGAAACCAATGGGTACTGAAAATAGCTGTACTTAAGTATTACTCAGTAAGCAAAAGAGGTACAACAGCCAAAAGCAATCCCAAGCAAGCTACTGACCCAATAAGCCTGCATACCAAATTTGGTGACAATAGCTCTAATACTTTTCCTTTAAATGAGCGGAAACCATGCGTGACGCCGGACATCGGACGCCGGACGCCGGACATCGGACATCGGACATCGGACGGCGAAAAAAGCAAAAATAATATATCCACCCCCCAGGGGGGTGGACATAAATATAGGAAAAAAGTCCTAAGTGGGGTCTTTATGGGCCTCAAAGACAATTTTCTCCTCAACTTAAAGTCTTGATTTTCGGCACATGTACTAAGAATATATTAATGTGTTCTCAGGAAAATTTTGAGGCAGATAAGCCTCATAGTTTGTGACCTAGAGGGCTCTAAGTGGCCAAAAGTGCAATTTCTGACCTTAAGGTGGCCATAAGTTCTTTATTATTGGGAGTTTAAGGTCACCTTAAAATAGGGATCTTCCTTTGGGCATCCTTAACATGTGTACCAAGTTTGAAAAAAAAATATTAATCCGTTTTTGAGTTATCGCGTCCACAAGGAAATTTCTACGGTGGCGGCGGCGGCGCACGGACCTGAATCCAATATACCCCCGACTTTCGTCTGGGGATATAATAATCAGTTGCAGCAATCTATATAGCTTTGTCATAAGAGAAACCTGTCTCAAATATGGCAGGTGAACATACTTTGGCTCACATAGTAAAAAGTCACACCATGATGCATACATACACCCATTAACCAATGTCCCTACCAAGTGTCAATCTTCTACACCTTATGTAATCCAAGAAATAACCCGGACAAGATTTTAAAACTCATAGTCACTACGACAAGGTCAAAGGTCAAATCAATATCACACCATAATGTTGTAAACCTACAACCCCCAACTAATGTTCCTATCAAGTATCAACTTGCAACACCTTATGGTTTCAGAGATATAGCCCGGACAAGATTTTATTGGTCAAGGTCACTACGGCAAGGTCAAAGGTCAAATCAAGGTCACACCATGATGTTGCACACCTAACCCCTCACCAATGTTGTTACCAAGTATCAACTTTCTACACCTTTCTGAGATATAACCAGGACAAGATTTTATAGGTCAAGGTCACAGCATGACGGTGCACACCTACAACCCCCCCCCCCCCCCCCCCCCCCCCATTGTGCCTCCAAGTATCAACTTCCTACACCTCATGATTTCTGAGATATAGCCCTGACAAGATTTTATAGATAAAGGTCACCATGGCAAGGGTAAAGGTCAACTCAAGGTCACACCATGATTCTGCACACCTACACCCCTAACCAATGTCCCTAGCAAGTATCAACTTCCTACACTATCTGGTGGATACAAATACTCTTTTAAAATTGTATTACATCAAAAATGAATAGATTAAATAATGTCATAAAAATAGATAATTTAAAATGAAGTTTGTACAAATTATACAGGTTTTTTTCACTTAAAGAAATTTATTTTTAAGGTATATGTGGTAATATGTTTACAACTAAAACTAGAGGATCGCTCGCAAAGGATATAAAGGTGAGTGCTAAAGTATTAAGAAAATGCTTCGTTTCTAGCCTTATACTGTTGTGCCAACCAAAGTCAGCGCAGTCTGCTCTATCTAGCACGGTTTTCAAGATATAAGCATTTTTGTGTTTTGCAAAAAATAAAAAAATTTAAAATGTCCGCTATATTTGGCGAGACAAAAATATTTTGAAAATTGGCATGGCTACTCTGCAGAGATACCCAGCAGGTCAAAAATTTTGTTGAGTTCGCTCCATATAGCACAGTTTTCGAGATATAAGCATTTTTGTGTTTTGCAAAAACTTTGAAAATTCAAAATGGCCACCATTTTTGGGGAGACAAAAATGTTTGTCAAGACCACTACCGCGGTGTGTATCTCCCGCCGAACATTAAAGGAGAAGAAATAGCTTTTCCGAGATATTCACAATTTTTCATTTTCGTGAGTGAAAGCTCTTCCAAATGTAGGTGAATGAGTTATTTGAGAAAAATTGGCTATCTGCAATACTTTTACAGATAATTCGCATTTACTCATTTTGAGTAGGTGAATAAATAGCTATGGGTCTGAAACTTCACAGAGTGAAAGCTCTCCCAAAAGTAGGTGAATGAGTTATTTGAGAAAAATTGGCTATCTGCAATACTTTTAGAAATAATTCACACTCATTTTGAGTAGGTGAATAATTAGCTATGGGTGTGAAACTTCAACAAGTGAAAGCTCTCCCAAAAGTAGGTGAATGAGTTATTTGAGAAAAATTGGCTATCTGCAATACTTTTAGAGATAATTCGCATTCACTCATTTTGAGTAGGTGAGTAATTAGCTATGGGTCTGAAACTTCACCACGTGAAAGCTCTCCCAAAAGTAGGTGAATGATTTATTTGAGAAAAATTGGCTATCTGCAATACTTTTAGAGATAATTCGCATTTACTCATTTTGAGTAGGTGAGTAATTAGCTATGGGTCTGAAACTTCACCAAGTGAAAGCTCTCCCAAAAGTAGGTGAATGATTTATTTGAGAAAAATTGGCTATCTGCAACACTTTTAGAGATAATTCGCATTTACTCATTTTGAGTAGGTGAGTAATTAGCTATGGGTCTGAAACTTCACCATGTGAAAGCTCTCCCACAAATAGATGAATGAGTTATTTGATAAAAATTGGGTATCCTCAATACTTTTACAGATAATTAGCATTTACTCATTTTGAGTAGGTAAATAATTAGCTATGGGTCTGAAACTTCACGGAGTGAAAGCTCTTCCAAAAGTAGGTGAATGAGTTATTTGAGAAAAATTGGCTATCTGCAATACTTTTAGAGATAATTCGCATTTACTCATTTTGAGTAGGTGAGTAATTAGCTATGGGTCTGAAACTTCACCATGTGAAAGCTCTTCCAAAAGTAGATGAATGAGTTATTTGAGAAAAATTGGCTATCTGCAATACTTTTAAGAGATAATTCGCATTTACTCATTTTGAGTAGGTGAGTAATTATCTACGGGTCTGAAACTTCACCATGTGAAAGCTCTCCCAAAAGTACATGAATGAGTTATTTGATAAAAATTGGGTATCCGCAATAGTTTTTGAGATAATTCGCATTTACTCATTTTGAGTAGGTGAGTAATTAGCTACGGGTCTGAAACTTCACCAAGTGAAAGCTCTCCCAAAAGTAGGTGAATGAGTTATTTGAGAAAAATTGGCTATCTGCAATACTTTTAGAGGTAATTCGCATTTACTCATTTTGAGTAGGTGAGCAATTAGCTATGGGTCTGAAACTTCACCAAGTGAAAGCTCTTTGGGATAGCTGCTCTGCAGAGATACCCTGAAGATCAAAAATTTTGTCGAAATTGCTCTATGTAGCACGGTTTTCGAAATATTAGCATTTTTGTGTTTCGCAATTTTTGCGCAAAAATTCAAAATGGCCGCCATTTTTGGCAAGATAAAATTTTTTTGAAAATTGGCATGGCTACTCTCCAGAGATACCCTGTGGGTCAAAAATTTCGTCGAAATCGCTCTATCTAGCACGGTTTTCGAGATATAAGCATTTTTATGTTTTGCAATTTTGCGAAAAATTCGAAAATTCAAAATGGCCGCCATTTTTGGCGAGACAAAATTTTCTTGAAAATAGGCATGGCTACTCTGCAGAGATACCCTGTGGGTCAAAAATTTCGTCGAAATCGCTCTATCTAGCACGGTTTTCAAGATATAAGCATTTTTATGTTTTGCAATTTTGCGAAAAATTCGAAAATTCAAAATGGCCGCCATTTTTTGAGAGAAATTTTTTTGAAAATTGGCATGGCTACTCTGCAGAGATACCCTGTGGGTCAAAAATTTCGTCGAAATCGCTCTATCTACTACGGTTTTCGAGATATAAGCATTTTTGTGTTTTGGAATTTTTGCGAAAAATTCGAAAATTCAAAATGGCCGCCATTTTTGGCGAGACAAAATTTTTTTGAAAATTGGGGTCAAAAATTTCGTCGAAATCGCTCTATCTAGCACGGTTTTCGAGATATAAGCATTTTTGTGTTTTCCTTATTTGGAAAATTCGTAATGATTAATTAATCATTAATTACTCGGCCATTTCTTAACCAATCAATGCCAAAATCTAATGATTTCCAGATTTTAATAGAATGAATGTATTTGCCAAGTTTCAGGTGAATTGATAAAATTCCTTTCAAGTTATCATCCAGACAAGCTTCCCCATCGAAAAAAGACATTTTTGGTCATGTGACCTCTCTGATTGGTTGAAATGTCACTGCAGCATATTCAAAAAAATTCCCCAAGGCTACTGCCTAAACCTGCCAAATTTGAAAAGAATCCGCCTAACGGTTACAGAGTTATAAGGAAAACAAAATGCGGAGCCGCCGGAGCCTGAAGGTCTCCCATACACAAACAAGCGTCCCTTGCGGGACGCTGAACTACTGTTCCCTTAAAAAGTACCTGTAACAAGCAAAACTAAGAGTAAATACTAGAAATATGAGATACTACAGTATCTTTCTGTGAAAAAATCCTAGCATGCAAACAGAATGATACAGTCATTTGATTGCCAATGTATCTCAGATAAGACATTGTAAATTGCATACTTACAGGTCGCACTCCTCATGCCATTCCGGGGACTCTTCCTTCTCTTTGACTGTTGTCTGGTACTTTTCCCTCCCCAACTGTATGGTAGAGTAGGCATCATTGGTGCCTGAAAAGAAGCTAGCTTTTACTTTTCATGGTCATTTTCAGGTGTGATAATGTAACATGTCAAATGGATGTAGATATACCTCCATGTTTACTTTGTATCCTGTAATACCAAACATTTGTTTAGATTAGGTTTCTGTCCAAAAATATTTAATACATAGTATAACAGTAATATTAAAAACAAGTTTCAAATGTCATTCCTATGTCTTTTATGCAGCAGAGATACAAAGAAAGACCATATATGTAGTGCCTTACCATTTTTTCCTTTTGGTACAAGATTCCGTGCTCTATGTACTGAAAAACAGTGAAACAATATATGTTACACATTCAGAGTTTTTATCAAATGACATTTATGTTGAGAATGAATTCTTAACACTAAACTTTTGTCCACATAATGTATCAACGTTTGAATCCTTTGTGTGTCTAAATATATACCCAGTATATACTGTCATTTGAATCTATATCATTCATCACAAAAATTGTACTTCACAGGTTTGACGCAAAATAAATCCAACAGATAAAGAAAATCACAAAAGATTCTAAGTCCATAATATATTATATTAAGACTTTTTGAAATGGACAAAGAAGGTCAAAGCTTCCCAGTTCCCACTAAGTTTAAGGCCAAGCGTTTCATGCAACTTTTTCACATTCCATAACTTAAGTATCTCAGAGGATATCTACTGTTCCATATTTCCTGTTTCTCATTTCATGAATTGTGGTCTTTTGCAGTTCTGGTGGTATCTAGAATATAATCTTAAAACCATGACTTTCAAATCCATAACAAAATATCAGAAATTTGTTTTCTATTGATTACAGAGCATTAAGGTTCTTAACTTGAAGTGATACCTCTTAAACTACAGTAGTGTTAAAATATCAATTATACTTTACATCTACCAAGTAGTCTAATTATGACTATATTGCCAACAGCATCAGAAGAAAATCTGAGATCTGTTTCACTAATGGTCGGTTCAATACCATAGCACTATTTTATTGGCTGTTAATTCTCACAATTTATCAAAAGTTGACTATATATCATAAAATTATTGCTGTAATAATCACTATAAAGATATTTACAACTAGAAATCATGAATAAAAATATCCAAATCCAAAATATATGAGTATGTGGGTTTATTTGCTTGACATCTTCTAAATTCAACTCATAAATACAACAACCAAATATGGAGTTAATCATTCTTTGTGTCTGATATTAATATATGTTGCTCACACTTCTGGAATTAAATGTTTCAAAAAAGTGTGCCAGTGGGAGATTATGTTTGATTTTCATCAGACTTAGAATGAAATATATATATATAAAAATAGAAACTCTAGGACTTAAACCAAGTAAAATATATTTTCAGTATTCTCAAAACACGTTCAGGAAGTTATCCACTTTATATTATCTATGATACTGTAGGACACCTCACACCAATTTACAGTTTCTCTGCCCTAATTCGCTTTAATCCCAACTCTTGAACAGATGATTCAGGCCAAGACTGTGACCCATGCTAAATATTTACCAAAAATATATGGAAAGAATTCAGTTCAAAAGAACACGTTGAAGTTGCAACTGAATTATATTGTAAGAAAACCTAACAACTTTCATGACTCGTTTTGCTTATTCATTTTGGCTGAACTGCAATTCAATCTTATCTATATTGAATAAACATATTTTCTTTGGCTTTTAAATCCATGTCCCTTGATTCACATTCCACAGTTCTACACACAAGTGTTTCACTGATCATTAGAAACACTAGCTATCGATTGTGTCCCCGGTCATACCTTACAAGTGAGTGCAAGTATACACAAGGAAATTTCCATATAAAATACTTGACCTTCAAACACCATTTTGACTTGTAAAATGAAATGTACATCCACAAAGTATTTAATATTCACGTTCAACAATGGATGTTTCCACATAAAATTATACATGATTTTTCATTTCTATTTATAAACTAATGTTAGGAAATCCCAAGGGATTCTGTGACCTCATATTTCTACACACATGAATATTAATGATCCAGTTGTTCTCACACTCAATTTATATTTAAGAATGGAACCAAATAATTGTGCAATAAAGTAAAATATTAGCAAAGACAAGTTTCAATGTGTTTCTGAAACAAATGTTAAGATTTTGTTTTGTACATTTATACAGGTTATTTAAATTTCATCAGAAATGGGACAGTTTTTGTCAGTTTTCTTTAAAATGTCCATTTTTGTCCTTTAGGGGCACCAACATCTAATGGTTCATTTGAAAATCTGGAAGTAGATCACAGTATGTCGGGTACAGTTGTTTACTGTGTAATCGATGTATTGAGCAACTTTAAAGGCAATTTTTACAAATGTTTATGCACATATAGTTACAATAAACAAATAACTGTTGCTTAACACTGGTGGTTACATGGTGAAAAACATGAATTTTTACTCTATTTTAATGCCAACATATGCATACTGCTCAGCCAGTGAAGTTCGTCACCCCAGTGAAGTTTGCCACCTGCATTTTATGACAATATTAAAGAGTTTTTACTTTTCACCTAGTGGTGGTGGACCAATTCACGCCCGGGTACCAATTCACACTCACTCCTAAATTTATCCAAAACAATCACAGTTAAACAATAAATTACAAATGTAAATGATCCATTTGACGATTATCTATGATGTGCTAAACCTCTTCTCAATGAAAAATAATAAATCTTCAAGAAAATTGAGGGTGGGCCTGAATTGGTACCCGGGCGTGAACTGGTCCACTACAGCATATATGTATACCTTACCGCTGAAAGAAGCTATTTCATTTATTTAAATGTGAATATTGCCTGTCCTTGCGTGTTTTTACGGCATGTGATGAACTTCACTGGGATGACGAAATTCACTGGCCGACCAGTACCGTAATGGGCCAAAAAATACAGTTAGGCTGAATATACAAGGATTAACAATACATTACCTGTTACTTGCACATGGGTCGGTGTCCACATCGCTTTATGCGTGCTGTTTAGTTTGTGTACATCTAAAAATAATCCAAATAGGATACCAATTATATATTTAGTGTTCACAAAACTACATCACAATAAACCTGCTATATTTATCCATTTCAGCTTTATAATAACAAAAACAAAAATTACTGGAGTTCTTTGATCTGTACTACCAGGAACTACTGTACTGTACTGTAGTATCTCTCTGAAGAAACCCAAGTTTGTACTCAGCAGTACAGTACACAAAAACAGTACCCAGTACTTACACCATGTACAGTGTACAAGTACGTACTACCAGTTACATGGTCAAATGTAGCGTTTACTAGTATACTTTTCACGTGATGCATGGAACCAATGTGTGGTCATGCAAAAGCTTTATTTACCATACTCAGTACATTTACCAGTGCAAGTCTCCAGTCAATTAATTCTTAAAACTGGTCTCCAGAAAGCAGAGGCTTAAAGTTAGGAACAGAAACCAATCTATTAAAAGGTCTCTCCTAAACCTAAGTTTTGTTGTAGAATTCTTATACGACATGGATGTGCAGTGAATCTGATAGGTGGAGAGGAAAAATCTTTGGATTATAACTCTGCGTATTGTAAGACTTAATTATCGCCTATATAAAACCCCATAAAATTGTAATTTAGACCACATAGAATTTAGACATAAATTATCGTTTTTATATTAGAAAGTAATAATTGATCACTGGTTGGACATCATGCAGAGTTATAGTCTGATCGCTTTCGTGGTTCTAAACTGCAAATCGGACTAAAATTCTACATAATGTCCGCCCAGTGATGGATTAATACTAAAATAAACGACATATCAGTAGGCGTATTTCACAACCATAATCCGTCGAATCTAGATTCAGATTTGGATTCTTTGGATTAGCTAGACTAGAAAAATGTTTTTGCTGACAAAAACGAAGCGGCCCTGATGAAAAAGTGCGAAGTAAGCCGTAAAAGATGTCAAGATATGCATCACAAGGAATAGAAAATGTAAAGTTTATTGGATGGTGTATGTTACACGGGTGGCATTGATTTGGGACGGTCATCAATTTGGGACACATTTTACATTTGGAGATAATAAACTGTTTGTTTGACTTGGCACCATAAACAATGAATACAGAAGTATTACCTCATTTATACATGTGATTATATCCCACTGGTACTGTACATTTTAGCATTTATATGCAACAATTTATAGAAAAGAAAATACCACCCCTTCTCCATATCCATCTAATGGAAAATATCCTTGTGTTATCACCAAAGTACAAGGTCAGTCCAAAACAATAACCACTAAACATTTTTATTGTATCTTCTATCTGGACACATATAATTAACTTTGAGTGATTTTATATTTATTGTAAACAAGGCTGTTACTACTCTAGTTGACTATACAATACTATTCCAATATGGCAGCCAAAATTCTCATCTCCCATAAAGTACTTTTATAATAAATGTCTTTTTTGGCTCTTTTTATACAATTTCTATGGCTCATACACGATGAAAGTCAAGTCACTGATGTTTGTCTTTTATTTACAAAAAATTGGGGACCAATGAAAGTGAATGTCTCAATTTAGTGGATTGTAATTTGGGGGTTTCCCAGAAGTGTCCCAAATCAATGACCCTTTGTTTTGGGTACATTATTCAGTTTTTGTCTAATTTCGGCTTTTACAAACATAGAAAAAGAAAAATTGATTAGCACACAATGAAATGTTGGTGCTCTTCTGTTTATTAATATGCATGAAACCATACGTTTATTTTGATAAGTGGCAAAAAAATGTGAAAACAGGATAAAACTGTCCCAAATTGATGTCGCCCGTGTACCATATTTAACAAATGAAAGAATGACCACAGCTTGGCAGAAGAGAAATTGTAGGTGTGAAATTTACTTCTCAAAAGAATGTATGTCCGATGCGCGGAAAAAATGCCTCCTGGAAAAAATGCCTCCTAGAAAATATGCCTCCTAGGAAATATACCTCCTAGAATGAATGCCTCCTGAATATTTCGTGACCAGGAAAAATACCTTCATCTTCAGACTTGACAAAATGAGTCATGTTACACCCTTTTTGAAAAAACTCCACTGGCTCCCAATTCAACATCACATCCTCTTCAAGTATAATCTTTTGGTATTCAAGGCTATTAATCTCTCACAGCCCCTGTATCTCTCAGCTTTAATAAGATCGAGCAGTCTCACTCGTGGCAACAGGCTATCTATTTCCTCAACCCGCCCTAAGAAGCACATAGGCAGGCGTGGCTTTGCAGTAGCTGCCCCAGCTGAATGGAACAAGCTGCCACAGACTGTCAGATCTCAGCAAACAATAGATGGTTTCAGAAGCCAGCTAAAGACCTACTTATTTAGGCTGGCATACCCACCACCTTAGTTATACCCTGGCGGGCGCTTTTTAGATGTCAACCCATGCCTGTCCCTGGACTCTCCCTTCTTGGACTCAAGCGCATTAGAGGATTTGTATCAATTTTGCGCTATATAAATCCTACTATTATTATTATTATTACTACAGGTTCACATTACAACTTCAGAGGCATCTTCATTTTTTCCACTTGAGTCTTATAGTCGCCAATGCCGTCAAAAATTCACAGTCTTTTACCCATTTTGCTTAGCTGTACAAAGGTATGTAAGTTTCTCTTGTAAGGTTTTGCTGGTGCTTCTCACTCTTTTGGCTGGCTGCTCATCCCTGGCTTCCATTATGACAGGTGTCGTGTTTTTCTTGTAATTACATTTCTGCCCCTCCTAGTGCATCTAACTGCGATCAACTCCTTATAGAGGGGATAACCTATGTTGTAATTTGATAAGAATGCATATTGTAAGCCATAAAGGCCACAACTATTTCATCAAGAAACCTCACAGCCATAAATCCTGCTTTTAAACTGCTCCAGAGTACAGCTGAAGGGATACCCTTTCAAGAAGATATTTGTAATTTGTACTTCATGATATTGTACATTCTGGTTTTGACTGTACATATCTGAAATTAACATGTTTTTGATATTATACGTTATAGGCTTCATATGTAACATGTTTACAAGTTGAAATAACTTTTTTTCTCAGAAGGCATTTTTTCCTAGTCACAAATTATCCAGGAGGCATACTTTCTAGGAGGAATTTTGTCCAGGAGGCATTTTTTCCCCGGATTCTGTATGTCCTACATTCTTTGGTAATGTTCTCGGAGAAGAGGTCTCAAGTGAAAGGGTACACTGACCACAGACATTTCTGTTCAAAATGTCATTAGTATCAGAATTAAGTATAAAACACTAATTGAATGCAGTGGACTAAGATGCTTAAGAACTATTGTTTAAAATTACTGATTGTACTTCAACTAAAAACTTAACAAAACCACTAATAAAATCCATTGAACCAAAGTGCGTTAGACTTTTTGCTCAAAAGTTACTGATTTTGCTTCAGAGTTATTGCTTACAAGAAAAATCAAGTTACAAACAAGTCAAGCTATAGCGCTAGAAAAATGTTACTGGATTTATTGGGAAAGAAAAGTATGAGTTTATATATTGCAATATTTATGAATGATTTAGCAATTGAAATTAAAAATCTAGGCTTAGGAATAAGAGTAGGAGATCATGATCCATTCCACACTTCAATAATGCACAAAATTAAGACCAAACAAGTTACTGGACTTGTTGTAGCTGTGGAAAAAGTAGCCTAATAACATATTTTAACAAAATGCTGTGAACGCAATACTTTCAAGTTATAAGTGATTTAGTGCATCACTTCAGGAATTTGAATGCATTAAAGTTTTAAAAATTCATTTCCCACTTGAGCTAAAATTAATAAAATGTAGAAGTCTAAGTGAAATGGAAGAAAGTAAAAGAAAGCAATATACATTCGAAAGAACAGCATAAATATTCCACTTTTTTTTGTTCCACTTTTGCTTCACACACACATATATATATCTCTATCTATCATCTCCCTCCATCAACCCCCCACTTCCCCCACTGAGGCCATTCTTTTTTCCACTTGCTTTTTATGTGCACTAAAGGGGAGTTGGGGGGTTTCTTTCTGCATAGAAAGACTTTCCATGAATGTGCCTTTTGATAGATATCACACAAAAGCAAATACAGAGTTGGGGAGGAAGAAGAAAAGGACAAGTCATTCATTTCCACTCAGCTGGATGCTGTACAAGAAAAACTGTTTATGAGAAAGTGTTTTGTTTTCAAGCATCTTATATTGTGAAAGAAGTCAGGTGTATACATTTGACCAATTTATATAGTCTATGTGAACAAGTAGCTAGATCATCAACTCCTTCTACAAAACAAAAGTTGAATCAATTGAAGCTTTTTTTCCAAAAAGGAAAAGTTATATCCCCACAATTGCAAAAGAATGGAATCAGAAGAATGTGGTTTTTTAATCTGCCTAAAATTGGGAATTTATATTATGTGAACACTGATCAGTTGCAATATGTTAGTAACCACATCAGTGCATCATAAATAGCTCATCTTTTTTTCTTTGAAGATGTCATAACTTCATAAACACTAAGAGATTAGGTTTGCCAGACAGCATAAATATTTTTAAGTATACATATGCCAGGTGTGGTTTTAAAAAGTGTTAAAATAAATGAGGAGGGAGCAAGAAGTATATATTTATCATGTTAAGATGGCCAAAGCCTCTTAAGTACAGGAATTTTAAGTGAAATGTTATACAAAAGCAAGGTGACCATAACTTCATCCATATTGCGACTTTAAGGTGATCATAAAATGAGAATGTCCCTTTTGTCATCCTTTATAAGTGTACAAAGTTTAGCTGAGGTCAGTTGAACAACAAGATAGCTGGAGGCCGAAAACTTCCTTTTTTCACTGAAAAGTGACCATAGCTTCATTCATATTGGGACTTTAAGGTGACCATAAAAGCAGAATGTCCTTTCTGCCAACCTTTATAAATGTCGCAGGTTTTATTTGAAAAATGTACACATTAACTAAGCTTAGGACTGAAAAACTCACATTTTAAGTTTAAGATGGCCCTAACATTATTAATATTTGAATCATAAGGTAGTAAGAGTGTTCTTTTGATGTACCTCAATATCAATATATGTTAGATTTTTAAAAAGATGGAAAAATAACAGGCCAGACAATTTTATTCCAATTTGATGACTTTAGGGGGGCCATAGCCCTAATAATATTAACAGCTTAAGGTCACCATAAAGTCGGGATAATCCTTTGGTGAATCTTAATATATATGCCAAGTTTGGTTGAAAAGCGTGGAAAACTAAGTGAACTGGAGGGTTAAATCCCACGTTTTGGTCATTAAGGTGACCTTAAGTTTGCAGATACAGAGCTAAAACTTTAGCATGTGAAAGATTATCAAAAAGTAGCTGAATAAGTTATGCCAACAAAACGCCGAAATCCTAGTCGTTTTTGAGATACAGACCAAGTACCCATTTTTAAAAAAATTACAAAAATAAAACACCTCCCATTCAGGTATCTATGGTGCGTTGATAAGAAAATCCTTTCCGACCTTGGAAATTTGGTCTAGAATGTACCAGATAAATTTTATAGCACAGGTGTGTGTGGTTTTTTTCGAAACGCGATGACGGGGTGTTTTGGAGTTATGCTTAAGGTTACCTTAAGTAAAGCTTAAGGTCTGCGCAAAGTATCCAAAAAATTTTCCCGCCCCTATAGTTTTAAAGAAAGATAAGAAGGAAAGAAAAATTTGAAAGGCTAAGAAGTTATTCAAGGGAGACCATAATCCGGAGACCATAATCCTGACAGGCCGCTTAATTATGATGCAGTAATATAATATTATAATATCACAGTATAATAAAAATTTGCCAAATGTTAAAATTTCCTGCCACATGTTGCGGCCATTATTTTTCAAAGAATTATGGGTAATCTAAGCAATCTGATTCCGTTGATCTACCTCGAGAGTGGCTCAATTACAACTAAAAGCTTTTGCTAACAAATCGAAGCTGCCCTGATAAAAAAGGGTTGCTATTAGTAGTTGTGGTATTAGTCTGTAAGCATAATGTGAGCTTTATTATGTTTGGTATGGCAGTATATTTTACAAAGTAAACCCAAGAAACTATAGGTTGGCATAAGATAAATTGTAGCTGTAAAATTTTACCTGCCAGAAGGAATGCTGGTAGAGAAATTTCAACTAGAAAGAATACACCATTTTTATATTTTGTATTTTAAATATATGCCCCTTGAGAAATAACGATCAAGTCAATCTACAGAAGGATAGAAAATGTTATTGTATCTGTGTCAAAAAGGAACCTCTGAGTTTTAACATTAGCAATTTTTCTTTTCAGGTAGTTTCAATTGCAGAATATTCAGGAGAAATAGTTTGAGAAGCCTTTTTTCTAGATTTACGAAGAGGAATTTTTAATAAAACACTAATATTTAATCCTAGATTTACAATGATAAAAATATATTTTAGTAAAGTATAATTACTACAGACAGGGGGTATCCATGTATTGTATATCTTTGAGGCTTTATAAACACGTGAACGTTCATTTCTATTTTATATTTTAATATAAATATGCCTTAACCCTCCTTTTAAATTCATTATTGTTCCATTGTGAAAGGAATACACAAAAGTCTTGTTCTCAGATACTGTTATTTTTGTCCTATTTACATACTAAGAATTGCTATATTTAACTGATTACTTGTTCAAGGAAGGCTCAAAAAGTTTACTCTGGATTGGATTTACAGGCTGACTGAAAAGGGCTACCTTATTTATATATTGCAATTAATCACTATTAAATAATATTACTGTTATACTTACCATTTAGGGCAAAACATTAAGGTTCTGTAAGGTTCATTTTTGTCTGCTTGATCCAAGCCATTATATTTAATACTGTTATGGACATCTTTTTGATAATCCCTTGACAAAATAGCAATAAACTACTTTTACTCACATTTCTAAACAAATTTTTATTCTCTATTACGGTATTATGCTGGAAAAACTCATAAATAAATAAAATTTTTCACACAGCCATAGTCTACACATTCAGAAACCGACACAGTTGTATAAGGCTTTTGGGCTTTTCACTTCAGAACAATTTGCATCAATAAGGCCACTCATCTGTTCTTTTTATTGTAGATTTGCTTAAGATCTCTGGGTGCTTCGGGGCATTATCCAGCAGCTGAACTAATTTGCTGTATATATGTTTTAGTGGATTGTCTTCACACGATTGCCAATAGCCGTAAACACTGCATCACCAGTTCTTTGGTGTGGAACATCATTTATTTTGTTGCCATGTTGAGGTGACTGTTCAGGAAACTCTTCAGTGTATTCAGCAGCGGCCACCTTTAAATCTTTATCATTCACCCTCACACTACTGGTTTTTTTCCAAGCCATGTGATCTTTTATATTTGTCTGAGGCTTTCTAGGTGTTGTAGTAGCGCATTGAAACAACTGTGCAATCTTCCCCAGGCTGGGGATCCAAGGTGACTTTTACACGTTTGCTGTTAATTGTTTTGTCAAAACAGAAAGCACCCTCACTTAATTTCCATAAATCATCTTGTACCATGTAATAATGCTTTGGAGTACTGCTTTGATGTGACTTCCAGGCCCCACAGTCATCCACAAAAATAACTCTTTGCCCCTGAGATCTTTCAATATCAATTATATTCTTTATTTTGAAGTACACATTTTCTTTCCAGTCATCTGGGATTTGGTTAAAGAAGGGTGTGCTTTGGCTCAATAAAGCAGCCACAGCATCTTTGGGAGTGTGGAAGACATCCCATGGGATCTTTGGGTAAGATATTTTATGATTATCAACATCAACACTGGTCATACTGTCATCACTGCTGAATGACACTTGTGTTGACTTTTGACTTGTGCATATTGATTCTTCTTCACTTGAGTAATTACAGGGTTCCATTTCACTTGAGCACTCAATACTGGCACTGTACTCTTCTTTACTTACCTATATTGAGTTATTACATCTGTCTTCATCTGATATCAAATCAATATCATCATTGAATCGAATGGTCACAGGTGAGTCACAAATAGTCACATGCTGAGGGGAGTAGGACACTGTTCCTTGTCTACTAGAAATGAAAAGTGGTCAGCAGAATAAGCTTTCTTTGCTCCAGATGAACAGAACATGCACATCAACTGATACCCAGGAGACTGAGATTTCTTTACAGACCGGCCAATGTTGGTACATCTGAAAGCATTTGATAATTGTATTTGTAACTTCACAGCAGTTCTAACAGCAATGTTAGTGCCATTACTGAGTAAGCACCAATAGTCAATGCAGGATTAAACAGAATGAACTCAAATGGTAATGTCACAATCCTGTTATCTCTGATCAAGTCTATAAAGTCAGGGTGATCAGAATCATAATATTCTGCATTTGAAGCTGTTTCCAAAGCTGTCATTAGGCGTAGATAAAGATGGAAATCTTCAGTACCAAACATTCTGATGATACTGCTCTATACATGCATTTATCATCCCAAACTACCTGCTTGGGTTGAAAGTCTTTTATGACAACTGGATTGTTGCAGCTTAGTATAAACTCTGCAAGTAACTCATCAGAGGCAGTTTGATCCACATCCTTTAAAGTGGGCATTGCGATCCGGGAGCTTTTCAGCAAAAGATCTTTATTCTTGGCTACCATTGGACTAGATCAAATATAGGGGGAAATATTAATGAACAGTATACATTGTATCCGTGATACTTGAGTACATAATAGAAAGATACATATAGGGACATAGTGAAACTGACATAATAATATTATTAATTTCCAGCTTTACATGTGGATTGCACTATTAATTAGCATTAAATTTGATACTAACCCTCGCAAAGCCTCCCTGAAGTTGGCCTCCCATCACTAAATGCACACTTGCTACAAAAGAATTCTAATTCTAATTTGACTTTTATAGCGCTTAATCTCCACTGAGTAGAAGGCGCAACAAGACAATAGCAATATGCAAATTCAAAGTCCAGGGACAGAAATAGGTCAGCACCACGGAGAAGCCATAAGAGAAAATGAGCTAAGGAGGATATGCCTTTGCATAGAGATAGGTTTTGAGCTTCTTTCTAAAAGAGGCAATAGTGGGTGATGCACATATGTCTTCAGGAAGTGAATTCCATACAGTGGGAGCATCAAAAGGCAAAACTGAAGCCAAACTGCTTAGTGGACTTGTGATGTGTATGTTAAAATTTCGGTACATTGAGGAAATTGGCAACACTCTGACTACGTCTAGTATTGTAAGTAGTGCTGTATTTGGATAGATGTGGAGCGAAACATTTAGGGAAAGCAGTATGAATAAACTTGTACACCAGAGTAGCCAGTTTGAACTCTGAGTGAAACTGAATAGGGAGCCAATGGAGTTTCCTGAGTACCGGAGTTATCCAAGTGTATTTACATGAATTTGTAACAATTCTAGCAGCACTATTTTTGATAGACTGTAATCTATGAAGATTGACTTTAGAGAGACTCCTGAAGTGTGTGTTGCAGTAGTCCAACCGACTACTATCAAAAGCAATGGTAACCGACACAGCTGCATCCTGAGTCAAGAACTTCCTAATATTTCTAAAATCCCTCAGTTGACTGCACCAGCCTTTACAAACATTCTGGATGTGTTTTGAGAAGGAAAAATCAGTCAAACCACACACCCAGGTTCCTGACTGACTCGGTGGGGTGAGGGGGGTTGCCCATGATGTCAATTGGGAAACATGCATTTAACCTTTCTCTCTGTTTCTTGGAGCCAAAAAGTATGAATTCAGTTTTATCAGGATTGAGTTTAAGTTTGCTAGCCGACATCCATTCTTTGACATCTTGAAGGCATCTGTACATGTTCAACTTACCAAAAGCAGCTGAGGCATTCATGTGTGACAGATGGACATAAAGTTGTGTGTCGTCGGCATAGAAATGGAAGTTTACGCCTTTGTATTTACCAATCAGTGTACTAAGGGGAGATATGTACAAACAGAATAGCAGAGGACCCAGAAGAAGTACATGTTTTCTTCTGGATAAGTGCTCAGCATAGTATTGTGAAGCCTAAGACATTTAAAGTGTTTCCATAAGTTACATTCTCTGCATTCAATAGCATCATTGTAACGTTGCGAGTTACATAAAGTACATAGAAAGGTACATGTACTTCCCCCTCTAAATGGCAAACTGTCTCTAAATTTTTTAGGTTTTAAACATGCATTAAGTTGGAGTACTTCATCATACATGTGAGCAACCACACTTTCTACACAGTTTTAGAAGAAATTTGACTTATGATGATCCCCATACTATTTGACTGTATTTATATACATAGCAAAGAACTTATTGCAATTAGTTATAGTTGGTACTTTATTCATCAGATTTAGTGTTGACACAAACTGTTGAGTCATCAATTCCAATTGGATTGGGAAGCCATGTAAAGTTAATAAACATGTGAAGTTAGAGGTTACTTTGATATTAATTCAAAAAGATCCAAAGACTAATAGTTTAGTCTTTAACTCCTTTAAAGTGCAATTGGATTGGAAACCATGTAAAGTTATTCAGGATGTGCTGGTATAGATTTCATTGATTATATATCAAAGAGAGGTACAGGCATTCTGAGAGATTAGCAGTTAAGTAATTGGCAAGTTTTTGATAATATATCAAAGAGATACAATGTATATAGTTGGAATTATTTATAACATAAAACGTGCAAATAGTGAAAAAAATCCAGGGGCTTGAGCAACTCTATCATTGTCAAAGTGACTCCCCACATTTACCATGCCAAAATCATACTGTGGGGAGGCTCTGAATGGTTTTTAGCGTGACCATTTTATGCAACTTATGTATTCATAACCTTTGTGTAGTTATAAATCATGAATAAAACCATGTTGTGTTATTTTATTCTGCCAGAATAGATTTTACCTAGTGATTTATTCACTGTTGATAATGACTAGGGTGGACTAAGACAGCTTCACCAGTAGGCACGCAACTTTGAAATCAGGTTGAATCCAACAGTGAAATCTGGTTGAAATACGTGTAGATTTTGTAAACCATTTTTAGTTGGATCCAACTGGTGAAATCATGTTGAAACCAACTGTTAAAATCTGGTTGAATTCAATGGGTGAAATCAGGTTGAAATATGTGTAGATTTTGCAAACCGTTTTTGGTTGGATCCAACCGGTGAAATCATGTTGAAACCAACTGTTGAAATCTGGTTGAATTCAATGGGTGAAATCAGGTTGAAATACGTGTAGATTTTGCAAACCGTTTTTGGTTGGATCCAACCAGTGAAATCATGTTGAAACCAACTGTTGAAATCTGGTTGAATTCAATGGGTGAAATCAGGTTGAAATACGTGTAGATTTTGCAAACGGTTTTTGGTTGGATCCAACTAGTGAAATCATGTTGAACCCAACTGTTGAAATCTGGTTGTATTTATGTGTGAAATCTGGTTGAAATACATGTAGATTTTGCAATCAGGTTTTGGTTGGATCCAATGTATGAAATAGGGTTGAATTCAATGGGTAAAATCAGGTTATTTACATTGTCTTTTTTATTTGAATCATTGTAGCTTGTGTGTCATAATTATAGCTTCTTAATAATATTATACAATAACTATCCATATGCATATTTTACACTTTGGATACAATCAAAGTAATTAATTCTTTCCAAGATGACATGTATTCATGAATCATTGTATATTCAATATTCTATTTCTGATGACATTGTAATGATACATAATTTTGCATCAAATATAATTATAATTGCTCAAGATATGTAAATCCACATTATCCAACTAGATATCCATTTTTATGTTTTTAATAGGACCAGTATTATTCAATGTCTTCAATAAAAATTCTTTTTGTAAAATTTTAAAATATTTTTTTTTGTTGAAAACAAACAATTATATCTTCAGCATTTTATTCAATCTGTTTCTGTTAAATGTTTTATTTAATTGGCTATAATTATATTGTAATTATAAAGAAGCTATAATCATGTAGCAAAGCCACAATGCTCAGTTCAGATGCTTGTGTCTCATACAACTTTGGCATATAAACTGAGAAAAAACACAAGAATAGCCACATTATTAGAACTCCACCCATTACTCCCCACCTTAATTAGTTGTCAGTGCTGACCACAAAAAAACAGACTTAAAGAAGTAAACACCATGCATGCAATTGAGCAAGGGTAAATCCCCACCTCCACACATGCTGTGTTATTTAATTACTTTAGTCACAGGTCCAGTGTTCTGTGTAGCAGGGTACAGATAAGAAAAACCAGGAACCCCCCAACCTTACTGTTGTTTGATAAAATGTTATAGCTTAGGTTCTCTGTATAGAGAAGTTTTCAGTGTAAACTTGCAACTGAAAACTAGTTCTTTGTGTATGGGAGAATTTTGAGAAACAAATTCTAATTACTAAGTTTTGATGAATAAGTTTGAATTTATCTTTTTTTTATTTAAGATTAAGTTTGACTTCAAAATGTTTTTTTTTTAATTATCGCGAATTGTATTAATCAAAATATAATTATAAATTATAAAAATTATATCTGGATGCATCAGTTAATTAATAAGGGGAATGGATAAAAATGTACAAGTACATGCACACATAATCTTTATCATCTTTATAATCTTTAAAAATTAGTCTTTCCTTTACAAATATACCTACAAATTCAAAAACAATTGCAATAATAGTTCTTTCAAAAAGTTAGACTTAATCACTATATCACCCTCTAGAAAATAAATTTTCAATCAACCAGTCATTCATTTCCAAATATTTAACCTGTTTTCTGTTTAATAACATGACTAGCATTTCATGTTGAAAAATCTAACTTGATTCAGTGGTGATTTTTTATGAAGTATCACTACTTTTTCCAGTCAGAAATCCAGCTTTGAAATAGTGTTGAAATTGTGTCAGTGTCAGTTTGTCAACCAAAAATCACCATGATTTCTGGTCAAAATATCACTACTTTTTCATGTCAGAAAACTAACTTAGATTTAGTAGTTGGCAATGTGCATTTCAACCTCAGGACCTGTTTTCAACTCTAAATCAACAATGTTTCAAGGCGTGTGCCTGCTGGGTGTGCAAATAATTGTTTATTGTAACATCATTTCTCTGAAAGAGCATTTTGGTGCCTTTTAAGACTCGTAAGACTCAGAAACACATTTCTAATTTGTAGTGATTTCAATACTCATGTAGATGTATTGTCAAAGGACAATGCTAAATTAACGAATTTTGATAAATCTTGTAATGTCACTGAATATGTTCAGACATCAACCCACCTTCATGGGCATTTTCGTGATATCATCCTTACTCCCAGAGACATTGATTGTGTTTCAAATATCAAGGTAGGCAAGTTCATCTTGGATCATGCTTTGATCAAGAATAAACTTGTTTTCTCTGGTATGCCTGTTACCAAGTTAAGCTTTCTCTAGTGTGCCAGTTACCAAGTCAAATAATATATCCTTCAGGCGGTACCACAAAATTAGTATGCTCAGGTATGATCTCAGAAATTCCTCATTCTAAAAATCCCCAGGAAGTACAGTTCGGGTAGTATGTGAACAACCTCTGCCCAATTGAATAAACATGTACCTCTTCTCAATTGTATTTTCGCCAAGGAATCTGCAGGATGGATGTCTGATTCATACTGGAGAGCAAGGACACTCAAGCGTCAGTATGAGCGTATTTGGAAACAAGACCACCCTAAATAGGTTCAAATTATTCAAGAAGATAACAAGGTGTAATAAACTAAAAAATAACGACAAGCTGTGTTCTACAGAAACCTAATCTCTGGAAATGGGCAGGACTCAAAAAGGCTATAGCAAGTAGTATGCAAGGCACATCACATGATCCCTGAAAGTATTTCCATCTCACGAATCTGAGAAATCACTGACTGATTACTTTGTTTCAGTTTGTCCGATTCTTTTGAGACTCCTGCTACACCTGAGCCTCCTGTTTTTTGCCTTTTTAGTGTGTCTCTGAGGAAGAAAATTATCACTAAATATTCTACAAAATTTTGCTTGTTGGACCCTTGGCCCACGTTTTTTGTTGAGGAATGTTTAGATATTCTTCTAAATCAATAACAAAACTGGTACGCCATTTCTTGCGTGAGGACTTGTTCCAGAGGGTTTTAAGAAGGCAGTTGTTATCCCACTTATCAAAAAGGCTTCTTTGCAACTGAATGACATGAAGAATATCCGTCCTGTATCTGGCTTGTGCTTTATATCTAAACTAGTTGAACGAGTTTTTGCTTCTCAGATGATTGATCACAAGTGGACCAGATAATATCAATCTGCCTACAAGGTTGGTCACTCTACCAAAAGAAAACTGCTGTCTATAAAGAATGAGATCCACCTTTCTTTATCAAAATGGGTAGTTTCAGCACTGGTTCTGCTTGATTAGTCACGTTTGGCACCATTGACCAATCTGCACTTCTGAGTTGCTTACAAACATGGTTTGACATTAGTGGCACTGTATTAAGATGGTTCCAATACTATCTCATTGACCATTTCCAATGTATCAACCCTTTCAGAACTCAGGAGACTTTTGTATGGGTCCTGGATCCCATACTGTTCTCCTTATATACTACACCTCTCAGCAAGGTCATTAGTAGACAACCATTTATAAAGTTTCATTTTTATACTGATGACACTCAGCTCTTTTTTTTTTTTTTTTTTTTATTCTTTTTTTTGGGATACATAAAAGTACAGACTATATACAATATTACAAAATAGTGCAGACAGTGTCCAGTGTTTTACAAAATGGTACAAACAATTATGTAATGTTACAGTATGACGTCACAAGCATTGACACAGGACAAAACAGAAAACATAAAAAGCTACTGATCTTTATCTTACCAAATTGTGAATTGACAAGACACTGCATAGTTATATTACTTTCCAATTAGAGAATAAGAAGTACAAAGTGGCTAGATAATTAAATTAATTCATTTAACTTTAGTACCATTTCTACTACCATATTTTTTACACCCTCCTGCTTGTAGAGGTTACAAAGAGCTTTCATCTTCATTCTGAATTCATTCAAGAAATCACTAAATATAATTGGTTTACTGTTATATTTCCTGTTATTTAAATATTTTTTTACCATGTATTATTAGACTATTAATAATGAACAAATTTATGTCTCCATGAAAAGGTATGCCAAACAATATTTCACAGATTGTAAAATTGAGTGTAACTTCCAAATTTTTCCTAGTCCATTTTGTTACTTCATGCCAGAATTTCAATGTTGACCCACATGAAAAAAGGTGATGTTCTATTGTGTCGACAGTTGAGCAATAAGTACACAAAGGAGAGTCAGTTATTTTCCATTTATAAAGGTTGTATCTACAATTAATGATTCTGTTGATTACCTTGTATTGAAAAGTTTGTAAGGCTGGTTCCTTTGTTATCAAAGAGATTCTTTCAAAAATTTCATCCCAATTACTAGATTTAAGAAAGGGGAATAAGTCATGCCAAATGTTAAGTGATGATGGGGGTTCAACCTTTCCAGTCACTAATTCCCAGTATAAGTCTTGACTTTGGATTATGGACAAGGGCTTAATTCTTTTGTTTATGGTAATTGTAATCTGGTCACTTTTTTAAAATTTGTTTTGTTCCTGTATATTTTTAGGTTTTATGGATCTGAACCAATGCTTTGGTATTGCTTTTGTTAATCCAAAATACTCCAAAAGAGATAACCTCAGGGGAATTTTTTTAACTAATCTCTCAAAAGATAGTATCTTCCCTTCTGAATCCACTATATCAAACAATTTAATCTTTTTATGCCCTTCCTTTTGTAGCAATATTGAAGAATCAAGACACTTATTATCAATTTTTACATATCGATTGTACAGTATATATTCATTAAGTACTTTGTTAACACTTGTAGGCTCCCTGATTTTTATAAGGAACCAACAGTCTAAAACTTGCTGATAAAAGTTCATTTTTGCAACTTTTAAAGATGCTTCAGGTGGTTTAAAATCTAACATTTCTGGTTTTAAGCCTAGAAGTTGATAACTTAATACTTTCCATTTTTTTTCACAGGCATCAGTCAAATATTTTATCCATAAACATTTTTGGACACAGTGAATGCTACTGATATCTGGCATCTTCAACCCTCCTCCTGTGAAGCTATTTGTGATTACACTTTTCTTAATTTTGGGGGGTTTATTGTTCCATAAAAACTTTAAAAACATTGTATCAATTGTTTTAGGACACTCACTGGAGTGAATATGGTACTAAACAAGTGAACAAACTGAGGGACTACTAAGGTTTTCAGTATAGTTATTTTTCCTTTCAGTGAGAGACATCTTGCTTTCCATATGAATAATAGTTTTTCCATTTTCTCTATTCTAAATTTATAGTTTAGATTATTGCTGATATGAGAATCACCACAAAACCACACCCCAAGAGTTTTAAAGGCTTTTTTATTAATGTCAATGTAGTTTAGGTCATTAGGGAGACTTTGATAACTGAGTTGAGACATACCTATGGGAATAATTTCAGTTTTATCCAGATTTAACTTTAAACCTGAATATGCACCAAATTTATTAAATAGTGCAAGTGCATTTTTAATAGATTGTATATCTTTTAAAAACATAGTGGTATCATCAGCTAGCTGACTTATTTTGAATTTTTGACCAGAGATTTCAATTCCATGTATCCTAGAATCTGCTCTTAATTTTACTGCTAAAATCTCTGCAACTAAGATAAATAGAAGGGCTGAAATAGGACAGCCTTGTCGAATTCCCCTACTAAGAGTGAAGTAATTTGATAGATAACCATTGTTAGATACACATGAAAATATATTATTATATAGCAGTTTGATCCACTTGAAGTTTTCTCCAAAATTAAACACCTTCAAAGTATCAAATAGAAAACTCCATTCTACAGTATCAAAAGCTTTCTGACAATCAACCAGAGTTATAAAACCAGATATTTTTTTAATCTTCTGTAAGATATTATATCTTCAATTGTTCTTATATTTTCACGTATATTCCTTCCCTTTATATAACCCACTTGATCAGGACTGATTAATGTTGGAATGACTTTCTGTAATTTAAGTGACAAAGCTTTGGCCAAGATCTTGTAATCAGTTGATAGAAGACTAACTGGTCTCCATGAATTTAGCAATCGTAGATCTTTTGATGGTTTGGGTATTAAATTTAACAAGCCATGCCTTTGGCCGAGTGATTTATTATTTGCCATTGATTTTAATGCTCTGGTAAGATCCATCAAGGTTAATTTAGACTCACAATGTTCTTTATCATGGTCTTTCATTGTGTAATCTTTGTTGATTTAAGGAATGGATTATTTGTAGCATTATGGGAGTCAGCGATATTACTTGTATACAATTTGGAATAGAAAGATACCTCCTCTTGCAGAATACCATTTGGAGAGGTAATTTCATTTCCATTCGATGTTAAGAGTTTTTTTTATATATTTCATGTTATAATTACGTTTTTCCAAGTTAAAAAAGTATTTTGAATTTTTTTCCCCATATTCAATCCACTTAGCTTTTGATCTAAGCATAATTCCTTCAGTTTTTATTCTTTTTATGTCTTCTATATCTTGCTTAAGTGATTGGTATCTAGGATAATTTTCATTGCTAATATTTAATTCCTTCTCTAATACCATTAGTTCTTTTTCTAACCTTTTTTCTGTTTCTTTTTGTTTTTTACTTTTTGTTTGTGAAAATGAAATAGTTTCTGTTCGCAGTTGACATTTAATGTACTCCCATTGTAAATTTTTATCATCAAAATGTTAATTTTTCATTATTTCATTTGTTTTATTAAAGCTATGTATTCAGGGTCATTTAACAAGTTATTATTGAATTTCCAACATCCTCTACCTCTTGGTTGTGTCCCTATCAGATCTATTTTAAGATTAACTACACTGTGGTCTGAATAGTATCCAGGTTTGATTTCACAAGATTTTATCAAATACTCTACAGCTGAGGAAATTAGCCAAAAATCTATACGACTTTGTACTATTCCTGACTTTGCTCTTTCTCTTCATGTAAACTGAAGTTTATCATTATTTCTAAGAATTTCCAACATCCTCTACCTCTTGGTTATGTCCCTATCAGATCTATTTTAAGATTAACTACACTGTGGTCTGAATAGTATCCTGATTTGATTTCACAAGATTTTATCAAATACTCTACAGCTGAGGAAATTAGCCAAAAATCTATACGACTTTGTACTATTCCTGACTTTGCTCTTTCTCTTCGTGTAAACTGAAGTTTATCATTATTTCTAAGACGCCAGATATCTACCAAGGAAATATCTTCAATGAGATTATTCAAATTCTTACAGTAAGAAGATCTAGTTTTGCAACAGCCACCTTTTTTATCCAAGTCAGGGTTCAAACACACATTAAAATCACCACCAATCATTAAATTTCTGTCACTATAGTTGAGAATTAGTTCATTTAAATTTTCCAAAAAGTGTCTGGTTCTATTGTTTTATCTTTTGTTGGTGCATAAATATTGATAAACACAAAATTGTTTTCTTCAATTGTACAATCAAGCAGTAGTATGCGACCTTCCTGATCATGAAAACTCTTACTTATTTTTACTTCCAGACCCAGTTTTGAGGGAATTAGTATTGCAACTCCTTTGCTGTTCAAGGTACCATGTGAAAAGAAGATTTCTCCTGACCATTCCTTTTTCCATTGATCTTCATCAGTATTAACAGAGTGTGTTTCTTGCAAGAAGATAATACCTGAATTAGAATGTTTACGCCAATTGAAAACCACTGATCTTTTTCTTTCACATCTTATCCCTCTACAGTTAAAGGTATTGATGGTCAACAAGTCAAATTTTGTCATTTTTTGTCAGATATTGATCATTGATCAACTTATCAAGCCAGTTTGTTGGGTAATATGAAATAATACTATGTAATACATATTGATCCCAAGATTATAAAATAAATCATTCACATACATATTTCGATATTGCAAGACATGCAGAATAGGCAGTAGATTCAGTAGCCTGCTTGTATATACAAACTCACATAAAACACTAAAAACATACACATGAAAAACAAGAAGGATCTGAAGGTCAATGTTTCTGTTTACATTAATGTCAGTGCTACATAAGTGAGCACAACAACTGTACAAGACATAATACACTCAGCTCTTCATACACCTTACTCTTAAAAATGCGACTCATTATTATTTTTGGTTCAAAGTTGCATCATGAAAACTCAAGTCCTTCTTGCGAATCAATATTCTTTAAAATCCATTGCATCCTGAAAAAATGGTAAAAATCTGGGAGTATGGTTTGACTGAGATTTCTCTTTTCCTTGGCATGTTCAGAGTTTCTGTAAGGCCTGTTTTGCACATTGAAGGATCTTGGGAGACTCACAGGATCTTACACAGGTGAGGAATCGGCTGTGAATGGTGGAAATGCTCTTGTGAGCAGTCAGCTTGACTATAGTCATTCCTTGTTCAGGATTATTATTTCAAGATTAATGTTAGGAAGCTCCAATGTGTACAGAACAGCTTGGCTAGGATTGTCCCAACAAAATGAAATATTCAGATATAACACCAGTACTCAAGAGTTTGCATTGGTTGCCAGTTTAAGCCAATGATCAAAACAGCTACAATAGTCTAGAAGTTCTTTTAGAATAGTAAGCTTATTTGTTTAAGGCTCAAATTTGCATGATATATTTTCAAACATGCACACAGATATTTGGTATTCATAAAGCACTCATACATGTTAAGAGAAAGAACTGTATCAGACAGAGATTTTCTCCTAGCTGTATGCTGCTCTAAAAGTCAGTACATGTATGAGTACGTGAACTTCATTATCTGAACTGAAAACTTTCCTTAACTGCAAAGAAATTGAGCCTTCAGCAAGGCTAGGAGTAGTAGGATGGAGGGTGTCACAGTTTATTCCATTCTGCCCCATCTCTTATATCCTAGAGATCACTTTTTGTTTGTTTTTGGTCACATTCTCTCCCTCTGCAATGTGGTTTAAATTGTCCTTAACCCCCAATAAAACATTGTGATTGACTGAGGTGTTGAAGAAATGGCTTCTATGTCAGCATCTGAATTTAAACTGGCCAGTTGTTCGGGCTGTGCCATGAAACGGCTGGCACATAGAAATTGTATAAAACAAGGCCAAAAGCTGCTTTGGTCCCCTAGTGCGAGTGATAAGCCATCAGAGACAAGAGGAGTGCACTAGAATTTACAAAAGTCTGGTGACATAAAGAAATTCCAACTCAGACACACCCAACAGCTGGTGTAGAACTCAGACCATCACCCATCCAAGTACTAACGTAGCTTAACTTCAGTGAGTAGACAAATACTCATCACGCTGCGCCACAATTCATGAAAGTCTGAAAACAAAAAAAGTGATCTGTAGAAGCACGAGCTCTATCGAGGCTCGCACTTAAAACCTTTTCAATGAGGCTTTTTAGAGTGGAAACTTCTCTCCCAGAAATCAGTGGTACTAAAACAGGGGGGACCTGAGGAGAGTTGTATAGCATCTGATACCTATAATTCCCTAGGTCTGGATTACAACAGATCAACCTCGAATTAATTACCCATGATGTATAACTCTCTCTGCACCTCTTTTGGCCTTTGGATACTGGGACAAGAATCTTGAATATACACATATCCTCTTATTTTGGTGCTTGGTTTTCTTGAGCAAAGTCCTGACATTTAAACTACAGGGGTTGATGGACTTGCACTCCAAAATGATCTCATTGAAGGTGGCAGTAAAATTATGGGTGCATATGTTTGCCCTGGGCTGATGTTCCAATTCTTTAAGCATATGAATGGGGGCTGACCCCATGGGGTTTGCTCACTCTTGGACCTGGGCATCCAGTGGAGAATTTATGCTGCCTTTAATAACAGTCTCTTGATGGTCTCAAGACAGTGGCAGTCTGGCAGGAAGCTGGGAATATACCCTTTGTTGTGCAGCTTGATGTGAGGCAGTAAACTGACAGATGTCCATCGATTGCTGCTGAATTAACCCTATTTTTTATCCTAATTTAGATCCAATCCTTCACTTGAGTGCAGTGTCTGGTGTTTTGCCTATTCTTGGGTTTTTAGCTGATCTTAGCTGTTACAGATCTTTAATGACTTGAAAGTTTGTTTGGGTTCTTGAAAGTTAAGTTGGATTCAAAAGAGGCGAGTTTGTGGCTAAAGGAGCTGCCTTGCTTGCTTCCACAAGCATTGTACAGCTGGGGCCAAGTTCACGAAAGGTCTCAGACTTAGTCCAGTCTCAGGCTGAACCATTGGCTCAAATCTGGGCCTTTCAGGTCAGCCAAGTTTTTGATTCAAATGGTTTTCACACAAGGGAGTCTCAGCTGAGACCAGACTTATCAAATAAACAGTGGGTTTCTCTGTCATGTGAACCTTTATTTCTAGTCGAAATATTCTATTGGTGACATATATGTTCTTGTTAAACACATTTTATCTTTGGTATAATGCTATTTTTCAATCGGAAACCTTGTAAACATGTAAAAACATTATATATAGGGATAGGGTGCCAGATGTATGCAACATGATAGCTGTTCTGGAAATTTAAAAATAGTGCTGTCCTTCAACTCTATCAAATTTGAAATTGATCAGTGAAAGCATGTTGGAGTTAAGAGTTCAAAAATAATATGCTGAAACACACACATGACCAGACGGTTGGACGGGCACATGACCAGAGGGACAGACGGACACCAATTTCGAAAACAACCTTGCCCAGGTGATGTCTTACAACCCTGGTTTTAAATCGATTGGTGGAAGCGTCTTTGAGTATGGATGAGAATTTCAAGATGGCAGCCATGGCGTCCATCTTCTTTTTCCAAATGACACCAATTTCTAAAGCAACCTAGTCTAGGTGATACCCTACCACCCTGTTAAGTTTCAAATCAATCGGCTGAAGAATCTTCGAGCTAGAGAGGAAACAGAATTTCTAGATGGTGGCCATCTTGTTTTTGGAAGTGGCACCAATTTCGAAATCATCCTAGCCTAGGTGGTGCCCTACCACAATGTTACGTTTTAAACAGATCGGCTGAAGCATCTTCGAGCTAAGTCTGAAAACGGAATTTCAAGATGGCGGCCATGGTGGCCATCTTGTTTTTTCAAATGGCACCAATTTTGAAGGCAACCTAGCCTAGGTGGTGCCCTACCACCATGTTAAGTTTCAAATCGATTGGTAGAAGTGTGTTCCAGTAAGAGTCTGGAAACAGAATTTCAAGTTTGCAGCCATCTTGTTTTCCAAATGGCACCAATTTCGAAAACAACCTAACCTGGGTGATGCCTTACCACCTTGTTAAGTTTCAAATCGATTGGTGGAAGCATGTTCGAGTTAGTGTCCCGAAACCAAAATGATGATGGACAGATAGATGGACGAATGTTGGACATATCAATCAAATAGGGGGGTGGGTTACACACAACCCACCCCAAAAAGTGATCTATAGAAGTGCAAGCCTCGCTAGAGCTCATGCTTAAAAACACTTAATTATGAACTGCAAAGGCAAAGTTGACTTATTGGATAAGGTGGGCAGGATGATAGCCAAAGTGATGACAGAAATAACACTGGAAAGCACACATTCAGTGCAGACTCTCAGAATTTAGGGGAACGGGGGTGGCCAATCATAAAATTCAGTATCCAACACTTTTTGTGATCTCCCCCCTTGTTTTTGGTGGTTGCCATGTTCACGATGGGAGATTTTCTGGCTCCCATACCACTTTGCTCTTTAAAGTGGACTGGTGTTTTTAAGAAAAAAACAACAACCCCAATTTAAACTAGACCAAGGACACATCTGTGGCCAGATGCAAGATGTATCCACTGTAAAAGGACAACTAAGATGGTTTTGAATATAAACAGCATTTTTCAATAATAAGACCTTTAACCATTGTCATTTGACCTTGACCCAGCCCATGATTTCCTATAGGTTGGTTTCACATTGCAAACCTCTAGGACCAATATTAAAGGAGCTATAAGCACTTTTAAATTTGGCTATCTTCGTTTCACCTTGAAGGAGGGGTCCTAGGTCAAATCTGACCACATCAGAAGATTTCCTATAGGTTGGTTTCATAAAGGAAACCTCTAGAACCTCGGATAAGCGAGTTATAAGCACTTTTAAATTTGACTATCCTCGTCTGACCTTGTAGGAGGGGACAAAATTCAAATCTGACCACATCGGAAGATTCCTGGCCCATGATTTCCTATAGGTTGGTTTCACATTGCAAACCTCCAGCAACAATAAGCAAGATTTAAGCAGTTTTAAGTTTGGCTATCCTCATTTGACCTTGAAGAAGGGACATTAGGTCGAATCTGACATCAGAAGAATCCCAGCACGTGATTTCCTATAAGTTGGTTTCACATTGGAAACCTCTAATACAAATAATAAGCTATAGAAGATATAAGAGCTATAAGCACTTTTCATGACTGACAAGAAACGTCCGTGGCAGCCATCTTGTTTTTCAAAATGAGGCCAAAAATATTCCCAGGCAAGATTTTATGGTTATGAATATATCCTGCAAATTTGAGAAGTCTAGCTATACTATTTCTTTTGTTAGAGTGGTAACGGTAAAATCTCAATACACACTGCGGCAGCTGTGGCAGTGGTGCAACAAAGCAAAATCCATAGTATTCACCGGATGCTATCTGGTGGATACAACAAGCAATCAGTGCCTGTGAATGGGATCTGTGTCAGCTGACTGTATATTTTGAATCTCAGATTAGAAGTAAAAGAAGAAAAGGACACAAAAGTTGTGCAGTGCAAATGGTATTCAGACGTTAAGTACAAAGCTAGCTGTTGGTGTAAAATGTAGGCGTAAAACATATTTACAGTTTTCGAGTTACAACTGATTTACTCAACAGTGAGAATCTAAAATAAGCCTTTGCTCCGATTGCACTGAGCTACAGTCTGCAGTTTTACTATGTTATATCTGAGCTAAAAAATAGGTGAGTCACATATTCAAACAAAATGCTGAAAATGCACCATTTTTCAAGTTACAACTGATTTACTCGACAGTGAGAACCTTCAAGTAGCTATTGCTCATCTATGCAATGAACTATATGTCAGCAATTTTACTATGTTATAGCTGACCCCAAAGTAAGTAAATAACATATTTAATCTAAATTCTCTAAGTGCAATTGTTTTTTAGTTACAATTGATATAATGAACAATGAAAACCTGAAATTAGCTATTACTTATCTATGCAATGATAGGTGAATAACACATTTAAACAAACTAAGTAAATGCATCAGTTTCAAGTTCCAACTCATTTACTCAAAATATGCTATCACCTACATGTAAACAATTTCATTATGTTATAGCTGACTGAAAAGTAGATAAATGACACATTTAAACAAAATACTGTAAGTGCAATAGTTTTCAAGTTACAATCGATTTACTCAACAGTGTAAACCTGGAAGTAGCTATTACTCAGCTACGCAATGAGATTCAGGTCAACAATTTTACTAGATTATAGCTGACCAACAAAATTCTCCAAATGCAATAGTTTTCGAGTTAAAACTGATTTTCCAACAGTGAGAACCTCAAAGTAGCTATTGCTCAGCTATGCACTTAGGTACAGGTCTGCAATTTTACTATGTTATGGCTGACCCAAAAGTAGGTGAAACACATATTCAAAGAAAATACTCTAAATGCAACAGTTTGCAAGTTACAACTGATTTACTCAACATTGATACCCTCAAAGTAGCTATTGCTCAGCTATGCAATGACCTACAGGTCTGCAGTTTTACTATGTTATATCTGGCCCAAAAGTAGGTGAACAACATATTTAAACAAAAGTCTTTAAATGTAACAGTTTTCAAGTTACAACTGATTTACTCAACAATGAGAACCTGAAAGTAGCTATTGCTCAGCTACGCAATGAGCTACAGGTAAGCAATTTTACTATGTTATAAGTGACCTAAACGTAGCTGAATAACATATATGTATATATATATACATATATGAAGAGTATATTTTGAATCTCAGATTAGAAGTAAAAGAAGAAAAGGACACAATATATATATATACACTAAATTCTCTAAATGCAACAGTTTTCAAGTTACAAGTGATTTTACTCTTTACGGAAGGTATCTCGGGAGGCTGCAGAAAAATAGATGTTTAGTACTGGCCGGAGCCAACAGGAAGGTGAACCACATAGTCAAATACTACTTATCTCTCCTTCTTTCAAGTTGTAATTTTGCCCGAACCATCTCAGCTGTTATAAAGCGGGGAGGCAGGGTGGGACTCTCTTCAGTTCCACATGGTAATCTTGTAGCTTATAAAAGCAATTAAAGTAATTAAAATTTTATTGCACTACAATAGCTTACCATTTGGAACTGAATGCTGAATCCAACCACTAATTGGATTTTATTTTTCCTCACAGGCCTTGTCCCTCAGGTATTTGTGATGGTGTTGGTCTTTTCATTAGATCCTCCTACAGAAACCATAAAATAGAATCTTCTTTTTGTCAGTCATTTGAGAACATGGTGGTGTCAATTGGGCTTCATGGCCGTTCATTGTTGCTTGCCTGCATCTACCGCCCTCCAGGATCATGTACCTGTAATTTTCTGGAAGAATTCATTTCATTTCTTGGTTTCCTGTCATCCATTAACTTTTCATATTATATCTGTGGTGATTTCAACATTCATGTTGATGTTCCAGTTGGCAATGGCTATAGATTTATGACCTTTCTTGATTCATGTGATCTATAACAGTCAGTCAATAAACCTACATGCACCTCTCATATCTAAACTGACAAAGAAAGATTCTGCGGATTGGATGTCTGATGATTATCGACGTGCAAAGTCCCTTAGGCGCCAATTTGAGAGAACTTGGTGTAGGGTCAAAAATATACTAAACAGAAGTCGGCTTCGTTGTCAGATTTTTTGGTGCAATGCACTTGTAAACAAGGATAAGTCAGACTTTTACAGCAAACTGATTTCAGACAATAGTCATGACTCTCGAAAACTATGGCTGGAGCTGCATAAAACCCTGAATAGGGTCTCACATGCGACACTCTATCCCATGCATCTGAAAAGTCATTGGGTGACCAGTTTGCCTCCTTTTTTCGAACAAAATTAAGAAAATTAGGGATAATTTTGCTCCCTCTGGCACTGAAAATGAGGTTCACACTCTTTCATATCCTCCAGAATTTACTGTCTTTAGGCAAGCTTCTGAAGATGCTGCTGATAAAATAATAAAAACCTCACCGACAAAATCATGCCCTTAGATCCTTGGCTGACATTCCCCATCAAGGAATGCATTGATATACTGCTACCATCGCTTACGAAGCTGGTTAACTGCTCACTCTTGGAGGGATGCATCCTTGATGCTTTCAAAACTGCTGTGGTCATTCCTCTTATTAAAAACGTAAATCTTCCTTCAGACGACATGAAGAATTATTGCCCTGTATCTAGCCTCAGTTTCATACCAAAACTGGTAGAACGTGTAGTTGCTAAGCAGCTGTTAGAACATATCCATGTTCATAACTTAGACAACCCGTTCCAGTCGACATAAAGCTGGTCACTCAACTGAGACAACTCTTCTCTGCATAAAAAAATGAAGTTCACTTATCATTGTCAAGTGAACCCACTTCCTTAGTATTGCTCGACTTGTCTGCCGCTTTCGATACCATTAGATCATTCCACTTGTCTCAGTTGCCTCAATATTTGGTTTGGCTTTGGTGGCTCTGTTCTGAAATGGTTCACTTCCTACCTAACAGACTGTTGTCTGTCTGGTTCTACTTTGTCAGATGTTTGTGAACTCCTATTTGGCATTCCCAAGGTTCTGTCCTGGGGCCATTATTGTTTTCATTGTACACCACCCCCCTCAGTTTGATTATCAGTAAACATAAAGGATTAAAGTCTCATTTCTATGCAGATGACAGCCAAGTTTATGTGCATTTATCTCAGAAGAATGCATCTGCTTCCTTTGAATAGTTGAATAGGTGCCTAGATGATGTTAGAGTGGATGTCAACTAGTAAGCTCAAATTGAATCTTGACAAGACTGAGTTTATCATCTTTAGTTTGAAGCGACAGAGGGACAAGTTGAAAAGCATGTTTTCCAATTGATATCTTGGGCAATCCACTCTGCCCTGTTGACTTAGTCAAGAATTTGGGCGTGTGGTTTGATTAAGATTTTTCCTTGTCCAAACATGTTCAGAATGTCTGCAAAAGTTTTGTTAAACTCTGATTTCAGAGATGTCAGATGGTTTCTTACTCATGATGTCTCTGTACTTGTGGCTAATGCCCTTGTTAGTAGTTGGTTGGATTACTGCAACTCACTTTTCAGGAGCCTCTTAAGTTCAAGCTATGCAAATTACAGTGCATCCAAAATAGTGGAGCCAGAATTGTATGAAACACCAGTTGATACACCAGTATAACTCCTGTGCTTAAGAAATTGCATTGGCTTCCAGTTGAACAGCGCACAATGTTTAAGACAGCTACACTTGTTTATAAGGTATTTTGCTCCATATCTTTCTTCCTACAGCAATTCTTATAATAACAGGCGCAGTCAAAGTGGTGGCAATTTCCTTGTCATGCCAAAGTTCTACCCTTCTGTTCATATATCTGTCAAACAGTTTGGTAGTTTTGCTTTTGATGCTCCTACTGTTTGGAATTCTCTTCCAGATGAGATTCGTGCCTCTCCCTCCCTGGCCTCTTTCAGAAAGCAGCTTAAAACCTACCTGTACAACCAAAGCATACCCACCTTAGCCTGGATCATCCCATGGCATTCTCCATGGTGATTGACCCCTCTTCTGTCTCTGGATACTGGAATTTGGAGGACTGCTTTTTTGGTTTTGTTACGCCTTACAGTCCTCTTGTATGGGGAGATTAAGCGCCATAAAAGTCCAATTAGAATTAAGTAGAGGGGTTACACCTGAGACTGGAGGTTTTTTAAAAAAAATTTCTTGGATTTAAATTAATTAGATTAGAATGAATGTTTTAAAAAGCCAGTCTGAGTTCCGTTTATAATGCCCCAGTTCTGGGAACTGGGCCTGTAAGAAGCCAAAAACCAGAACACTTGAATGAATGACAGTACTTATGCTGTCTGGATATTGAAGGAGTAAGTGCAGCCATGATCATATGGTACATAGTCCCAAGGGCTTCACCATGAATGAAAAAAACCCTGGGCTTGGAAATCTCATAAACGTGCCACCCTTATGATGAGATTATGGGATCACCTGAATAAGTACCTAATATATTATACATGTTAAATACTGAGGAGGTAGTCGTATAGCTAGACCCTGGGATTTAGACTCCTGAAGACTTGGTTACAGCAGATGTGCCTCCCTTCTTTTCTTTCCGAGGATGACTAATCTGAGGGGAAGGGTCTATGACTTGTTGAACCGCTACTATTGAACCCAGATACATATTGTTGTCGTAATCTGACCAAGTAAGGTCTTTTAGGTAAAAATTTGTAAATATGTTGTGAGCTTTCCAGTGACAAGCTTGCATGATTGGGTCCACCGAAACCCCACTGTAAAAGGCCTTAGAGGCCGCAAAGACCCTAAACTCATGTGCTTTAACTTGGACCCAGTCAAAGGACTGTTGATCTGCATGTTTGTAACTAAGTAGGATAGTTTGTTTTAACCAAGAGGGAGTAGAGGGTCTGATGTCTGTATATAAAAAGTAGGGATCAAGACCCTCTCAGGTCTTTGGGTCAATCCAAATAGTACCTGACACAGGGTACTGTCTTCTTTGAATTGTCTATCCACGATGGTAGTCAGAGCAAGGATAGTCACTGGAGACACATTTTGTGTTTTTGACTATGAAATCTGAAGAGGGGAACAAAGCTACCTTTTCCCGTTGGCCTAAATTAGATACTTTGCAACCTGAGCATGAATTTCGCTGCGGCCCTTACCGGAGGACAAAGCTACCAAGAAAGCAGTTTTGAGGATATAATATTTGAGGTCTGTGTCTTTCATAGGCTCAAAGGTGCTTTTGTGAGCTCATAAAGAACAACAGAAAGATTCTACTTTGGAAGATTTCTAGAACTTTTTGGATGATCCTTGTGAACGCTAGAAAGTAGCCTGTTAAGGTGTCAGCTGTGTAAATATGGAGCCCCGCTGGGCCCAAGGTGTCAACAATGGCCATCCTGTAACCAAATGGTCGACGGGCGCCTCTTTAGATCTTGGTACAGGTCCATGAAAAAGTTTGAGACTTGTTTCACAGAGGAAGTGGAGAAATCCACTAAATTTTCTTTGCACCATTTCTCAAATAGGGCCCACTGTGACTTGTAAATGATCCTTGTTGATGACCTTTGAGGGGCAGCAATTCTCTCTGCCACTTCCACAGAGATGGCATGTTCTTGGAGCTGTCCACTCCTGTCCACCAGGCATGGAGGTTGAGATGCTGTGGATCGTTGTGCAACACTTGTTTGTGGGACTTTTTGAGATGTGTTGTTGACAATGGTAACTGGAGTGAGATCTCTGTTGAGAGCTGCACTAGGTCCAAAAACCAGGACATCCCAGGTCAGCCTGGGGCTATAAGAATGATGACGCAATTGCTTTGCCTGATTTTTTGGATCACCCTGTGAAGGAGAGCCGCAGGAGGGTAAACATAAGAAGTGAGCCTCGACCAGTTTATGTTCAGAGCATCTATGTCCCAAGTATGTTGATCTGGGACTGGAGATACGTACAATGGAAGTTGTGGTTCAGACAAGTTGCAAATAGAGCTACATGGGGAGTGAACCACTTTTGACAGATTTGTTTGAACACCTACTGATGCGAATGCAGCGACAATTCCATTGATTGGACTTGGTTTGGTCTGGATATTCAGGCACCCTGGGATGTGCCTGGCTCTTAAAGTTATCTGGTAATCATGGTACCAGGTCATGACTTTCCACAGAAGAGCATACATCTCCGGCGAGTGGGTTCCTCCCTGTTTGTTTATGTAGGCTAGTACTGTTGAGTTGTCTGTAGCAACCAACACTAAGTGATTTTGACACTGGTCCTTGAAGCTTTTCAGGGCCAGAGATATCGCCTTCAAATCTTAGACATTTATGTGTAGCCTTTTCTCCGTGTCTGATCAGAGATCTTTTGTACAGATTTGCTCTAAGTGAGTGCCCAACCATTGTTTGAGGCATCTGTGAAGATTTCGATACTGTGGTATTTGTGGTCTTTTGTACTGTGGTCCGTGTCCTTCATCACATTTGCAGGGTTTTGCCACAACTCTAGGTGAGCACTCCTCTGACCAAGAAACGAGGCTGTCCAATGACTGAGGATATCTTGAGGTGAAACTGAAAGGACCTCACGTGAAGGCTTCCCTCCTGGACTATCTTCTCCATTGAGGCTAGCAACCCAATTAGCGACATCAAACATCTTGCAGTCAAAACATGTTTTGACTTTAAGCATAGGATCAAACCATGAAGTTTGAGCCATCTCTCGAGTGGGTTTTACAAGGGCTAAATCTAGGTGGTATTCGTAGCTCATGAATGAAAAAATCTGAGTGGGTTTGAGTTCGGACTTCTGATTGATTATCCACCCTAAGGACTGTGTCAGGTGTACCATAGAGTGTTCACCTGTGCCTCCACCTGGAACGGGGCCTTGATCAACCAGTCGTCCAAGTACTGGTGAAGTCCGACTCCCCTTGTGAGGGCCATCAGCTTCACCTCCTTTACAATCATTGTAAAAAATTGTGGGGCCTAGCTAGGCCAAAAGGGAGGGAGGTGGACTTGAACACCTGAGAACACCGTGGCTAAACCTTAGGTACTTCCTTGAATTTGGGTGGATGGGGATATAAAGGTAGCCCTCTGATTTGGCTATCGACGACACTCACTCCCCTGGAATCAGAGAGGCCCTGATGGACTGATTTGTATTGCACTTGTCTTAGTGAAGGCAGCCGAAAAATTAAGGGTACAGAGGTTTAGCCTTGCCTGATGCTCAAACTCTTTGACTACCTGTAAGGGGACCTTGGCCATAGGGGCCCCAGAGGGTTAAGGGCTGATACAGATTTTTTGTAAATCTATGTTCAATTCTTTACATTGTCCTCAAAACAAGGTTGTCCCAATTTGTACCACTTAGAAGTGGAAGAAGGGGGTTTTATATATGTACTCTCGGGTAAATTAGCAGCCTGAAAAGCCTGTTCGAATTTTTCAAGAGCATCTTTTAGATCAGGACTGAGTGGGAGCATAGCTGAAGGGCCTGTTGGCCTAAGCTCCTGTTGGCCTTTTTCATCATTCAGAGCCCAGATTGTAGTAGAGGATCTAGGCATACCGGGTTCAGGGTGATTCAAATTCTGCCTATATGTCATCTGTGTATTGTGATGGCAAGTCAGACATATACAGGATCTGGGTCTGATTTTTGTCTTGTTCAGAAGCCCCTTTGGGCTTAGAAGACTTTTTGGCTTGCACAGAGGCCTCAGATTCCTCTGAGGAAGATGAAAAAACATACTTGGCCTGAACCTTATGTTTCTGTTTATCCGAGTGTTTCTTCTGTTGAATCAAAAAACATGCTCAGATTGTTTGGATCTGATCCGATCGAGGACTGAAACCTCTCACCAAACTGTGGTGGTAAAGGAGGCCCACAAAACTCTGCCTCCATGAGTTCATCTGAAGTTCGGGTGTTTGCTTGATTAGTGTTCCTGGAACACCCAATTTGTTGCTGAAGTTGGGTGTTCAACTGTGAGCCCAGATTTTTCAATTTTATCAAATTTATGTTGAAGGGTTGTGCTTGGAGTGGGAGGGATGTTTTGAGGCGTTTTGATAGATAATGCATCTAAACACGAATGCTGGGGGCATGGAGGAGAGGAATATAACTGCTGGACAGTGTTTTCTAAATTTTCATGAGACCCCGAGAACACTTCCTCCAGGTCTGGGTCCCCCAGCAGATCCAGGTCATCTTTACACGAATCTGATTTTTGTTTTTGCACATTTCTTCAGTTTCTAATTTTCAGTTTCTGTTCTTCCAAAAACGAACTGTATAACTGGCATTGCTTCTCATTTGTGACAAAAGGGTCATCACCCTTCCCTACCTCTCTGCAGGAGGGACAATAATTATGCAGATCAAATAGAAAACAGAAATGACAGCATTTCAAAGATCTGGGGTTGTTAGTGTTAGTTTGGTGGGAAGACATGTTGCTTGTCCGAACAAACTGAACCAGAAACTTACAATGAAAATAAGGAAAATACTTATCCTGTCACCCCAAAACAGCACAGAATGAACTGTGACAATTAATAAAGAAAATTATTAAATAAAAACATCCAACAATATGTATTATGTATCAACAATATATCACTGGGTGAAAATAGATGCTTCCTAGTCACGCGGCCAATGAGAAAGGAGGGTTAAGCGGTATTTCACTATGGGGTTCACCTTCCTGTTGGCTCCAGCCAGTACTAAACGTCTTTTTTTCTTGGACGTTGGCCAGATGCCTGCGGCCTCCCGATTTCAGTTTCACATGGATATTGTAGTGCAATAAAGCAATACTTTTGAAGTTGTGATTTAGTGCATGATTTCATGAATTTCAATGAATTGAAACTTATTTTAAAAATTCATAAAAATAATGGCAGATCCAGGCCTAGATAAGGCATTTTTTAAACTAGTAGAAATAGTTCTTATTACCCAGGGTATCTAAAATTTGTTTGAGTTTTACATGCTCCCAACTCTTCAGCAATTTTGAGAGGATTTCCTAGTTCAACTAAAATTTATTAAATTTAGACGTCTAACTGTAATGGGAAAAAGGGAAAACATTGATTTGAAAGTACATCATACACAAAAACTTATCCAAAAATTGATTAAGTAGAATGAAAAAAGAAAAATTCGCCAAAAGGTTGTAAAATTAAAATTATTCAACATGATATTTGACCCCTTAGATTGCAAAAAGGATGCACTCATGGGACTGTTTCCAGATATGACAGTTTCTAGAGAATGGTGTGCATGTGGACCAAATCTAGATAAAAATGGGAATACATATGCTTCTCAGAAGTTCTTACGCTCATGGGAATTAGACTGGTGTTGTAATGCAGATTTCACTGTTCATTTCACTCACCAGAAAATTGCAAATTTAATAAGTAAATTAATTGTTTATAAGTTAATGAATTTGCAATTTTATTGCATTAATACATCCTACTTAAGGGACAATATGCTAGTATAACTACCGCTTCGAAGGTGGGTAGCATGTTAGGGACTTTTTAGGTATTCAAGTGACATTACTAGTCTCCAATCACTTGACGGTTAACAAGTTGCAGGATCTAACCAATCTTGCTCCCCACCCTTTTTATTGAGTTTTTATTGACTTTATTAGAAATTAATAAATTTGCAATTTTATTGCATTAATACATCCTACTTAGGGGACAATATGCTAGTATAACTACCGGTTGGAAGGTGGGTAGCTTACTAGGGACTTATTAGATACTCAAGTGACATTAGTAGTCTCCAGTCACTTGCCGGTTAACGAAATGCAGGATCGAACCAATCTTGCTCCCCACCCTTTTTATTGATAGACCTCCTCTAAGATAGGAGAGAAGATTCATAAGTTCAGTTCCTGGAGAGGTCCACTATGGAAGAAAAATGTGACTTCAGGAGCAGGTCACTACCACCTTGAAAACCCTTGCTGACTGACTTATTTATGGGCTATTGGTGGATCTGCCCACTGGAGATCTGGTCAGAAAAATTTGGTCGGTTCTGGAAAGGGGAGGGTGTAGCCTTCCTTGAGGATTCCTATGACCTTGGAGCTGGCCCCTACAGGCACAAATGTCTGTCCTCTTGGCCATCAATACACAACCCCACTGGGGAACACAGTAATTGTCATTTATAACAACTTTGGCTCTTGGCTGGTCGCTGTAAACAGTTGGAGGCCTAACCTCGACCTCATTTGCTAAACATTTGTGGCTGAGTTGTTTCCATGCTGGTGGACCGGATAGCCTACTGGTGTCCAGTGCATTCTTTGCTGGTGGCTTATAACGGTGATACCAGTCAGACTTCTTATGTGATCTGCCAGAGTAGTATTTGTCATCATAGTGACCAATTTCCTCTGCTTTTGCTATTACACTATCAGGAAATAGAGATGCCATATGTCTCATCAGTGATGTTGGCCATATTAATGAATAAGAAGTCTGAAAGACCGATTAGGTAGGCTAGCTCATAAGCTGCATCTTATGTCTTAGTGCAGACTTCCCTCTTCGAAGCTTTAATCACCTTTAATTGACAGCCCATGCTGTCATTTGACCCTTGTTAAGCAGCGACTGAAGCTGACTACCTGGAATCTCTGGCTGACCATTCCCCTTTTCTTAAAGTGTCGGAACTGGAACTGGTCGGGAAGCCAGTGCCCTGGTAGCAAGATTAGGTTGAGCAATCCTGTTGAAAGCACTGAGCTGTGCCGGTTCATTGTACCAGTAGTTGACCTTTGACTGGGAAAAGTCCTTCTTATCAGAATAGACATCATACCATTTCTTTGTCTGAGGCACCTTGACAAAATGACCCTTGGCTAGTCCATTGGTATCAGTACTTCGCATAGGATACCCTTCTGTGAGTGTCAACTTTAATCTCTCTAATTTGTCATCCTGTGAAGAGGCAAAGCTCAGGCACCTGGTTCCAACCCCTGTATGATCTGACCCCTCTCACAGTTTCCCAGGAGTTTTGATCTTCTGATGTAACATGATCAGGTTCCTGTTCAGCTGAACTGGGTTCCTCAGATACTTCTCCCTCTTCCCCAAGAGGATGGACATGGGGAAGTAGGGTCAGATGGTTGTTCAAAGTCATAGTCTGCATACTGAGAAACAGCACCAGCAGATCATGTAGAATAGAGGGGTTTGTCTGGCTGTTGACTGGAAGCACAGTAGTGGTCTGACTGACCGGTTTAACAGGCATGAGTATTGGCATCTTGCTGGTTACAGAATGTTCATTAGCAGATCAACCCTCCAGCAAATTACCAGCAGGGGACTTGATAGCAGTAGACTGGCTGACCGATCTGGCAGGTTGAGTCACAGAAAGTTCATGTATAGCGACTAATGTGATAGATCAACCCTCCTGGTAGGGGGTCTGGTTGGTACTAAACTGGCTGACTGGTCTGGTAGACTGGTTCCTTGGCAGCACATTAACAGCAAATTAAGTACCAAGTCAACCCTCTTGGTGTACACCAACAGGGACCTGGCTGTAGGTGTCATCTCACCAAAACCGGTAAGTGGTAGGTCTGAAGTCTGGCTGACTGGTCTGGTCTGTATAGGTCTGTATAGAAGGTCTATCAGAAGGAAGTGTACCCACTTTCCCTGTTGAAACAGGTACTGTAATGTTTTGAAAGGCCTGTTGACTGCTAAGTTGAATACTTCTTGCCAGCAACATGGCCTCAAGATGAGAAAAAATGTTCTGACCACTTGGTGTCCAGTTGTTGGATCTCCTCAGCAGAAGACATACTGGACTAAGATTTCTTCTTGATGGATTTTTTTGGATTTCACAGGTGCTGCTTTCCTCTATCAGAGGTAGTAGAAGATTTCTGCTTAACAGCACGCTGGTATCTACTTATCTTAACAGAACCTGGCTCAACCAGCTAAGGTGGTAAGGGCTTTCTTTATCTTATGGACTTTTGTAAGATGGGTTGATACCAGCAATTTCTGAGCAGAAGTCAGTGAATAACTGAGTTCACAGTCTTTAACACACACAGATCTGTACCTACCCCCTTATCACGGCAATACATACATTTGGAGTGTAAGTCAAATGCGGCCATAACATGGACACGATTAACATGTTTCTGTCCTGGAGAGGCCATGGTATATATAAAATCACTTTAACAATACAATTCTTCAAAATATGGACTTTTAACAGAGTATTTTACAAAAATATATTTCACTTCGAAAAGGCAACTGAATGCACATGCGCCAAACAAAAAAAGATGCCATGACATAACGTTGTCTAGACAGGAAGGAAATAGAGCACACACCTGCCGAATGCACACTGTAAACCGGGCCTGCTGGTGGAACACAGGATGTCTTTTTCTGACATCTGGCGGGACTGGTCTGCGCCTACCTGTGTAGCATATTGTCCATTAAGTAGGATGTATTAATGCAATACAAAGATACTGTTAACAAATCATTCATCCTTCACAATAAATGTACTGTTGATTCTAATTTTACCTGTGCAGCCTTTAATACCACCATCTCACGTCTGGATTGGTCCTTTGGTATAAATGAAATTACAAATGTTAAGTTTGTGTGAAATCCATTTTGTACTTTTTACATTATCACCAATAATTTTTTTGTGTCTATAAACATGTAACACAAAAATAGCATCAGAGGTGCCCGTACCCCACAGCCTGGGAAAATATTTATAACACCATGAGATAAAGAAGTAGTGAAACAGTTCACAGATTGGGATCCTTTCAGAGCACTGCATGTAAAGATTAAGTATTAAAACAAGACAACTCAGTAAACTAAAAGTTATGAAGCTGTAAAATTTCTTAACTGGAGAATAGCTGTCAATGAAAATATGACAATTGTGTATGGTTTAATTATGGTTTGAATGTTTTGAACATTACCCATACATACAGATGTGGCAATACATGCTTATATGTGGAGTTGGGGCAAAACCTGTGACTCACTTGATGCAATACCATCTGTTACAATGGGAAGTTGCAAAAGTAAAACCCTTAATGAATTTTAATTTGACTTTAACAGTGCTCAATCTACATCAAAAGACACCCAAAGGTGCAACAACCAAGATTCAAGTAAAAAGATATGAGAGATATAAGAGAGATAAAAGAGTATCACATATCCCTGTAGAGAGATAAAATAGCATCAGATATGCAAGATGAAAGGTCAAATCCAGGTCATACCATGACGTTGCACACCTATAACCCCCGACCAATGTCCCTACCAAATATCAACTTCTACACCTTATGGTTTCCGAAATATAGCCCGGACAAGGCATTATAGGTCAAGGTCAAATCAAGGTCACACCATGACGTTGCGCACCTACACACACCCTAACAAATGTCCCTACCACCCTACTAAGTATTAACTTCCTACACCTTGAGGTTTCCGAGATATAGCCCGGACAAGATTTCATAGGTCAAGGTCACTATGTCAAGGTCAAAGGTCATATCAAGGTCAAACCATGACGTTGCACACCTACACCCCCTAACCAATGTCCCTACTAAGTATCAACTTCCTACACCTTACGGTTTCCGAGATATAGCCCGGACAAAATTTTCAAACTCAAGGTCACTACGGCAAGGTCAAATCAAGGTCACACCATGATGTTGCACACCTACACCCCCTAACCAATGTCCTTACCACGTATCAACTTCCTACACCTTAAGGTTTCCGAGATATAGCCCAGACAAGATTTTATAGGTTAAGGTCACTACAGTAAGGTCAAAGGTCAAATCAAGGTCACCATGACGTTGCACACCTACACCCGCTAACCAATGTCCCTATCAAGTATCAACTTCCTACACCTTACATTTTCTGAGATACAGGCCGGACAAACTTTTCCCGCCCGATACAGGCCGGACAAACCTATCCGCCCGTACGCCCATCCAGACACCATGGGTGAAAACAATACAAAAAACATGGGGACCAGTGAATATAAAAATCCCAATCAAAAAGGGATTTTATATAAAAATTTAGTGCAGGTATTTATATAGTGGTGTACATGTATGAACATGTAGTTATACATGCATGAGTAGTACCTCACTGTTGAGGCTACTTAAACACTTGAAAAAATTTGTTACTTTTAAGCTATGTTAATGCAATTTTAGCACCTTTGCTTCTGCCAAGAGTTTCTATCTTACAAAAACTCACTATTGTTAGATGAGGCTAAACATAACAATTGGAGACAAATGCCTTTATATTTAGACAGTGTTTTCCAGATTGATGTAATAAAGCTGCAACAAAGGTTAGAAAATCAAATTTTTGACATGCAGTCATTCTTCATTATTTTAATACTTAGTAACATCGAATGCTAATACTAATACTCAGATTATAATTGACTGTAGAGGGATAAAGAACAACTGAAGCATAACATTGTAATTTATATTGTTTTATTTCTTTTCTGAAAGTAACACAAACCCCCCAAAAAGTAACATCTCAAAAATACCTAAAGCTGACACGATCTGCAGTAGCGGATCAATGTTTTCATGGTTTAGATTGATCACAGATTTAAAAAGTTACATTAAATTGTCAATTTAGGGGTAAATTAAAGTTTTATAAATTTATACCTTACCTAACGAACAATTTGCTGTACCAGTCGGCGTGACCTGTCCCGCCAAACACCAGAAAAAGATGTCCTGTGCAAGCACCGGCAGGACCGGTCATAGTGGGCATTCACTAGGCCAGCACCCTACTTCTTTCCTGTCTAGACGTGACGTCACTGCATCTTTTTCGCTGCCTGAACCGAGATAAACCCCTCGTAAGCTGATATTGGGGTCAGTTGGGAGGGCCCAGCTTGGATAGCTTGTCTGATACCACATTCAGATGGTTTGGAATGTGTCAGGCCTTGAGAGCCACCCGTTTCCTGGAGCACCAGACCAGGATTCTACACAAAAGGGCACACAATCTCATGCCTCCAGTCTTGTTTATGTATGCAACAACTGTGGTGTTGTCTGTTGCTATGAGCATGATAGTGTTTGAACAGAGGTTTTGGAACCCTTTAAGGGCAGAAAGACCTTTAGTTCCAGGTAGTTTATATTTTATTTATGCAAATTGTTTCTGTTAGAGACTAAGTCTCTCTTGCTGTGAGATCTCCTTAGTGAGTGCAAGAGCCTTTGCTTGAGGCATCTGTAATCATCTGAAGAGCATGGCTGAGTCGTTGCAGTGGCTAACCTTCAAGGATATTTGCCTTTTGGAGCCACCATATATGTGTGGATGGAGATCTTGGGATCAGGATTATGGGATCCTGCAACGATTTTTCAGGTGCAACTGAATGGGTCTCATATGGAGCCAACCCAGGTGGACTTGCTTCTCTGTTGCTGTTAACAGGCTTATGAGGGATATGCGTTGCTTGACCCAACAGTAAGGGTCTGTGAATAGCTCTTGAATCTCTGAAATCGGTAACCTTCGAAATCGAAGATCTGCTTGGGTTCCAGTTCCGACTTTTCTATGTTTACCATCCTACCTAATTCCTGACACAGAGCAACTAAGGTCTGTGTATGCTGGAATCAAATTTGGTGGGATGTGGCTCTGACTAACCAATCGACTGGCGGATTATTTTACCCTTGTTTTCAGCCGTCAGTTTGGCTTCCTTGACTAGGGTCGAGAATTCCATTGGAGCAGTGGACAGACCAAATGGTAGAGCTTTGAACACAAGTAATCTACACAGGAAACACCTTTCACAAGTCTTTCATACATTTTATTTTACAATGGGACTTATGCCAGTTTTTTGTGGCTGCCTGGCAGCAGAAGGTACATGATCTACAACAAAATAATTTACATTTAAAGCCCCACAAAGCCCTTCTGGGTTACACAATAATTATCATTTATAACAACCTTGCCCCTTGACTGACCTGCTGAGAATAGTTAGAGGCCTTGCGTCAACCTTGTCTGTACTGACAACAAGAGCAGAGTATTTTCCAGGCTGGTGGTCTTGTTTAACAAACTGATAGTAGGTACCAGTCAGATTTCTTAGATGGGCCACCAGAATGGCACTTGTCATCATGATGGCCAATTTCCTCATCTGCCTTGGAGATAACATAGTCTGGGAATAGAGAAAACATATGGAGAGGTGAGTTTCTAAGAGCTGCCACTCTGTCAACTGACCCCTGGCTTCTGAAAGTCCAAGTAGCTGTCATGTCTGTGCAGAGTGACATTCGCCATGCTAATGAATACAAAGTCTGACAGGTCCTGCTTTGTTCTAGCCATTGCATGTGTGATGCTTTGGTTGAATGTCATTAAGTAGGCTAGCTCTTCAGCTGCTTCTTGACTTTTAGTAGCCCCTTGACTGTCTTCTCTTGAATAACTTTAACCTGAGTGGCCATACTGTCCTGACCCTTTATTAAACAGTGACTAAGGTCCGCTGTTGTTTGCAGATAAACCTCGAGTCTCTGGCAGACCTCTCCCATTTCCTTGAAATTGCAATGGGCTTAGAAGCCGGTGCTCTTGTAGTCAGGTTAGGTCTAGCAATTCTGGTGAAAGCACTGTTGAGTTTTGCTGGTTGAGTGCACCTACCACCTCTGAGTGTGAGGAACCTTCACAAATTCAGAAACTTGAAAATTTTAATTACTTAAATGTAGCTTTTATAAGCTACAAGCTTACCATGTGGGACTGAATGCTTTACTGGTTGCCGCGAGGCACAGACGACCAACGCTCGAGAAAAACAAGCATGCAGTTGGTTCGGCCTCATAGGTTGTCGTGACGTCATCACTTCCTGTGTATCAGCCTCCTTTTCGTTGAGATTAAACCCATGTCCCCTCAGCTGTAATACAGCGGGGAGGTAGGGTGGGACTCTTCTCAGTCCCACATGGTAAGCTTGTAGCTTATAAAAGCTACATTTAAGTAATTAAAATTTTCAATTTTATTGCGCTACAATAGCTTACCATGTGGGACTGAATGCTGAATTCAACCGCCCGGTGGCGGGATTACAGCTGAGACTGGAAGATCTGAATGTTGTTTTTCTCGAATTGAGAGTAATAAAAAAATAGTTCCGAAAAATTTCCAGTCTGAGTCCCATTTACAGAGTCCCAATCCTGAAGGTCGGACTTGTAAAGAGCCAAAAACCTGATGAGAATATACAGTGTTGTACACTGTAGGGTGTTTGGAAGGAGGATTGTGTACCCGGAGTACACAGATAGGAAGAACCCCTAAGGGCTATGACGTCAGAAATGAGGTCAAGGTTCGAGAATTGTTATTGCAACCTTATTTATAAGACAACCTTATGGTCCCAAGAATTTAAAGTTAACGTAAATTTAATATGAGAGACCTTACCTGTAACACCCTGATGAGGTAGCTTATACCTAGACCTGGGGAGACTCCTGAAGGCTTAGCTGTAGCGGACGTGCCCCCCCCCCCCTTTTCTTCCCGAAGGAGACATCACTGAGGAGAAGGGTCTAGGACCTGTTGAGCCGCTACTACTGGTCCCAGATACAAGTTGTTGTCGTTGTCCGACCAAGTAAGGTCTTTTAGATAAAAATTGGTAAACGTGTTGTGAGCTTTCCAGTGACACGCTTGCATGATCTGGTCCACCGATACCCCACCGTAAAAAGCCTTAGAGGCTGCGAAGGCCCTAATGTCATGCGCTTTAACTTGGACTAAGTCCAAGGCTTGCTGGTCTGCTTGCTTATAACAAAGTAGAATGGTTTGTTTCAACCATGAAGAGAGAGTAGCGGGTCTGATATCTGAGGTATGTCCTTTCTTGAAGGAGATGAAAAGAAGAGACCGGGACCCTCTCAGGTCCTTGGTTCGGTCCAGATAGTACCTCAGAGCCCGTACAGGACACAAGGTCCTGTCTTCTTTGAATTGTCTATCTACAATGGTAGTCAAGGCAGGAATAGTCACCGGAGACACACTTTGAGAACCTTCTCTTGCTAGCTGGTTTTTGGCTATAAAATCTGATGAAGGGAACAAGGCTACCTTTTCCCATTGGCCTAGATTAGATACTTTGTTTGCGACCCAGGCGTGGATTTCGCTGCGGCGCTTGCCGGAGGCCAGAGCTAGCAAGAAAGCAGTCTTGAGAGTGAGATGTTTGAGGTCTGTGTCTTTCATAGGCTCAAAGGGCGCTTTTGTGAGCTCATTGAGGACAACAGATAGGTTCCACTGAGGAAGGTTTCTGGAACTCTTGGGGCGATCCCTGTGAAAACTGGAGAGCAACCTGTGAAGGTCCTCATTATGGGCAATATGCTGGGCCGTAGGGCCCAGAGTGTCAACAATAGCTGTCCTGTAACCATCAATGGTAGAGGGGCGCCTGTTTAGGTCTTGGTACAGATACATAAAGAAATCTGAGATTTGCTTCACAGATGGTGAGGAGAAATCCACCGAATTATCTCTGCACCATTTTTCAAATAGGGCCCACTTTGATTTGTAGATGTTCCTTGTTGAAGACCGCTGAGGTGCAGCAATTCTCTCTGCCACTTCCACAGAGAAGCCTTGTTCTTGGAGTTGTCCACTCCTACAGACCAGGCGTGGAGGTTGAGGTGCTGCGGGGAGCTGTGGAACACGAAGTTGTGGGACTGCTTGAGGAGTGTTGTCGACACCGGGAGTTGCAGAGGGATCTCTGTTGAGAGCTGCACTAGGTCCCAAAACCAGGGCATCCCTGGCCAGCCTGGGGCTATTAGAATGATCAGGCAGGTGCACTGCCTGATTTTTTGGATCACCCTGTGAAGGAGAGCCGTTGGAGGGTAAGCATAAGCAGTGAGACCCGTCCAGTCTATGTTTAGAGCATCTATGTCCCAGGCCTGGGGGTCTGGGATAGGAGACACGTACAGAGGGAGCTTGTGGTTCAGATGAGTGGCAAAGAGGTCCACGTGGGGAGTGAACCACTTTAGGCAGATCTGTTTGAACACCTGTGGATGAAGTGACCATTCGGTCGACTGGACCTGGTTCGACCTGGAAAGTAGGTCGGCCATCACATTCAGGCACCCTGGAATGTGCCTGGCTTTCAAGGTTATGTGATAGTGGTGGCACCAGGTCATGAGTTTCCACAGGAGTGCGCACATCTCCGCCGAGTGTGTTCCCCCTTGTTTGTTTATGTAGGCTACCACAGTTGAGTTGTCCGTGGCAACTAGCACTGTTTGGTCCTGACACTGGTCTTTGAAGTGTCTGAGAGCCAGAGAGACAGCTTTTAATTCTAGGACGTTTATGTGAAGTCCTTTTTCCTGGGGAGACCACAGACCCTTGGTGGAACTTTGATCTAAGTGAGCGCCCCAACCTATGTTTGAGGCGTCGGTAAAGAGTTGGATACTGTGGTCTTTGGGATGAAGGTCTGCGCCTCTCATCACATTTGTAGGATTCTGCCACCAGTCCAGATGAGCAGAAATGACTTCTGTCCAGGGAAGGAGGCTGTCCAGCGACTGAGGAAATTTCCAGTGCTCTTTCAGGTGAAACTGAAACGGTCTCATGTGAAGGCGTCCCTCCGGGACCATCTTCTCCGTTGAGGCTAGCAACCCAATTAGAGACATCAAACATCTTGCAGTCAAAACATGTTTCGACTTGAGTCGTAGGATCAAATCCTGAAGTTTGAGCCATCTCTCTTGAGTGGGTTTTACAAGGGCTGAATCTAGGTGGTATTCGTAGCCCACGAACGAGAACACCTGAGTTGGTTTCAGTTCTGATTTCTCTTGGTTTATGATCCATCCCAAGGACTGGGTGAGATCTACCACTGCCCGAGTGTTCACTAATGCTTCCTCCTGGGACTGAGACCTGATCAGCCAGTCGTCCAGGTATTGGTGAAGTCTGAGTCCTCTGCTGAGGGCCATGAGTTTCACTTCTTTTACGACCATGGTGAATACCTGGGGGGCTGTGGCTAGTCCGAATGGGAGCGAGGTGAACTGGAACACCTGTGACCTGTGGCAAAATCTTAGGTACTTCCTTGAGTTTGGATGGATGGGGATGTGGAGGTAAGCGTCCGACAGATCTATTGACAGATCTATTGGCGACCTCCTACTGGTGGATTGATTGAGGCTTGATAGGAGTCATTGGGAAGAGGGGTTTCCACGCCCTTTTCCTCTGTTGTGGGGTCGAAAACGACCCCTGGAGCCTCTGAAGTTTGGTTTTCCTCTAGAAGAGGGAAACGAATAGTTGCTGCTTTGGGAGGAATTGCCCCCAAAGGGGCGTTTCCTGTAGGAGCCTCTTCTCTTAGTGTGGTGGGAACCACGAAAGGGCTTATTTTGGTAGGGTCCGAAACCCTGAGTATCTTTTGAGGTGCCTTTTTTGAGAAGGAAGTCCTCGCCTTCCTTCACTGACTGGGAGTTGAACAGGGAACGAGTCCAGAGAGAGGAATTCCTGAGCTCTTGACGTCTGGTTTCCCCTAATTGTGGCTGCAGATGGGACATTTCGGCTTCGCGTCTAAGCAAGCCGGAAGTTGCCATTGTGTAAAGTTCCCTTTGTAAAATATGGGCAAGGGATTTGCTCAGGCAGGTTATGGCCTTATGTTGAATAGTGAGGGTCTTCTCCCAGAGATCAAAGTAGTCATAGGCCTCATCATAACCACGTTTTACTGCTTTTTCAGGGTCGGCACCTTTCCTGACCTGGGACTTGACCTTCTTGAAGGTCTCTTTCAGTCCATAACGACACCTCCTCATGGTGGAGTTGCAGGAGGAGGATGTCTTGGCAAAAGTGGTCGTGAAATTCAACGTGGTTAAATTGTACCTTGCCTGTTGTTCTAAGTCCTTGAGGACAGAGAGTGGGACCTTGCCTAAAGGGGCCCCCGAAGGTTTAGGAGATATACAGATCTTAGCAAAGTCTGCATTTAATTCTTGGAGTTTCTCCGAAAAACAAGGTTGTCCAACCTTGTACCACTTAGAAGTGGAAGGGGGGGGCTTTGGGTATTTGCCCTCTGCCAGGTTTGCAGCCATAAGGTCATTGTTGAATTTGTCAAAGGCATCTCTTATACCAGAGTTGAGGGGCAACATAGCTGATGGACCCATAGGTCTCAGCTCTTGGACGGCCACCTCGTCATCGATGCCTATGATAGCAGTAGCAGGTCTAGGGACTGAGTCCCTCGGATCAGGTAATTTGAGGATACGTCGAAAAGTATCTACCTCCTCCGCATATTGATTTGGGATGTCAGCCAAAGCCACATCCCTATAGTAGGGCGGATCAAGGTCAATTTGAGGATGTTCCTGATCATCAGAGGCCATTCTCTGGGGCTTGGGAGACCTGTGTCTACGTCTAGGGGACTGATCCTCCCCTGACGATGAGGGCAAATATGTGGACCTTGACTTATGTTTAGACTTGTCAGAGTGCTTTTTAGGTCTAGGATATGAGGGGCGATCATGATCGGAATCAGATCCCGAACCTGAGATTGGAGCATGGCTAACCTTGTGAGAGGACGTCTTGGGACGAACAGACTGTGTATGTTCGGAAGAGCTAGGACGAACGTCCGGACCTTGCTCGGCCTGAAGGCGAGGAGGAAGAGAAGGGCCATATTCAATATCCATGGGTTCTGAAGCACTGACAGAGGTCTGAGGTTCGGTGCGAACAGCCGAAGAGGCGAGCTTATCAGCCAGCCCTTGTTGAGATTTTAGGAAATCGTCACGCATAGATTTAAGGGCATCATAGATGTTGGCTTGAAAAGCACCCAATTTCTGATCAAATTTGTGGTCCAGAGCCTTCTCTACAGAAGAATGGACTTTATGATGTAAGGCTGTACTGGGCGTGGGAGGAACAGTACGCCCTGGTGTAGTAAGAGGCAAAGGATCGAAAGATAAGGGTCTGGGACGTGGAGGTGAAGTAAACAAATGATCGGCCGTAGCCTCAAGCTCGGCTTGCGATCCAGAAAACGATTCAAAAGAATCGCCAAGAACCTCGTCCCGATCTTTGTCCGAAGCCTGTGAAGTGGGATGTTTTTTCTTGTATCGTCTTCTATTAGCAATTTTAGTGGACTGTTCGTCTGTGAAAGACGCACAGATTTGACAAGTACCAGCTTTTGTAACACACAGATCATCGCCCTTCCCAGCATCTCTGCAGGAGGGGCAATAGCCATGACTGTCGAACGGCTGACAGAAATGATTGCATTTGCTGGATCTGGGTTTATCTTTAGAAGACTGGTGGGCGGTGGCCATGTTTTAATGCAATAAAATATGAAACACTCCGAACCGTAGATTCGAGCAGTACTAGTGTAGTGGCGAGCACACAACACGTGAATTAAGAAGACGTTAAAAAACTGACAAAATACAGCACCGGAAGTGCTGAAAATTGGGTATAAGATTCTATACTGCTAAATAAGGGAAAAGCCGAATTATGGACGAATGACAAACAATATATCCAGAGATATAATAGAAAACAGCTTTGAAAATTTAGCAGAGCATCCAATATGGCGGCGACCAACGAAAAGGAGGCTGATACACAGGAAGTGATGACGTCACGACAACCTATGAGGCCGAACCAACTGCATGCTTGTTTTTCTCGAGCGTTGGTCGTCTGTGCCTCGCGGCAACCAGTAAAGCATTCAGTCCCACATGGTAAGCTATTGTAGCGCAATAAAATCTTGAGTGTTAGGTACAGTCTCTCCAACTTTCAGCAGAACCAGTCATCTGAAGTCTGCTTGACAAAGATCTTACTAGTTGATTGTCTTCCAGGAACAGCTAAAAGGGTTATCATCCTGTTAGGAGACTGAACTCGCAAACTCTGACACCTGGTGCCAACCCATGAAGGATCTGATTCCTCTGATGGTTTCCCAGTAATTTTGCTCTTCAGATATCTTTTGATCAGAGTCCTATTCCGGTGAGCCGGTTTCCTGTCACACATTTCTCCCACTTCCTCAAGAGAATGGACAGGGGAAGTGGGTCAGCTTCTTAGTCAGAGTCAGGATAATGAGAGGCAACACCGGTAGTAGAATTGGTAGATTGGGGCTTGTCACTTGTACTGGTCACCAGCTCGAGTACTGGCATCACACCAGGACTGGATATAGAGAGTTGATGGACATCAACATCAATGAAGAAGCAGGTTTCTGGTTGACTGGTATGGTAAGCACTGTTGATAAACATCAACAGCAACATAAGTAGTATCTGACTGACTGGTCCAGTGGGTTGAATGGTCTAAACACACAGAGTGTTTCTTGGGTGATACAGGCATTAAGGTCTGTTAAAAGGTCAGCTGACCAGTAGGCTGTAAGGTTTTGGCCAGTAACATTGCTTCAAGTCTTGAGAACCTCTACCACCACTTATATATCGTGCATATCCAACGAAAACCAGTCCGCATATAGAGTTTTTCATTGAACTGGAACGGCATTGCTCAAAATACAAAATGACATTGCCACATCAATGGACAAGGGTGCAGCTGTTGGATTAGTCCTTTTGGACTTATCTGCAGCTTTCGATACAATAGACCACTCAATCCTATTCAACTGCCTTCAGCACTGGTATGGCATTGATGGGGTAGTGCTTAAGTGGGTCCAGTCATACCTCAACTCACGCAAGCAGCGGATCAAAATAGATGGACATCTTTCAGATGCTTTTCAACTCCCTTACGGGGTTCCCCAGGGCTCAGTTCTAGGGCCACTCCTTTTTACCCTATATACAACCCCTCTCAGCTCAGTCATATCTAAATTCAATGTCACCCACCACTTATATGCAGATGACACACAAATTTACTTGGAACTCGACTCTAGGAACTTCGAATCCAGTATCACTGAATTAACAAATTGCCTCGACGCGGTCCAGGCTTGGATGGGAAATAATAAGCTTAAATTAAATCCTGACAAGACAGAATTTATAGTGATTGGTGATGATCAAATTAGAAGTTCCCTGAAGTCATCATTCCCAGTGAGTTTGCTTGGCAACACCATGGAACCAGCTGAATCGGTAAAAAACCTTGGTGTCATCCTGGATGCTGAAAATTCAATGCAAAGACACATGGCTAATCTATGTCGCATAAGTTACTACCATCTCCGGGAACTACGAAGGGTCCGCAGGTACTTAAATCATGAAACAGCCGTAAAGGTGGCAAATGCCTTGGTAAGCAGTCGTCTGGATTACTGTAATTCACTGCTTTACAACACAAAAAAGGCATATATAGCAGACTACAAAGAGTTCAAAATGCCTTATGTCGGACGGTGTGCAAGCTAAACAAATACTGCCATGTTACTCCCTTCCTGCACAAACTACACTGGCTTCCCATTCATTATCGTATATTGTTCAAATATAATCTCCTCACTTATAAAGCAATACATTTCAGCCAACCTCCATATCTCTCCGCTTTAATTAGGCGGAGTGATCTAACACGGGGAAATCGCCTATCAATTTCCTCATCTAAACCAAATAAACGCTCAGGGCTACTCAGTTTCATAGCAGGGGCTCCCACAGAGTGGAACAAGCTTCCTCAAGCCATTAGAACCATAGAAAGCATTTCTGGTTTCAGAAAACAGTTGAAAACATACCTGTTTAGATTGGCTTATCCTCCACCATAGCCTATCTCCCCTATCGGACGCTAATATGGAAACGGACCTTTTTCTGGAACTGGACTATCCCTTTTTGCTCATCAGCGCCTTAGAGGATGTTTACATCAATTTCGGCGCTATATAAGTGTTTCTTACTTACTTACTTACTTACTTAGCGTCAGGTGCATTGATTTCATCAGTACAGGAAGGGCTGGACAGATTTTTTCGGGGTGGATCCTGTTACAGGCATAATTTACGTCTTCTCACTTTCTCAACAGAAAGACTGGCATTGACCTCTCCAAGGATCTGAACAGATCCTCACTCTACATAGTGTGAACTTGCTGCCTTCAAGCTGGGACTTCTGATCAGAAGTCAAAGAGTGACAGAATTCACAGTCTTTCTTCACTACACAAGGGTCACTCCCCACACCCTTATCACAACACCAAGTTACTGTGCGGTCATTACATGTCCACAGCTTCCACGTTTTTTTCCTGGAGAGGCCATGATAAAAATACAATCACTCGATATAAAGTATTTGAAGAAATAAACATCTTTGTACTGAAAATTACAAATTTCCCTTCAACTTTTGAAACGCGCCTGAATGCACATTTGCTAAAGGAAAAAAAGATGCAATGACGTCACACTGTCTAGATAGGAAGGTAGTTGGATTTGCCACCTAGCAAATACACACTAAAACTGGTCCTGCTGGTGCTTGCACAAGACATCTTTTCCTGGCATTTGGCAGGAGCGGTCGTGCCGACTGGTATAGCAAATTGTCCAATAGGTAAGATGTATTAACGCAATAAAAACTGAAATTGTCAATGTGACCAGATATGCTATTTACAGAGTAACTTACAATACACAACATGTAGCTTTGTTTCAATGCAGTGAATGAAAGATAAAAAGTCAACTTCAAGCACTCCACCAATCAAAAATTCAAGTATATGAAGTATTTCAAAGTGTTCAACACAGGTTAAAAAAACATCTGTGCATGGGTTTAGGCTGTGAAACACCCATAAGCTTTATGCCTGCCGCCGTTGCATGGATGGCGCAGGGGACGACTATAACCCCAGCATTTATGTGCTGGGGTTAAATATGAAACAAAAGCTATACTACACATACAGTGAATAACAAATTTTTTAAAGATGAGAAAAGAGACCCAGACAATTTAACCATTTATCATAGAAATTGTTAAGCTGGCATAGGTAAATCTGTAACTGTTATATATTACCACTGGAAGTTCTGCTGCAAGCACAACAGTTACACACAACATGTATCATAAAACTGACAAACTCGTAGCTCAAATAAGCAGGATAAGCACCATTCGAGAAAACAAATTTGTGGATTACTACTTCAGTGACACTTTTTGTGATAGTTTTGAAAATGTACATTATCGGAAAAAAATAGCATGAGAGATGCCTGTACCCCAGAGCCTAGGGAAATATTTTTAACACCATGTGAGATATAGAAGTACTGTATCAGTACAAAGTTCAGGATACTTTCAGAGCACTGTCAGTTATATAAAGGTCCAAACAATGTTTGAATGGAGAAAATAATGTCTAAAAGAAAGATAATGCATGTAAAGATGAAGTATTAAAACAAGATAATTCAATAACAAGATGACAGCATTAATCAGCAAACTAAAATTACAACAGGGGGCCACGGTGGCAGAGTGGTAACACTCTCGCCTCCCACCTCTGCGGCCGGGGTTCGATCCCCGTCATGGCCGTAAGTGGGAAAGCTGGTAGTTGCTTGCCGTTGGTCGGCAGTTTACAGTACAGAACCCTAGCGAACTATATGTACTGGTTTCCTCTGCCCTTAGAACTACCCGTCGTGATATGACCTGTACAGTGTTGAAAGCGACGTAAAACCCCAAATAAACAAAAAAAATTAAAAAAAATTACAACACTCTTTATCTACATCTGCATGGTCGAATTATGGTTTAGATGTTTTGAATATTACCATGCATACAGAAGTGGTAATACATTCAATGAATGCTTATGTGTGGTGTTGGAGCAAAATCTGTGGCTCACTTGATGAAATTCCATCTCTTACAATGGGAAGTTATAATAGTAAAATTCTTAATAAACTAGAAATAGGACGCCCTGTTGATAGTAGATGCCAATAGAAACAGGATAGCATAGAAGAACACACATTATCATGTGTAATGTCCACCTCATGAACCTTGCCCAAATTGTACAGTAGTCTTACAAGACCCTGTTTCATTTGTAAAATATATCAATGATGCTTAAATATTTATTAGTTTGGATGTAAATTATTTCAGCTTCATGCCTTTTTGCATTGGTTGGGTTGAAAACTTTGACGAAATCACTCTATCTTGCACGGTTAAGAAGATAGAAGCAAATTCCTGTTTTTCTATTTTTGGCAAAAATTTGAAAATTCAAAATGGCCGCCATTTTTGGGAAAAGGAAATTTTTTTGAAAATTGCCAAGAGTACATTTCTTAGATACCCTATGGGTCGAAACGGTTAAGAAGATAGAAGCAAATTCCTGTTTTTCTATTTTTGGCAAAAATTTGAAAATTCAAAATGGCCGCCATTTTTGGGAAAAGGAAATTTTTTTGAAAATTGCCAAGAGTACATTTCTTAGATACCCTATGGGTCGAAAATTTCAACGAAATAACTCTATTTTGCACGGTTAAGGCGAGTTTGTGTTTTTCCATTTTGGGCAAAAATTCGAAAATTCAAAATGGCCGCCATTTTTGGGGAGGGGAAAATTTTTGGAAAATTGCAAAGACTACACTCCTTAGATACCCTGTGGGTTGAAAATTTCGACGAAATCGCTCTATCTCACACAGTTAAGGAGATAGAAGCAAATTTGTGTTTTGCTATTTTTGGCAAAAATTCTAAAATTCAAAATGGCCGCCATTTTTTGGGAGGGGAAAACTTTTTAAAAATTGGCAAGAGTAGAATTCTTAGATACCCTGTGGGTCGAAAATTTTGCCGAAATCGCTCTATCTCGCACGGTTAAGGAGATAGAAGCAAATTAGTGTTTTGCCATTTTTGGCAAAAATTCGAAAAATTAAAAATGGCCGCCATTTTTGGGGAGGGGAAAATTTTTTGAAAATTGCAAAGATTGCATTCCTTAGATACCCTGTGGGTCGAAAATTTCGACGAAATCGCTCTATCTCGCATGGTTAAGGAGATAGAAGGAAATTTGTGTTTTGCCATTTTGGCAAAAATTCGAAAATTCAAAATGGCCGCCATTTTTGAGGAGGGGAAAATTTTTTGAAAATTGCAAAGATTGCACTCCTTAGATACCCTGTGGGTCGAAAATTTCGACGAAATCGCTCTATCTCGCACGGTTAAGGAGATAGAAGCAAATTTGTGTTTTGCCATTTTTGGCAAAAATTCGAAAATTCAAAATGGCCCCCATTTTTGGGGAGGGGAAATTTTTTTGAAAATTGCAAAGAGTACACTTCTTAGATACCCTGTGGGTTGAAAATTTCGACGAAATCGCTCTATCTCGCACAGTTAAGGAGATAGAAGCAAATTTGTGTTTTGGATTTTTGGCAAAAATTCGAAAATTCAAAATGGCCGCCATTTTTGGGGAGGGGAAAATTTTTTAAAAATTACCAAGAGTACAAAGCTCAGATACCCTGTGGGTCGAAAATTTCGACGAAATCGCTCTATCTCACACGGTTAAGGAGATAGAAGCAAATTTGTGTTTTGCTATTTTTGGCAAAAATTCGAAAATTCAAAATGGCCGCCATTTTTGGGGAGGGGAAAATTTTTTGAAAATTGCAAAGAGTACACTCCTTAGATACCCTGTGGGTCGAAAATTTCGACGAAATCGCTCTATCTCGCACGGTTAAGGAGATAGAAGCAAATTTGTGTTTTGCCATTTTTGGCAAAAATTCGAAAATTCAAAATGGCCGCCATTTTTGGGGAGGGGAAAATTTTTTGAAAATTGCAAATATTACACTCCTTAGATACCCTCTGGGTCGAAAATTTCGACGAAATCGCTCTATCTCGCACGGTTAAGGAGATAGAAGCAAATTTGTGTTTTGCCATTTTTGGCAAAAATTCGAAAATTCAAAATGGCCGCCATTTTTGGGGAGGGGAAAATTTTTGGAAAATTGCATAGATTACATTCCTTAGATACCCTGTGGGTCAAAAATTCTGTCGAAATCGCTCTATCTCTTACGGTTTCTGAGATATTAGCAAATTACTCAAAAGTAGTACTGAAAATACACAATGAAGTACCTAAATGGCTATTACTCCTGTACTGACACAGCTATCAGTCCCAAATGCAATACCAAGCGAGCTATGGACATAACAATCTTGTATTCAAAATTGTAGTAAAATATCTTTAATTATTTTGGCTTAAATGCACGGAAACCAATGGGTACTGAAAATAGCTGTACATTACAGTATTACTCAGTAAGCAAAAGAGGTACAACAGCCAAAAGCAATCCCAAGCAAGCTACTGACTCAATAAGCCTGCATACCAAATTTGGTGACAATAGCTCTAATACTTTTGCTTTAAATGAGCGGAAACCATGCGTGACGCCGGACATCGGACGCCGCAAAAAGCAAAAATAATATATCCACCCCCCAGGGGGGTGGACATAATTCTAATATGACTTTAACAGTGCTTAATCTGCATCAAAAGACAGAGCCAAAGGTGCAACAAGATTTTAACGGTCAAGGTCACTACGACAAGGTCAAATTAAGGTCACACCATGATAATGCACACCTATAACCCCTAACCAATGTCCCTACCAAGTATCAACTTTTTACACCTTACGGTTTCCGAGATATAGCCCAGACAAGATTTTATAGGTCAAGGTCACTACGGCAAGATCAAAGGTCAAATCAAGGTCAGACCATGACGTTGCACACCTACACCCCGTAACCAATGTCCCTAGTAAGTATCGACCTCCTACACCTCACGGTTTACGAGATATAGCCCAGACAAGATTTTATAGGTCAAGGTCACTACAGCAAGGTCAAAGGTCAAATCAAGGTCAGACCATGACGTTGCACACCTACACCCCCTAACCAATGTCCCTACCAAATATCAACTTCCTACACCTTACAGTTTCTGAGATATAGCCCGGACAAGATTTTATAGGTCAAGATCACTACGGCAAGGTCAAATCAAGGTCACACCATGACGTTGCACAACTACACCCCCTAACCAATGTCCCTACCAAGTATCAACTTCCTACACCTTACGGTTTCCGAGATATAGCCCGGACAAGATTTTCAAACTCAAGGTCACTACAGCAAGGTCAAAGGTCAAATCAAGGTCAGACCATGATATTGCACACCTACACCCCCTAACCAATGTCCCTACCACGTATCAACTTCCTACACCTTACGGTTTCTGAGATACAGCCCGGACCAACTTTTTCCCGTTGCCCGTCCAACTGTCCGCCCATCCGGACACCATGGGTGAAAACAATACCCTGACAGCCCTTAAGGGTGTGGGGTAAAAATTAGTGTAGTGTTAAACCTTCAGAAAATAATTTACCATGACACTGTTCTTTGAATTTGGCAAGAACTTATAACAGACACCATGCTAGGAACAAATAACTCTGGGATGTAATAAAGATATACTATTTCTAAATTCACCCCTATAATTAATGAAATTAGTTTTCAAATCCTGGATAAACAAGCAGATCTACCAAAACTTAATGTACAGGACTATCTAAGCAGTGCAAACTGGAACAAACTACCATTTTGATATCTTATAAACACAGTAAACATCACCTGTCATTTTATTTGAATGTGGTCTCATCAGAACACTTGAATTATCATGATATACAGTAATACGTTTTTCACAAAACCATAACAGTTGACCTTAAACAGTCAACTAGATTAAACTAGAAAAAGGTTTTGTCCCTTTTGCCATCCTTTATAGGTGTGCAAAGTTTAACCAAGGTCAGTTGAACAATAAGATAGTTGGAGGTTGAAAACCCCCTTATTTCACTTTAAGGTGGCTACAACTCCATTCATATTGAGAGTTTAAGGTGACCATAAGTATTCTTTTTATCTATTTTAATACCAGTGATAATTTTGATATAAAAAAATGGAAAAAGAAAGGAGCCAGAGGATTTTATTCCAATTTGATGACTTTAAGCAGGCCATAGGTCCATTAACATTTTGAGTTTAAGGTCATCATAAAGTTAGGATATTCCTTTGGCAAATCTTAATATATGTGCCAAGTTTGGTTGAAAAAAGTGAAAAACTAAGTGAACTGGAGGGCTAAAACCCCCTTTTTTGACATTAAGGTGACCTTAAGATTGCAGATACAGGGCTAAAACTTCGGCATGTGAAAGATTATCAAAAAGTAGCTGAATAAGTTATTCCAACAAAACGCCGAAATCCTGACTGTTTTTGAGATACAGACCAAGTAACCATTTAAAAAAAATTCACGAAAAATAAAACACCTCCCATTCAGGCATCTATGGTCCGATTGATGAGAAAATCCTTTCTGACCTTCAAAATTTGGTCTAGAATGTACCTGACAAATTTTATAGCACAGGTGTGTGTGTTTTTTTCCAAAACGCGATGACGGGATGTTTTTGAAAAATGCTTAAGGTTACCTTAAGTAAAGCTTAAGGTCTGCACAAAGTATCCCAAAAATTTTTCCCATCCCCTATAGCTTTAAAGGAAGATAAGAAGGAAAGAGAAAACAATCACTGCCGGTGAACGGTCTCTGTGTCAGCAGACTGTGTGTTTTGAGTTTCAGAGTAGAAGTGACAGAAGGACACAAAAGTTGTGCCCTGGAAATGGTGTTCAGAAGGAAAGTAAGAAGGTAACTGTTAAGGTGTGTAAAAAGTAAGTTAAAAACATATTTAAAGAAAATATTGCAAATGCAATAGTTTTAATTTTACTATGTTATAGCTGACCCCAAAATAGGTGAATAACATATTGAAGCTAAATACTCTAAATGCAACAGTTTACAAGTTATAAGTGATTTACTCAACAGTGATAACTTAAAAGTAGCTATTACTCAGCTATGCCATGAGCTACAGGTCTGAAATTTTACTATGTTATAGCTGACCCAAAAGTAGCTGAATAACATATTTACACAAAATGCTCTAAATGCAATACTTTTCAAGTTATACACGATTTAGTGTTGAGTAAGAACCTCAAAGTAGCTATTACTCAGCTATGCAGTGAGCCACAGGTCTGGAATTCTACTATGTTATAGCTGACCCCAAAATAGGTGAATAACATATTGAAACTAAATACTCTAAATGTAATACTTTTCAAGTTATAAGTGATTTACTCAATAGTGATAACCCAAAAGTAGCTATTACTCAGCTATGCCATGAGCTACAGGTCTGAAATTTTACTATGTTATAGCTGACCCAAAAGTAGCTGAATAACATATTTACACAAAATGCTCTAAATGCAATACTTTTCAAGTTATAAATGATTTAGTGTTGAGTAAGAACTTCAAAGTAGCTATTACTCAGCTATGCAATGAGTCACAGGTCTGGAATTTTACTATGTTATAGCTGACCCCAAAATAGGTGAATAACATATTGAAACTAAACACTCTAAATGCAATACTTTTCAAGTTATAAGTGATTTACTCAACAGTGGTAACCTAAAAGTAGCTATTACTCAGCTATGCCATGAGCTACAGGTCTCTACTGTTGACGGCCAACAAAAATAATGAAGTAAACAATGTGGTCATGTGACCTATTTGGCGGGAGGACGGACTACTGTAACCCAATGGCTTGGTTAAGGTTGTTAGAAAACCTTAAAATCGCATCTCTGCGTTGGCCATTGGGTTGGATGGCTCCAACAAATAGCTACTGTTAGGAAATGGTAAGGGTATTTCGCTATAAAATTACTTTGTTATAGCTGACCCAAAAGTAGCTGAATAACATATTTACACAAAATTCTCTAAATGCAATAGTTTTCAAGTTACAAGTGATTTTACTCATGATGGAAGTTACTGAAAAGTCCAAAAGTAGCTATTACTCACTTAGCTATTGAGATAGACACCCAAGTTACTCACCATGTTGTAGCTATGGAAAAAGTAGCTGAATAACATATTTTAACAAAATGCTCTAAATGCAATACTTTTCAAGTTATAATTGATTTAGTGCATGATTTCATTAATTTTAATGCATTAAAAATTATTTAAAAAAATTCATAAAAAATAATTAGAAAGATCTAGGTCTGACACTCACACAAGGGAATCTACTTGTGGTCTAGTACATATATGCAAGATATGAGAGAAATCCCTGCAATAGTCACTGAGAAAATTGTGATAAAGTGTTGAAATTTTCACACTTTTGGTGGGGGTACCTCCCTTGTAATGGCTCTAGCAAACAGACGAACATACAGATTTGCTTGCCTTGAACATTTTTCATCCTTGATAGATAAGGTATCTTTTAAAAAAAAGAGCATGTCTCTAGGCCTTGTAGTTTTGGAGGAGAAGTTGTTCACGATGATGCGTACGCCAACGCCGCAGAGTGACGACATAAAAATGTGAAAGTCCAAGAAGTTATTCAAGGGAGACCATAATCCTGCGGCAACGGCGGTGATCAGTCGAACTTCGGTGAAAACAAATAAGCGTCCCTGACGGGCTGCTTAATAACAACTAAGAAAACTGAACTTATCTGTCCTGCAGTAACAAACAAAATGAACCAGGCACTGCTACTTAAGCAACCATAACTGTAACAATACTTACCATGTTATATAAGAGGCGCATAAAATACAGTAGTTTGATCCTATTCTATCTATAAACATGACCACACACATTTGAATACATTTGTTGAAGACAAGAAATAATGTGTGAAAAGATCGCCCACATGTCTCAGTTTAAAAGATAAAGTCAAGCATACATTCCTTCAACAACTAAGGCGATATTCATGTATGCCTTGAGAATTTCCTCATAATGTTGATTCAAATGACATGACCACTGAGGCTTTGTATATCTTTGCTAAACTTGAACAATGTACAGTCTATTACAACAAGGCAGGTCTCAGTCCCGATGTAATATTCTTGTTGAATTAGTGACACACACATCCATAAGTTACCTATTTATATTACAAATGAAACAGTTTTTAAGACAACTACTTAATTTAATTACCTAATTGCACAACTGCTTCTTTTTATTTCCTAATTGCACAATTTTCCCTTCAAACCTTCCTATAGCAGAATCAAAATCTCAGAGGGTTACGGTTCCTAGTAAACCACTCCATCAAATATGAATTAAAACTCAATGCACCACAGCAAATAAATCAGTCATCAGGAATTAATCCACTTTAGCCAAAATAACTGCAACTCGGCTTGGTATGTAAACCTGAAAATACAGTAATAAAATCCATATCAAATTCAGACTATTTACCTTCTGTTTTCCCCTGTACTAATAAAATACAGAATACTGAAAAAGCATTGGACTTCTTGTCAATATTTCCACAAATCGGAAATGAATGTGACAGCTTAACTGACAGACTGAAGGTAACTGTGCACATTTTGCAATTAAGCCTGATGACACTTGGGAGATACAATAGGAAAACTTCCCAAAAAACATAAACACAGAAAATGTATCAAGAATGTAGATGATAAGAGTGTGTAGCATGAGTATTATATTGTTAAGCTTTTTCTGCATATGTCCCATAAGGGATGTTTTACTTTTATGCTTCATACCTCTTCTAGAGCTTTGCATCTCTTGTATCTATGGTTATATTAGGGTAGGTATCTATAAATCCAACTAGTTACCACAAACCACATTTAAACCAATGAAAATGGTGGGGAGACTTACACAATGGAAGGCTAATTAAATACCCACAATGACTATGCTGAAATCCTGTATAAAAAGACTGAAAATGGCCAGAACTCACAAACATGTGGTTGAATCTGTTGTCCCAGCCTTCTGGAAATGTGAGGAAATCCACATTGTGATCCAAGCGACTCTGTCCACCAAATTCACTGGAGTCAGTGTCCAAAATAATCTTGTATCTGATTTACTATTTCAAGGATTAAAATTAAAAATTACACAAAAATAATATCAATGGTCATAAAATAATCAAATCTTTTACTGGAGTCATTGCTGACAATCCCAACTCTTCACAAATTCTCACGCAAAGTACTCACAGTAAAAATAGCAAAACCAAAACTGAAGACAATCTTTTTTGAACCTGTGAGAATACAAGTCAAGTTCAAGATAACCTCAAAAACTAGGATCACTGGTTCTGGCATTTATAATAGGAAAACTTCCTGAATGACATATACAGAAAAAATATATCACGATGAAGATAACAATATTAACAATATTAATCTTCATGAGTGATGTACTTTTTCTGTGTATACCTGAACAGGGATTTTTACTTTTATTATCCATCATTTTGTAGGATTTATGAGTTAAATAAATCAATATTTAAAGCGAGAATGTGAAAATGGTGTCATAAAAACATAGGGACCAGTGTATATAAAAATCCCAATTTTTAACTTGTCTCAGTCATTTATGCATGGATTTTTATGCAACAAACGAGCAGAAATGCCATGAAAAGACCTATCCAAATGGCCGATATTGTACTATACTTTACTACCTTTGTTTTGATGCAAGAAATTTTAATGAAATTGTCTAACAAGGCTGAGATCTGTCAATTCAGCACTGGTGAAAGGATACTTTCCTCCAGCTTGCACGCCAATCTTGTAGTCGGAGTAGCTGTTTGTGGGGTGGAAGTTGAACACCCACACCAGATCATTTGGTCTCTCAAACACAATCACCTTGTCTGACTCGTGCTTTCTGCTCACATATCCCTGTAACAGTAGTAATAACTTGTTTAACTTGATATAATGGGGCCAGCAGTATATGAAGAGCACCTTCAAAGGACACTCAGTTGATGTGACCACACAGAACAATATCTTTCCAGCACTATATGCTCGGTATATGGATGTCTGATGTGCCAATTTTCATAACGTTTTAGTTTAAGGAACTTGTATTTTGCATTTCTACAGACCCTGTTGTATTGGTGGACTTTTTCTATGTACATGTTTTGTAATTTGTTCAAACTGGATTTACTTATGCACCAGATGCACTTAAGCACTTGTTCTGTCTCTCTTGCCATAATCATGCTATAATTTACCCATGCAGGGATACATCTAGAATGGACATGTTTAGTATTGCAAGCACCATATTTGTCAATGAGAGCTAACAGTTATAATAGTTATTTGACCTGGTACGGTTTATACATTTCTGAATTACGGTGCACTGTTTTCTCTTGATATCTGTCATTCAGGGATCTAAGTCATGCCTTCAGGGATCTAAGTCATGCCTTCATAAATGCCCTAGAGGGCACAATTATCTATATGACCTATAAGCAACTACTTACTATGTATGACCCGAGGGGTGTTATAAGGCACAGTTATCTGAGCTGTAGGACACAATTATTGACATATATCTGATGTGTGGGTCAGTATCATACTACACGAAACCTTCTTGGCACATTGCACATATTTAGCACAACTGACATTGGCCCTTCAGGGTACTCCTACCTCACCTGTGGAGCACTTAGCCAGTTATACTTCTCCTCCAGATTGTTCATGGCTGAATCAAAGTTGTTGAGGAACTTGTACTTTAGCAGGTCATCATCTGCCAGATTGTACTGGCGGCGACAGTAGTGATAGCTGCTGTTGTTTCCCTCACGTGGAAAGTCTAGCCACTCTGGGTGACCAAATTCATTGCCTGAAACATGTATTGTTACATGGTTAAAAATACCCAAACCTTAATCACATATATAAGTCTACTCTCTCCTTAAGGATTTTACATTTTCCACTACCATTCTATACATTAGTCTGTTTCATTTACTACCTGGGATATTATTAAATTTGCTGGTGACAAATTTTCAATATCTGGGTTCTCTGAAAAAAAAAAAAAAAAAAAAAAAAACACTGGCCAAAAGAACCACTTGTTGCATTTATTACATATTTAAATAGGTAAGAGCTGTTACCATTTATAACCCACATATAACATTTAATTATAAGAACACATTCCAGGCTAATGAAAGATGTATTGACAGAAATAATGCCTGCCATGTAAAAATACTTAGTTCGCTTGCAATGTTTGTGAGATTGACTAGTGACTACTAGATGTCCCCACTGACACTATTCAACACTCATCCAAATAAACAGATGAGTGTTAAGCCTCATAAATATATATTTTATTGATTAAAAAGTTGTTGAAAGTTTTGAAAAAAATATAAGTGAACATCTACCAATTCTATAATGTAAGTGAAAACTATAGCTAACACTAAATATCAACCCAAGCATGAAGTTGAGGTCCCCCTCACCTGGCAGTCACTGTACTACGAATCTGATAACAACTTTCTTTAACTGAATGAAAATCTGTTGAAAGTTTGAAGATTAGTGTTGGGATGATAAAATAATATCTTAACTCTCAGTCTGATTTAACAATGGTTCCAGGTATCAATGTGGATATTAAGAGTATCAATTTCAGTATAACTACCAACAGATTAGTATGATCAGCAACTTTTTCAGCAACCGTCTGTAATATACAGCTATTAAATATTGACATCTTTCATGTATTAGCTTGCATGTTTCAAAGATTTACTGTAGTGCTTCACATAGTTTATGATGAAAAATAAACATATAGAGTAAGAAATCTAAAATTCGCCAGGAATCTAAAATTCACCACCTCTAACACCTTAGTTAATTTTATGAAGAAAATGATGTTTTTGTCTAAAAATTGGTATTTTTCAGTTCAAAAAGCCTTCATTTACTATACAGTCAACAAATCTCACCACAGTTCATTTATTTTATTAGTATTTTCACATGTGGCGAATTTCAGATATGTGGTGAATTTTAGATTTCTTACTCTAATGCAACATAACATAGTTCAATGTACTGGGTAGTTGCTAAACAATGATTTCAACTGTTACGTAAAACACTTACGGCATGAAACAACATTTCTATATTGATCATATAAATAATCACACAAATGTAGATATATCAAACATACAAATAACCAAGTGATCATCAACACTACACACCCATGAAGTTGAGATAGCTCTCTCCTCCAATACCATGGGTAATTAGTCTGATCATCTTGTGCAGAGCCAGGCCCCTGTCAACCACCAGCGAAGGCTCAGACAAGGTAGACATGTGCGTGTACATCTCCTTATCCATCAGCCAAAAAGCCAACGTCTTGTCCCCGACCAATGCTTGGTCATGTGACTCGGCATAAGCGATGTGCTTCTCACCATGACGCCGGTTCGTTAAAGTGAAAACAATGTTACCCAGGTTCCAATCATCATCCTTCTTTTCCTTCAGTGTCTAGTAAGAACAGAAATTTAGAATACAGTTAAACATTTTAAAAATTTACTTGATGTTAAATAAAACAAAGAGGAACAGAAATGAACTTCTATTTCTCCGAAATAGGTCACTTTAATATCTGACACAGGGGTTGTGTGTATGAACTAATCATATTTTTAAATACATCATTTTCAAATTGCCTTTGATCCCCATGATAGATCCACAACAGCCATAACCTTTTATCTTACAAATGGTGATGAGCAGACTCAACTTCCAATAACTATGATGCTTTTTGTCCAAAGCAAAACTCATGTATATGACACAGATGTAGTAAAGTGAAACCTGTAAAAACTAGATTGGGCCAACTCGGCGCCAACATATCCCCAGACAGGTCATCACTCACGCCACAGGTTTTGATCGGGAATTTTTTAAAACATAATTACCCATTATTATATGAACTTCAGCACATCAATCTACTCTGTTTATATCTTCCCAAGGAAGATGGTGTATCCCCAGACGCCGAATACATAACTCAAATTATATTTTCAATCTTCCTGCAATGATAACTCTAAACCTATTTTCAAAGTATTTAAATGATTGATGATTGAATGTCCATTCTAAAATAATAATCCCAAAAGAGCATATCTGTTTCTATATTTGTTGACAAATAAAATATTATTTTTAACTCAACTCATCATATTTTTCAATCTTCCTTCAAAGTATTTAAATGATTGATGATTCAATGTCCATTCTAAAATTCATAATCCCAAAAGCGCATATCTGTTTCTATATTTGTTCACAAATAAAATATTATTTAAAAAAAAAATTATTTATATTATTATTTTATTATATTATTTTTAGAATTTGCAAATTGTTTTCAGTTATTCATTTCCTCTATACCTATATATGTGGTCCATATATATGCAACCTAAATATGTGACACAATCTCAGTGCTGACTCCCCTTTGTGTTATATGTAATGAAGCCCACCACCTCCCACCCCCACCCCTCTCCCCTTCTCCACACCTCTCTCACTATTACACAAGATCTGCAACCCCATTGAGTTCTTTGTTTCTCATCTGATATCATTAAATACCTTTGTTTATTTAGTGTCACTCAATATAGCTGGAGGTCCCAGAGGTGGGTGGGGGGAATCCGGGTGGGGGATGTGGGTTGGGACTACAAAGAGATGGAGTGCTACAGCATAAATGGTAAACAAACAATCTATATAAAAGGGGTACTCAAATACAAAAAGAATTGAGAATTTTAAGTATGTGATTATCAACTGAAATGAGTTCATAACTGTAGGAGCTGTGTCAAAATTAACTGAGGCAAGTTGAATAAAACTGGGCTAGTTGAGGGTTAAAAATCCCCTAGTTTTACTACATAAGGATTTAATTTCATTAATATTGGGACTGAAAGCTCACTTAAAGTGTCCATTTTGTCTACTTGAATATGTTTAACCAGTTTCATTTTAAAAAGTTAAAAACTCAGCAAGCAGAGGTATAACAGACAAAAATAAGTTCTTAAAAGACTAAGATAGCCATAACATTATTAATATTCAAAATTTAAATAGACAGGCATTTCCTTTTAAAAATTCAAAGATTTCAGCTCTATAACCCACATAGTTTGACAGTTACTGGGCTTTAAAGTGGCATAATATCCATAAATTGGGTTTCTGTGGGCATTTTACAATTGTTAAAGAGACCTTAGCAATTAAACTACAGATCTGAAACTTTTTGGGGGACATACATAACAAACAAAAATTATATATAATACAGTTTAAGACTTGTCACACTAAGCATTTCCAAATAACAGGGCAAAATACGGAAAAAATGTCAAAAAAGGCACTTGGGCGAGTGTCTATGGCCCTCATACACAGGTTAAATGTCTACTTAAAACCTTGATTTTCGGCATATGTAAAAAGGACATAATAATGTATTCCCAAATGGGATTTCAGCTCCATCAATCACATAGTTTAACAGTTACAGGGCTTAAAGGTGGTAAAAAGTCCAAATATTGGGTCATTGTGGGCCTTTTAGAGATCTCGATGTGGCTTTCAAATTAAAGCTTCAGACTTAAAATTTGTTACATACTAAGATTACACATAGAATATGTATCTAATAAAGTTTGAAACTTCTCAGACTTACCATTTCCAAGTTACAGAGCAAAATATGTGAAAAATGTCTTAAAAGGGTCACTCAGGTGGGTGTTTAAGGTCCTCATACACAGGTTAAATGTCTACTTGAAGCCTTGATTTTTGGCACATGTAAAAAGAACATAATAATGTATTCCCAGATGAGATTTCAGCTCTATCAGTCACATAGTTTAACAGTCACAGGCCTTAAAATTGGCAAAAAGTCCAAATACTGGGTCTTTATGGGGCCTTCTAGAGACCTAAATGTGGCCTTCAAATTAAAGCTTCAGACTTAAAATTTGTCACATACTAAGATTACACATAGAATATGCATCTAATACAGTTTGAAACTTCTTAGACTTACCATTTCCAAGTTACAGGGAAAAATATGTGAAAAATGTCTAAAAATGGTCACTCGGGTGGGGATTTATGGTCCTCATACACAGGTTAAATGTGTTCTTAAAGCCTTAATTTTTGGCACATATAAAAATAACATACTAATATCTTCTCAGATAGGATTTGAGCTCTATCAGTCACATAGTTTGACAGTCACAGGCCTTAAAAGTAGCAAAAAGTCCAAATATTGGGTCTTTGGGAGCCTTTTAGAGACCTCAATTTGACCTTCAAAATTAAAGCTTCAGACTTAAAATCTGTTACATACTAAGATTACACACAGAATATATATCTAATACAGTTTGAAACTTCTCAGACTTACCATTTCCAAGTTACAGGGAAAAAGATGTGAAAAATGTCTTATAAGGGTCACTCGGGTGGGTGTGTATGGTCCTGATACACAGGTTAACTGTCTATTAAAGGCCTAAATGTTGGGGCACATATAAGAAAACACATAGATATATTCCCAGATGATATTTAACTTAGATGAGAGACATAGTTTGAAAGCTACAGTGCTTGAAAGTGGCAAAAAGTGCATAAATTGGGTCTCTGTGGGCACTTTTGAGACCTTAAGTCGACCCCTTTGGGTAAACCTACAGCCCTAAAATTTTCTACAGACAAGGATTACATATCAAAGTTATACCTAGCGCAGTTTGAGACTCATCAGAATTATCACTTCCAAATTATAGGGCAAAATATGTGAAAAGTATAGCAAAAAATCCCTAAGTGGGGGTATTTATGGGCCTCAAACACAATTTTCTCCTCAACTTAAAGTCATGATTTTCGGCACATGTACTAAGAACATATTAATGTGTTGTCAGGTAAAATTTCAGCCAGCTGAGCATCATAGTTTGTGACCTACAGGGCTCTAAGTGGCCAAAAGTCCAATTTCTGACCTTAAGGTGGCCATAAGTTCTTTTTTACTGGGAGTTTAAGGTCACCTTAAAATAGGGATCTTCCTTTGGGCACCCTTAACATGTGTACCAAGTTTGAAAAAAAAATATTAATTTGTTTTTGAGTTATCGCGTCCACAAGGAAATTTCTACGGCGGCGGCGGCGCGACGGACCTGAATCCAATATATCCCCGACTTTCGTCTGGGGATATAACTAATACGACTTTCATAGTGCACATCTCCATCAAAAGACAGACTCTAAGGCACAATAACCTATAAACAAGTCAAAAAATTCATAGTCCAGAGATGAGATAGCCTGATCAGAAAATCAGATAACCTGTATACATTTCATGAATGATTCAAAGATTTCCATTACTATAAAGATGTGACAATGCTTCAAAAAATATTTTTTTACAATATCTGATCCAAGATTCAAGTTAATGAGATTCCTTTGGTAAATCTTTGTGACTGATCCAGCAGCATTCCATTGGTCAAGTGATCTACATTTAATCCAAAAAACAACACAAACAAGCAGTGCTAAAAATCACCAAACCGTCTATAGATACGTGATCCAGATCAAGATTTAGACCTAAGTTGAAGAGGACCGAACAACAGTTAGATGCCACCTTGTGTCCATCCACTTTGGGGGACAAGGGTAATGTGTGACACCTATATTTGGATATGCCACTTGTTGCCACGTAAATAAGTAACTTGCCAGGGCAAGATGTTACGAAAAATTGTCTGGCTGCCTACAGTTGGCATTAGGCAGCCCGGTGGCCAAAGGAGGAACCCGAAATATCTTATGATGAAGTGTCCTCATCAACCCTGCAAATAAACACTGTTTTATTGGCAGTAAAAATTTGCAATTACACAAACCATTAACTCTTACTAAAATTACAGCAATGTCATTAAATTGCCAATTCCAGTTAAACTCGACTAAAACATAAAATCTTGTAAAGCACGAAGGCTGAAAGGCAAATACCAGTTATCAGTCCTTGTTCATTGTCAGTACTATTGGAATAGCATTTGTCAACAACAAATATTTATGTAGTTTCATTACATGTGATTGCACTGATGTAAGGATAACAAATCACTAATGAAGTACATAATATATAAATACCATGTCTTAAATAAACTTTCTTTTTCATTGATGGTGATTGGGAAATTTTGTTCAAAGTTTCTACAGTGAATGGAATACATATGTAAACTTAAAAGAAAAACCCATCCCTCTCTACATATGAGTAGTCAGACATGTATGATGATCTTAGGATTCCAGAAGTGCAAGTAAAATTATATTAAATGAGCCCACAAATGCTTATCAAAACTTAAACCTAAACTCGTACTTTTGTTTACAGATGGTGTTTTGAGCTAAGGCTGTATTTTTTTCTACTTTTTTCTGTGTTTAATAAAATTGCAACAGAAAAATACTTACTTACACATCAACTTATCTAGAAGTTTATTTGAAGTAAAGAGTTCTAATTTTTTTGGAAATCACAAAAAAACCATCGTCTAGTTGAACTTAACTTTCCTTGTATAAACACAAAGCATTACAGGCTCTCTATAAATAGGGAACAATGGCCTTGGCTATAAATCAAGTGGAAAGATGAGACATCCTACAATGCCACTGTATTTACTATAAAACTTGCCATGGATTTTTTTTAGCAAATTTTATTGAACAAGTAAAACACAATGCATGGTGCATTATCATTCTCTGAATTGTGCTGCATTTAAGTGACCTGTTTGAATGAAATAAACAGATTATATATATATCAGCTTCAAGTAAAGTATGTTCCAGATAATATTTTTCAGGTTAAGACAAATATGATAGAATTATTGACATATACTTTACAGTACTTAGTAGACACACACATAAATCCTTGTGCCTGTGGTTCAGGAAACTTTTAAACTGCTTCGTCCCTCAGTTAAAAAAAAAGATGTTTGTTTGAGCTTTGAAGCATTGTGTTTGCGTTAAAAAAAAAGAGGATAGGGTAATAAAAAACAGTAATACACAGTGTCATAGAAGCAAAAGTAGTGGAATTAAGGAATATTTTAGCTCCAAAAAGTTTGATGCATAAAATTAATGAAGACTTAAACTATTGTGGTTATTAATAGGTTACTAAATTATCACCCAAAAACATGCTTGCCAATGGTATTTTACTCTTACTTTTTCATAAAACAACACCACCTCACAGCCACTTGGTTTGATGATGATAAATAACATTTAAGTTTTCTAAATGAATGGTCCAGTCCCTTATTCATTTGGTTTGCGTTACAACTTTTTCCTTGCATATTTTTCAGACTTTTATGTTGCAAGTGAATGTGAGCTGTCAATCATCACGTATGTGTAAACAATTACAAAGTGTTAAAAGGGCTTGTATTCTGTGATGAATTATCATGTATTTTGCAGTGAAAGTGTATATTTACATTGAATAAAAGGCTGTCCTGGAGAACAGAGAAGTAGGTTGCTGTTATTAAATGTGCAAATATTCGTCGAATACCATAAAGAAAAATTCGAATAGGATTTTTGCTATTCGTTTTCTGCCTCATTAAAAGCACTGTAGGCCCTGGCCTCCTCTCCTAATACATAAACATGTGCATTCATACCGCAAAAAACTTTAAATGAATCCACGACAGAAAATAATTATTTATATAAAAAGCCTCATCATGACGTAAACAATGATGAAATTAGAATTATTTCAACCATTTTTTTGTGAAATAAAGATACAATATATTGAAATATGTACATGTTTAGGTATTTTATTTGCTTGTAGCCCTTGGGTTAGCCTGTCAGTGTACAACAGCAGCCTGGTCGAATTTTCGGCAGGCTTGGGCTGCCGGACCACCGAAAACGTCGAGCCCTGCTTGCATATAACTTGTACAAAATCCCAATTTGTACATTACAAATATACTTTCAACTTCCGTAAATACAGTAGTGAAATGTATATGGTGCATATATAGCTAAAACTGTCGAGATGGCTGTGGAAAAATACCATCATTCAGGTCAAACATTCACAAGAAACCCCTTTAGTGATGGAGATTTGAACTCCAGAACAACCTCCACACAAATGTGTACTTTATCTATGTCCTCCGGCACTCAAAAATTCAGCTAAAGATCCAAAATTTTCACACAATAATCTACAAGAGAAACTTGCTGAATTCCTGGAAAATTGGCTGTATTACTGATTCAGTCAAAAAGCTCAATGCCTTATATTTTCTTAGTAATTAGGGGAGGTCCAATTTAAGTACCTAAGTACCTGATACGTACTACAGCTCGAAATCTGAGACTAGCAGACAATATATTCACATAAAAGAAGCTGAACAAATTATTTTAAGAAAATGCTTAATTCCCAATATTTTTCTATATTCAACAAACACAAGTTGAAGTTGTATTTACTAACCTTAAAATCACTTTAATTAATTGACCGTTATGATATGGTCCCCTGTGTCTGTGTATGATAAAAGCCATGACATTATTGATTCATCAAATCAGTTCTACTTCACTGGCCCTTGAAGAGGTATCTCAGAATCTTTGTAACAATGTTATTGCTAGGAGTAAAACATTGCCTTAAACTTACTTTGCGATAATTCCAATAAATATTAAAATTGTTATTTTCTTATTTTATTTTGATGCTGCCCATTTTATTACGTCACTGTTGTGCCAATAGACTTACTCCTTACAAAACTTTGTGTGTACCTTGATCCAGTTGTCAGGTATGGCCATGGCGAGCCTGTAGTCAAAGCCTTGACCTCCTTCTTCCACTGGACGACAAAGCCCTGGCATGCCTACACACAATGATTTCACATACAATTTTTACACATTACTGTATCCTAAATGGGTCATTTAGTTGCAAATACACTTATACCAGGCACTAATTCACTTAGTTTGAAATTCAAAAATACTTTTTTATACTGAAATCAAGAAGCCTTGCACCAACCATTTATTTCAACAATACCAGTGAAACCTTCAACTGTGTTGTTGCAACAATGTATACTCTGCAATGTTCATTTACTGAGTTACAATACTATCCAAACCCTTTGTTCTTACTTGTGTTTCTATTCATTTATTCTTCAATGTCTTCTATATTTGATTAATTTTAATATAACCAAACATTTGCTGCCACACATGCCTGACAACAGAGGTCACTCTATATTTTTGAAGCTGTGCCATCCCAGGATGTCATTACTCCCAAAAATTGCAACTGACTGTTTACCTGTCAAAATTTCTTTGGGTGTTGATTATTCTGCAACTGTGCACTAGAAGCTAAATGTCTTACCTTTACTGCTATTTCAGTGTTTATGGACTATAAGATACAAAGTATTGATTTGTGTGATGCATAAAAAAACTTAGTCATAAGAGATTAGTCATGAGTCTACAGCTCCACCCAAATAGGGAGTGAAATATAATCTCACAAGAAGTCACACATAGAGCTGTGGCATCAACATTACGGAATATGCTTCATGGAGATGTTTTAAGTGAACAATCGCTCAGATACCTTTTGAACTGGAGTAATGCCAAATGCTTCCACTCAGAAATATTTCCCCTCCCCAGGAAAGATTTTTTGTAAAATATTTACTTACATGAAGCAGTAAAGATTTAGGAGATTTTATTTTTGGGGGGTGGAGTTGTAATGTAACACCAGCAATTGTCTTTACTCTCATCAGCAGAATATAATCAATTCGCAGTGATTCCCCCATAGCTGACTACAGTATATTCTTGAATAGGAAAGCTTCATATGCTAACTAGTAACCACTGACCTGAAACTTCCTCAGCAACTGTGATCATGAAGGGATAATACTGATGTAGAAAGTGGTTGGCAAGCATCAGGTAAACCAGCGACTCTGTATCTGTGTTCAGTCCAAAGTATTCACTGTAATCTCCACTGAAGCCCTGACCTGGTATTCATAATACACAATAAAAATTTTATTTTCAATCAGTGATTTCGAAAGCGGATATAGGAGTACCTTCATACAAAAGCCACCTTGTAAAACAAAGATCTGTATTTATCATAACACTTCTATTGAGTTTAATGACTACAATATGTCAATTCACTAAGGATAGCATTGACTGGAGCCAAACATATAAATCTTTTTTTCTAAATTTCCATACTTTGATATATGTTCAATATACCATTACAAATAAGACGTACGACAGACCTTTCTTGCTGGGTCACAACCTACAAATGAACGTACTTTGAGCCTAGCAATGAACTTATTACTATTTTTGCCAGGGAAAAACAATTGAATACATGGATGGAAGCAAGCTATTTTCAGATGTTACTATGACTGGATTATAAACATTTTATTCACTTTTATAGAAATTATTGCCTGTAAAGATACCTGTACCCTACAGCATGGGGAAACAGCATGGGATAAAGAAGAGGTGATAAAAGTACAGCTGATGAGGTGTCTTCCAGAAAGGACAGTGAAAGTTATCTAAAGGTACAGGAGAAATAACTTAAAACAGTGTAATTGCAAGATATAAACGCATAACTTGTAAAGTAAAAGCGATGAAGCTGTAAAATTAACACTTGGAATAAAAGTATAGCTGTCAATGGAGATTACTAAGGTAAAACGTAAATCAAACATTCATTTACAGCAATCTATATAGCTTTGTAATAAGGGAATATGCCAGTAGACAATATTCCAGTGGAACCAGGGTAAAAGGTCACACCATGACAATGCACAACTACATACCTCAAGGAACATCCTTGATAAGTTTGAACTTCTCCCACCTTTCAGTTGATGACATCTGGCCCCAGCAAGATTTTGACGCCCAAAGTTAGAAATATTGCAATGCCATGGTCACAGAACCAAGGCCAATCGTCACATCCGGATACTGCACAACTATATTCTCCATGGAACATCCCTGCCCAGTTTGAACTTCTGTCACCTTGCGGCTGTGGAGATCTGGCCCAGACAAGATATGCAAGTCCAAAGTCAGAAATTTGATAAGATCCAGTGCACAGAGCCAAAGTTAAAGGTCACACAATAATGTTGCACAATTAAATCATCCAGGGAACATTTTTGCCAAGCTTGAACTCCTTCCTCCCCATGGTTCTGCAGATCTGACATGTGCAAGGCTGGCAGCTACTGCCTGCTTGCCAGCCCTTCCAGCCAGACAAGATGAGTGAAAACAATACCCACACAGACTTTATAGGGCCGCCAGGTTAAAAACGAAAATCCACATTTATCACCAAAAGAATATACATACCCAGTCCATGACTGTGGTACAACATAGAGGTGGTTCCATCAAACCGAAACCCATCAAAGGAGTACTCATCAATCCACCAGCGTAAGTTGGACAGCAGAAATCTCAGTACCTCCCACCTGTAATAAAACCACAGCATGATAACTAGAAAGCCAGTACTTACACAGGGATCAGTACAACTGCTATATTGTGGAATAGTCAGTCTGACTCAAATATTTTAGGTTACTGTTTAATAAAAATAAAATAGAAAATAAAGTTCTTCAATACCAAATTTGAACTTCCTGTCCTTTATTCATCAAATAATATAGCCCTAATAAAACTATACTGAGTCACTGTGACACCTTCCACTTATTTACATATCACAAAACCCTCTCCATGGGCAAACTGGATATTACAATTGATATACAATCAATTACATCACAGGGACCAGGGGGCAACGGTGGCAGAGTGGTAACACTCTCGCCTCCCACCTCTGAGGCTGGGGTTCGGTTCCCGGCATGGCCTCAAGTGGGAAAGCTGGTAGTTGCTTGCCGTTGGTCGACAGTTTACAGTACAGAACCCTAACAAACTGTATGTACTGGTTTCCTCTGCCCTTCGAACTACCCATTGTGATATGACCTGTACAGTGTTGAAAACGACGTAAAACCCCAAATAAATAAATAAATCACAGGGACCCACACTCAGGGATGCAATGTACATCTCTCCAACATTTAATTTCATAAAGTGCATACTCGGTATAATTAAACAGGCGACTGTCCCACAAATCATGGTATCCTCTGGGGTTGTTGTGAAAGAAGCAGCCATTGGTTCCGTCAAACTGGTTCAAACCATCTAGTGTATTCTTTGAGGCATGGCTATGCACTACATCTAACAGTACCACAATTCCCATCCCATGAGCCACATCAATCAATTCCTTCAACTCCTCAGGTGTTCCGTAACGACTGAAGCCATAAGATACATTTGGGCTGATTTATAGAATGTTACATTAGAGCATCTACATCTAATATTTACAGCTATTACTGTAGCCTTGATTTTTTTGCTTTACTTAGATTGGATAAGGGCTGCTACGAGTACAAATCTTTGGTGCTTGAGAATTAATTGAACATGACACTACCCTCACACAATTAATCTTTTTTTTCATAAAAAGTGGCAAAAAAGCTGAATTAATCTGACAGTTAATGAAAATTAATAATTTCTTGGCAATCTTTTAGGGGCTTTGGGAAAATTACTTTTATTGGATAACATAAGAAAGCAATATGCTTTTCTCAATTATAATTGTAAAATAACCCACTTTTTATTCTTAAAAGAGTAACTGAATACTTCTTCTAACCCAACAACGGAATACAATTTTGGACAAATACCATGAATATGAATTGGAAGAGGACCAAAAGGTTGAAGGTGTGATACATTCAGTATCTTGAACAGCAGAATATGTCCTACCTGGAAGCTGCATAAAAACTAGTGACCTGGTAGCCAAAACTAGCATAGTAAGCATGCTCCATGATAGCCATTAACTGAACTGCATTGTATCCTGAAAGTAATATTAATACACTGTAAGTATTCTACAAACCAATACAGAGTTAACACAAGCAATAGCATATGCAACATAATTTTACAATGTAGAATAACTTTGACAGCCTTGAGAAATTGCAACGGAGTGGAATAACGGAGTCAAAAGCAAGTATGTTACATTAATAAGGAAATCTAAAATAGATGGAAACACATGGATTTTATAATAAACCTTAGGCCCTCAGTGGCCTAGTGGTAGGTAAGTTATGCTGATAAGGGCTCTCACTCCTGAGTGGATTTCCTCCCTCAAGTTTCAATTCCGAAGGCTTTGTCCTGACATGACTCTGGCGGTTAAATGAGATGTAAACCCTTAATTTTGATCTTTGACATTAAATCTGAATACATAACACAAGTGTTAACATTCTATTACTTACTTTTCCAAACTAATAAAAAACTTTTATTTTTAAATTCACAAAATGGGTCGGCAGGCCCGGTGTCTCTGATCAAGAGCATTTTACTGGAATACCGTGATGAGATTTTTACAAGCCATCTTGCTTGTCAACACATGTTATTGAAGGTAAGCTTTTAACCCATATTTCAGTGCATTTACAGCCTTTGATAAATAAATTGACAACACTTTATAACTCGTTTTCAACACATAAAATGGGAAGTATACTTACAATATTGGAAACAAACCACAAATTTGAAGAAATTTGAAGAAATTCTAAGCTTTTGGTGCATATATGATGCTTTTGAAAAAAAAGTGACAACACTTCATATCTTGCTTGTCAACATATAAAATGGAAGGAAAACTTTGGAAACAAGTCACAAATCTAAAGAAATTGCACACTTTTATCCCATATTATTGTGCATTTCAGTACTTCTATCAGGATTTCAATAAGAGGAAATTGATGTAACTTACCCAAATTTTTAATTCTGGGAAGTACTTCATAAGTAAAATGCTTATAAGTGGCTATTTTTCCCTCCCAAGATGATATTCCGACATGAGATTCATATATTCTCAGCCTGTCTGGTTTTGGAGGATGTGGATTCTGAAGTGTGTACTTCTAAAATATATAAGAGCAGGATGTATTTTTATGTATATCTTGTTCCACCATCAGCAAATTAAACAGTAAATAAGTAACTGAGATATATTCGGAATAGACAGAGTAGATATTATACCTGAGACGAGGGAGGGTTCCAGAACCTTTGTTCATATGGTTGACTAGGACTGGGCTGGGTCACATAGTGTGCCCAGGGTGAGAGGCGCTCCAAATGTGTATCATGCTGATCAACAACCACCAACTGCAAAACATGGTGAAATAACATGGCCACCATCACACAGTAAGTCATCTTAAAATAGCAGAGAAAACATGAAAGCATGATCTAACAATCAATGGCAAAATGCTCATCGAATTTCATACAGTGAATAAAAGTTTAAAATCGACCTATAAATAAGATACATTTTATCAACTAATATCCTGCACAGAATTATAATAAAGAATTTATAAAATGTATTTCATCTGTTTTCAGAAAAAAACAGCCATTCACAAAAAAAATGGTTAAATATAGTGTTGGTATAATTTATCAAAATTTCAATATTCAACCATGCTTGCTCTGAGATCCAACATCGATATTCAATGTGTTAATTGGAAAAGCATTTCCAAAAGATTATTAAGAAATTCTCTCAACATATTTGATCCTTACTTAACATTAAACCCTTAACTTATACTTTGCAAGCTTCATTTAGACATATAATTAGCTGCCTCAAACCTTTAGTTACAATGCTTTATGAACCTTTTGATGACTTAAATGTGACACAAGATAACATCCCACACGCTTGTTAACAAATGTGAGCTTTGAGATATAATTAGATGTTTTAAAGCTTAACTGGTGTTCTCCATGAAATTTTTGCTACACAAAATAACATCACACACACATGATAATTTAGTGAGAGTTTGACTGCAAAATAACACATTTTAAATAGAGCTAAGCAATACTTCACCATGGATTAATACATAAAACCATACTGCACTATGATATCGATACTGAAACTTTGTTCAATATCAACACTTATGGAATATATCAGGTCTGCAGTAACCTTAATAATGGAGTTGTGGGGTATTGCACATGAGCCATCTTCTCTGGGAGGTATGACTAACTCCCATTTACCATGTTCCAGTTTGCTGTAGTTGTATTCCTCTCTCTTCCAATTATCTGTAAAAATAAGACACGGAAACACCATAGATTTTTTCTCAGAATACTTTTGCAAAAATACAAGATGAAACTAGAGGAAAGCTTTTGCTAACAAAAGCGAAGCATCCCCGAAAGTTTAAAATGCTTTGTGGTTTTAATAAGCATGCTGTAAAGCTAAGAATGCACAAAGCTGCGCTATATGCTTTCCCAATACCTCTTAATACATTTTGAAGCTATAAAAGCAACAATAAAGGAGATAAAGGCAAAAACTCAAAATCGGCTATTTTATGACCCCAGTTTGACCCATAAGGGGGGGTCGGGGGGTAAAACTGACCGGCTATTTAGACTCTCCATATATGCTTTCCCAATACCTCTTAATACATTCTGAAGCTATAAAAGCAACAATAAAGGAGATATAAGGCAAAAACTCAAAATCAGCTATTTTATGACCCCAGTTTGACCCATAAGGGGGGGCCGTGGGGTAAAACTGACCAGCTATTTAGACTCTCCACATATGGTTTCCTATTACCTCCCAGTACATTTTATAGCTCTAAATCCAATACTTAAGAAAATAATAGGGGGGTTGGCCTAAATTTAAGGCTTTCAGATTGGAAGGTGTCAGAAAATCACTCATAAATGAGACATTTTTCAAGGGATTGCTCCCAAAATCTAATCAGCTCGCGTTTTCGATAGTATGCACAGGTGTGTCAAATTATAAGGCTCTGTACCGAGTAGTTTTTCCTGAACTGTGATGAGGGGGGGTGGGGGGGGGTGGGGGGGGGGGGGTGGGTGGGGGGGGGGGGGTGGGTGGGGGGGGGGTTGATCATGTGACCTTCATAAAGGTCAAATTTAAGCATGCTAACTGCCAAATATGGTTTGAAACCTTCCAATAACTAGATTGGGCCAACTCGGCGCCAACATATCCCCAGACAGGTCATCACTCACGCCACAGGTTTTGATCGGGAATTTTTTAAAACATAATTACCCATTATTATATGAACTTCAGCACATCAATCTACTCTGTTTATATCTTCCCAAGGAAGATGGTGTATCCCCAGACGCCGAATACATAACTCAAATTATATTTTCAATCTTTCTGCAATGATAACTCTAAACCTATTTTCAAAGTATTTAAATGATTGAATGTCCATTCTAAAATAATAATCCCAAAAGAGCATATCTGTTTCTATATTTGTTGACAAATAAAATATTATTTTTAACTCAACTCATCATACTTTTCAATCTTCCTTCAAAGTATTTAAATGATTGATGATTCAATGTCCATTCTAAAATTCATAATCCCAAAAGCGCATATCTGTTTCTATATTTGTTCACAAATAAAATATTATTTAAAAAAAAATTATTTATATTATTATTTTATTATATTATTTTTAGAATTTGCAAATTGTTTTCAGTTATTCATTTCCTCTATACCTATATATGTGGTCCATATATATGCAACCTAAATATGTGACACAATCTCAGTTCTGACTCCCCTTTGTGTTATATGTAATGAAGCCCACCACCTCCCACCCCCACCCCTCTCCCCTTCTCCACACCTCTCTCACTATTACACAAGATCTGCAACCCCATTGAGTTCTTTGTTTCTCATCTGATATCATTAAATACCTTTGTTTATTTAGTGTCACTCAATATAGCTGGAGGTCCCAGAGGTGGGTGGGGGGAATCCGGGTGGGGGATGTGGGTTGGGACTACAAAGAGATGGACTGCTACAGCATAAATGGTAAACAAACAATCTATATAAAAGGGGTACTCAAATACAAAAAGAATTGAGAATTTTAAGTATGTGATTATCAACTGAAATGAGTTCATAACTGTAGGAGCTGTGTCAAAATTAACTGAGGCAAGTTGAATAAAACTGGGCTAGTTGAGGGTTAAAAATCCCCTAGTTTTACTACATAAGGATATAATTTCATTAATATTGGGACTTAAAGCTCACTTAAAGTGTCCATTTTGTCTACTTGAACAGAGAGTTTAAGATACAAGTATACGTCATAACGTATACTGCAAAGGGAACGGATGACATCATCTTTGACGTTTTTTCCAAACTCTGTAAGTCAAGCTACAAGTACGCAACGTGAAAAACCAGTTCTACAAGTAAGGGCAAAACGTGAGGGTTTACCTAAACTTTTTATTATTAAATCTTCATTTTATGTAATCAACTTTTTAGCAATAATATATTCAAGTATTTTAAAATTATATATGTGTTGCTGAAATGCAGTTTTAGATAAAAAATACACTTGAAAACACTGTTTTTAAAAACCCTTAATTAGTTTTGGGCATATTCTACAGATTAGAGACGGATCATTCCTTATCATGTTGTATTGTATTTACCTTTGTGGGAAGTATTTAAAAAAAACAGAACTTAAAATTCAATAGTGTATATATTTTTCCCTATTCTGTTGCTAATCTTTATTTTAAAATTGGATGATTTTAAGTAACTGTAAAATCTTGAGTAAGTTTACATCACATTGAATCATAGTTGATCGTGAAGTAACAAATGGTCTATCCCTCTACCATGTTTTCCTTACAGTGAAATTGACTCTGTTTCCAAGCAAAAAGAACCAAATGGGGAGGGGCCTTCCTTCATCACGTAGTACTTGTATCTTAACCAGAAATGGTAAACGGGAAACGCCTACGTGTACTTCTAGATTTTGCAGTACACATAATTTCCAAAACGTATATCTTAAACTCTCTAATATGTTTAACCAGTTTCATTTTAAAAAGTTAAAAACTCAGCAAGCAGAGGTATAACACACAAAAATAAGTTCTTAAAAGACTAAGATAGCCATAACATTATTAATATTCAAAATTTAAATAGACAGGCATTTCCTTTTAAAAATTCAAAGATTTCGGCTCTATAAGCCACATAGTTTGACAGTTACTGGGCTTTAAAGTGGCATAATGTCCATAAATTGGGTTTCTGTGGGCATTTTACAATTGTTAAAGAGACCTTAGCAATTAAACTACAGATCTGAAACTTTTTGGGGGACATACATAACAAACAAAAATTATATATAATACAGTTTAAGACTTGTCACACTAAGCATTTCCAAATAACAGGGCAAAATACGGAAAAAATGTCAAAAAAGGCACTTGGGCGAGTGTCTATGGCCCTCATACACAGGTTAAATGTCTACTAAAAACCTTGATTTTCGGCATATGTAAAAAGGACATAATAATGCATTCCCAGATGGGATTTCAGCTCCATCAATCACATAGTTTAACAGTGACAGGGCTTAAAGGTGGTAAAAAGTCCAAATATTGGGTGTCTGTGGGCCTTTTAGAGATCTCGATGTGGCTTTGAAATTAAAGCTTCAGACTTAAATTTTGTTACATACTAAGATTACACATAGAATATGTATCTAATAAAGTTTGAAACTTCTCAGACTTACCATTTCCAAGTTACAGAGCAAAATATGTGAAAAATTTCTTAAAACGGTCACTCAGGTGGGTGTTTAAGGTCCTCATACACAGGTTAAATGTCTACTTGAAGCCTTGATTTTTGGCACATGTAAAAAGAACATAATAATGTATTCCCAGATGAGATTTCAGCTCTATCAGTCACATAGTTTAACAGTCACAGGCCTTAAAACTGGCAAAAAGTCCAAATACTGGGTCTTTATGGGGCCTTCTAGAGACCTAAATGTGGCCTTCAAATTAAAGCTTCAGACTTAAAATTTGTCACATACTAAGATTACACATAGAATATACATCTAATACAGTTTGAAACTTCTTAGACTTACCATTTCCAAGTTACAGGGAAAAATATGTGAAAAATGTCTAAAAATGGTCACTCGGGTGGGGATTTATGGTCCTCATACACAGGTTAAATGTCTTCTTAAAGCCTTAATTTTTGGCACATATAAAAATAACATACTAATATCTTCCCAGATAGGATTTGAGCTCTATCAGTCACATAGTTTGACAGTCACAGGGCTTAAAAGTAGCAAAAAGTCCAAATATTGGGTCTTTGGGAGCCTTTCAGAGACCTCAATTTGACCTTCAAAATTAAAGCTTCAGACTTAAAATCTGTTACATACTAAGATTACACACAGAATATATATCTAATACAGTTTGAAACTTCTCAGACTTACCATTTCCAAGTTACAGGGAAAAAGATGTGAAAAATGTCTTATAAGGGTCACTCGGGTGGGTGTTTATGGTCCTGATACACAGGTTAACTGTCTATTAAAGGCCTAAATGTTGGGGCACATATAAGAAAACACATGGATATATTCCCAGATGATATTTAACTCAGATGAGAGACATAGTTTGAAAGCTACAGTGCTTGAAAGTGGCAAAAAGTGCATAAATTGGGTCTCTGTGGGCACTTTTGAGACCTTAAGTCGACCCCTTTGGGTAAACCTACAGCCCTAAAATTTTCTACAGACAAGGATTACATATCAAAGTTATACCTAGCGCAGTTTGAGACTCATCAGAATTGCCACTTCCAAATTATAGGGCAAAATATATGAAAAGTATAGCAAAAAATCCCTAAGTGGGGGTATTTATGGGCCTCAAACACAATTTTCTCCTCAACTTAAAGTCGTGATTTTCGGCACATGTACTAAGAACATATTAATGTGTTGTCAGGTAAAATTTCAGCCAGCTGAGCATCATAGTTTGTGACCTACAGGGCTCTAAGTGGCCAAATTCCAATTTCTGACCTTAAGGTGGCCATAAGTTCTTTTTTACTGGGAGTTTAAGGTCACCTTAAAATAGGGATCTTCCTTTGGGCACCCTTAACATGTGTACCAAGTTTGAAAAAGAAATATTAATTTGTTTTTGAGTTATCGCGTCCACAAGGAAATTTCTACGGCGGCGCGACGGACCTGAATCCAATATATCCCCGACTTTCGTCTGGGGATATAATTATATAATTTATTGAATGAAGCCTATCAATTGATAGTAAGGTGTGAAAAATAGCATCAGAGATGCCCGTACCCCACAGCCTAGGGAAATATTTTCCACACCATGAGATACAGAAGTACTGTATCAGTATAAACTTTAGGATACTTTCAGAGCACTGTCAGTTATACAAAGGTCCAAATAATGTTTAAAAGAAAGATCATGCATATAAAGATGAAGTATTAAAACAAGATAATTCAATAACAAGATGACAGCATTAATCAGCAAACTAAAATTCAACCCTCTTTATCTACATCTGCATGGCCAAATTATGGTTTAGATGGTTTGAATATTACCGTGCATATAGAAGTGGTAATACATTTAATGAACGCTTATGTGTGGTGTTGGAGCAAAATCTGTGGCTCACTTGATGAAATTCTATCTCTTACAATGGGAAGTTATGAAAGTAAAATTCTTAATAAATTCTAATATGACTTTAACAGTGCTTAATCTGCATCAAAAGAGAGACCCAAAGGTGCAACAAGATTTTATAGGTCAAGGTCACTAGGACAAGGTCAAATTAAGGTGACACCATGATAATACACACCTACAGCCCCTAACCAATGTCCCTACCAGGTATCAACTTCCTCAACCCTACGGTTTCCAAGATATAGCCCGGACAAGATTTTATAGGTCAAGGTCACTACGCCAAGGTCAAACGTCAAATCAAGGTCAGACCATGACGTTGCACAACTATATCCCCTAACCAATGTCCCTACCAAGTATCAACTTCCTACACCTTACGATTTCCGAGATATAGCCCAGACAAGATTTTAAAACTCAAGGTCACTATGGCAAGGTCAAAGGTCAAATCCTGGTCAGACCATGACGTTGCACACCTACACACCCTAACCAATGTCCCTACCAAGTATCAACTTCCTACACCTTACGGTTTCCGAGATATAGCCCGGACAACATTTTATAGGTCAAGGTCACTATGGCAAGGTCAAATCAAGGTCAGACCATGACATTGCACACCTACACCCCCTAACCAATATCCCTACCAAGTATCAACTTCCTACACCTTACGGTTTCTGAGATATAGCCCGGACAAGATTTTATAGGTCAAGGTCACTATGGCAAGGTCAAAGGTCAAATCAAGGTCAGACCATGACATTGCACACCTACACCCCCTAACCAATATACCTACCAAGTATCAACTTCCTACACCTTACGGTTTCTGAGATATAGCCCGGACAAGATTTTATAGGTCAAGGCTACTATGGCAAGGTCAAAGGACAAATCAGGGTCAGACCATGACGTTGCACACCTACACCCCCTAACCAATATCCCTACCAAGTATTAACTTCCTACACCTTACGGTTTCTGAGATATAGCCTGGACAAGATTTTATAGGTCAAGGTCACTACGGCAAGGTCAAAGGTCAAATCAAGGTCACACCATGACGTTGCACACCTACACCCCCTAACCAATGTCCCTACCAAATATCAACTTCCTATACCTTACAGTTTCCGAGATATAGCCTGGACAAGAATTTATAGGTCAAGGTCACTACGGCAAGGTCAAAGGTCAAATCAAGGTCAGACCATGACGTTGCACAACTACACCCCCTAACCAATGTCCCTACCAAGTATCAACTTCCTACACCTTACGGTTTCCGAGATATAGCCCGGACAATATTTTATAGGTCAAGGTCACTACAATGAGGTCAAAGGTCAAATCAAAATCACACCATGATGTTGCACACTTACACCCCCTTACCAATGTCCCTACCAATTAACAACTGCCTACACCTTACGGTTTCCGAGATATAGCCTGGACAAGATTTTATATGTCAAGGTCACTACGGCAAGGTCAAAGGTCAAATCAAGGTCAGACCATGATGTTGCACAACTACACCCCCCTAACCAATGTCCCTACCAAGTATCAACTTCCTACACCTTACGGTTTCCGAGATATAGCCCGGACAATATTTTATAGGTCAAGGTCACTACGGCAAGGTCAAAGGTCAAATCAAGGTCAGACCATGACGTTGCACAACTACACCCCCTAACCAATGTCCCTACCAAGTATCAACTTCCTACACCTTACGGTTTCCGAGATACAGCCCGGACAAGATTTTCAAACTCAAGGTCACTACGGCAAGGTCAAAGGTCAAATCAAGGTCACACCATGACGTTGCACACCTACACCCCCTAACCAATGTCCCTACCAAGTATCAACTTCCTACACCTTACGGTTTCTGAGATACAGCCCGGACAAACTATTTCCCGCCGCCCGGCCACCCGCCCGCCCGCCCATCCGGACACCATGGGTGAAAACAATACCCCGACAGCCCTTAAGGGCTGTGGGGTAAAAATATCGGTGTGTTATATGTTTTGTCAATGTTATACAACTACTAATGTATACAGAGTTATCGAGTGATCTCCAGAAGAAATACAAAGAAAATTTAATCCCACTTAATATTATAAACTCCTTGGTAGCATTGTACACAAAACATAAGTTTATCCAACAAAATATCTTACTGAAATCTCCCCACAGGTATACATGTTTGGCTCCAGGACACCATTCTTTGCAATGCACAGCACCATTTGGTTGTATATGCATTCCAAATTCTGCATAACTTTTTGTAAATTTATCGAGTCCCCCTTCTTCATTGGAATTCACAGAGTCAAGGAGCTTTCTGAAACAGTTATATCTGAAAGAAAAAAAAAATAGCATCAGAGATGCCCGTACCCCACAGCCTAGGGAAATATTTTTAACACCATGAAGTATAGAACTACTGTATCAGTACAAAGTTCAGGATACTTTCAGAGCACTGTCAGTAATATAAAGGTCCAAACAATGTTTAAATAGAGAAAATAATGTCTAAGAGAAAGATAATGCATGTACTTTATCTACATCTGGCATGGCCGAATTATGGTTTAGATGTTTTGAATATTACCATGTATATAGAAGTGGTAATACGTTCAATGAATGCTTATGTGTGGTGTTGGAGCAAAATCTGTGGCTTACTTGATGAAATTCCATCTGTTACAACGGAAAGTTGTAAAAGTAAAATTCTTAATGAATTCTAATATGACTTTGACAGTGCTTAATCTGCATCAAAAGACAGAACCAAAGGTGCAACAAGATTTTAAAGGTCAAGGTCACTACGACAAGGTCAAATCAAGGTCAGACCATGACGTTGCACATCTACACCCCCTAACCAATGTCCCAACCAAGTATCAACTTCCTACACCTTATGGTTTCTGAGATACAGCCTGGACAAACTTTTTCCCGCCGCCGGCCTGCCCATCCGGACACCATGGGTGAAAACAATACCCTGACAACCCTTAAGGGCTGTGGGGTAAAAAGAAGTGTTAATTTCAATATTATTTCCATCACCCATCAGAAAAAAATTTGCAAAACAGTTGTACATGTAGTGTGTCAGTTCCTTGTAGTTTGATTCATTGACAGTCATACATTAGAAGATTTATTTTGAACTTTTTGATGAAATTTAATTAGTTTTATTGCCTGCTTGTAGTGCTGCGACTCGGTCCGCAAAAACCACTCGATTATCGCCCACATGGGATCGATGCATCATTCGATGCATCGGCAGACATTAAAACCATACAAAACTTACAGAGTAAATAACTAATCCACACTTTCATATAATATTTTTGTACATTTCAACAATTCTAAGGCGATATCTTGGGACAAAAACTGCTCCATATTTATTTTACGGAAAATCACTTCCTCTTTCGTTTGATTCGACTGGAAACATACTAGACCTCAACCCTTTTTCGGCTTTCCGAATTTTGTTTGTTTTGATCGATGCATCGAAAGTGATGCTGTCATCGATCAATGCATCAAATGGACCACTAATCGGCGCAGCACTACCTGCTTGTACGGTCAGTTTTGTGTAACTTATATACTAACAAAACGATTTTGATCAGTGAAGGATCAGTGTTGAGATAGGGGGAAAATAATTCATTTTCCAGGATAAAATGATATTTCAATATTGACTGACATGCACAGTCAAATCAAAGTTTGATATCTATATTGAAATTGCATTTCAATCCCTTCAATAGATATGGCCATGCCCCACAGCCCAGGGAAATAGAATTAGACCCCACTACATGTAGAACTTACAATGTAAGTTATGCCAAGGTAGAGGAGAAATAACACCAAAGAGACACAAAATGTATGTGAATACAAAGGATAAAACAACACAATTCAACAGAAAGATGACAGCAGTTATGCAGCAGTAATATTTAATTTATTGATCGGAGTAAGCTGTCAATGGACACAGCAAAAAAGCTAACATATAGTATCAGAGATGACTGTATCCCACAACCTAGGGAAAAAGCAATGAACACCATGGGAAACAGTAGAGGTGAAACAGTATACTGCCTTGTGACCAATTATCCCTGTTTACCAATTACCACCACTTCTGAATAAAATGTTCATATTTATGCTATGACCGCATATCTTCAGGGACTTTTGATGTGCATTTGTCATATTTAGTTTAGAAATAGAGCTACCCAATGAACAAGTTTCAGACGTGACTATTTTCCCAAGTTATGTCTATTTTAAATTTGCCTGGCTATAATTGGCACCCAGCGATAAATGGTAGCAGGGGAGTAAAGCCCCCTTCTCATCTCGGCGATAGTGTAAGGCGGCGATTTGCAGTCAAATTTCTTCTAAAATCGGGTGAAAAATTGAGGGTGGGATGGTGCCTCAGTTTCTGGGTGAGTATAACCACCTCCCACCCCCTACAGCAGAGTCATTGAGTCCCAGTGGGTTTGCATCAAGGTCTGCTGTTTCCTTGATAAACCGAGACTCAACCTTGTGTTTCCTTCTATATCTACAATGTACGTTTTCAAGGCTGAAATTCGCAGAAAGAGACGACCTAGATCTCGGCAACATACATCAGAGGTCAGCTTTACCTTGGTGTCAGGCGGTCAGAAGCGATTTTTCAATAACTAGACGGAAGTTTTGAATACAACCAAAATTTCTGTGGCAAAGACAAATGCAGGGAAGGTTGCTAAAGATAGGAAACGGAAGTACTATATGGTTTAAAGAAGATGCTCGGAAGGTTGGAGACAGCTTTATAACTGTCATTTGCCGTCTATTGAAAATGTGTATATGAGAAGGGGGCATAGAGGTCAGGAGTCCTTCAGAATAGACAGTACGTGTAAGTTTTGTCAAGGTGGAGGAGAAAATTACATGTATGGTCAATGATCCAGTTATCGTGCTAGCACTAGTTTTCGTGTGTTTGTAACACATTTAACAACATCTCAGCCAAAACAAAACAAATTTTCTTCAAATGAAAACCATCAAAATCTACTATTATTTATCTTTAAAATGATACAATTGTCATTTCTATAGATGAATTAGGTACTTGGATATCACTTATGAAACTCTTTTAGTCCTTATTTTGGATTCAAACCATACTTTGTTTGCCAATAAATTTTTATCCATGCAATGTGAAATTTTGTTAATCTTTAATTGCTTGTAAATCTGTCAATATGTTACCAACTTTTACAATTAAAACACCATTGGAAAGGTTATTATGTGAAGAGTTTAATACTTATTTCTTTTTTGTATATTATTGTGTGAAAATTATTTAAATTTTAAAGTTTCTGAAATAGCCAACAGATAGCATGAAAACTGGGTCAGTAACCCAGTGACATAAAACCTTTGACAATCACAATTAAATGATTGAAACAAATACTTTTCAGCAGTTTAATTGAAATTTCCCCCATAATTCGGCATAAATAATGCCTGAAGTATTTTATAGTTGTGGAAAAGCTAATTTAGATATGTTTTATCACATACTTTATTGGTATTTTTGATTAAGTAGCATGATTACTAGTGCAGCCAACATAACTGCAAAAAAAGACCCCCAAAAATATGTATGAAAATTGATTTCAACTGCCTTGAGTCAAATTTAGCCATTTATCTAGTTTAATTCAAAAGGAAAGTAAAGTACGTAGAGCCGAGGTAACCACGTCTAGGCTGGCACAAAATATATTCCATAACATATTCATTATCGCCCAATAATCTGTGCGCATCTTTAGCACGAATTTTGTCGCAACAAATCAGTCAATTATTTGCTGTTGAAATACCTACCTCCTTTTTATTTCGTGTTCATGAGGTTTTAAATATGGATCTATAGTCAATAAATCACGGATCTTTGGGACTGAATACTCCTCTGAATCCATCATGTAGACCCCAGTACGTAAGCTTGCTGACTTTCTTGAAAAAGAAAATAGCCGTTAGTAACTATAATATATTTAGTAGGCGTATTTCACAACCAAGAATCTGCACAATCCGTCGAATCTAGATTCAGATTTGGATTCGTTGGATTAGCTAGATTTGTGAAATACAATTTTCTGCAGATCTGAATCCAAAATGAAAACATAACATAAACCAACATAAATTTCATATATTAATGTAAATTAATATGCAGTAATATCATATTATCATATTACAATATAATAAAAATATCCCAAATGTTAAATTTTTTTCCCACATGTTGCTGCCATTATTTTACAAAGAATTATGGGTAATCCAAGGACATTGAATCTGTTGATCTACCTCTCGAGGTAGATCAACGGATTCATAATCCAGATTCAGATTCAAGTGACAAAACAAGCGAATCCGTTGATCTGACGAATCTAGATTCGACGGATTACGGTTGTGAAATACGCCTAGTACCACAACATGTTTGGAGACAGCTAATAATCTTGTTGGTTGTTGTGTGAAGTGTTTACATAGTGACTGAAATTATGACCTAGACATTTAGAAAGCTTTAATCATAAATCTATGAAATATTTCTTATGTATCAATATTCTTGAGCAAACACTGTCATTATAACTAACCATTTATTGCTGTACTCACCATGTCTTGATGATGAGACCAGTTTCATATTTTTCTCATCACAAATTAAACGCTTTTATTCTGGTGAAATAGGTGAATTTAGCATGCAATGAAATCACCACAGAGTACTTGTCTACAGCATAAGATTACAGTAGGACTATTCATTTGGGGAATGATTATGATCATTTAATCACTTAAAGCATGACAGTGATTTAGTTACACTGAAAGACCCCAACCGAATGGAGGAGATCACTTATAATCACTTAAATCTCTGGGGCCGATTTCACTAAGGGACTTAAGCCTGATTTTGGGCTTAAGTTTAAGACTTTGGTCTTAAATTCTGGCAAAAATGTGCTAAGTCAGCAGGCCTAGACTTAGAGGATTTCACAAAGGGGCTAAGTCCATGGATTTGCTAAGTCAGTGAACTTAACTTTAAGTCTGGGAGGTAGTGTGCTTAAATTTTGTAAAGAGGACTTAAATATGGCCACCATAACCTTTTCTCCACTTCAAAATTTGAAATGGCTGTAAATAAAGTATAATTATACAGAACACCTTACTGAAGTAGTCTTTTGGAAGTTTATATGATGTAACAAGGTTTTCTATTTCAAAACAGCACTTATCCTCAGATAAAATTCATCAAATGAAGGATATAAAAGGTCATATGACACAGAAAACCACTGTGGTTATTTGATAAGCTTGGACTTAGCTAAGTCACCCTTTTGTGAAATCCATTTAAGTCCCAGACCTAGCTAAGACCAAAGTCTTAGATTTAAGTCCCTGACTGAGCCAATAAAAGGACTTAGTTTAAGTCCTTTAGTGAAATCGGCCCCTGCAGTTATTGCCAATCGAATACATGCACTGTCAAAATTCCATATATTAGGTGCATCATGTATACTTGTATAACTGCTTTTAAAATAGAGCCATGATAAATAGGGAACTAGTGTAGATTTATACTGGCTGGTTGCTACATGCACAAACATATTCGATGACAACCCTTTCAATTCTTTTCTGAACAGAATACAAAAGGCTTCCAAAGAGAGTACTGGAAAAGTCAAGGTAGTTACTAACCATAAGATTTCCTGCCATGATAGTAGACATCTTATGTCTAAGCAAGACCTACAGGCAGATAGAACATGACTTGAGAAGGGATAGTCAGAATCAAATGGCAACACAACATTGTAATGACAGTAGCAGGAACGATCAGGTTTAAAAGTATAATCCCAAAAGGATAAATTCTGTCTTGTCTGGATTCAGCTTCAGCTTGTCATATTACAACCACTTTTAAACATCTCTTCAAGACACTCCTTTAATTTTATGAGTGTAAAGGAATGTATTTTTTAATGAGGCTGACATATAGTTGTGCGTCATCTGAATAGAAATGGAATTTATTTTTCTTGTTTACTGAAATCCCTCAAGAGAACAGTGGAAAACAGACAAAACATAATTTTGGTATATTGGTTTCAGGTTTAGAAACAGCCTAGTTAATGGTGGTTTCTAAACCACGGAAAAAGTGACGGAATTCCGTGACGGAAACGGAAAATCGCCTAAAAATCGCCTATTATACATATTAGTACATATGAGGATTCTCATATGAGGAATCACTCAACTATTAGTGGTGGTGGACCAGTTCACGCCCGGGTACCAATTCACGCCCACCCTCAATTTTCTTGAAAAGTAATAATTTTTCATAGAGAAGATTTTTACCACATCATAGATAATCATCAAGTTGATCATATACATTTGTAATTTATTGTTTAACTGTGATTATTTTGGATAAATTTAGGGGTGGGCGTGAATTGGTACCCGGGCGTAAACTGGTCCACCACCACTAAGCAATTTACAGGTGTGTCAACATAACCCTTGATTTCCAAGTGTTGCTTAATTGGGCAATTTTTTCCGTGGATGTTGGTGATTAATATCTTACTTTTAAGATATCTTATGTCAAGTTACCAGTTTAATTATCTATCTACGACTATTCTATACACCATAATGAACAATATGGTGGTTGTCTTTTTAAAATCAAGCAAATACTGAGCATTTTACAGGGATTTTAACATAGCCTTTGATTTTCCAGTGTTACTTAATTGGGCGTTTTTTTCCGTGGATTTGCTCCCTAAATATCTTACTTTTAATGTATCTTATGTTAAGTATCTAGTTATGATACCTATAAACGAGTATTCTACACATAATAATGAACAATTTGGTGGTTGTCTGATTAAAATCAAGCAAATATTGAGCATTTTACAGCAATTTTAACATAGCCCTTGATTTCCTAGTGTTACTTAATTGGGCGATTTTTTCCGTGGATGTTGGTGATAAATATCTTACTTTTAAGATAACTAATGTTAAGTTTATTTTACCTATAAACGACTATTCTATACACTATAATGAACAATTTGGTGGTTGTCTTATTAAAATTAAGCAAATATTGAGCATTTTACAGGGATTTTAACATAGCCTTTGGTTTCTATGTGTTACTTAATTGGGCGATTTTTCCGTGGATTTGCTCCCTAAATAACTTACTTTTAAGGTATCTTATGTTAAGTTAATGTCTAACTTTTAAGATATATTATGTTAAATTTTCAGATAAATTATCTATACTAAAGTATTCTCCACATAATAAAGAACATTTTGGTGGTTATCCTGTTAAAATCAAGCAAATATTAAACATTTTACAGATGTTTTAACATAGCCTTTTATTTTCCAGTGTTATTTATGTGGGCGAGTTTTTCTGCGGATTTTGGTGTTTAATATCTTACTTTTAAGATATCTTGTGTTAATGTAAATGCTTCAGTGCTATTGTTTTTTTTTAAATTTTGTTTTTTTGCTTGTTTGTTTTCTCTGTTTGGAAGTCCCAAGTTTATTCTTTTACTTTATTCTTTAATACTACCATAAAAACTGTTAATTGCTGTCAAAGAAAGTGGTTTCCAATTCATTTAATATTCAAACACTTCAGTATTATTTGTAGTGTGATCTAACTGTTAACTGCCATCAGGGTATGTCTGTCTTTATTCTTTAATCTACCTAGACCTAGATTATGGAGATATATTATCCTCCCCCCCCCTTTAATTGATTAAAGAACTGTTAGATAGTTGTATTCTGTAATCATTTTACATTTTAAAGTAAATTAGGCGATATTTGGGCGATTTTAGGCGATTGTTAGGCGATATTAAGGCGATTTTCCGTATCGCCCAACGGAAATTCCGAACTTTAGAAACAACCCTAGTTAATGTCAAGGTGAATTTTGTAAACGTTAATTCTATTGGTCAAATGTATTTTGTTTACAACATGGCTTACGTAGCGATGAAGAGAAAGTTTAAAATCTAGATATACGATAAGAATACATAAAATTAAATAAAAATAATGTTTGTGAATACTCTAAAAGTTTTTTAGTGGTATAGTTTATGTCGATAGAAGTCAAAGGCATTGGGAGATTGGGGATTACATGTCAATAATACCCGATGGTCGACAAAATGTAGAAAATACAGGGTCCAAAATACCTACTGCTCAGCCAGTGAATTTCGTCACCCCGGTGAAGTTCGTCACCTGTTATAAAAGCATTCAAGGACTAGCAATATCCACATTTTAAAAGGTGGAATACTTGCCTTGGACAGCAAGGTATAATTGTTTGCAGGTAGACCGAGTTTCTGTCCCGTCGCCAATTGCTTTTGATATACTGATGGACACAATGGCGAGGGACATAGCTCACATGTACTTATTTTTTGTGTAAATCTCGAACTATCAGAAATCATTGCAGTTACTTTTAAAAGTCCTTGTTATGTCTATATAGCTGTTTCCAATTTGCAATACATATATTGTTAAACTAAACTGCTTTTGCAAACCAGGAACTTCTTTTTTAGATAACTTTGTAACGTTGAAGGTTTGTTTACATTTATAAAAACAGGTTCAAATATATAAATGCCAATTTGATTGGCATGAAATATTAGTGAACGGCACATATACATACCTTAAAGAATGCAAATAACACTTTATACTTGTGGTAATATGTGCACAAATATGCCGTTCAAAATTTACACAAAAAAACAAGTACATGTGAGCTCTGTCCCTTGCCATTGTGTCCATCAGTATATCAAAAGCAATTGGCGACGGGACAGAAGCTCGGTCTAGTTTGCAGGAAGATCTCAGTAAAGAAGTTTTAATACTGTCATAAAATAGGAGTGACAAAATTCACTGGGGTGACGAAATTCACTGGCTGAGCAGTAGACCAGAGTTCCTCGCTACACAAAAAACTTCAATATGTGAAAATTACTGTCACTTTAAAATATCCACTTAAATGTATTAACAGTATACTGTAAAGCATTTAGATGCAAGAACACAATTTTCTGTGTTTGCAGTAGGGCTGCAAACGAGTACTCGAGCCTCGGTGTACAAGGCGGTATTGGCTTGTACTTGAGTCCATTTTAAAACCTCGGTTACTCGCGAGGTATTGTATTATCGCCCACGTAATCAAACGCTTGTGTAAAATATGCTACATTTCAGCATTTCCGTCACATAATATCAATTAAAGTTGTTATTTTCCCTTGAAAATATACAATTTACTTCATATTCTATAATATATGGTCAAATAGAAGACGTTTTTCTTCAAAAGTTTCGTTTCCGGAACCGATAATTTGTTTATAGAAGACTTCTAATGGTGGGAACTAAATCTCGCGGTTACGCGAATTCGGGCCGGTTGTCAGAGGACGAGTACTCGATGCCGTTTTTTTGTACCCGTCACAGCCCTAGTTTGCAGTAATATAGACACTTTTTCTGCACTTCCTGTTTGTATAAACAATGATGAAATTTTGCAAGTGAAATAAATTTTGGTAAATATATCCATTAACTATGCAAAAAGTTTATTTCTTTTAATGCGGGGCACATCCTTGATAATCAAGGTGGTAGCCTAGTACATGTTTAATATCAGGATGTGTGCCATTTGTTGCCATTCAGGACATTTATTTTTTTTTGCATACTTATGCCATCTTGTCTCTCGCCAATACAGCCATCTTTTAAAAATTGGCTGAGAGACAGGTTAATTGGTCTAAAAATACCCAATAATTTTACTCTGTGGTTGACAGAAAAATGTAACGGACTGAAACACATTTGCTTTGTTATGCATGTAGTCAAAGGGGCTCCGGCTGGACTGGCGAATCGCCTTGATGGAAGTTGAACTGATGCCCTTGTTCCACCAAAGGATTAAGCCCCGATCCTGTTGGCGACCCTTAATCGTGGGTAGTCTTGGAAAAAATGGAAAAAAAATTGACCAATGGGGTGGAAGACAGAATCGGTGTGAAGGTCTGGGATTAACTACAGATCGGCCTCAGGACGCCCCAGGAGGCCCCAGACAGTCCCTAACTGGTCTGGGACTAAGAACAGACTAAGCCATTTTTCTGGTCGGTTTGAACCACGATCCTGTCGTAGACAAACCGACTGGGTCCCAGGACGCCTCAGGCCTCCTGGGACTAAGCCCCGACTAACCCAGGATTAAGTCCCGACCCCACAAGGTGTCCTGAGGCGTCCCCAGGCGTCCCCAGACCGAGATAGCCGATTTTTGTTTTGCAATGGGACTAAGGGTCGCAGGAAGCCTGGGACTAAGAATAGAGGGTCTGGGACTAAGGGTCGGCGACTAAGGGTCGCAGGCGGCCTGGGACCACATAGGACTGTGTAAATTTGGTCTGAGGAGGCCTGAGGACGCCTGGGACTGGACATTTTGTTTATGGCGGGAAAAAATAATCGGTTGGGGTCGGGAGAAATATCAAACATGTTTGATTTCTCACACGGCCTCAACCGACCACAACCGACCCTTACAGGAAGCCTGAGACTAAGCATATTTTTGAAACCGACCCTCAAAAACCCTTAATCGGGAGCCTTAGTCGTGTGGTGGAACACCCACATAAGGTAATTGACAGGTGAAAGATCACCTTGTATGTAATATTTATGAATATGCATAAAGGAATGCATTTGAAGTAGGTCTATCAGGTCGACAAATATTATTTTTTTGAAAAGACAAGGTCAACACATTGACAATAATAGGAAATAATGGCCGGGAAGTAATTTATAAGGTCAACAGGTTGTTAAATTTAAATTCGAATGAGTATAGTTAACAAGGTATAGACAGCTAGGTCCACAAAAAATTTAAATAAATTATGCTAATATGTCAACTTTTGCACAAGGTCACCTATTTAAAAGGAAACATCAGTTCAGATCATTAACAAGTAATATATTGGAAACTTACAGAAACAGATTCACATGGATTGATGGATGCCTGTCAGCCGCAGATTTCAGCCCCTTACATTTACTTGTCGACCACAGAGTTAAAATGTTTGGTGCCCTTGTATTTATTTTCTACATTTTGCCCACCTATCAACTAGGGCAGTGTCATTGGTATCCCACCAGGGTGAAACTGTACCAATTCCAGGATATCGAAATAAAATGCATTCTAGTATATCCCATATCAAATAGGCACACTAATTAGAAGTAAAATGAGAAAAAAGGTTGACAGTTCTTCTGAAGGAAATTGTTAAAAAAAGTACTAAAATACACAAAAATATGAGATAAAAGTTTATAATTTCTTTAAATTTTGGGTTTGTTTCTAATATTTCATGTTTTCTTACAATAATATGTACTGACATTTGAAATGCCAGTTGTAAAGTGTTGTCATGTTATTCAAGTGAATTGGTCTCGATATTGAGATACCGGTGCTACCGACCCTGCCCTACTGTCGACCAGTAGCGGTAGATAGATCCCACAGACAAAGTATCATTGATATGCTATGATTTCTTTCCTTGCTTTTGTTGACCTGTCAACCAATGATAATACTTCCTTATTTCTTTTTGACGACCTGTCGACCAGCCCAGTAGTATTCATAAGTATAATTGCATGTGGTTTTTACCCTATAGCCCGTAAGGGCTGTTGGGGTATTGTTTTCACCCATGGTGACCGGATGGGCGGGCGGGCGGCGGGAAAAAGTTTGTCTCAGAAACTGTAAGGTGTAGGAAGTTAATACTTGGTAGGGACATTGGTTAGGATGTATAGGTGTGCAACATCATGGTCTGACCTTGATTTGACCTTGCCATAGTGACCTGACGTATAATATCTTGTCCGGGCTATATCTTGAATACTGTAAGGTGTAGCAAGTTGCTACTTGGTAGGGACATTGGTAAGGGGGTGTAGGTGTGGAACGTTATGTTGTGACCTTGATTTGACCTTTGAACTTGTCGTAGTGACCTTGGCCTATAAAATCTTGTCAAGGCCATATCTCAGAAACTGTAAGGTGCATGAAATTGATACTTCGTAGGGACATTGGTGGGGGATTGTAGGTGTGCAACGTCATGATGTGACCTTGGTTTGACCTTTGACCTCGTGGTAGTTACCTTGACCTTTGAAAACTTGTCCGGGCTCTATCGTGGAAACTATAAGGTGTAGGAAGTTGATACTTGGTAGGGACATTGGTTAGGGGGTGTAGGTGTGCAACATCATAGTCTGACCTTGATTTGACCTTTGAACTTGCCGTAGTGACCTTGACCTGTGAAACCTTGTGAGGGCTATATCTCCTAAACGGTAAGATGTAGGAAGTTGATACTTGGTAATGACATTGGTTATGAGGCGTAGGTGTGCAACGTCATGCTGTGATCTTGATTTGACCTTTGAACTTGCCGTAGTTCCCTTGACCAATAAAATCTTGTCCAGGCCATATCTCAGAAACTGTAAGGTGCATGAAGTTGATACATGGTAGGAACATTGGTGGGGGGTTTGTAGGTGTGCAACGTCATGGTGTGACCTTGATTTGATCTTTGACCTTGCCGTAGTGACCTTGACCTATAAAATTTTGTGTGGGCTATATCTTGAAAACCGTAAGGTGTAGGAAGTTGATACTTGGTAGAGACATTGGTTAGGGGTTGTAGGAGTGCAACGTCATGGTGTGACCTTGATTTGACCTTTGACCTTGCCGTAGTGACCTTGACATATAAAATCTTGTCCAGGCTATATCTCGGAAACCGTAAGGTGTAGGCAGTTGTTAATTGGTAGGGACATTGGTAAGGGGGTGTAAGTGTGCAACATCATGGTGTGATTTTGATTTGACCTTTGACCTCATTGTAGTGACCTTGACCTATAAAATCTTGTCTAGGCTATATCTTGGAAACCGTAAGGTGTAGAAAGTTGATACTTGGGAGGGATATTGGTATTGGGTTGTAGGTATGCAACATCATGGTAGTGACCATGAGTTTTAAAATCTTGTCTGGGCTATTTCTTGGATTCCATTAGGTGTAGAAGGTTGACACTTGGTAGGGACATTGGTTAGGGGTGCGTGTAAATGTATGTGTGCATCATGGTGTGATGCACACCAATTAATAATTTTACAGCTTCATATTGCTATTGAATTGTATCATCTTGCTGTTGAATTGTCTTGTTTTAGTACTTTATCTTTATATACATTTTCTTTCTCTTAGATGTTATTTTCTCTACTTAAACCTTATTTGGACCTTTATATAAGTGACACTGCACTTATCCCAGTATCCCAGTCTTTGTACTGTTTCACCACTTCTATATGTCATGGTGTTGAAAACTTTCCCCAGGCTGTGGGGTATGGGCATCTCTGATGCTATTTTTTTCTTTCTGTTAATCTGTGGACCTCTTCCCACCAGGATTGTTTAAGTAAATTAAAATGACACTTAGAAAGAAGATTTGCTTGTCATACATATTGATGATTTACCTATTAGCAATTAGCATATACCCACATCTGTCAGGGGATTCTGACTCCTTGCATGATATGTTTGGTGTCGCTGAGCGGGTTCATTTAAATGTAACTAACAGCGCCCTCAGCCATTTAAACACCAAGGAAAAATATCTGTGGGTTGGAATGACAGTCATATCAGTTCAACTGACCACAATGCTCTTGTATTGGGAGGTTATGTTTTGCAGTGCATTCATTTATCTGTCCCCAAAAGACTAAAAAATTAATGATTTTTTTTTATGTGGGTAGGGCCTGATCAAAGGAGGAAGTGATTAAAGTTTGGGAAAGATCTGGATCATATTTGTAAATCCTGGATTTCTGAAGGTCCCATTTTTTATATTCAATGACTTTCTGATTTACATTACTCCAAAAGTATGATAGCTGCCATCTTGAAATTCTGTTTCCAGTCTGGTAAAAAATCCTAATAATTTTACCTCTGTAAAATTAAATATTGACAGCTTTTCATACAGTCAATGGTGAAAAAATGTGAGAATAAAAATGTACTCTAACTTTAAAAATCCATATTTCTTGCTACATACTGAAACAAAGTGTCATAGCTCTCACTACATAATTACTAATGTACACAACAACACTCTATCTAAATTGAAATAAAGATCTGCTGACACTTGTGTGTGCAGTCAAGATACTGATAATTATGTAACCCAATTTTGATATACTTGCTTGACAATCAATTGTGCATTATTTAGTCACAGTCTGCATACTTTAACATGCAACTCATGAATATTAAAGAGAAAATCAAATGAACTTGCAATCTATTTACTTGGCAATTGACTACTTCAGATCTGGATATTTCTAAATGAGTACTAATAACTACTAATCACAAGGAGAAATATATTTGAGGAATATTTGCTTAACAGTCAAGTGCTTCATTTCTATGAGCTACTGAGTTTATATGATGTAGTATATTAATAAGCAATTGAATATGTGTGACAGCAAACAAAATATACATTCAATTTTCAGTTAAATCCAGGGACCCTTTTTGGTTAATGTGTGATAATATGTGTTATCCGATTAATTATTGATGTCTTGAATACGGGACAGGGATCATAATTCTCACCACCATATGTAAAATTTTTACTCACATGGCACCTGCATACAGTCACAAGCTTTAGTAGGCATAAAATTTGGTTATATTAGTACTTAATTTTAACCTGAAGTTGGCTAAAGACCAAAAAATCAGTGCTATTTTTGAATTGAGTATTTTCATTATTGCCCCAAAAGTGTATTTAAATTGACGTTTTCCTACCAGACATGCACCAGTTTAAACCTTATTTGGTGTATTAATTTTATCAGATGAAAAGAAAATTTTTAATTAGTTTTGGTCATCTCATTAGGTGTAGTCCTTTGAACCTTCCAATCATCTAATCACAATTAGATTTGTAATAAATGGTATCGGATGGTAATATTATACTAATATACTGTGGTACTGTGACCAAATCTGGATTCCTAGACATTCCTGTGCCACAGATTGCATGTTTAAATATAGAAAGTGACATTGCAGTAATGTTCAAAGTATAACTCATTTTGACAACTTTGGAAATGTTGTCATTTTTAGCTTTGAAACTTATTCCAGTAAGGTCATGACTCTCATCTTAGACAGTAGAAACTGTAAAATAGTTCGAGAAAAACTGGATGTATTTGAGTGTTGTCACAAATCTCACTGGTAAAGGAAGCAAAATTAAGAGGTATTGGGAAACCTTATGTGATGAGTCTAGATAGCCGGTCAGATTTACCCCCGCATCCCCCCTTATGGGTCAAACTGGGGTCATAAAATAGTCGATTTTGTGTTTGGCCTTTTATCTCCTTTATTCTTGCTTTTACAGCTTTAGAATGTATTAAGAAGTATTGGGAAACCATATGTGAAGAGTCTAGATAACTGGTCAGATTTACCCCTGGACCCCCCCTTATGGGTCAAACTGGGGGTCATAAAATAGCTGATTTTGTGTTTTTGCCTTATATCTCCTTTATTCTTGCTTTTAGAGTTTAGAATGTATTAAGAGGTATTGGGAAACCTTGTGTGAAGAGTCTAGGTAGCTGGTCAGATTTACCCCCGGATCCCCCCTTATGGGTCAAACTGGGGTTATAAAATAGCCAATTATGTGTTTTTGCCTTTTATCGCCTTTATTCTTGCGTTTAGAGCTTTAGAATGTATTAAGAGGTATTGGGAAAGCTTATGTGAAGCGTCTAGAGAGCTGGTCAGATTTATGACCATAGAAAACAAAATAAAGCTTAAATTTTTCTTTCATGTTAATAGTGGTCCTACGATTCGACGGAAAATCGATTCGACATCTATTTAAAAGTTTCGATGTAGAAAATCAATTCTCATTTTAAGAATCGATGTGAATCGAAAGTAAGATTTATAAACCACCCAATTTTCCCTTTTTCTACAGATTTTAACATTTTATTTTCGTAACATTTGTTTACATTATCTGCCATGTTTCTTTGACTGGTATCTACTTCCTGTTGGTTACAACTAAAACTCAAAATTTCTTTACGTATTTAGAAGATCTTTTAATACAATAAACTAAGTTCAACCTAAATTAAATTTAACTTTCACTGCTTCATACACAACATGCATATTCCCTATAAATGGTGAATAACAACCTTGGCCATAAATCAAGTGGAGAGAGATCACACTACTGTAATACTTCAGCAGTCTGCCATGAATATTTTTGACAAATTTTGTTGAACAAGAAAACTGAAATGTTTACTACATTGCCATACTTAGAATTTTACAGTATCTAAGAAATTATAATTATATGAAATGAATAGATCATGAAGATCTGCTTAAAAAGGGAAATTCATGGAATATTGTTTTCAGGATGAGAGAAATTTAACAGAATAATAGACAAATGCTTTACAGTAAGAGAAAGAGTGAGGGATATCTGACTTCATTGAAGCTGGTGGGAGATACTTAGCCTTGCCACAGGCATTTATATGTATAAAGAAGGCACAACTATTTGACTGCATTAGGAGTATTTTTCATAATGTTCTCATACACTTACTTAGGCTAGCTTGCTGAGGAGACTCCCAGACGAGAAAGGCCTTTGATACAGTGTGCATTATGGCAAAAATATTTCACGTTTGCATTATGGTTCAGACAGCCTGGAAGGCCAGGCTAGGAGATATTTTCAGTTTGAAGTAAAATTAGGAAAGAAAAAAGATATGTGTTATAAAAACAGTACACCTGTGTTGCTAACTTGGGAAGGTTTTTACTCAGGACACCCATGTACTGAAACATATACAAGTGCTAAATACATAAAATAACTGCACCATCCATGTATCAATGATATATACAACTATTTATGTCCTATATATGCTGCTTTGAGAAATTTTTATCATATTATATTCCTGAGATAAGAGTCCCATTTTCCAGACCCCATCTAACACGCATGTACTTGAGTGACAATGCTGAAATACATGTTCACTTGTGCCAGACTGTTTCATATAATCTAGTATATATTACAAAATATCATTATTGACCAGAAAAAATAAAAGTCACTCTTCCATTTGATTAATGAAAATAGCATGTCTTTGAAAAGTATCCCGAGTTAAAAATAGAAGGAAAATTCCATGAATACATGTCTAGCTGTTTAGTTCCCAAAGAAGCATTTTATGCAGGATAATTTTCAGAAGCTGCTTGGCAGTCTTCTTTGTTGTATATGTATATATACACTGTTTGTCAAAAAAAGTGTCCTGAGTTCACAATACGGGTGTACCACAAAGTGATGTTGAACAAAAGGGGTTTGAAATTTTGTTTATTTTAAGCATGATTGGTTGCTAGTCTCCTGAAGTTACATTCAAACACTGTAAATGATTTAGCTGATGAAAAGGGAGAATGAAAATTGCTAAGGTCACCTTAGTAGATAATTATATTATTGCTAACACACGTATTTGTTGATTCTTCAACCTATTGGTTTCCTAACATAGCCCCTTCCCTACCCCAAACTGTAAACAAATAACCTGGATTTTTTCACCACTGACCTATTGGAAGACTATTGTTATTATATTTGGTTAAAAAAAGAATATTCTGTCTTTCTTACAAAGCAAGCAGAAAAACGATTATAATCGATAATCGATCGCTTAGAATTACCGATTAATCGATTCTGATTTTTTAGACCGATTCCTAACACTACATGTTAATGCATGAACTTCCACGCTGTCTGCTTAACTTTCACTTCTTCTCTCAGCACTGCATGTTTTTATTTTCAAAAACCTTTTTCTAGTGTATATTATATTGCAGTGAACCTTTTTGGGACGCTTAGTTTTTGTTAGCAAAAACATTTTTCTAGTTTCCCATAGATGCTTTTTATGTATGTGTTGATTTGGTGTAATATGTCAATATATTAAACTTTCAGTTGATTTTGTAACTTTTCTGAATGAAATGGAGAACTATACAAGTGTGAATGAGCTTGGGAAAGGTGCTTGTGGATCAGTATACTTGGTTCGACACAATGAATCAAATAAGTAAGTTTTATAATTATAGCCAAAGGTTCTTTTCATATAAATTTGATTTCATATTTTAAATTTTCACAATGAAATACTTCCATTGCACCTGTAAACTTCTACCTGGGGTGATTTAAGTAAGATTTTACTTTATGAAGAAAGTTAGATAGCAGAGGCCAGTTATCCTTTAGATTAAAGTTATTTCTTCACCGCACAGTGTAAAATGGTAAATTGCAACAACCATTAGCAAATTGGAAGTAACATATTGCTTTCTTTGTACATATTTTATGCAATAACTTATCAAAAATTATATGATGGTGGTTTGAAATTCCTGTTGGTGAAAAAGGGGTGATGTATTATTTTTCAAATATTCCTAATTTTTTTTTAAATAGATTGTTTGCCTTGAAAAAGATACAGATGGATGAGAGGAGGAAAAATAGAACCAAGTCTGCTGTTATGAGAGAAGCAAAGTAGGTAAAACACAGTGGTGTTAAGCGTGATAAAATAATGTGTGTCATACAGAGTTGCAGTTGATTTTAATTTTCCAGAGCCCATTATTAGTTTCCAAAAACAACTGGTTTTAACAAGGTTGAAAGGGCTTTCGGTCTACTAGCGTGAGCTGCAAAGCCATCAGAGATATGACTAGTGCACTGAAGTGGTCACCCATCCCAGTACTAGTGTAGCCCATTACCGCTTAACTTCAGTGAAGAGACAGATACTCATGATGCTACGCCACAATTCATCCAAGTCCGGAGACAAAATAAAAAGAAAACCGAAAAAAAAGTCTTGTATGTAGCTATAATAATTTGGTGAACTTGTTTTATAATTCTTGCAGATAAAAGTTGAGAAGGTTTAAATAACACTTGTATTACGTAAGATAATTAGGCTTTTATGACTTTTTATAATACTTATTTACTTCAAACTGTGACAGAAAATTTGCACAAAACTTTACATTTAATGTTGAATGCAACAATTGGTTATGAAAAGCTTATGAACAGTTGTTAATTTTTATAGCATAACCAACCAGTAACCAGATACACAGGTACATGTATTCCATTTACAACCTTTCTGTTGTGAGCAGGCCTGGGATCAATTACATTCAAATGTAATGCATTACCATTACATTATGTTTGAGTTTGCAAGCATTACATTACATTACCATTACTTTTTTTTTATATTTTAGAAAGTAATGTATTACATGACATTACAACTCACAACTCCTGAGTTCCTGCTTAATTATCTCTTCTTGTTTTGTTTTTTCTAATTTTAATCCTGGTCATTTGTTTGTTTATTTGGTAAAGTAATACATTGTGTATGAATAGAGATTTTTTTTTCAACAGAATACTGGCCACACTTAAGCATCCAAACATTGTTGCATATCATGACTCATTTTTTGATGAAGAGGAACATTACATTTACATTGTGCAAGTAAGTTATATTTTTTGCAAAGAGGACAGAAGTACATTTATAATTTACTAAACTGGAAAAAATTTGAAAAACAAAAAAGAAAAGTCACCTATTGCATGACTTTTGCTTTGAATTTGTAGCATGACACTTTGTAGTTCTACCAATAATTTTTGTCATATAGAAACTGTAAGTGCTTGAAGGTATTCTGTGTATTAAAGTTAGGTCTTGCTCCAAAAAATCTCTTCAGGTAATGTAGTGAATTATTTTTCATGAAATGCATCAGCAAGTTCTTATTATATAAGTTCACCTAGTAGAAATTTCTATCACTTTTAGTTTAAATAATGATTTAATTGATTAAATTTGCCTATATTTCTGGAGCTTGGTTAGTTAATTCAATTTTTTAAGAAGGATAAGACCTGAAGAAAAATTGGTATTATTAACACTCTCGTTCATGTTCACATGATTACAGGATTACTGTGATGGGGGAACTTTAGATGAGAAAATCAAGGATACTGCACGGGTGAGGGCCATTTTTAAATATTTTCAAATACTGCTTTTTTATTTAGTTAAAATTGTAGCTTAACTTTTAAACATGTATTGTATTTGATATTATCACTATTTACATTGTCGTCTCGCTCTTTATTTTGATGTGGGCTTAATGGTTATGCCACTAAGCTTAAATATAGAATGGCATGAGTTTGTTGTGGTTGTTATATTCTCTAAAATGAAGGCCTTTCTATGTCTGCAGAAGAAGGAGTTTATATTGGAGAAGCAAGTAATGCGCTGGTTTATACAGATCACAATGGCAGTCCAGTATATGCACTCACAGAGAATACTACACAGGTCAGTGTTTTCCACAGAGAGGTTATCTGAGGATGTATCGAAAGACTTGTAGTTTTGTTAAGCGCAACATGTGGTTGAACCGAAAGCAAAGTAAAGATTCCATTCCCAGGAAAACTGATTACAATTTTTGATAAATTTTATATTTTGTCACTAGTACATTAAAAAATAAAACATAAAATGATCTCAATAATTGGCAGATTTTCTTTGATCTTTTATTATTCTTATTATAATAGTTTGTGATAATCGCAATTTCTGTTCTCATGTTTTTGTGTCTTGGGTGTGAAGACCTCACATTTTACAGTATTCTTTATTATTAAACTGAATGCAGCTAAATTGGCAAACTTTTATCCCAAGACATATTCTAAAATAATTAAATCATTCGCAATAGCTAATTTTGCTAAAATTACTATATACTTGCAGAGATATTTTATGTAAGACTATTTGTTTTAGGGACATCAAAACCCAAAATGTATTCCTCAACAAAAGTGGGACAACTTGTCGTATTGGTAAGTAGGGTTAATAAGAAAGTACTTCCTTTAAAGCTTTGTTAAGTTACCAGGTCTGTAGTAGAATAAATAAATCATTTTTATCACAGCACGTAAAGTTTTTACCCATTGCTCTTCAGGGCTGTCAGGGTATTGATTTTACCCATGGTGTCCGGATGGGCGGGTGGTCGGGTGGGTGGCAGAAAAAAGTTTATCGGGGCTATATCTCAGAAACCGTAAGGTGTAGGAAGTTGATACTTGGTAGGGACATTGGTTAGGAGGTGTAGGTGTGCAACGTCATGGTGTAACCTTGATTTGACCTTTGACATCACCGTAGTGACCTTGACCTATAAAATCTTATCCAGGCTATATCTCGGAAACTGTAAGGTGTAGGAAGTTAATACTTGGTAGGGACATTGGTTGGAAGATGTAGGTGTGCAATGGCATGATGTGACTTTGATTTGACTTTTAATCTTACCGTAGTAGCCTTGACCTTTAAAATTTTGTCCGGGCAATATCTCTGAAACCATTAAGTGTAGGGGGTTGATGTATGGTAGGACATTGCTTAGAGGTTGTAGATGTGACACATCATACTGCAATCTTGATTTGAGCTTTGGCCTTGTCATAGTGACCATGAGTTTTAAAATCTTGTCCAGGCTATTTGTTGGATTCCGTAAAATGTAGAACATTGAGTGTGTTCACTTGCCATATTTTAGACAGTGGCAGACCTGGGGGGTGGGTGTGTGTGTGTGTGTGTGGCATGGAGGGTGCATGGGGGGGGGGGGGGCATGGAGGGTGCATGCCCCCCTTTTAGAGCTTGAAACTTTTGTCATGGGGCTTTTTGTCCCTGTCCACGCCCCCCTCGAATCCCCCACCCCAAGATCTCTCTCTGCTAGGGTAATATACCTGTTTATAGTGACAGTTATTATACCTGTGTCACTGTCCAATATCAAAGGAGATTAGGCTCTTTTGTGTGTGTACTAAGTTAGGTCTCATCCTCAAACAAACTGAGGATAACCTGTTTTGTGGATAACTTTGTTTACCAGTTACTTTTTTGTTTACCAGTGTATGTTTAATATCATACATACATAGTGTGTGTTTAAACATGAGATATACAATTTACAAAACTGGAATCACTCAAAACAATTAATAATTTATTACTGCATTTCTATGTTTCAGCTCTAATCTGCTACAGTAGCTATGATAAGATTAAATTGCAAAATAGTTAAATTCTGAAAATGTTTCATCAAATTTTTAATTGGAATTATGTGTTTTTGAAGAAAAACAATGAAAGAATCCATTATTTCAAATAAAAAAGTTGAAGAAACATTATGGCATATACATTTAGATTCAAGTATGTTTCCCTCCGATTTTTTTACTGTTATACCATTGTTTATCATGGAAAACCCCTTTGAAGTTTATTTTAAGTTTCATGTGTTTTTATTCAGGTCAGTAAACTGCTGTATGTGTGTGATAATTGAGGGTAGAAAAAGCCCCTGTAGAAAAAAATAACTGCAGAAAAAGTCACAGTAGAAAACTAGTGTATGAACAAATAATCCTAGGAGAAAATACCCAAACCTTTGTTTCATGGTGTACACTACTTGGCAGTGCTTGTGTAAATGTGTTATGTACCATTTAGTTAGAGGGCTTTTATACTGAGGTATTTTTTGCTGCAAATTTTTACAGACTGAGGCTTTTTTCTGCTAGAGGCTTCTTCAGGTTACTTGACCATGAGTATGACATATAAAGTATTTTGAAACGATTGGCATTTTGCCCTCACTGTTCTATAAAATGGCCAGCTTTTTGTCCTCCCTTGCATGTTTGACTGGGGTTTTGTCCCTCAGTATTTTGTCCACCCACATTTCGTCCATGCATCGCATGATATGTCCCGCTACAAAATGTCAAAGTATGAAATATCCATACCCGCGACAACCCACGGCCCCCCTTTCGGAAAATCCTGTGTCTGCCTCTGTTTGACATGTTTCTCTTATGACAAAGACATATGGATTATTGTCACTGATCATTGTATCCCCGGACGAAAGTCGGGGATACTTAGGATTCAGTACGGTCACGCCGCCGCTGTCGCAGAGATTTCCTTTTGGACGCGATACCTTAAAAAATATTTTAGTTAGAACTTTCAAATTTGGTATGTGGGTATATATGGGCAATGCCACGAACACTGTTGTTTTGTGACCTTGACCTTCAATCTCAAGGTCACTGGTGGCCTCTTGAAGGTCAGATTTTGGCCATTTTTTCACTTTTTGGCCCAGTTCTCCTATACAGAAAGTCGGATCATCCTATGGCTGGTATATATAATACATGTATATGTCCTCTGTAAGCATGCAGAAATTTGATCTTGAAGCTCTTCATTGAAGGTCATCCACTGACCACCAAAGTACCTGACCGAGGGTCATTTTTGGCCTTTTTGGAGATATTTTCACACTTAATGCTGACTATATTGCATGGAAACTATTGAAAATGGCTTTGGAGGTTGAGTACATGATGGACTTCTACCATCCAGGCTTACTGGTTACAGATCTTCATTTAAAGTCATCCACTGACCACCAAAGTACCTGACCAAGGGTCATTTTTGGCAAATTTGGAGATATTTTCACACTTAATGCTGACTACATTGCATGGAAACTATTGAAAATGGCTTTGGAGGTTGAGTACATGATGGAGTACCTGCATCCAGGCTTACCGGTTACAGATCTTCATTTAAGGTCATCCACTGACCGCCAAAGTACCTGACCGAAGGTCATTTTTGGCCCTCTATTTGTTTGTTTGTTTGTGAACAAGATAACTCAAAAACTGACAGATGGATTTTGATAAAATTTTCAGGATATGTCCAAAATGCTAAAAGGAAGATATGATTAAATTTTGGGAGTGATCCGGATCACTGTCTGGATCTTCTGGATCCATGAAATTTAATTTTTAAAGACAGATAACTCAAAAACTTATGGGTGCATTTTGATGAAATTTTCAGGAAATGTCCTTAATGGGACAAGGAGCAAGTGATTAGATTTTGGGAGTGATCTGGATCACTGTCTGGATCATCCGGATCCAGGCTGCCAGATGTGTTTGTGTACAATATAGCTCAAAAACTTATGGATGGATTTTGATGAAATTTTCAGGATATGTCTGAAAAGGTAAAATGATGAAATGATTGAATTTTGGAAGTGATCCGGATCACTGTATAGATCTTCTGGATCCATGAAATGTAATTTTTAAAGGCAGATACCTCAAAAAGTTATGGATGGATTGTGATGACATTTTCAGCAAATGACCTAAATGGTACGAGGAACAAGTGATTACATTTTTTGGAGTGATCTGGATCACTGTCTGGATCATCTGGATCCAGGCTGCAACATAATTTTAGGATGAATTTTGATGATATTTTCAGGATATGTTAGAAATGGTAAAAGGAAGAAGTGGTAAAAGGAAGAAACGGTTCAATTTTGCGAGTGATCTGGACCACTATCTGGATCTTCTGCATCCATGAAATATAATTTTTAAAGACAAATAGCTCAAAAAGTCATGGGTGGATTTTGATGAAATTTTCAGGAAATGTCCTAAATGGGACAAGGAACAGGTGATTAGATTTTGGGAGTGATCTGGATCATCTGGATCCAGGCTGCCAGATGTGTTTGTGTACAAGATAAATCAAAAACTTATGGACGGATTTTGATGAAATTTTCAGGATATGTCTGAAAAGGTAAAAGGATGAAATGATTGAATTTCGGAAGTGATCCGGATCACTATATGGATCTTCTGGATCCATGAAATGTAATTTTTAAAGACAGATACCTCAAAAAGTTATGGATGGATTGTGATGACATTTTCAGCAAATGACCTAAATGGTGCGAGGAACAAGTGATTAGATTTGGGGAGTGATCTGGATCATCTGGATCCAGGCTGTCAGATGTGTTTGTGTACAAGGTAAATCAAAAACTTATGGACAGATTTTAATGAAATTTTCAGGATATGTCTGAAAAGGTAAAAGGATGAAATGATTGAATTATGGAAGTGATCTGGACCACTAATGTATATGGATCTTCTGGATCCATGAAATGTAATTTTTAAAGACAGATACCTCAAAAAGTTATGGATGGATTGTGATGACATGTTCAACAAATGACCTAAATGGTACAAGGAACAAGTGATTACATTTTTGGAGTGATCTGGATCATCTGGATCCAGGCTGCAACAGAATTTTAGGATGAATTTTGATGATATTTTTAGGATATGTTAGAAATGGTAAAAGGAAGAAGTGGTAAAAGGAAGAAATGATTCAATTTTGCGAGTGATCTGGACCACTATCTGGATCTTCTGGATCCATGAAATATAATTTTAAAGACAGATAGCTCAAAAAGTCATGGGTGGATTTTGATGAAATTTTCAGGAAATGCCTAAATGGGACAAGGAACAAGTGATTAGATTTTGGGAGTGATCTGGATCATCTGGATCCAGGCTGTCAGATGTGTTTATGTACAAGGTAAATCAAAAACTTATGGACGGATTTTAATGAAATTTTCAGGATATGTCTGAAAAGGTAAAAGGATGAAATGATTGAATTATGGAAGTGATCCGGATCACTATATGGATCTTCTGGATCCATGAAATGTAATTTTTAAAGACAGATACCGCTAAAACTTATGGATGGATTGTTTCAGCAAATGGCCTAAATGGTACAAGGAACAAGTGATTAAATTTTTGGAGTGATCTGGATCACTGTCTGGATCATCTGGATCCAGGCTGCCACATAATCTTGGGATGGACTTTGATATTTTTAGGATATGTTACAAATGGTAAAAGGAAGAAGTGGTAAAAAAGGAAGAAATGATTCAATTTTGCGAGTGATCTGGACCACTATGTGGATCTTCTGGATCCAAGAAATGTAATTTTTAAAGACAAATAGCTCAAAAAGTCATGGATGGATTTTTATGAAATTTTCAGGAAATGTCTTAAATGGGACAAAGAACAAGTGATTAGTTTTTGGGAGTAATCTGGATCACTGTCTGGATCATGTGGATCCAGGCAGCCAGATGTGTTTGTGTTCAAGATAACTAAAAAACTTATGGACGGATTTTGATGAAATTTTTAGAATATGTCTGAAAAGGTAAAAGGATTAAATGATTGAATTTTGGAAGTGATCCGGATCACTATATGAATCTTCTGGATCCATGAAATGTAATTTTTAAAGACAGATATAAGTGAAAGAACTAGTGATTAGCTTTTGGGAGTAATCTGGTACTATGGAGAATCCTGACCTGGTGCTCCAGGAAACAGGTTCAAGACCGACATATTCACACCTTAACTATGTCCCGTCCGGGGATACACTGCGTCGAGACGCAATCACTAGTTATATGTACTTTTACATAATTGTGCTATTCCCGTTGACAGCTGTTCTTCAGTTAATAAAATTTTACAGCTTCATAATTTTTAGTATATTGATTAATGCTGTCACCTTGCTATTGAATTGTCTTGTTTTAATACTTTATCTTTACATACATTTTTTTTACTCTTAGAAGTTATTTTATCTACTTAAACATTATTTGGAGCTTTATATAAGTGACACTGCGTTGAAAGTATCCCGGTCTTTGTACTGTTTCACTTCTATATCCCATGGTGTTGAAAACTTTTTCCCCAGGATGTGGGGTACGGGCATCTCTGATGCTATTTTTCACCAGGGGTTCCCCATAAAATCAAATAAAAAGAAGCAAAATTCATAGAAACTAATAGATTAGATAACAGCCTAAAATGGAATAATCATAACCTGTGACTGTTACTATAACCTCAAAGACCTAAGATGCATCCGCAAATTCCTTAGTATGGAGACTGCAGCCTTGCTTGCAAAATCAATGATCAGCAGTTGACTTGACTACTGTAACTCCCTACTCTATGGCATAAGTGAATACAATGTGGCTAAATTCCAAAGATTCAAAATGTCCCTTGCAGAATTGTTTTTAGACTTGATAGAACTAGCCATGTCACTCCCTTTCTTCAAAAACTACACTGGCTCCCCATTACATACCGCATCTTGTTTAAATATAATCTAGCTATTTTCAAGGCCATCAAATTCTCCCAACCCATATACCGGTACTTATCATCCTTGATCAAAACCAGTAGCTTAACTCATGGAAATCAGCTATCTCTTTCCACAGATCGTCCTAGAAAGGCCATTGGTAGGCGAGGTTTTGCAATGGCTTCTCCCACTGTATGGAACAGATTCCAACAATCAGTCCAATCACAGCACACAATAACAGGTTTCTGAAGCCAGCTAAAAACCTATTTATTTAGACTAACGTATCCTTCACCATATTACATCTCCCTGGTAGGTGCTAATTTTTATCTCGACCTGATACGTCCCTGGACTTTCCCTTTTTGATCTTGAGTGCATTAGAGGATGTTGTATCAATTTTGCGCTATATAAATGTTTCTGTTCTGTTCTATTCTATAACAGATATGGTAATGAAACTATCATATTTCATTACAAAGAAATAAATATGACAAATATGGCACTGATGTCACAATAATTCAATGCAAAGTAAGAACATTTCCTGAGTAGTAAATCTGAATTTCTGGTGCAAAATTCAGATTTCTCAAAATATAAAGCATAGAATAAGAAAATGTGCAATGTAGTACCAAAGGAACAATAACCCTGGAATAGGGTTTTATATCTTTTGTTGGAAAAAATTAAAATTTTCAAAAAGTTTTATAATTTCACAACTGCTTAACTGTAAAGTGTCTAGTATAATGAAAGTAAAGTACTAGTATTCTAATGCAGCAAGCCGATTGAGATTTTACATAATGGAGTTCACAGAAAGCTTTTGGTAATTCAGTTGTTGAAAGGGACATCTAAAATCCCAGCTTTTGTCCTTTGCTTGAAGTTATTCTGTTTTCTGTTCAAATTATTTTGCAGGTGATTTTGGCATCTCTAAGATGATGGAGACAACAATAGACATGGCCAGTACCTGTGTGGGTACACCATGTTATCTTGCCCCTGAAATGTGTCAGGACAAGCCCTACAGTTCCAAAGCAGATGTGTGGGTGAGTGCTGAACCACTTACAAGACAAATCCTATAGTCCTGATGTAGATGTATAAATGATCCTATTGTGTATTATAAAATGGACACCTACGCAGTCAACGAATGTGCGTCTCTGCACATTTGGTGGGAGTTTTTATAGAGAAACTAATGTATGCTGTTCCAATCTATGAACATGGTTGTAGAATATAATCTTGAAAATAAATTTTTAAAAGGCTAAAATAACCAATAAACAGAAAGCTTTGTGAAAAGACCTAACAGACGTTTTTTAATAAAAATAAACTACTTATGTTTGGACTTTATCATCGATTCAATCACAAAAATATCCTCTAGATAAAGGACTCAGGCCTTTGGCCTTTATTTGAGGCTATTTTTGTGATTGAATCCTGATAAAGTCCGCGTTTACGTAGTTTATTTCTACAACAAACTATCCAAGGAAAATATAAGTCTTGGATTCAAACTCTATAGGTCAAACTCTATAGTTGATAAGCACTAACTGAAGTACACAATATTATAATTCTATAATTGCAAGGCATCTTTCTGGGTATTTGATGTGACCACAATGTAAATTGGCTGTCTTTCTTCTCATTTGTTATTTTTTCCAAATGTGACTTTATACTAAATACAAATGATTATGAAAGTGTGCATTGCCAGCTAATGCATACAAAATTTTTAAAAATTGACACAAAGTATTGCATTATCATGGAAAAATGTTTTACAGATTTTGTTAACATATGCCAATTTTGTCCTTAAAAATGGTTCATATATTAAATTTTAGGCATTAGGCTGCCTTCTGTTTGAGATGTGTGCACTAAGACCTGCCTTTGATGCAAACAATTTGATCAGCTTATTCTACAAAATTGCAAAAGCAGATGTAGAGGTAAGCCTGCAATGTCTTTGGGAAACTTCTTTAAGTTGATTTGTGGCATATGTCATTGCTCTACTTGTTTGTTTTAATAGATGTACATATTCATGAGAACATAGATGTTTTAGGATTTACTCATTCAATTTTGAGTAGAAAAACCATATATGTGTTAAAGTTGAGTAGTTATTTTTTCAAGTTGTGAATGTTTCAACAGACAGTTAATTTGAATAAGGTCACCATAGTGTTCTTTGATTTTATCTGTCACGTACTTTATCTTTTGCACATGTATGTTTCAGCCCATTCCTTCAATATACTCACCACGTCTGATGGAACTAGTCAGATCAGTATTAATAAAATCTCCAGAGGAAAGACCCAGGTGGGTATAACTGCTTTTCTGTTAAATGTGTTGTTTTGTTATTTATACCTCTCAACACTATTTAGGAGTGTAATGAAGAAAATAATGCAGGTATCAGGGGTGTTATCTTGTTATAGTGTTTAATATTATTACATCAAAGTGGTTTATATTCGAGGGTTACATATTCTTCAACCATAGGTGAGGTTGGGCTTGGATCTTGGTGCAAGGCTTTAGTGGAAAATTAGAGTAATCAAAACTCTACACAGAACTATTGGTCTTCCATGGGTTAACCACTTCTTTTCACTGTTTTTTATCTCTGTCTTCAGGGAATTATATATTAATTATTATACAGGCTTTGGTATAATTAGGTCCTTGGTCCCCTAGTAGGTAGTAAGTTTATCATCCAATCACATGCTGTCACTTCTGTGGGTTTGTCTCCCATAATTGGTTGTTTTGGTATCCTATGGCAATGTGACTCTGACTGTTGAACAAGACTTGAAATCCTGTTTTCAACTTTTAAACACTTTCACAAGTAAACTTTTTAAACAATATTATTATTATTGACATCTGTTTATCAGTGCTCTATTAATGTAGATGTACATCCTTTGATATTGTTAGAAAGGTCCAAAAAAATGAGAAAATTGTGTGTGAACATCTTGCCCAGGGATGCTCGTCCTCATCCATAAACAATGACTAAGATTCAGACCCATGACATGAATGTCTTCAGACTAGCTGAGCAAGAGACACCAGGATTAACATTGTCTTTTATGTCTGGCTACAGAATGGATCAGCCATAAATCAACAAGTATTCGGCTCAAGGCTCTGTAACATTATCCACAGAAGTTGGTTCTATACTTATATCTAAGAAAAATAATGCGTTTTCTCATGCTGGAACCTCAGAGAGGGTAATGTAATTGGGTCTGTTTGTCTGGCTGGCTGTCTGTTCACATAACTTAAAAGCTATGTCTGGGTCCTATTTTCAGATGTGGTGGGGTCTATCTGTAAGTTATTTCTGGATCGAGTCTCCAGATTTCATTTGTTAAAACTACTCATGGATGAGGGCTTGTCTGTTCTCAGACACAGCTTGTTTATAAAATGAGCCCTGGAAATCAGGACAGTCCCCTATTGTTATTTCAGTGCTCGTCAGATTCTGCAGCTGCCGTACATGAAAGAGCAGGTGTCAGATTTCATCATAGAACTAATGACCATTAGTGAACTCAGAGAGAAGGAGTCTCCCCACAGAACCAAGAAAGTCAAGAGTGGCCGGTCACCAGCAGTACTCAGGTGAGTGGATGGTCCTTGGAAAAGGCGCTTATTTACCCCACTGCTGCTACAGTTATAGTCTATTGTGAATATTTTTGATACATGAATTAAAATGGGAAGTTCTCTTCAGCAGGTTAGGATAAAGCTATACTATGTCCATATGTAGAAGTGATCACAATCATTATCAAGTTTACTGGACAAAGATAAAAAATTTCGTTTTTGTTTGTAATTTTCAACAGATTTCTTAAGAAAATGTTGATGTTAGATTTATGTTTGTTAGTAGACAAATTAAAATGTAAATAAATGGCCCCTCGTCTTTTGTCAATTGAATTACAAAATTACAATTGTGACATTCTTTAATCAGTTTAAGTGGACACCAGTAGTGTCGGGTTAATAACACTTGTACTTTCATTATTATAGGAATAACCCCCGACCAACCATTGTATACGCAGAATTATGTCCACCCCCCTGGGGGGTGGATATATTATTTTTGCTTTTTTCGCCGTCCGATGTCCGATGTCCGTTGTCCGATGTCCGGCGTCCGGCGTCCGATGTCCGGCGTCACGCATGGTTTCCGCTCATTTAAAGGAAAAGTATTAGAGCTATTGTCACCAAATTTGGTATGCAGGCTTATTGGGTCAGTAGCTTGCTTGGGATTGCTTTTGGCTGTTGTACCTCTTTTGCTTACTGAGTAATACTTAAGTACAGCTATTTTCAGTACCCATTGGTTTCCGTGCATTTAAGCCAAAATAATTAAAGATATTTTACTACAATTTTGAATACAAGATTGTTATGTCCATAGCTCGCTTGGTATTGCATTTGGGACTGATAGCTTTGTCAGTACATGAGTAATAGCCATTTAGGTACTTCATTGTGTATTTTCAGTACTACTTTTGAGTAATTTGCTTCTATCTCCTTAACCGTGCGAGATAGAGCGATTTCGGCAAAATTTTCGACCCACAGGGTATCTCAGGAGTGTACTCTTTGCAATTTTCAAAAAATTTTCCCCTCCCCAAAAATGGCGGCCATTTTGAATTTTCGAATTTTTGCCAAAAATGGCAAAACACAAATTTCCTTCTATCTCCTTAACCGTGCGAGATAGAGCGATTTCGTCGAAATTTTCAACCCGCAGGGTATCTGAGGAGTGTACTCTTTGCAATTTTCAAAAAAATTTCCCCTCCCCAAAAATGGCGGCCATTTTGAATTTTCGAATTTTTGCCAAAAATGGCAAAACACAAATTTGCTTCTATCTCCTTAACCGTGCGAGATAGAGCGATTTCATCGAAATTTTCGATCCACAGGGGATCTAAGGAATGCAATCTTTGCAATTTTCAAAAAATTTTCCCCTCCCCAAAAATGGCGGCCATTTTGAATTTTCGAATTTTTGCCAAAAATGGCAAAACACTAATTTGCTTCGATCTCCTTAACCGTGCGAGATAGAGTGATTTCGTTGAAATTTTCGACCCACAGGGTATCTAAGGAATGCAATCTTTGCAGTTTTCCAAAAAATTTTCCCCTCCCCAAAAATGGCGGCCATTTTGAATTTTTGAATTTTTGCCAAAAATGGCAAAACACTAATTTGCTTCTATCTCCTTAACCGTGCGAGATAGAGCGATTTCGTCGAAATTTTCGACCCACAGGGTATCTGACGAGTGTACTCTTTGCAATTTTCAAAAAATTTTCCCCTCCCCAAAAATGGCAGCCATTTTGAATTTTCGAATTTTTGCCAAAAATGGCAAAACACAAATTTGCTTCTATCTCCTTAACCGTGCCAGATAGAGCGATTTCGTCAAAATTTTCGACCCACAGGGTATCTGACCATTGTACTCTTGGTAATTTTTAAAAAAATTTCCCCTCCCCAAAAATGGCGGCCATTTTGAATTTTCGAATTTTTGCCAAAAATGGCAAAACACAAATTTGCTTCTATCTCCTTAACCGTGCGAGATACAGCGATTTCGTCGAAATTTTCGACCCACAGGGTATCTAAGGAATGTAATATTTGCAATTTTCAAAAAATTTTCCCCTCCCCAAAAATGGCGGCCATTTTGAATTTTCGAATTTTTGCCAAAAATGGCAAAACACAAATTTGCTTCTATCTCCTTAACCATGCGAGATAGAGCGATTTCGTCGAAATTTTCGACCCACAGGGTATCTGAGCATTGTACTCTTGGTAATTTTTTAAAAATTTTCCCCTCCCCAAAAATGGCGGCCATTTTGAATTTTCGAATTTTTGCCAAAAATGGCAAAACACAAATTTGCTTCTATCTCCTTAACCGTGCGAGATAGAGCGATTTCGGCAAAATTTTCGACGCACAGGGCATCTAAGCAATCCAATCTTTGCAATTTTCAAAAAATTTTCCCCTCCCCAAAAATGGCGGCCATTTTGAATTTTCGAATTTTTGCCAAAAATGGCAAAACACAAATTTGCTTCTATCTCCTTAACCGTGCGAGATAGAGCGATTTCGTCGAAATTTTCGACCCACAGGGTATCTAAGGAATGTAATCTTTGCAATTTTCAAAAAATTTTCCCCTCCCCAAAAATGGCGGCCATTTTGAATTTTCGAAGTTTTGCCAAAAATGGCAAAACACAAATTTCCTTCTATCTCCTTAACCATGCGAGATAGAGCGATTTCATCAAAATTTTCGACCCACAGGGTATCTGAGCATTGTACTCTTGGCAATTTAAAAAAAAATTTCCCCTCCCCTAAAATGGCGGCCATTTTGAATTTTCAAATTTTTGCCAAAAATGGCAAAACACAAATTTGCTTCTATCTCCTTAACCGTGCGAGATAGAGCGATTTCGTCGAAATTTTCGACCCACAGGGTATCTAAGGAATGTAATATTTGCAATTTTCAAAAAATTTTCCCCTCCCCAAAAATGGCAGCCATTTTGAATTTTCGAATTTTTGCCCAAAATGGAAAAACACAAACTGGCCTTAACCGTGCAAAATAGAGTTATTTTGTTGAAATTTTCGACCCATAGGGTATCTAAGAAATGTACTCTTGGCAATTTTCAAAAAAATTTCCTTTTCCCAATAATGGCGGCCATTTTGAATTTTCAAATTTTTGCCAAAAATAGAAAAACAGGAATTTGCTTCTATCTTCTTAACCGTGCAAGATAGAGTGATTTCGTCAAAATTTTCAACCCAACCAATGCAAAAAGGCATGAAGCTGAAATAATTTACATCTACACTAACAAATATTTAAGCATCATTGATATATTTTACAAATGAAACAGGGTCTTGTAAGACTACTGTACAATTTGGGCAAAAGGTTCATGGGTGGACATTACACATGATAATGTGTGTTCTTCTATGCTATCCTGTTTCTATTCGCATCTACTATCAACAGGGCGGCCTATTTCTAGTTTTAGCATGGTTTGAGGTTATAAACCCCAAAGGCGAAGCCTGAGAGGTTTATTGTCTCAAACCACGGTAAAATTCTGTGTATACAGTGGTTTTGGAGGGTATTTTTTATTGCGTAAAATAGCCTTACCTTATCCTCACAAGTGCTTGTTTGGTTTTGTGGAGCAAAACGTATCGACCGACAAGAATTTTTTAAGGAATATTCTTGTCACAAGAGGTGACCCCTTTGTCTGCGCATGTCCGCGCTTGCGCAGTAGTCGTTGTCGACAGACGATTGTCGAGAGCTCTTCATTATATTTTTGGTCGATATGGGAGCAACACGTATTTTTCCTTATTATCGTCCATTCACGGATGAAAATCTATGAAGTTTTGAAGCGTGCAAGCGTGCACCTACCTGTAGTTGTCCATTATTCGACTGGTACTACCACTAAATCTGCCTCCCTTGTCCTGAAAAGGGTCAGAATAAGATGTGCAAGAAGATGTTGCTGTAAAGTCTTCAGTGGAAGACGTGTATATCTTCCGCTGTACTCGCCCATTATTCGACTGGAATTACCTCCTTGTCGATGAAGGGGATGCAAAGAAGATTTTGCTGTAAAGTTTTCAGTGGAAAACAAAGAAGAAAGAATGAAGTTGGCTTTTCAATGGAGGTCGTAGATTCTTTACTGTGGGTGGAGCGCCACCCTGGTACAGTAACAGGTCTCCCTCCAAAAGAACGATTACAGAAGCATATCCACATATCCTTGCAGTTATTTTTTTTTTTTTTTTCCCAGCAGGTACAGTGAACTTCCTGCTTCTCAGACTTGAAAATATGGACAGATTACCTTCTTTTGCTGTAATTTGGATGAAGATCCAACAGACATGGGGCAGTATGTGCACTGCTTGTCTGTTCAGCCCTGTTGAAGAGTTGCGATAACTATCTACTAGATAATAAAACCTTCCTATGGCCATGTCTCCAATGGAAAGAATACTGTAACTTTTGAGTTAATTCTTCTGCAAACTCAACGAAGATCAAACTGGCTAGATGATATATGGTGTTGAAGTCCTTGCTTCCAACTTTTACGATTGTATTTTGCACAGTATATACAGGAATTTGTCCTACTAACCACAAAAGATCGTCGTACCACTCTGCCTAGTTTACCAGGACAGAGGGATACAGAAGAACGTGGCTACATTAATGCAAGTCACCATGGAGGCTCTTCTTGCAGAGTTACTGGCAGTGATGGGAGATTTTCATTGCCATCCCAGAGTTGTGCGAATCTTGAGACGGAGTTGTCGAATTACTCCCCAATCGAATTCGCCAATGCCTGTACTACCCACAATGCAAAGCGATGACGTCAGACAGGAAAACATGGCTACAGTACTAAATATACCGCTTAAATGCTTCAAAAGAAAGCGATTCATCCACTCAACAATTGCAGAACTACAGGTTCCTATGGCAGTTTATTTCTTGTATAGAAACTCGGCTAATGACGACCTGTGATAGATCTCAGTGTCCTGAATTGATTTCTAACTACGACTTCAACGGTCATTGCCCACGAGTGAAGTTCGTTTACTATGTCAATAAATACCTGCTTGTCGCCTCATTTAAACTGGAGGCAGCAGAAATTATTAGAAATTCGGTTACAAAAGATGCGTTCTTCTATGTACCGACTCCCAAGATTTTCAACATCTACTTCAGTTTAATGTACACGGTTAAACCAATCAGTTCAAAGCAATATGAAATTCGGGTTAGCGACCCCTCTACAGTATCATGCGAGTAGTAAAGAAGCAAAACTCTTTCTTCAGTCTCACGGAATAGGAGTTCACCATATACCTAAACCACTGGTTGTTTAGTGTACGTAAAAGACACCAGTATTGGGTTCAAACCAAAGAACTCGTCCATTTTTTCTTCAACTGGGCTTCGTGATATCGATTTCCTAGGTTACCACTGCATTTTGGTATCAGGAAATTTCTTTCACCATATACCTAGACTACTGGTTGTTTAGTGTACGTAAAAGACACCAGTATTGGTTTCAAACCAAAGAACTCATCCAATTATTCATCAACTGGGCTTCGTGATATCGATTTCCTAGGTTACCACTGCATTTGGTACCAGGAAATTTCTTTCTACCTCGAATAAATTAAATACCTGAGAATCTATTCAAGACATGGCGATCTCATCACAATCAACCCCAAGGTTGCTTATATCCCAGGTAGGGATACTAGCATCTTTGGAAAAGACTATACCAATGGGTCAGTTATGTATGTGTGCCTTTCAGTGGTATCAAGAAAAAAACTGGCAATATCTCCAGTCACTAGTTGTGAGAATTCCTGTTTCAAATCCTTCTGAAAAAGCATTTTCAGTGGTGGAAAATACCAAAAAAAATGGGAAATAGGATGCCTTTTCCATACACAGGTGCACTATTCCCTTATTTTCGTAGATGCATTAAACCAGGGTTGATTATCCCATCTTAAAGCATCACAGTCAGTGGCTTTGGACAGTTTAAAAATGTATATATTACATTTCAATGTCATACAACTGAAGGCAGTGTGTTCAGCCCTTAAAAGCCTTCAAGACAAATTCTACACAAAAGAATTCTGATAGCATCAGACAACACCACTGTGTTTGGTTATCTGAACAAACAGGGGGGGGGAGCATATACCTCCTAGTTTGGCGCAGCTTGGCCTACTGCAATTCTTGAAATATACTCATAACAGACATATTCTTGGTTGCTTAAAGGTCATACTCAACATCATCTCCAGAAGGGATAAAGGTTTGGCGCATCTTGGCCTACTACAATCCTTGAAATATACTCATAAGAGACAGAAATATTCTGGGGTTACTTAAATGTCATGCTCAATGATCTCTACAGAAGGGACAAAAGTAATATGTACAGAATGGTTCTTACTCCCTTTATGGTTCTAGACAACGTGCAAGTTTGGCACAAATCAACAATAGGTGTTTTATGCAGGTATGCTGCATCTTGGCCTACTGCAATCCTGGAAATATTCTCATATGAGCCAGATATATTCAGGGTTGCCTTTATGTCATGACAGCCTCTCCACAAAGAACGAAATAATACAGACAGGAGAATCTTCATCTTTAATATTCTATTTGATTTACATAGTTTGTCAAATACCAATGGTAGAGATGTTTGCTACCAATATGAGTCACAAACTTCCATTCTATGTTGCCAGTCCCGGATGCTAATGCTCTGAACATAGATGAATTAAACATCTTGTTGGAGGTTCTGGACTGCTAGGCCTTTTGTCCTATACCACTTATTCCAAAAAGTCATTGAACAAGTGAACACCAGGTGCAAAAGGATTGTAGTGGCCCCTTGGTGGCCCATGAGGCATTGGCTTTGGGGTCTGGTGAGTCATTCAACAAAACCTCCATTACAGCTACTTCACTGGTCTCAGAAACAGCCATTCAGTCAGAAATACCATCTGAATCTGTTGCATTGGCACCTTCATGCTTGGCACCTTAACACCACTCAGAATCTCTTATATTATTCTCTGGGCAAGGGATAGAGAGAATTAGGGCATCTCGAGGACCCTCATCTTGGAATGTATGAGTCATGATGGGCCATTTTGAGCTCTGGTACCCACAGAATAAGGTGGCCATCTCAGAGCCTACGGTCTCAAATATACCAGATTTTTTGATCCATTTACTTGCAAAAATCTGAAACCTCTCACTATTGTTGGCTTTGCAGCAGCCATAGCTGATCATTTACATTTTTTGTGCAGGAGTTGAGCCAAAGCCTGGATCTTTATAGGCCTATTGCAAGTTTACCCACTGCTAACAGAGGTGCAGCATCAAGGGATTTGCCTTTGCTTCTGTTGGTTTTCACAAAAGGCTCCTTATTAACCTTTAAAGGAGGTCAGTCTAAAAAAGTTTGACTTGCAAGACTGTTGCAATGGCATTGGAAGTGTATTTTGGGACTTTGGTTCCTTCAGCCACAAGCCTCATAGGAAGGAGTTTACAGTTCTCCCTCCTACCTACCTTTTCAGCAAGGACCTATTAGCCTCAATTGGTCTAGATTGGCTCCAGTGGTCACTTCAGCTCTAGATCATTCCTGAACTCAAATTGCCTGGACACATGATTCGTTGTCCTCCTACAGCACTTACATCCTTCTTGGACAGGACTACTGCTTGGAGAAAAGGGAAAGTCTCCTTCTCCTGCCTTTTAACAAGAATCAGTTGGCTTCTGATGCCCCAGATGGCTCAAACCAGTGGTCATTCCAGCTCACAACCTTTCTTGAGCTGACGTTGGACTGATGTTGTGACACTCTGCCCTCTTACAGTACTTAGTTACTATCAAGACAGTACAAGTACTTCAAGGAGGTAAAGAATCTCTTGCTCATATCTTTTAAGGAAGGCTTGATGGAGATATCTTGAGTTCTGCTATCTCTCCCTGGATCAATCTGGATGCATGATTAGATTGCCAGTCCTTTAATTCTGATTATCAGAATCCATACATTGAGACACATATTACATCCATGGCTGCCTCTTTAGTTTTCAAGAGTGGGGTCTTGCCTCAGCAGATATCAAACTCTTGTTATTGGAAGACCCACAATTCTTTACTACATTCCACTCGAAGATGTAGCTTGGCAATCCCATGACCAGTCCATGAATAAATTGGGTCTTGTGGATTCACCTCAGCATGTAGTCAAATTTTTGTGTTTTTTTATACATGTTATTCATATGACTCACATACTTTGTTCTCTCCAGTTATACAAGTGTTGTGTCACTGACATATGTCTTTCTTAACTTACATATGGCCCCATATCTGCAGTTTATGCAGTTCAGTTTGCCTGCTTGGAGATATTCTCATTGTCAGATGATGACATCTTGTTTGGGGAGACATGCAGACATCTCCGGCCAATACCGGGTGATGGTTGATAGTGCTATATCATTTGTTGTAAAATTGTCTACAACAGCAACAGTAGCAACAGTGATGATCACATCATGGATCTCTTGTTGAGGTTAGCAAATTACTTATCTGTGATGAAGAAGTAATATATAACCTAAGATGTGGTGTATGGAAGCTTATCTTATCCTCTTATCAAGTGCTTTATTTGGTAACCCCTTGTCTGACAATCATCTAACAGTGTGGCCAAAACAAATACCCTCCACCTGTTATGGTTGTATTCAAGCACTTGTGAGGATAAGGTAAGGCTATTTTACGCAATAAAATGTAACAAATTTTATTGTAATTTAACTTTTTACAAGTTAAATACTTACCTTATCCTCACAAGGATAAACCCACCCTACCTCCCCGCATAATTTGTTTTCTGGGGACCAAAAATACAATGAAGAGCTCTCGACAATCGTCTGTTGACAACGACTACTGCGCAAGCGCGGACATGCGCAGACAAAGGGGTCACCTCTTGTGACAAGAATATTCCTTAAAAAATTCTTGTCGGTCGATACGTTTTGCTCCACAAAACCAAACAAGCACTTGTGAGGATAAGGTAAGTATTTAACTTGTAAAAAGTTAAATTACAATAAAATTTGTTACAATTTCTATTCTAACATGAAAAGTTTTTAAATTTTATAAATATCTTTTATTATTTATTTTTAGGACAAAAATGGATTATTGTCAAGACAGCCATAATGATAGATTAATAAGAACCCACAGGCTATGCTGATTTTACCCATGAAATATTTCTTCGTTTAGCCAATCCAATACATGGACACATCTGTTTCATGTTAGAATATTAGTTCATCCAAGGATTTTCTTTTTCATGCAAAAGTAGTTGTCATGTGTTTATGTTTATGGTGCGAGGTCCTCAGTGGCCTAGTGTGGCATCTAAGCACAGACTGTGGCCTCTGTGTGGGGTGGTGTCCCACAAGTGACAATTGCTGAGGGCCTGTCCCAGTATGACCCTCACTATTGACTTATATGTAAGGCCCAAACTTTGATTTTGACTTTGTGATTATGATGCATACAAAACAAGAAAAGTTTTTATATACTTACCAAAAATTGATAGCTTTTGATTTTGTTTTTCTTTTCCCCCACAGTCAAAATAACTCTTGTGTTTCAGTCGCAGTAACTCAGCAGAGTTCATTCCGAGTCCGCAGTCAGTGCGACGTAAGCAGCCCGATAAAACGCGACTCTCTCAGACATTTGACTCAGCCATCAGACTGGACATTCCAGCCACCCCCAGCTCTGTGAAAGAAAGTGAGTATTCACCTGTACACTACTCCTGCCTGTGTCTGTACATCAGGGTCATGTTATTTAAAGTACCATGCTGATTTTGTGTGTTCAGGGAAACAACATTTTGTTTATGAAAACTGTATTTTAATTGATTGGCTCTTATCTCTGGGGTTTTTACCCCACAGCCCTTAAGGGCTGTCAAGGTATTGTTTTCACCCATGGTGTCCAGATGTGGGGGTGGGCGGGCGGCGGGACAAGGTTTGTCTGGGCTGTATCTCAGAAACCGTAAGGTGTAGGAAGTTGATACTTGGTAGGGACATTGGTTAGGGGGTGTAGGTGTGCAACGTCATGGTGTGACCTTGATTTAACCTTGCCATAGTGACCTTGACCTATAAAATCTTGTCTGGGCTATATCTCTGAAACCATAAGGTGTAGGAAGTTGATACTTAGTAGGGACATTGGTTAGGGGGTAGGTGTGCAACGTCATGGTGTGACCTTGATTTGATCTTTGACCTTGCCGTAGTGACCTTGACTTATAAAATCTTATCCGGGCTATATCTTGGAAACCGTAAGGTGTAGGAAGTTGAAACTTGGTATGGACATTGGTTTGGGGGTGTAGGTGTGCAACGTCATGGTCTGACCTTGATTTGACCTTTGACCTTGCCGTAGTGACCTTGACCTATAAAATCTTGTCCGGGCTATATCTCGCAAACCGTAAGGTGTAGGAAGTTGATGCTTGGTAGGGACATTGGTTAGGGGTTGTAGGTCTACAGCATCATCGAGTGAGCCACAGACTCTGCTCCAACACCACACATAAGCATTCATTGAATGCATTACCACTTCTGTATGCATGGTAATATTCAAAACATCCAAACCATAATTCGGCCATGCCAGATGTAGATAAAGAGTGTCGTAATGTTTAGTTTACTGATTAATGCTGTCATCATGTTATTGAATTGTCTTGTTTTAATACCTCATCTTTACATGCATTATCTTTCTCTTAGACATTATTTTCTCTAAACATTGTTTGGACCTTTATATAACTGACAGTGCTCTGAAAGTACCCTGAACTTTGTACTGATACACTACTTCTATATCTCGTGGTGTTAAAAATAGTTCCCTAGACTGGGGGATATGGGCATCTCTGATGCTATTTATCCTATCTTTACCAAATTTGGTATGGGTGTTTATTGGGTTAATAGCTTGCATGGGATTACTTTTGGTGAAGATAGGTATATAGCTAACTGAGTAATAGCTACTTAGCTACTTTTGTGTACTTCTTTTGTTTCTGGGCATTTTAAGGAAAAATATTTGACATATCTTTACCAAATTTAGTATTAGCATTACTTAGGTCGATAGCGTGCTTGGGATTGCTTTTAGTAATAATAGCTATATAACTGACTGAGTAATAGCTACTTTGCCAGAAATGGAAAAACACAAATTTGCTTCTATCTCCTTAACCATTCGAGATAGAGCGATTTCGTCGAAATTTTCGAGCCACAGGGTATCTGAGAAATGTACTCCTGGCAATTTTCAAAAAATTTTCCCCTCCTCAAAAATTGCGGCTATTTTGAATTTTTGCCAAAAATGGCAAAACACAAATTTCCTTCTATCTCCTTAACCATGCGAGATAGAGCGATTTCGTCGAAATTTTCAACCCCCAGGGTATCTGAAAAATGTACTCTTGGCAATTTTCAAAAAATTTTCCCCTCCCCAAAAATGGCGGCCATTTTGAATTTTCGAATTTTTGCCAAAAATGGCAAAACACAAATTTGCTACTATCTCCTTAACTGTGCGAGATAGAGCGATTTCGTCGAAATTTTGACCCACAGGGTATCTGAGCAATGTAGTCTTGGCAATTTTCAAAAAATTTTCCCCTCCCCAAAAATGGCGGCTATTTTGTATTTTCGAATTTTTGCCAAAAATGGAAAAACACAAATTTGCTAATATCTCCTTAACCGTGCGAGACAGAGTGATTTCACAGGGTATCTGAGCAGTGGACTCTTGGCAATTTTCAAAAAATTTTCCTCTTCCCACATATGGCGGCCATTTTGAATTTTCAAATTGTTGTCAAAAATGGAAAAACACAAATTTGCTTATCTCCTTAACCGTGCGAGATACAGCGATTTCGTCAAAATTTTCGACCCAACCAATGCAAAAAGGCATGAAGCTGTATACTAATAAATATTTAAGCATCATTGATATATTTTACAAATGAAACAGGGTCTTGTAAGACTACTGTACAATTTTGGCAAAAGGTTCATGGGGTGGACATTACACATGATAATGTGTGTTCTATGCTATCCTGCTTCTATTTATATGTCGCAGCTACTATCAACAGGGCGTCCTATTTCTAGTTGTTTTTGTTATTGTGTATGTTTTCTAGTAAAGCATGTGTGTGATGTTTGTGGCAAGTGTTTTACCCTCCATTCATGGCTCATGAAACACATTGAAAAGAAACACACAGGTAACCATCTGTGTGCAGTGAAGCAAATATTCAACTTCAGACATTACACATTTACATATTTACACATTTATTTCAATACTGCACAAACCATATTTTGTGTAGCTCACACATTATAAGGGGTTTCTCCACTGTGTAACATAGGATTAAACAACATATCTCAGTGCTTTATGGTGGTTTTAAACTATCAATTGGCTGAATATTAAAGCCACGAAGCTTGTGAAGTTGTAGGACTGAGTGCTTTAATGCAGTCGATTGATATTTTAAAACATCATAAAGCATTAGAATTTGTCATTTATTCCCTATTCTCAAATGGTTAAATTAACATTTTGGTCAAATTAAAGTGTAACTTTTTTGCAAAAAATTAAATAAATCCAAGACCATATTGGCAAATCCATCAATGAAACATAGTATTACGTGGTGATATCTTGGGTAAAAAACAAGTAGTTTTTGTTACTCTATTTTCACAGAATTTGTTCTGAAATATTGAGAGACCGTCATTGTAGATGCTTTCAATCTGTTGTAAGATTTAAAATGATATGCTATTCAAGCAAGAAATGACACTGTTATGAATATTTTAATCACTGATTTTACCACGAGTTGTTTGTTTATATTATGATGTACGCAGAATTCAACAGTGTTACTTTATTTACAGTTCTATATTCATGATTTAAGAATTGCACAAATGATGTGCCCAAGGTCACTGCACAGCCTGCCATTTTAGAATGACTAATACATGGTCTCTTGGGTACAAATGTGACTGTTTCAGTAGTTCAGTAGATTTTCAGCAATACTGTCATTACATGTTTTATTGCTCCACATAAACAGATATAAAATGTCATTGTCAAAATTAGTTCCACAGTAAATAAGTCTTTCAAGTAAAATAAGAAGGGTCAAGTCTAATCAAGTTCTGAAGAATACAAGTGTATGGGTTTAGTTGATCAGATGATTTGAGGAAAGCATTTGTTGTCTACAAGCACACCCACTGTTGATCTGGTGTTGTTTTAGCACTACACTTTAAACCATTGCATTTAAAGCATTTGTCTTTGCTTTTTCTTTGTGTTAAGATGTAGTTGTGAGGCCCATTCCCAAGCTCTCACCAATCAACAACAACATGTCCAAACCACGGGCATTGCCCACTGATGCGGGAGATCAAGAATATGAGGACGACTTTGAGGACTCTGAGGAAGAGGAAGAAGGTCAAGGTTAGTTCAGTCAGTTCTCTGAAGACTTTGAAATGTTAAAACATGAATTTATTGCGAAAAGGGGTTGGTGTAACTCGTTTTCAAAGTAAAGATTTCTGTAAAAAAATTTTAGCCAAAAGATGATTAATTGATGAAAAATGCTTTCTGCCAATCAGTGAACTTCTTTTACAGATGGAAATTTCAGCTTGTTCAGGGCTATAGATAATAAAGTGTTTTCTTTCAAGGTAGTTGTTCTCATTATAGGAAAATTGTGGTTCATATCTTCATCATATGTCAGCAGCACACCAGATGTCCCACATTGTGTGATATGGTATTTGAATACATTATGTTTATATTGCCATCTCCAGACATTCCAGAAGAGCTTCCAGAAGATTCCGGTGCAGATAACCCATCAGACTCAGAAGAGTATGATTACCCTGATGATTTTGAAGAGTATGCATCGGATGAAGTAAGTTCCAGAATTACATTTGAAGTATTTATGTTTAACCTGGTAAACACAGCATTTTGTGTCTCATTTGCAGCTTGCAGAGAATAGTTAATTTGGTACTTGCCAAAGATTTGTAAGGTACATACTAGTGTGGGGATTGGTGCTCAATCTTTCAATATCAGTCAATCATCTCCTGGAAGCATCAATATCAACACATGTTACGAGCAGTTCAATATCAAAACATAACCAGTCAAGGAAATCAAACAAAAACTAAAATATTTAACTGCTTAAATAAATATATATAATATTATATTATCAAAAAGCACACTTACAACTAAAAATTGACACAAATAGCCTGGCACCATGTCTGTTTACTTAATTCCCAGTGAGCCACTTCATGTTTCACGGAAATGATATAAACCCGAGAGCTACTATACAGGAAAACATAAAGGCTGGGGTTATAGTTGTCCCCTGCTTTGTTCGGGCAGCGGACTTGTGGGTGTTCCACAGCCTAAACCCATCCACAGATTTTCACCAAATTTTCAGGGTATATTTACCCCAAGAGGGTCTAGAGCTGATTAGGTTTTGGGGGTATCTGGTAACAACTGTTGCCATGGCAACACTTTTAAGATTTTTTGGTCTTTAAGTTTGTGGGTGTTCCACAGCCTAAACCCATGCACGGATTTTCACAAAATTTTCAGGTTTTGGGGGGTATCTGGTAACAACTGTTGCCATGGCAACACTTTAAAGATTTTTGGGTCTCAATGTTTTTTGGGTGTTTCACAGCCTAAACCCATGCACAGATTTTCACAAAATTTTCAGGTTATGTTTACCCCAAGAGGGTCTAGAGCTGATTAGATTTTTGGGGTATCTGGTAACAACTGTTGCCATGGCAACACTTTCAAGATTTTGGGGTGGGTGTTCCACAGCCTTAACCGATGTATGGATTTTCAACAAATTTTCAGGATATCCTAACCAAAACAGGATCTACAGCTGAGTAGGTTTGGGAGGGTATCCAGTGTCATCTGTTACCATGACAACGCTTTAAATACTTTTTGGTCGTAAACTTCTTAATTGAAAAACTAATGTTACTACAGGCCGGGGTTGGGAAATTATGAAATGCTTTTCGTGGGTGCATATGTGCGTGTATGCATGTAAGCGTTTGTCACATTTTCAAATCAAGCTTCATATCTCATTCAGTTATTAGATATCTTCACCAAATTTGCAGAGCATGTTTATGACTGTGAAACAAAATAATGGTACTCATTTTAAAAAGCATCATGTCCGCCATAGCTGATTGCTCGAAAATCATTGATATGTTCTAAAATTTAAAATATTGCAGCTAGCTGTGTCAGACTTGCACAAAATGTAAATGGCTGGGCAAGTTTACCCGAGGGTAATTTTGGCCTTGTTTTGAAAAAAGAATGGCTGCCATATCACATCTTTTGTGTCAAATGGGGTGGACATATTAAAAAGACCTAGTATCTCCCTTATCATTGGTGCCTAGGGGTTTGGAACTTCTTGGAAATGGTGTTCTGCAAATCTTCTGCAGTGTCAAATTTGACCTTTGACCCTGCTTCAAGGTCATGTAGGGTCATCATGCTAAAAAGGACTTATATTTCCCTTATAATTGGTTTTAGGGCTTCAAAGTATGAAAACAACTTGTAAGAAATCATGGCCTGTGAATCTTACGTCTGACCACATTTCGTGGTTTCTGTATACTTCTTACAACTGAAGTTGTTCCTAAGATTTTCCCAAATCTCAATGTTTTTTGCCCATTTAGTTGTACCTGCAGGCTGGGCTTCTTGCTTGCAGAGGCTGGCTATTTTTATATTCTATAACAGAGATGTATTTCTGGTGTCTCAATAGTAAATTCTGATGATTTCATGAATTTATATGTGCAAGTTTTGAAAGAACCTGTATTATTGGCCACAGTTCTGACATTGAAATATTGATTGATACAGCAAACTTTATTTTTGTTTGATCTTGATCCTCCACATAGTAGTCAATCCCTTACACTAGTACACAGTAGCAGGATGCTTTCCAAGCTTTGACATGTTAATATGCAATGAGTGGAGGGAGGACATGTTGTCAAGTTTTACATTTCTTTACCCTGTCAATAAAATCCATCCTGGTTTCGGAGTGCTGCAAATGACAATGTGAACGTGTGCATTAAAAAGGATGGTCACTTGGATTCACCTCAGGTTTTTCTCTTGGGTACTACCAGTTATGTCATTTACAAATCTTTAATATGCCTTTTCGTAGTAGGTCCATCTGAATGGTTTTACAGTTATTTGGTCTTGTTTTAGTAATAGGAACTATAGTTTACATTAGCTCAACCTGCAGGTTTTAATGAACACACAAAGTAACAAAACTGCAAAAATATGGCATGAAGGATCATATACAGTAGATTCTGTACAAGCAGGATGTATAGTCCTTCGGGCAGAAACGTATTTGTGAACTAGTGAGTAACATTTCATTAAATTGTAATGCCAAATTTGCTCTTTTTTTCATTTTTTTTAATACTTTCTTGTAGGACCTGGACAACATAGTTCACCACTGCAGAGAGGTGCATGAAGGTGAAGGTCACTCCGATGATGAAATCATCATGGATGAGGAACCCTCCAGTTTTGTAGTCAGCTGCAAGTCTCTCCTGCAGGAGTAAGTACAGTGGTAGTGGGTCCACAATGTCAGCTGGATAACTGGTTGTATGGATTCACTTTTATAGCTCACCTGAGTGAGATTTGGTTCAGTTAATAGAAATTCTTACAATATATAAGACATAAAATGTATATCATGATGATAGGAGTTAATAAGTTTGTACAGGCTCTACTGTTTTATGCAATGAACAATCTATTGAGAACTTGTGTTTCAGACATGCTATTCAGACCCTTGGAAAGACCAAGTACAAAGAGATCAGAGACAGGGGCAGACTCACAGACATCACAGAGGAGGACCTCAGGTAGCTTGATCTCCTTGTACACTTTCAATCTGATTGAATACTAATGTTCTGAAATTATTTATATTGTACAGGTGGATGAATGTTTATAGTTGAGGCATTAAAATCTGTATTCATTCTGTGGCATTACGGGTCATTTTAAACAACTGAAAAAATGTAGTACCTTTACAGAGCTGAAATGCAATCGGAGAAAATGGATTGGTAATGGAGTGTGCATTAGTGAGCCCCATGTTGTAGAATGTGGAGTAGTTTCTTATGTGATTTGCCATTTTTGTCAATATAGACAGCATGGACAGCCATCTGTAACCAAATAATACCACTTTAACACTAATATTATTGATGTGTAAATCTTTGATACATTAAATAACTGATTTGTACAGTAACATTTTGTATCAAAGCCTTTTTAAAAAAGTAGGTCTGTACCTCTTCTAAACAGTCTGTAGCTGCCTCTGTTCCTGGTGTATTCTGGCAGGGAACTCCATGTACTTCTCTGCATATCAAAGTATTAACAGGATACAGTTCAATATGAAATGGTATTGCAAAGACCCGTTGTCCCGTGAAAATTTTCTTCTTCCTCTCTTTTTACCCGTTTCTACGCCATCGCGCATGCGCAGAAATTGTAATATATTATGAACCGAAAATACTTTGTTTTACATAATATTCAACATATTGTTGAAAGTTATCGATATTTTTACATTATATTTCTTAAACTATCATTTAACAAAAATGAAATGCAATAATTATTGAGATCTGTGGTTTAGGAGGGACTTAGAAGAAAAATTTTACTTCCGGGAAAAATTTCATGTTACACCGTCAATTTGATTCTCATTATAAACATTTCTGCTTCAGAGCATTTCTTATTCACAGGTTTGTACTTTCAGCCTGCAAGTGAAGCACAAGTCAGGACATGAGCACTTGGAGACCTGTTTCCTCGTATCAGAGTTTTTAACAGACAACGACACATAAACCATCAAAACAAAAACAAGCATGTGTATCCTACAGGCTGGTCTGTTATTCATTGGGTATTATAAGAAACAGTTTGAGACTGTGTTCAAAAGTGTCAAGGTTGTCTGTAGTTTTACAACGACTGACAACTATGTTGTAACTAAGGTATATATGCTTTGTTTTATTGGTAATTATTACAGTAATTCATTACATACAAGAAATCTTTAGACTGTAGACAGATTATACACATGATAGTGTGATCAGATTAGTTCAGTAGAATCATAGCTATAATGATTTTTATACAGAAAAACCTTTGTGGTATTTTATTGTAAAATATAATTGCATTTGTCTGGTATTATCATAGTGGGTATGGGAAGTTACTGGGATTTCAGACAGTTGGTTCACACATGTAAGCCATTCCTTTCTGGCATCAAGTAGTTGTATTTATAATCTTCTGGACAATGCGAGTCTTACTATTTCTAGTTAATACTTCCCCACCTTAAGCTTGTAACCATTTATACCTTGAAATCAAAATATTTTAATGGAATGCTGAAATAAATCAAGTATGGATTTTTTTTTTTTTTGAATTGGAAACGCAACTCTCCTCAGCATCCAAAAATACAATTTCCGCACTTGATCAATGGGTCAAACTTAGACTGACATTATTGACTCACCAAGCAACTATCCGTATGTTTCAAGTAAACCATATTCCTCGTTCAAGGCTGACAAAAACTGAAATGATGTAGTACAATGTTTGACCTTATGCTAGGGTCAGATTTCAGAGGTCTTTTGTTTGAAGCAACGAAAGACATTTGAGAGCTTTTCCTATTTCTAATTATGTGCATGTTTACCAGTAACTGGTTAATTTTCAGTGATGTTTTCATATCGAGCACTCTTCTTGAATCTCAGTGTTGTATGTATTTCAGGTCTTTTTTATAATTACCTGATTTGGGTTTGTCGCAGTAGTATTCAACATATCATTGTAATTTTATACACACCTCAGTGATGGGATTTTAAATGTTGTTACATATAAATAAAACATTTTGTATTTTCTTTACCAGTGAGGTTTTCTTCAGAAAAGTCTGATGTGGTTGCTTACATATATATATACATACGCTCTGAAATCAATGAAAAAGATTGGTGAGATATAACAGAAGACGTTTGCTTGAAGAAATGAATATCAGGACTTAATTGGGGAGAGATCAATCACTGCTGCGTTACTGTCATGATACACAAGAACTGTTCCACTGTTTCTTTTTAAAATCATGAAATTTTTATTCACCAGAACCTTTGATAGATAAAAGTAAGAGATAATTCCATCGACACATCACATTTAACCATGTTGGAAAGGTTGTATATAAAGGCCAAAAACATTATATTACATAAAGTTCTCTGTAGCCTTCCACATGGACAGTGAGTCAGAAATACAAATAGACATCTAGGCAGATATATCAAAGGGACCTCAGTGGATCAGTGTTTATTATCTTTGCTGACAACTTGTTCTGATAGCTGTAAAAATTTATGTAAAACCCAGTTTCTGACTCAGCTGACATGGAAGTACCACACCCCGTCTGCAATTAATTTCTTTGTACAAAGGAAAGCTGAGAAATATAATAGTGTGGGTTTATTGGAAAATATACAGAAATGGCAGGATGTCCAATCTACTTGAATCACAGAGCTTCAGCCTGCCAAACCTGGGGCCATAATCACAAAAGGGATATGCAAAAAAAGGAGCTTAAGTTAATCCAGAAGTTGCATTAGGATTAAGGTTCATATTCACAGAAAAGTGAAGCTAATATTTGGATTAACTTTAATCCACCTATCAAAACGTATTAACTTTTGGATTAAATATGGTTGAATGTACTGCACTTAACCCCAAAAATTAGCTTGACTTTGTGAAAACAAAATCATCCAAAGATTAGTTATGTCAGTTTAGTGAATTATACCCGTCGTGATATGAGCTGTACAGTGTTGAAAGCGACGTAAAACCCCAAATAAATAAATAAATTTAGTGAATTATAATCAAACTTTTGGCCCTATCTTATCCTTTGTGAATATGGCCAAAGTGTAGCATGGTGGTTTAGGTTCCGTATTAGTATGGGAAGGTTTTGAAGCCACTGTCTGAACAGAGGGATGATAAGTTTGGATGTGTAATCTCTTCATAAAAATGAAAGAAAAATATGTTTTGTTATTTTATTACCATTTTCATAAATTACTTCCTTTATAAAGTCAATAACAATAAAACAATGTATAAACAAACACATAAATTACTTAAGTTTATGCAGTTAATTTGTAAATATATGTTATCAAGAAGGAGAGGTCAAGGAGAGTATGTTTTGTTTGGTTGTTCATTGGATTTGTGCACTTCTGAGCAATTCTTTGGAAAAAAAATCTACTGCATCATTTTCATTTGCTTGTAACTAATATTCTGGAACTGTATTTTTAAATACATTTATTTATCTCTACCTCTTTAGTTGAAAAATTGTTTACACTGTGTAAGTTGGTCTAGTATGAGTCAAATGTATTTGTAAGTGGAGTTATCTTTAAGGTCCCACCTTTATTTTTGTGTGTATTTCTGGAAGTTAGAGAAAGGAACATATAATTTGCCACAGTATGTAAATTCACCCTTACCATTTCCTTCACTTGTGGGGAATTCTTTACACACTATGCGATGTCTGTGACATCATTAGCTGCTGATTTCCCCTGATGCAATATTGGCAGAGATTTGGATAAAATTGTCTGTAAAGGGTGCCCCCCCCACACACACACATACACACACACAGTGACATATTCACACACTGTGGTGGATTTCACATTTCTTTCTATAATCATAGAATTAAAACCTGTGGATATTGCACCTGAGGTTCTACTTCTGCACAGTCTAAATTAAATCCTGTTGACTGAAACAGCATCTGGAAATTTCAACTGAAATATTGACATTATTCAAATTAAATTTACACCAAATAAACAATCAATCACAGTGACTGGAAATTTGAAAACTCATCCATAATACTTAATATAACTGTCACCACTTAAGTGCACCGACTTGACACCAACATATCTCCAGACAGGCCATCTCTCTTGCCAAAAGTGTTGATTGGCTTTTTTTCTCTTTGGCCCAAATACATCTGTTTTCCAAGTTGGAATGAAGCCTCCTAGTTATGCAAACAAGTAGAAACATATGGCAGTGTGAAAAGGGTGAATCCAGTATATCACCGACTTTTGTCTGGGGATATCATAAAATATTTTAGATAAATATTTTCAAATGAAGCCCATTTATTGGGAAGATAAGACATATTGTGTAAAACTTATTACACTTATAACAGAACAATTACACAAAAGTGTTACAAAGATGAAGCCTTTAACACAAATATGATTACATTTTAACCGAAGCTCAGAGACTAACATGTAAGTACTAAACCATGTACAAGCAGTGTAAGAACTACATTCTCAATGTTAAAAAAATTTCCTCTACACAACCAGTAAGTTATGTGTTTTAAATAAATCCTGGTGAAATACAGTAAGTGAACTACCATATTTAACATAAGTCTTGTATCACATGATAAAGAAATTAACTCATAAGAAACATACCAAAACTGCGTAGTTTTCTTAAACATGTAAATAACATCAAATTGAACCCTTTACATAAAACTCATATGTACATGTAGTACATATGATTTAACGTGTCCTAATTGAACTTTTATGACACATAATCTCTATTTTAAAGACAGTTTTTATCATTCACAATTAATAGAATAGAACACAAATCAGACATCCAGGAACATAAGCAGCGGTGTCAGCACCACAGAGAAAACACTGGATAAGAAAAAATATAATGTAGGCGGAGTATGCTTTTATAGAGAGATAAGATTTCATCCTCTAAATTAAACGTCCTAATGCATGAATACAGAATACACTTGTAACAACAGCAATCAATCCCGAACATGAAAAATGTCGAGCTAAAATTATGTACTTCACAGTATGTGAAATTTACCAGTGGAGTGGGAAATTTTTTCACACATTTGTGATTACATTAGTGTAGGCATCCATGTATGTGGGTGTGGGTTACAGATGCAGCTTGTAAGTAAACTTGCAGTGGTTTTGCGATAAATAAATTAACATAGATAAAATAAGACGTTCTTTAAAGGACCAAAACTTCCTTATTTGTAGTCCGATTTCAAAATTCTTTCACCACTGTAATGAGAAGCAAATTTTGACACGATATAACCTTAAATATTCAGAGAAAATATATGCTAGTCGCTTGCAGCAAAATTCGATCCCTGACCAAAAAGTACACCATTCGAAATTTCTTACCGCAAGCCACAGCACACACCCCACACCCATGTACATGGATGCGTACACAAAGACCTCTGATCCCCCCTAATGTAAAATTGACACAAATTTTGATTAGTTTATCTTACTTTTAAAGGGTGCCCTCAAGTGTGCAATTTCATATTTCTTGTTCTAGGAAGATTTTGTATGCAACACGATACACAGATTGGGGAGTACAAATTTAAGATGAGCATACATTCAGTAAAATACAGATCTGGTCTTTATGAGAATAACAGAGGAGAAAACCTCATTGTCAGAATATGGTTCCTCTATACAGTCAAATCCCCACAGTAACAATGTGATCAGTAAATCTCGCTCCTTGGACAGCCTTTCCTACTAGCATTTACCATGTTGTCTGGGCACGGATTCACTAACACTTTTATTCTAAGAATTAAAGTAAAATTTCTACGAGTTTTGAATTCATGGCAACATTTAGACCTCTGAACATAGAGTAAATCTAAAATTTGCCACATATCAGAAATTCACCATGTGGAAATATTAATAAAAATAATGAATTGAGGCGAGACTTGTTAAATGTATTGTAAATCAAGGCTTTTAGAACTAAAACATACAAAGTCTAACACCAAGTATCATTTTCTTCATAGAATTAAATAAGGTTTTAGAGTCAGTAAATTTTAGATTTCTTAATCTGATAATGACAAAACTGGATGCAATAGCTACATGTAAAAAACATGTAGCATTTCAGTTATTCATCAACATGAAGGTATTATTTATTAGCAACAATTTACTACAAATCTTTACAAATTTTGAAAAATTCTGGAAGTGTTTATTAGAATTTTTCTGCCAGATTTATTATAATTCTAAGTATGTTAGTGAATACAGGTCCTGCACATTCTGGTGAAGTACAAGACATATTAATTGGATCCCTTGAGATTCCTCAATTGAACAGGGTTCATTTGTCAATAAAATAACAACACACTGCACTTTGAATATCTAATGCTATCCTTTGAAATAGAAGTAAATTGTGGCAAGGAAAATGTGAAAGTTCAATCTTTTCTTGATTATTTGTGAATTTCACTGCCACACAAGTCAACACTGAGAAAGCTGTTAGAAGAAACCCAACAGCTGTTATTATACTTCTGGCTTTATTTGATTTTTGTGTAATTATATAAATCATTGGAGATAATCATGCTAAGAATGTAGCCAATGTATTTATCACTTAAATCAAATTGCCAACATTTTCTTTCAAATCTAATGTGTGGCAGATTGTGGATGAAAAATTGCTTCACATATAAATGGTATGAAGCTTTGAATGATGATTCAGCATACAAATAATTGTATTGTCAAATGTCATATACTTGCGCTCTGCATCACCAAAAGTGTCGTGCTCATAAACTTCTGGTCCGTAATAGTAATAATCACAGAAACACTTTGATAAAGACCAATCATAAATTCAAATTCAGATTAATTACAAAAAAGATATGCCACTCTTCCTATATATAAATAAGTTTAAGATCAACTCAATAATGTCAAGTTAAGCCCCAATCAGGTGGCGTTGATGTTTTTAAAATTTTTGTTTAATCTCTTGTTTTAATGTCTCGGAAGACAATTTCAGTTTATTTGTCCAGTGGTCTATATTACTTCCATGGAACTAGCTTATTTTTTTAAATGCTTTCACTTTAATCTGCTAATTATCTTTTATTTTATTTTGGGTTTCCTCTTTATACGAGTATTCTACAACAATGTATAAAATAAATTAATTATGCCAAGGTAAATCAACTTAGTTTTAAGATTTATCCAATAAATGAATGCGATGAAACATCACAGAAAACATCTTTTAAAAAGTCAATATACACATCTTTTCTATATCTTTCTTTTTAACTGTCAATTGTTGCATAGAGAATACATTGTATTCTATTCATAACTTTTACAGTACTTTATCTATGAATTCAAGCAGACTTTACGGGGCAACAACCCTAAGCAAACTAAAATATTCATCATAGCTATATGTAAATGTATATTATGTATGTATTTAATAACCTTCTCATACGCCTATGAGGCATATGAGATGGTTAGGTCATGTTCCGCGTACACCACCCAAATGACCCAATGACATCAAAAGATTGGGCTGAGGTGGATACCACAGGGGAAGAGACCAGTCGGCATGCCTAAGACAACATGGACGCGATCTGTAGAAAATAACATTGGAGATGCCTGTACCCCACAGCCCAGGGTAATAGTTTTCAACACCAATCGATAAAGAAGAAGTGACACAGTTCAAAGATCAAGAGACTTTCAAAGCAAACAGTGTGACATGATACTGCACAACTACACCCTCTAACCAATGTCTCTACCAAATATCAAATTCCTACACCCTACGCTTTCTGAGATATTGCCTGGACAATATTTTAAAGGTCAAGATCACTATGGCAAGGTTAAAGATCAAATCAAGGTCACACCATGATATTACATATTTACACTCCATAACCAATGTCCCTACCAAGTAACAACCTTTCACACCTTACAGTTTCCGAGATATAGCCCAAACAAGATTTTAAAGCTCAAGGTCACTGCACCTAGGTCAATGGTCAAAGCAAGGGCACCCTGTGTAGTTGCATACCTGCATCCCATAACAATGTCCCTACCCTGTATCAACTTCATATACCTTATGGTTTCTGAGACACAGCCCAGTTAAAACTTTAAAGTTCAAGGCCACTACAGCAAGCTCAAGGGTCAAATCAAGGCCACACCATGACGTTACACCTACATCTCCGACCAATGTCCCTGCCAAGTATCAACATCCTACACCTTATGGTTTCTGAGATATAGCCTGGACAAGATTCAAAGTCAAGGTCACTACAGCAAGGTCAAATCAAGATCACACCTTGATGTTGCACACCTACACCCCCTACCAAGTATCAACTTCCTACACCTTATGGTTTCTGAGATACAGCCTGGACACATTTTCCAACTTAAGGTCACTACAGCAAGGTCAATGGTTAAATCAAGGTTACACCATGACGAAAAGGATAAAATGGGTGTGACCTGGGAAGTAGCAGAAAAAATAGTCAAAAACATAAAGGTGTGGCATGATTTTGTTTTGACTTTATGTTCCACATGGTTTGAAGAGGATAAGATGATAAAACAAAAGACAAGGGATTGGCTCAAAAATACTAAAGCAAGCCAAGCACTAATCAACATGCTATGCATATCTAATACATAGGTTGTAAGTTTACAGACCTAAATGTTTTCAACGAGTGAATAGCAATTTAAGAAGAATACTTACAACTGTATGCTGTCAAAGGAGAATCTACAACCTATATTACAATGGAGGTAAGTTCAAAATGCTCGAATATGAATGATCAGATAACGGAAAGAAAGTACAGAATGAAAATAAAATAAATTTTTGGCAACCGACTTTGAATACAGTTTGAAAAGTATTAGTGCTGCAACATCTCATCCCAGTAGTATCCTGTTACATGGATGAAAAAAAAACAAAAACAAATGTACTTCTTCACATTAAGTGTTTGGTGTTATGTAAATAAAAGTGTGTCAACATTAAGTAATCAAATCACTCAAACAAGATATAGACCCAACATATTACTGCAATTCTGATTGTAAACAGTTTGATGCAGCCTGAAGGTAACAGCAATTTCACCAACTGCAACAGCAGATTGGACATATGTACACAAACACTATAAAAATCCCACAGTACCATCTGCAGACAGAGGTATCAGGCCTTTACTTTTTACTTTGCTTATTTTTGTATTTAATACATTGAAAATTATATCTGCCTGATTGTATGTTTATAGTGCTTATTGATAGTAATTTCATGACTTTTTAGTTAATGCTTATTTTTAATCACTTTTATTAGTCCCATTTTCAGAAAGTGGAGAGCTACATGAAAATAAACTAACTTAAAGGTATGCTGTCAATTAAATTTCTCTCATTTGATTTCCTCGATGGTGGAATTTTTTAAAACAATGGAAACAGAATCGACTCACACTCTGATTTCCTATAGCAACAGAAAAATCCACTCATTTACATTAAACCACAACCACTTGAATTTCTCAATGACATACATTGTTATGGTCACTTTGGGTCTTCCTTGGTCTTGTACATATTGATTGTAAAAATAACGGATAAAGTCACATATAACAAAAACCAACAACTATTTTCTCACACATAAAATATCTAACATACAACCTAACCAACTGACTTTCAGGTATGATTTCATTTGAGAATGAAGGGTCATCACATAAACGTGGAAAGTAACCTCAGTTTTTTACATTTACATAACAAATATAGCACTAAAGTAGTCAAACAACTTGTATTTCAGGTTATTCTGCCACAACCTTTTGCAGCTCCACTTTAACAAACCACTAAAATGTTGCCTGATTGAAAAGCCAACCTCCATGAATTTATTTCTTTTTCATGGAACACATAATTAAGAAGGACAAATTGCTACTTTTCCAAAATGTTAAATATGAAGTTGAAGTGGAATTCATCTTTGTGTGCCTTCTGTTCAAATTGTTTTGATAAACAGATACCCAATGGCATGCACTTCTAGTGAGTCATATTCTCTGAAACCAAGGCAAACACTTTTTTCGAGACTGTGACCATGTGACATTTGTCATAATGTGGGCCTTGTTTACAAAAGTATCTTTCAAAGAATTTCAGCCAGCCACATGAACATGAATAGGTTTCTAAATCAAACCCTTGCAGAATGTGATAGACTGCCACAAAATTTGCCTAAACTTAGACAGAGCTTATACAAGCTACTTCTTAAAACACAGTGTATTTTCTGCATATAAATAACTAAAACAGTAAGTTATGGGGACTCCTTATCACACAGTACTTTGTTGGTGTCTTTCTCTGGAATGGGTTTCTCCCCCTGGTCAGGACTATATATGTTCAGATTATTTTTACTAGGGGGCGGACTCACACTCTCTCCTTCTTGCTCCACCTCTTTTGAAGGTAATTTACACAATTTAACATGCAAATCAGCCTGCTTTGCACAAGCCCCGCCCACCTCAGTGTCCTCCTCCTCATTTGCATGTAATTTACATATATTGACCTGCATCTCACCACCACAAGCCCCTCCCTCTGAGCTGGAGGTGGGGCTTTTGGCTGCACAGAGTTCAGCATTTTGAGTGTTCTGCTGTTTGTAGAGAGAGTCTGAGGGATTGGTACCCAGTCTGCTGTGTGAACACATGTCACTGCCTGCACTGGTGCCCTGCTGCCAGGCCTCACAGTTAGGCTGCTTAGGAAGGAGAGCTGCAAGCTCCTGGTTATTGGGTTTTAATTCAGGCAACTGACTACTGGATACTTCTTGTACTCGCTCCTGAAACAAGTTATTTATTACAGAAATAGATAAACAATTGGGCTTGAAATCAGGCATCTTATAGTTGGCTCCACACTGAAAAACCACTGATATATTAAACACAAATATTGTGTGTTTTTGTGCCACAGTTGATTTATTTATTTTGATTTTTACGTTTCTTTCAACACTGTACAGGTCATATCACAACGGGTAGTTTTGTGGGGAGAGGAAACCAGCACATACAGTTGGTCAAGGTTCTGTACTGTAAACTGCCGACCATCGGTAAACAACTACCGACTTTCCCACATAAGGTTTGGGGTTTGAACTGCCAACCTCAAAGGTGGGAGGTGAGTGTGTTCCCACTGCGCCACCGTGGCCCATGCCACAGTTATTGAAGACAGAAAGGAAAAGGTCACAAACTTCATCAAATATCCAACCACTCTACACCTCTTGTATTTGCTCCTGTAAGAATTTACTGGCAAATGGAATGGAACACTTAATTTCACTGACTTAAAGTCACCTATTGTCCAAAATAATCAATTTGGCATAAGCTTCACTACATAAAGATACCTTCTCATCAGAATTGTAATCTTTAAGTTTACTATATTTATTTGTATCATCACAGTTTTACTGCAGACTTTACAAGCAGAGCCACTGAAGCTTCAAATTCTCAGGCTCTACACTTGTTCACCACTCAGAAAATTTCCTTTTGTCACAACAACCTATAGATATTCTGAATTGACCTTTTTGTATGTAAGACACACAAAATACTTATACATTTATCTGAGAGAAGGCATTTTTGACTACCGCCTGAATCTGCCAGAGCCATACACTAAGTAACTAGAGATTGCGTCTCGACGCAGTGTATCCCCGGACAGGACATAGTTAAGGCGTGAATGTGTCGGGCTTGAGCCTGTTTCCTGGAGCACCAGGTCAGGATTCTCCATAGTACCAGATTACTTCCAAAAGCTAATCACTAGTTGTTTCACTTATATCTGTCTTTAAAAATTACATTTCATGGATCCAGAAGATCCATATAGTGATCCGGATCGCTTCCAAAACTCAATCATTTCATCCTTTTACCTTTTCAGACATATTCTAAAAATTTCATCGAAAATTACATTCACGGATCCAGAAGATCCAGATAGTGGTCCAGATCACTCGCAAAATTGAACCATTTCTTCCTTTTACCACTTCTTCCTTTTACCATTTGTAACATATCCTGAAAATTGCAAATTTAATAAGTAAATTAAATTTTTATAAGTTAATACCCTATCCAATGGACAATTGCTAAACCGGTCGGCGCAGACCGGCCCGCCAAACGCCAGAAAAAGACGTCCTGTGTTTCCACCGGCTGGCCGGTCCCAGTACTGTGCATTCCCCAGGTGGCGCATGGTATTTACTTCCTGTCTAGACAACATGATGTCATAGCATCTTTTTCGTTGTCTAAAACTATTAGACCCCTAGTAAGCTGATAGCGGGGTCGGTGGGAGGGTCTTGTGTGTCCATTGGATAGGGTATTAACTTATAAAAATTTAATTTACTTATTAAATTTGTACTTTTATTGTGTTAATACATCCTATCCAATGGACAATTGCTGAATAACTACCGCTTGGTCGGCGGGTAAGTTACTAGGGACTTATGTGAACTCACAAGTAATAGCAAATTTTAACCTACGGTCTAGGCTGACTTCGTCATGTGACCTATAGGTCCAGGCCTGGGTTGACTTTAAGGTCAGGAAACCCTGCAAGGCCATGGCCGGTTGCCAGCAGCCGGTTACCCGGGGCTATACCGCCGTCGCCCCCCCCTTTTTTGCAGACCTGCTCTGAGGTAGGGGAAGAGAGGGATGAGTTCAGTCCCAGAATGCAAATAAACCTCCCAAATGAAGCACGCCACACTTAATTCTTATGTACATGAAGAACTGTTATGCACATATACAAATCTCCTCAATCTAAGGGCCACTTGTGGATCTGCTGAGCAGCCACTACCGAGCCCAATTGGTAAAGCTCTGAATCAGCCCAAGCCCCGCCCTTCATATAGAACTGTGTGAAGGTATTGTGACTTCAGTGGCAGGCTAACAAGATTGGATCTAAGGAGACTCCCGACTGGAAGACCTTAGAAGCAGCAAAGGCCCTGACATCATGGGCTTTAACCTGATGTTAAATGTGGGCCTCCTGGTCAGAGAGCTCATAACATAGGATCACAGTCTGCTTGATCCAAGAGGAGATAGTGGCAGGTGAGATGTCTTTGTTGAAACCTTTCTTAAAGGAGACAAAAACCACCTCCTTATTCTGCCTGATGTCTGAGGTCCTGTCCAAATAGTAGCACAATGCTCTGACTGGACAGAGGGACCTGTCAGACTTGAGGGATCTATCCAGAGTTGGGGCCAGGGCTGTTATAACCCCAGGGGCCACACTGGACACTCTATGGCCAGCTGATTCTAGGATAGAAAGCTGGGTGATGGATACAGGGACACCTTTGACCAATCGGATTGGTGTCCAATATATCAGTTTTGCCAAACATGAATCTCACTTTTGCACTTGCCCGACCCAAGGGCCAAGAGGAATACCGTCTTGAAGGTCAAATGCTTCAAGGGGGCCTCCTTGATTGGATCAAATGGATTCTTAGCTGGTGCACGGCCAGTAAGAAGTTCCAGGAGGGTATGCCACTCCTGCCTCTGGGTCTGTCTCTGAGGAAACTATCCAGGAGACGAGTGAGATTTTCGTCCTTACTGATGTTGAAGGGTGAATTTCCAGTTTATCAACAATGGGTGACCTATAACCATCAATGGTGCTGGGCTGTTTGCCAAGCATGTATCTCACTTCTACGCTTGCCCAAACCCAGGGCCAAGAGGAAAACTGCCTTGAAGGTCAAATGCTTCAAGGAGGCCTTTAATTGGTTGAAAATGAACCTTGTCAGCTGGTGCAAAAACCAGGGAGAGGTTCCAGGAGGGGGTTCCCCTCTGGCCTTTGGGTCTGTCTCAGTGGAAGCTATCAAGGAGACGAGTGAGATTTTCATCCTTACTAACATTGATGGGCAAATTCTAGACTATCAGCAATGGCTGACCTGTAACCATCAATGGTACTGGGCTGCAACTTCCTGTCCTGAAACAGGTACCTAAGGAAGTAAACAACTGACTTTACAGGTGGTGCCCGAAGTCCACCTGATGAATGATACATCACTTGGTAAAAAATGACCCATTTGCCTCATAGACTGATCTGATTGACCCCCCTTTGAGGAGCCTCAATTCTTTCTGCCACTGCCTCAGACAAGTCCTGCTCCTCGATTGCTGAGGCTCTAGGAGCCCTGCATGGAGATTAAGATTTGTTAGATTTCTGTGAGGGATCTGATCGAATGGCTGTGAACAGGCTGGACAGATTGGGCAGGCTCAGTGGGATGTGGCTGGACATGGCCACTAGATCCCAAAACCAAGGCATATTGGGCCACCCCGGAGCAATCAGAATGATTCTCTTACATGGGGAGTCTTGCAACTTCTCCACCACTTTGCCCAATATGGCTGATGGTGAGAAGGTGTATGCTTTTAGATCCTACCATGGCCGACTGAGCACATCCACTGCTGTGGCCAGGGGATCCAGTACCGGTGACACAAAACAGAGGCGACTTGTTGTTGAACCTCGTGGCAAATAAGTTTATTTTGGGCCGGTGCCACCTACTGCATAGAGTGGAAGACCTCTGGAAGGAGAAACCACTGTTGGGATGGTCTGGCCTAGCCTGGACAGCCTGTCTGCTACCATATTAGGCCGGCCTGGAATGTGTCGTGCTTTAGAGTCACTTGTTTCCTGGTACACCAGGTCAAGATTCTCCATAGTAGGGCACAAAGTGGGCCCGACCTCATTCCTCCTTCTTTTATGTATGACACTACTGTGGTGTTGTCAGTTGCTACAAGTACTATCTTGTTGAGCAAAGGTCGTGGAACTCTTTTAAAGCCAGAAAGGCTGCTTTAAGTTCTAGATAGTTTATATACAACTGGCTTCCCGGAGGGGACCAGGTTGCTCTTGCCAAGTGCTCATCTAAGTGAGCGCCCCACCCTTCTATTGATGCGTCTGTAAATATTTGCAGAGCATGTTTTATTGGGTGTAATGGTTGGCCTGTAAGTGCATTGTCTTCCTTCTGCCGCCATTGTAAATGGGGGTGCAGGGACCTGGGGACTTGGATCACCTTTTGCAGTGATTCTGGATACCCTCCAGTTGTTTTTGAGATGCCACTGTATGGGTCTCATATGAAGTCTGCCTAGATTAACATGCTTTTCTGTAGATGTTAGTAACCTATCAAGGACATGAATTCCCGGACCGGGCAAGCCGGTAGGGATAGCAGTTTTAACAGTCTCTTGAAGGTTCTGTCACCAGTCCAGAGTCGGTCGGAACCGATCAGACCTGAAGTCGAACTGGTAGCCTACAAAATCGAAGTCTTGTTTGGGCTCCAGCTCTGATTTCTCTAAGTTCATCAGCCAACCCAGTTGCTGACCCATTATTTACTAGTTCCTGTGTATGTTGGAAACAAGCCTGGTGGGATCTGGCTCTCACCAACCAGTCATCTAGGTACTGGTGGCTTCTTAAATCCTTGTGTGCCACATTTGGGACATTTGGTATTCTGAAAAACATTTTCTGTCCCTCCGGACACTGGTCCGGTCTGGTGACAATGATCCAGGTTAACAGTCTCTCTGTTCTTATTGTGGTCCGGTGGGGCCGACACAACTTTTCAAATTAATAGACTCTTCGCCCTGGGCCAGCAGCCTGCAAGGTGCAGTATTTACAGAGCAATTGTCATTTGTGAGATGTCTGACCCCTGGTCGGACATGATGACAAAATTATTATCTCTCCAGTCAAGTCCAGCACCGATAACAGGTTGTTGAGAGGTGTGATAAGGGACACTGTCATATCCCTGTCATATCACCAAGACCACTGACCGGTCTAAGAATTCTCTGTAACCAAATAAGCCGGAGGTAACTCTGTCCGGTACCCGGGCTCCATACTCGGTACTTTACTGTAACTAGTAATTCTCTGTAACAAAAAACTAGCAGACTGGGGTCATCCATGAATTTTGACAGCCACTGGTCTATATTTAGCCAGCTTTTTTTTTTTTTTTAATTATTTTTTTTTTTGTGTAAACAGTTGGGTTGAAGCACTGTACAGTAAGGACTGTGTAGCCAACACCCTGTTAGTAGACTTTGTAACCAGTAGGTTGAAGCAAGTGTACAAGACTGTGTAGCCAGTACCAGTCGGTACACTTTGTAACCAGTTGTTAAAGCAAGTGTACAAGGCTGTGTAACCAGTACCAGTCGGTACACTCTGTAACCAGTTGTTGAAGCAAGTGTACAAGGCTGTGTAGCCAGTACCAGTCGGTACACTCTGTACACAGTTGCTAAAGCAATTTACAACTATCATCTGTGTTGAATTCAGCTTGCTGTAGGTTTCCTCCATTAATTAAAGTATTTCTTAAATCGCATGTCTTATTTGTAGATATGACAGTTACTGGGAAACCCCTTGTGAACTATTTTTAGAAACACTTGGTGTTCGGTGTGTCACGTGATTGGCTGATTGGAGCTCGTCAGTTGTGACGTTCTTTTGTGATACTTAAACATGCAAATGCGCAGTATTCTGCTCATCCACAAACCCCACTAGCGACAATGAAGCCGGATCTGCAAGGCAGGGACTGGAATCACAGAAGACGCGAGTTCTGAAGAACGCACTTCCGACCTTCCTGGTCGGTGAAAACACGTGACCTGCTTCGTGATTGTTCGGAAGGACAGGCGATTGGCTGACTGGGGATGACGTCGGTATTCGCGTTCTTTGTGTAATGCTTTACCGGCAACTTTACAGTCCACAAAACCCCACTACCGACAACAAGGCCGGGTCTGCAAAGCAGGGACTGTAATCACAGTAGATGTGAGTTCTGAAGAACGCACTTCCGACCTTCCTGGTCGGTGAAAACACGTGACCTGCTTCGTGATTGGTCGGAGGACACGCGATTGGCTGACTGGATATGACGTCAGAGGTCGCGTTCTCTTGTGCTGGCCGGTCGGCTGATGCTTTGAAAGCAGAGAAGCCTGGGCCAGTGCGCTCCGTAGATGAAGTCCTGGTCGGTCTGAAGTCAATTCTTCTTCTCAGCCGGCTGTACACTCAAACCAGTTTCCTGGCCATCCACCTCCCTTACTACCGACACAAGTGCCGGGTCCACAAGGGAGGGACTGAGAGTGATTAAAGATGAAGTTCCTTCTATGTAAATACTAGGTGAGGTCGGCTGAACATGAGCTTGCCGGTCGACTAATGCTTTACAGCAAAGATGTCTGGACCAGTGTGCTCTGAAGAAATCTGGAGAATTCATCTCTTGCTTCTGATGAAAAAACACTAAATACTCGAGCTAGGCTGGTGTGACTGATGCTTTACAGCAGAGAAGTCGGTACCAGTGCGCTCTGAAGAATGCACCTCTTGGGGAATTCCTTCTATTTGCAGTGTTCAAAACTACGTAGATTGAAGTTGCAGCAGAGAAGTCTTTATCAGTGTGCTCTGATGAAGAATGCAGCTTTAAAATGCATGGGGAATCCCTTCTATTTACAGTGTTCAAAACTACATAGACGGAAGTTTTCCGTGATACTTATTGTAGTACTAGAAAAGACGTTTCTATGGTGACTGTAGCTGGAAGTTACAGAAGGTATCCTCAAACAAAAGACACTGATAAAATTACCTGTATATCCATAATTCCTCAATATTGTCGATCTGCCCCTAACAACACAATGGTTGAATGGGAGGAAACTAGTAAAATGGCTGCCATGTTCCCTGTCGTAACTGCCCTATCATCAACACTAAATTGAGTCAGCTAGGGAGCGTTTTCAGCAGATTTCTCGATGTATATCCGTGCTTGATATGTAGGTAACACTTTTACAATAAAATATTTGCAAATAAGGTATAAAATCTGTCATAAGGCACACTTTTCTTAAAATATCTGGAGATTGTTGAAAACCTGTGTGCACAGTACACGCGCCAAACGAAAAAGATGCTATGACGTCATGTTATCTAGACAGGAAGTAAATACCATGCGCCACCTGGCAAATGCACAGTACTGGGACCGGCCAGCCGGTGGAAACACAGGGCGTCTTTTTCTGGCGTTTGGCGGGCCGGTCTGCGCCGACCGGTTTAGCAATTGTCCATTGGATAGGATGTATTAACGCAATAAAATAGTAAAATCCATTCCAAGATTATGTGCAAGCCTGGATCCAGATGATCCAGATCACTCCAAAAATGTAATCACTTGTTCCTTGTACCATTTAGGCCATTTGCTGAAACAATCCATCCATAACTTTTTGAGGTATCTGTCTTAAAAAATTACATTTCATGGATCCAGAAGATCCATATAGTGATCCGGATCACTTCCAAAATTCAATCATTTCATCCTTTTACCACTTCTTCCTTTTACTATTTGTAACATAGCCTAAAAATATCATCAAAATTCATCGTAAAATCATGTTGCAGGCTCGATCCAGATGATCCAGACGGTGATCCAGATCATTCCAAAAGTATAATCACTTGTTCCTTGTACCATTTAGGTTATTTGCTGAAAATGTCATCACAATCCATCTATAATTTTTTGAGGTATGTCTTATTACATTTCATGGATCCAGAAGATCCATACAGTGATCCGGATCACTTCCAAAATTCAGTTATTTCATCCTTTCACCTTTTCAGACATATCCTGAAAATTTCATCAAAATCCGTCCATAAGTTTTTTTGCTACAATGTACACAAACACATCTGGCAACCTGGATCCAGATGATCCAGACAGTGATCCAGATCACTCCCCAAATCTAATCACTTGTTCCTCGCACCATTTAGGTCATTTGCTGAAAATGTCATCACAATCCATCCATAACTTTTTGAGGTATCTGTCTTATTACATTTCATGGATCCAGAAGATCCATATAGTGATCCGGATCACTTCCAAAATTCAGCCATTTCATCCTTTTACCTTTTCAGACATATCCTGAAAATTTCATCAAAATCCGTCCATAAGTTTTCTAGCTACAATGTACACAAACACATCTGCAACCTGGATCCAGATGATCCAGACAGTGATCCAGATCACTCCCCAAATCTAATCACTTGTTCCTCGCACCATTTAGGCCATTTGCTGAAAATGTCATCACAATCCATCCATAACTTTTTGAGGTATCTGTCTTTAAAAATTACATTTCATGGATCCAGAAGAAGATCCATATAGTGATCCGGATCACTTCTAAAATTCAACCATTTCATCTTTTTACCTTTTCAGACATATCCTGAAAATTTCATCAAAATCCGTTCAAAAGTTTTTGAGCTATATTGTACACAAACACATCTGGCAGTCTGGATCCAGATGATCCAGACAGTGATCCGGATCACTCCCAAAATCTAATCACTTGTTCCTCGTCCCAATAAGGACATCTCCTGAAAATTTCATCAAAATGCACCCATAACTTTTTGAGCTATCTGTGTTTAAAAATTAAATTTCATGGATCCAGAAGATCCAGACAGTGATCCGGATCACTCCCAAAATTTAATCACATCTTCCTTTTACCAATTTGGACATATCCTGAAAATTTTATCAAAATCTGTCTGTCAATTTTTGAGTTATCTTGTTTACAAACAAACAAACAAATAGAGGGCCCAAAATGACCCTCGGTCAGGTACTTTGGCAGTCAGTGGATGACCTTCAACGAAGATCTGGAACCGGTCAGCCTGGATGCTGGTACTCCGTCATGTACTCAACCTCAAAAGCCATTTTCAATAGTTTCCATGCAATTTGAAAAATTTTGTTGTAATTTTAATTTTTATTAGATAAATACTTAACATTTCCTGACCATTGCTATATGTTGGTGCCATCCAACTCACTGGCCAACGTTGAGAAACGTTTTAAGATACCTTAAGAGGCCAGTGAGTGAGTGTGAACTAGCATGTCCCCCTAGTGGTCATGTGACCACGCTAGTAAACAACCTTCATTATTTTTGTTGCAGAAAATACTCCCCTAGTACTGAATCTGCGGGGAGGTAGGGGGGGACTATCCTGGTCAGGAAATGGTAAGTATTTATCTAATAAAAATTAAAATTACAACAAAATTTTTCAATTTTATTGCGAAAAATACACTTACCATTTCCTGACCATTGCTGAATGCAGCCTTCATGGAAGGAGGGCAGTACTAGAATTTAAAGACCCAGTACACCACTCTGCACAGCTATCATACACAGCACAAACCTATAGGCATTCAGATCCAAACTCACCTCCCAGATGAGGCAGTGGAACTGTTGAGCACAACAAAACAACACAGCCTTGTTGTTGTTGCTGTTGTAGGAAGGAAGTAATCATTACAGAGACTCACTACCTAGCCTACAACTAAAACAATATGAGAAGTCTACATTGAAATTTACATGCATACAACAACATATAAACTTCCAACAGTCACCACATACCATACAGATTCCCTAAATCATAGTATGTAGTTGAAGTTCTCACAAACTGACAGTTATTGCCACAGTTGAATGCTGTATCTAGACAAACATCCAACACCCACACAGGTGACACAAATATTGGAAGTGTCATCAGCATATTGTGTTATTCCAAGCCTGAATGAAGTCAACAATTCTGCCTAATATAAAGACAGATAGTATGACAGACATACAGATGCAAATGCATACTAAAGTATCAAAATAGGTATCACACATATACTTATAAGATAACAAACTGTAGGACACCATATCAAAGTCTGACCACAAGCAAACCAAGCAGGTGAGACTGAAAATTGGTGAAAAAGTTATGGTCTCCAGTAACAGGCATCTGAAAATTCATATACAGAAACACTATACTATAACCTAAAGATTCTTGCTTTGACTCGCTGCTGTTGAGAGTCAGAATTTGACTTCTCAGTCAAAAAGCTAGTCTGCCTACAGCAAGATAAGATAGTTGACCTGAAAATATCTGCTGTAAAGCCTTCCTAACTAGGCACAGACAAGACACAAAATTCCTCATTGAATCCTTTGTCCCAAGTAAAGTATTTCAAAACCTCACAAGACAAAGAGATCTATCTTGAGTAAAACTGCTGTCCCAGTGATTGAGAGCTGGCATATCGACCGGCTTAACTGAAGTAGGCCCATCCGAAGCCAACTGATTCTTGGATAATAAATGGCCAGAGCCATTTGTGAGCAATACTCCTTTTAAGTAAGGGAAGACAATGCTAACAAAAATTACCCTTCCTCCTTTGCCTGATGCCAAAGTCAAAAGAAAAATCGTTGTGAAAGTTAATAACCTCCAAGAAATCTTCCTCAAAAAGCTCAAAAGGCTGTCTGGTGAGACCAAACAAGACCAGAGACAAACGGTAAAGAAGGCTAAACCTACTGGGCACTGAATGTAAAGTAAAGCAATCTACAATTGTTATTCTGTAACCAGCAATAGTAGATAGCTTTAGATTCTTTTCCTTAAAGAAATAGTTAAGGAAATTTGCTACCTGTAGAAAAGAATTATCTGAGATGTTTACCACAAAGAAGCCTCAGATGGAGGTTTGTGGATAGATCTTCTAAATCACCTGAAGAATCCTTGGCTATCCTGGTGCAATCATGATGATTCTGCACCTGTAGGTGATCATCTTGAGTCACCTGAGGAATGAGAGCCACTGGAACAAACACAAAGCTGTCCAGATCCTCCCAAGAAAAGTGTAATGCATCTGTTCCCCAAGCCCCACAGTCTAAGGCAAGGAAACACATACACTGGAAGCTTAAGATTCAGATTGTTGGATACCAATGGCATAATGATTGAACTCACCTACAAGGGAAGCCTTAAAAGGAAACTTTGTGGAACAGATCCACCAGATCCCAAAAATAAGACATCCCTAGCCACTCTGATGCAATCAAGATGATTCTGCACCAAAATCTTGAAGTAGCACCTCTTAATAGCTACAAAAAGAATTTCTTGCCTTTCCTGAGATCTTTTGTCTTATCAAGATAACCTCTCAAGGCTCTCACTGGACAAAGAAACCTATCTTGCACCAAAGCATGATCTAAAGAAGGTTCCAAAGCAGGCATGACTACAGGTTGAAAAACCAAAGGAGCCTTAGAAGCCAAATGATTCACCTGCATCACCTGAAGAATCAAACTGTCCAGTCCATCCCAAGAAAAGTTGAAAAAGACAAGCTTGTGGTTCAAACTAGTTGCAAAACAAATCCATCATTGGTGATTGTAATCAAAGACAGATTTGATTGAACACCTGAATCAGAATAGAAGATTCAAAAGTCATCCAAAACACATTCAATTTGAATCATCTTGACTCTCATGAACAAAGAATTTGCTAGAACATTTGTATACCCTGGGAAGTGATATGCCTGAATCTGAACCCATGGCATTCGTCCAAGGAATGATTCTTCAGATAAGGAAACACATTCCTGAAAGTGGGTACCTCTCTACCTGTTCAGATAGGAAACCACTGAAGAACTGTCTGTGGAAATCAACAGATTCAGAATCTGAATCAGACTTCCAAATGATTCTAAAGGTAGTAGCCCTGTTAATGTGGAGTCTTGACCCCTCATGATACAACAGACCAATGGCTGTTTGATGCCATAATTGTGCATCCCAACCCTTAAAGAAAGCATCAGACTAATAACAGAAGGAGATTGTGCTCCTTCTGATGAAGAAATGGGAGCTCCTGCAAATTTGAAAAGTCGTTCCACCACTGAAGATGATCCCTGAGAACAGAAAAACTGGTACATTATCTGTGTATTATGTGTGGTATCTGTGGTACCTTAGCAGATAGCCTTGGGGTTATCTGATCAACAAATGACCCAATGGCACTGTTTTGTCCTATGAAGCCATACCGCCACCAAAGAAATGGCTTCCTTAGAAACCATTAGCCGGAGAAAATGCTTTGCTATGAGTAAGGATGTACCCTAAGGTGGAATCTGCAATCCAAACTAAAAATCCTGGTGCTTTAGACAAGATGTTTTTTTTTTTTTTTTTTTTTTTTCAATGTATATAAGCTGGTGACACCCAATGCCTTCTACTGCAGCCATCAGGTTCACTATCCGTTGCTACAATAGTAAAGTCGAAAATAAACCATTTTCAAGAGCAAGGCAATGAAATGGTCTATATACTGGTAAAGCATGACGCATTCTTATAGATGCCACAGTCTCACCACAGACCAACATAGCAAATAGGCAGTGACCCGGTGTGAATTGTCATCCACACAGAAGTGAAGATAAAATTCGCGTGAATCCGGCTATGGAAGAATGCAACTGTAAGGAAACGAGTTAACACACCCATTCACCTACAAGTAACAACTCGCGAAAAACCCAACAATGTAAATGTACATGTAAAGGCTTATTTACCTCAACTATTAGTGGTAGCCATCTCTTCCCAGCTTATCACAACCGATCAACTGTAAAAATTGCAGCGATATCACCATCTCACTGGTGTTATCGCCCTTTTGTCGATCATTTCATAAACAGCTTTCATCAAAATTGTCTCTCGCATTTTTTTTCTGTTTTTTTTTTTTTAAACTTCAAACCCATGTCCACAACTGCTTTATGCATATGGATAAGAAGTACTTCCTGGTACTGTCGCTTCCTTGAAAAACCTGATGAAAAATAGTTCTGCTACTATCTGAACAAGCAAGGAGTTGTATATCTGTGAAAACTGGACATACATTCCTCCTAAAATATTACTCCATTAAAACATTACTAACTAATATTACTTCTAATTCCTCTATGTCTACCTGAGGAACAGAGTAAATGGAAGAATTATCATAAAAGGGACAAAAATATGTGTTATAGGGCCTTTTATGGCATTTCCAGTAATATGACGGAGTTGCTCCTTTCTAACCATAAGAATCCCAATACACATGAGATTACAAAATGAAGTTTTTCGGGGCATCACCACCAAGAAAACCTCATTAACGGTGAAAAACTCCTTATCCCACTAAAAATATTTTAAGAGATAAGTTAGAGCAAAGAGAGACCTGCAACCCTCCTGATGAGCAACAAATTGAAGAACTGGGCAAGCACCTCCCAATAAAAATATCCAGGAACTTTGAGGACTATAATTGTAGATACTCTGGTCACAGACCAAGAAATTACTGATACTCTATGATATGCGGTAATCCTTAGATCCTTAAAGAAGTCTTGGCAGAGGTCCTGCCAGACAACTTCCAAAAAACCTTCACCAAGATTTGACATGTTCTATAGCTGCTGCAGAAACCCAGAGAACCTGTACTGCTGAATAATAAATTGACAATGGGTACTAGATTATATGTACCGGTGCCAGATCCCAGCAGAAAAACCGGTAAAAATTCACAGAAAGAAAAAACCAATTGGTGAGATGAATCACAACTCCGGTCATCGTCAACCCGATACCAGACATTTGAGGAGGTGTGGAAACTCGAATGTCTTCGGATGACGTCATGCAGGTATTTCCCTCCGTGAAAAGTTCCGACTGAACTTCACCGGATAAGTTTATCGCAGTGACAGTTCAGACGTCTACTCGAAACTTCTCCACGAAGATGCATCCTATGGTGAAAAAAGATGTCTGCCTCCATGGGAATTCCTTCTTGTCGTCCTATTCGACTGAGATGAATGTACTGAAAAATTGCTTCCAACCGCCTAACTACTAGAAACCTGACGTATGATCAGGTTTAATAACAGTCGAATTATTTCTGTTTTTCATGGCGACTTCCTTGGTTGCCTAGCAACCTGTAAACTGTCCCTGCCGAAGCTAGTAAGACTGCCGACAGTTTCAGTGTTTATAGAAACAGTTGTAACTCTTCAATCTAGTGAAAAATTACATAAAAATAAGAAAAACCTTGTCCCATTTTAATGCAACACAAGGCTCTTTGAAAAATAAATTGCATTCTGAATTATTGAAGAAAGTCTTCATCCAACAACGAAACATCAATGCCGCCATCCACAAATCTAGTGGTCCTCAATCCGCTATAAAAAGGCCACAAAAGCAATTTTTCCTCTGTGCTTTTTTAATTTTGTCCTGAGAAGACATTGTCAACACAGATGTCTTATCACAGAACTCAAAAACCCACAAGAAGTTCATAAAACTTAACAAAAAAATCGCTTAAAAATAAACACATCCACACTCTAGGATGGCCAACAAAAATAATGAAGGTTGTTTACTAGCGTGGTCACATGACCACTAGGGGGACATGCTAGTTCACACTCACTCACTGGCCTCTTAAGGTATCTTAAAACGTTTCTCAACGTTGGCCAGTGAGTTGGATGGCACCAACATATAGCAATGGTCAGGAAATGGTAAGTGTATTTTTCGCAATAAAAATAGTCAGCGTTAAGTGTGAAAATATCTCCAAAAAGGCAAAAAATGCCCCTCGGTCAAGTACTTTAGCGGTCAGTGGATGACCTTCAATGAAGAGCTTCAAGGTCAAATTTCTGCATGCTTATAGAGGACATATATATGTATTATATATACCAGCCATAGGATGATCTAACTTTCTGTCTTGGAGAACTGGGCCAAAATGTGCAAAAATGGCCAAAATCTGACCTTTAAGTGGCCACCAGTGACCTTGAGATTGAAGGTCAAGGTCACAAAACAATAGCGTTCGTGGCATTGCCCATATATACCCACATACCAAATTTGAAAGTTCTAACTAAAATATTTTTTAAGTTATCGCATCCAAAAGGAAATCTCTGCGGCGGCGGCGGCGTGACCGTACTGAATCCTAAGTATCCCCGACTTTCGTCCGGGGATACAATGATATGCAACTTTCAATGTTTAGACCAGAAAGATCTACTTTAAAAGATGGCCATCATTAAAGTCACATAATATTTAAATAACAATACAAAGCTAACTCCATACTGTAAAACTCAATTGTTTTGTATATTTTTATTCATTTGATTTATTTTAAGCAAATATGCAAGTATAAATAATATGTATAAGACACATTTTGACTCACCTCATTTTTGAAGTACCTAAAGAAACGTAGCCTGGGCCGGTGATTATCATCTTCTGGCTGAGTAGTTCTATTGGCGTGGTAGGTGGCACCAGCATACTGTAAGTGTTCCAAGTCCCGTCTTTTTCTATGCCTGATATTGATACATGTTATATCACAAAAATGCCAATTCAGGTTGAACTTAAAATTGCTGAACTTTAAACCAACATATCACATGTTGCTTTTCATACATTTTGAAAAAATATCTTCGCTGTTACAGGTAGGTGTCTTGACATCAATTCAATACTGTTAATCTTTCAAATTGTGTGCAAAGAACAAGGGTTGACATTCATTCCAACAGTAATCCCAATGATGTTGACATGTCGTGCTGACCGGTAAAGCAATTGTCCATTGGATAGGATGTATTAATGCAATAAAAATCCCAATGATGTTGACATGTTACCTTGTTTCGGTAAGTAATCTGCAGCCCACACTGTATAGACTGACCTACTCAATGTATGATCCCTACAGATTTACTGACTGAGTTTTACATGCTGGGACATGGTTTCAAAGAATATAAATTACACATTGGCTAAGAAATCGAAATTTACACATCAAGCTTCCTCTAAAAGTGATAATAAACAAATTGCACATTTTAATATGTTACAAACTGCGGTACTAAGGAGTGACTGTGGTTTTGTAAATGCACAGAGTTTCCAAGCCAGGAAACTTTTTACACATATATATACCAAGCACTGAATGTGTTTTCGACAATTACCAACCTTTTTTTTTTATTAAATAAAAACAGTGACTAATTTTTCTAAAAAAATACACACTTACTGACCTTTTACAGACAAGGAAAGTTATCACAATGATGAGAATGACTAGAAAGATGAGCAGTGCTCCAAGGATATAGGCTATGGTAGCTATGGAAATGGGTGGCTTCCTGTTGGGTCCTGTACAAAGACCGTATGCTATGTCTTCTTCTGTACATCTAGACAGGAGAACAGACACTGGTTTACATGAGAAGCTGTACTCTACAAACTCTCATATACAAGAACTTTCATTTTACAATCTTGCATGCTGTTGTAAATGTAAAGATTTATTGAAGAAGTTTACTTTAAGCTTAAGGTATTGGCAGTTTTATCATATAATGCAACCAGGAACCTAGAATATAAAAATTCTATCAATGAATATGCTTGCATTAATTTTTTACAACTTTTAATGACTCTGACTCCAAATAATGTACTTTGTGTTTTACTTTAATGCTAACACAGTATTCAACTATAAACATAAAAGCTAAAATAAGCTAAAAAACTATATTTCATTAGCTGCCTCTGTATGTATATATGTTACAGGCAATCTGTGTAACCAGGCATTAAGCGTAATGACTGAATATTTCAGTCATTTTGTGAAATGCCTAAACAGTTTAGCCATGTCGCCAAATGACTAGGCATTTCATGTAATGACTGAAATATAAGGTTCAATGTTACACAGATTGCCTGAACAAGTATTTGAGATTTCAGGCAATCTGTGTAATCATCTATAATACTAGTATATGATTATTTATTGTTGTATGCAATTCAAGATGAAGTTTTAACTACATGACAATTAATGAAGATATATTTTGACATATTTCATACATTTTCGCTAAGTGAGTAAATATACAGTTTTATTACGTAATCATTTATAATGATATGTTTCATACTTATTCACATTTTACTTGTAAGAATGGTACTAAGTTCAGATCATTTAAAAATGAGCTATTGATTAAACATAAATTTGATAAGAAAGTTCTGATATCAAAGAGCAGTATACTACAATGATTGAAAATAGCATCAGAGATGCCCGTACCCCACAGCCTAGGGAAATATTTTAACACCATGAGATACAGAAGTACTGTATCAGTACAAAGTTCAGGATACTTTCAGAGCACTGTCAGTTACATAAAGGTCCAAACAATGCTTAAATAGAGAAAATAATGTCTAAGAGAAAGATAAAGCATGTACTCTTTATCTACATCTGGCATGGCCAAATTATGGTGTAGATGTTTTGAATATTACCATGCATACAGAAAAGGTAAAACATTCAATGAATGCTTATGTGTGGTGTTGGAGCAAAATCTGTGGCTCACATGATAAAATCCCATCTATTACAATGGGAATTTGTAAAAGTAAAATTCTTAATGAATTCTAATATGACTTTAACAGTGCTTAATCTGCATCAAAAGACAGACCCAAAGGTGCAATAAGATTTTAAAGGTCAAAGGTCAAATCAAGGTGACACCAAGACGTATCACACCTACACCCCCTAACCAATGTCCCTAGTAAGTATCAACTTCCTACACCTCACGGTTTCCCAAATATAGCCCCGACAAGATTTTATAGGTCAAGGTCACTACAGCAAGGTCAAAGGACAAATCCTGAGCAGACAATGATATTGCACACCTACACCCTTAACCAATGTCCCTACCAAGTATCAACCTCCTTCACCTTACGGTTTTTGAAATATAGCCCGGACAAGATTTTATAGGTCAAGGTCACTACAGCAAGGTCAAAGGTCAAATCAAGGTCAGACCATTACGTTGCACACCTAAAGGTCAGATCATTACGTTGCACACCTACACCCCCTAACCAATGTCCCTACCAAGTATCAAATTCCTACACCTTACGGTTTCTGAGATATAGCCTGTACAAGATTTTATAGGTCAAGGTCACTACAGCAAGGTCAAAGGTCAAATCAAGGTCAGACCATGGCATTGCACACCTACACCCCCTAACCAATGTCCCTACCAAGTATCAAATTCCTACACCTTACGGTTTCTGAGATATAGCCTGTACAAGATTTTATAGGTCAAGGTCACTACAGCAAGATCAAAGGTCAAATCAAGGTCAGACCATGACATTGCACACCTACACCCCCTAACCAATGTCCCTACCAAGTATCAACTTCCTTTCCCTTACGGTTTCTGAGATACAGTCTGGACAAACTTTTTCCCCGTCACCCGCCCGCCCGCTCACCCAACCGACACCATGGGTGAAAACAATACCCCGACAAAAAGCTGAAATTAGTTGCCAGTCTACAGAAGTATTATTGTGTAAATGTGACGACAGATTCTGTTTTGATATTTTAGCAGTCATGTAAAGTTACATTGCTGACTTTGTTTACAGAACAATATAAATGCAATGACATTAACTCTGTTGATGAGAACACAATATATAAAACATGTCTTGGTCAATAAGGTCACCTTTTCATACAGTTAACATTCTGTAGTAGTTATCATTTATATGTTTTCTGTATACTTTGTATGCATAGTGATTAAACAAGAGGAGAGTGCCCGTGAACGGGCACTGTGTCAGCTGACTGAATGTTTTTGATTTGTGATGGTGATAATGAGAGGAAAGCATAATTATCAGGGAAAGGGCTGTACAGAAATACAGTAAATGGTAACTGAACAGCATGTTCGAAAGATATTCCGAAGCTGACAGAAGAAAAGGACAAGAGAAAATGCAAATGGTATTATGAAATAAAGTAACAAGGTAATTGTTTAAGTGTAAAAAGTAGGTTAAAAATATTTAAAGAAATACTATAAATGCAATATCCTCGTTCGATCATGAAGAAGGGGTCCAAAGGTCCAATCTGACCATACCAAAAGATTCCCAGCCAAAGAATTTAGGATGGTTTACCATCCCAAACCTCTCGGACCAATAATAAGTGAGTCATAGGCACTTTTTAAGTTTGGCTATCCTTGTTTGACCTTGACGGAGGGGTCCAAGGTCAAATCCAACCACACAAAAAAATTCCCAGCCCATGATTTCCTGTAGCTTGTTTACCATCCCAAACCTGTAGGACCAATAATAAGCGAGTTCTAAGCAATTGTAAGTTTGGCTATCCTCAATTGACCTTGAAGGAGGGGTCCCAGGTCAAATCTGACCACACCAAAAGAATCCCAGCCCATGATTTCCTATATGTTGGTTTACCATCCCAAACCTCCAAGACCAATAATACGCGAGTTATAAGCACTTTAAGTTTGACTATCTTCGTTTGACCTGGAAGGAGGGGTCTAAGGTCAAATCCGACCACACCAAAAGATTTCCAGCCCATGATTTTCTATATGTTGGTTTTCCATTCCAAACCTCTAGGACCAATAATAAGCGAGTTATAAGCACTTTTAAGTTTGGCTATCCTCATTTGACCTTGAAGGAGGGGTCCAAGGTGAAATCCGACCACACCAAAAAATTCCCAGCTCATGATTTTCTATAGGTTGGTTTTCATTCCAAACCTCTAGGACCAATAATAAGCGAGTTATAAGCACTTTTATGTTTGGCTATCCTCATTTGACCTTGAAGGAGGGTTCCAAGGTCAAATCGGACCATATTAACAGATTCCCAGCCCATGATTTCCTACAGGTTGGATACAATGATTTACTCAACAGTGAGAACCTGAAAGAAGCTATTGCTCAGCTATGCCATAACATAGAGGTCTGCAATTTCACTATGTTATAGCTGACCAAAACGTCTGTGAATAACATATTTAACAAAATACTCTAAATGTAATAGTTTTCAAGTTACAACTGATTTACTCAATAGTGAGAACCTGAAAATAGCTATTGCTCCGCTATGCCATGAGCTATAGGTCTGTAATTTCACTATGTTATAGCTGACCCAAAAGTAGGTGAACAATATATTTTAACAAAATACTCCAAATGCAATATTTTTCAAGTTATAGCCGATTTACTCAACAGTCAGTGCCTGAGAATAGCTATTGCTCAGTTGTGCCATGAGCTACAGGTCTGTAATTTCACTATGTTATAGCTGACCCAAAAGTAGCTGAATAACATATTTGCACAAATTTCTGTAAAGGCAATAGTTTTCCAATTAACTGATTTACTCAACAGTGAGAACTTCAAAGTAGCTATAACTCAGCTATGCAATGAGCCACAGGTCTGGAACTTCACTATGTTATAGCTGACCCCAAAATAGGTGAATAACATATTGAAACAAAATACTCTAAATGCAATAGTTTCCAAGTTATAAGTGATTTACTCAACAGTGATAACCTAAAAGTAGCTATTACTCAGCTATGCCATGAGCTACAGGTCTGAAATTTTACTACGTTATAGCTGACCCAAAAGTAGCTGAATAACATATTTATACTAAATTCTCTAAATGCAATAGTTTTCAAATTATAAGTGATTTACTCAACATTGAGAACTTCAAAGTAGCTTTTACTCAGCTATGCAATGAGTCACAGGTCTGGAACTTTACTATGTTATAGCTGACCCCAAAATAGGTGAATAACATATTGAAACAAAATACTCTAAATGCAATAATTTCCAAGTTATAAGCGATTTACTCAACAGTGATAACCTTAAAGTAGCTATTACTCAGCTATGCCATGAGCTACAGGTCTGAAATTTTACTATGTTATAGCTGACCCAAAAGTAGGTGAACAACATATTTAAGCAAAATACTGTACATGCAATAGTTTTCAAGTTACAACTGATTTACTCAATAGTGATGACCTAAAAGTAGCTATTACTCAGCTATGCCATGAGCTACAGGTCTGAAATTTTACTATGTTATAGCTGACCCAAAAGTAGCTGAATAACATATTTATACTAAATTCTCTAAATGCAACAGTTTTGCAATTACAACTGATTTACTCAATAGTGAGAACCTCAAAGTAGTTATTACTCAGCTATGCAATGAGCTACAGGTCTGAAATTTTACTATGTTATAGCTGACCCAAAAGTAGGTGAACAACATATTTAAGCAAAATACTGTAAATGCAATAGTTTTGAAGTTACAACTGATTTACTCAATAGTGATGACCTAAAAGTAGCTATTACTCAGCTATGCCATGAGCTACAGGTCTGAAATTTTACTATGTTATAGCTGACCCAAAAGTAGCTGAATAACATATTTATACGAAATTCTCTAAATGCAATAGTTTTCCAATTACAACTGATTTACTCAACAGTGAGAACTTCAAAGTAGCTATTACTCAGCTATGCCATGACCTACATATCTGAAATTTCACTATGTTATAGCTGGCCCAAAAGTAGCTGAATAACATATTTATACGAAATTCTCTAAATGCAATAGTTTTGCAATTACAACTGATTTACTCAATAGTGAGAACCTCAAAGTAGTTATTACTCAGCTATGCAATGAGCTACAGGTCTGAAATTTTACTATGTTATAGCTGACCCAAAAGTAGGTGAACAACATATTTAAGCAAAATACTGTAATTGCAATAGTTTTCAAGTTACAACTGATTTACTCAATAGTGATGACCTAAAAGTAGCTATTACTCAGCTATGCCATGAGCTACAGGTCTGAAATTTTACTATGTTATAGCTGACCCAAAAGTAGCTGAATAACATATTTATACGAAATTCTCTAAATGCAATAGTTTTCCAATTACAACTGATTTACTCAATAGTGAGAACTTTAAAGTAGCTATTACTCAGCTATGCCATGACCTACAGATCTGAAATTTCACTATGTTATAGCTGGCCCAAAAGTAGCTGAATAACATATTTATACGAAATTCTCTAAATGCAATAGGTTTTAAGTTACAAGTGATTTACTCAATAGTGAGAACTTCAAAGTAGCTATTACTCAGCTATGCAATGAGCCACAGATCTGAAACTTCACTATGTTATAGCTGATCCCAAAATAGGTGAATAACATATTGAAACAAAATACTCTAAATGCAATAGTTTCCAAGTTATAAGCGATTTACTCAACAGTGATAACCTAAAAGTAGCTATTACTCAGCTATGCCATGAGCTACAGGTCTGAAATTTTACTATGTTATAGCTGACCCAAAAGTAGCTGAATAACATATTTATACGAAATTCTCTAAATGCAATAGTTTTGAAGTTATAAGCGATTTACTCAACAGTGATAACCTAAAAGTAGCTATTACTCAGCTATGCCATGAGCTACAGGTCTAAAATTTTACTATGTTATAGCTGACCCAAAAGTAGCTGAATAACATATTTATACGAAATTCTCTAAATGCAATAGTTTTTAAGTTACAAGTGATTTTACTCATGATGGAAGTTACTGAAAAGCCCAAAAGTAGCTATTACTCACTTAGCTATTGAGACAGGCACCCAACTTACTCACCATATTGTAGCTATGAAAAAAGTAGCTGAATAACATATTTTAACAAAATGCTCTAAATGCAACACTTTTCAAGTTATAAATGATTTTGTGCATGATTTCATGAATTTTAATGCATTAAAAATTATTAAAAAAATTTATTAAAAAAAAAGTAAGACAGATCCAGGTCTCATACTCACACAAGAGAATCTACCTGTGGCCTAGTACATATATGCAAGATATGAGAGAAATCCCTGCAATAGTCACTGAGAAAATTGTGATTAAGTGTTGAAATTTTCACACTTTTGGTGGGGGTACCCCCTTGTAATGTCTCTAGCAAACAGACGAACAGACAGATTTGCATGCCTTGAACAACTTTTCATCCTCGATAGATAAGGTATCTTTTAAAAAAAACAGCACGTCTCTAGGCCTTGTAGTTTTGGAGGAGAAGTTGTTCACGCGGACGCGTACGCCCACGCCGCAGAGTGACGACATAATGTCAGCTGACTGACAAGTCAGCTGACATAAAAACAATTCCAATAGTTCCAATAAAATTACATATTTTTAATCATAATACAAATTTCATTATAGCTGTTCATGAATGGACATAAAATATATCCTCTAAGTAAACAGCAAGCAGAGATAAAACTATATAATATCAATATAATTCATGAATAATCATCAAAAATGATAAAAAACCATGTTCAGGCATTACACGAAATGATTACAGTTACAGTCCCAATTTAAACCTGTAACTCTTTATATATTTTCAGCTCTTGCAAATCCTCAAATAACCCAAGGAATCAGATATAGAGAGAACTAGATTGGGCTAACTCGGCGCCAACATATCCCCAGACAGGTCATCACTCACGCCACAGGTTTTGATCGGGAATTTTTTAAAACATAATTACCCATTATTATATGAACTTCAGCACATCAATCTACTCTGTTTATATCTTCCAAGGAAGATGGTGTATCCCCAGACGCCGAATACATAACTCAAATTATATTTTCAATCTTCCTGCAATGATAACTCTAAACCTATTTTCAAAGTATTTAAATGATTGATGATTGAATGTCCATTCTAAAATAATAATCCCAAAAGAGCATATCTGTTTCTATATTTGTTGACAAATAAAATATTATTTTTAACTCAACTCATCATACTTTTCAATCTTCCTTCAAAGTATTTAAATGATTGATGATTCAATGTCCATTCTAAAATTCATAATCCCAAAAGCGCATATCTGTTTCTATATTTGTTCACAAATAAAATATTATTTAAAAAAAAATTATTTATATTATTATTTTATTATATTATTTTTAGAATTTGCAAATTGTTTTCAGTTATTCATTTCCTCTATACCTATATATGTGGTCCATATATATGCAACCTAAATATGTGATACAATCTCAGTTCTGACTCCCCTTTGTGTTATATGTAATGAAGCCCACCACCTCCCACCCCCACCCCTCTCCCCTTCTCCACACCTCTCTCACTATTACACAAGATCTGCAACCCCATTGAGTTCTTTGTTTCTCATCTGATATCATTAAATACCTTTGTTTATTTAGTGTCACTCAATATAGCTGGAGGTCCCAGAGGTGGGTGGGGGGAATCCGGGTGGGGGATGCATAAATGGTAAACAAACAATCTATATAAAAGGGGTACTCAAATACAAAAAGAATTGAGAATTTTAAGTATGTGATTATCAACTGAAATGAGTTCATAACTGTAGGAGCTGTGTCAAAATTAACTGAGGCAAGTTGAATAAAACTGGGCTAGTTGAGGGTTAAAAATCCCCTACTTTTACTACATAAGGATATAATTTCATTAATATTGGGACTTAAAGCTCACTTAAAGTGTCCATTTTGTCTACTTGAATATGTTTAACCAGTTTCATTTTAAAAAGTTAAAAACTCAGCAAGCAGAGGTATAACACACAAAAATAAGTTCTTAAAAGACTAAGATAGCCATAACATTATTAATATTCAAAATTTAAATAGACAGGCATTTCCTTTTAAAAATTCAAAGATTTCAGCTCTATAACCCACATAGTTTGACAGTTACTGGGCTTTAAAGTGGCATAATGTCCATAAATTGGGTTTCTGTGGGCATTTTACAATTGTTAAAGAGACCTTAGCAATTAAACTACAGATCTGAAACTTTTTGGGGGACATACATAACAAACAAAAATTATATATAATACAGTTTAAGACTTGTCACACTAAGCATTTCCAAATAACAGGGCAAAATACGGAAAAAATGTCAAAAAAGGCACTTGGGCGAGTGTCTATGGCCCTCATACACAGGTTAAATGTCTACTAAAAACCTTGATTTTCGGCATATGTAAAAAGGACATAATAATGCATTCCCAGATGGGATTTCAGCTCCATCAATCACATAGTTTAACAGTCACAGGGCTTAAAGGTGGTTAAAAAGTCCAAATATTGGGTCTCTGTGGGCCTTTTAGAGATCTCGATGTGGCTTTCAAATTAAAGCTTCAGACTTAAAATTTGTTACATACTAAGATTACACATAGAATATGTATCTAATAAAGTTTGAAACTTCTCAGACTTACCATTTCCAAGTTACAGAGCAAAATATGTGAAAAATGTCTTAAAAGGGTCACTCAGGTGGGTGTTTAAGGTCCTCATACACAGGTTAAATGTCTACTTGAAGCCTTGATTTTTGGCACATGTAAAAAGAACATAATAATGTATTCCCAGATGAGATTTCAGCTCTATCAGTCACATAGTTTAACAGTCACAGGCCTTAAAATTGGCAAAAAGTCCAAATACTGGGTCTTTATGGGGCCTTCTAGAGACCTAAATGTGGCCTTCAAATTAAAGCTTCAGACTTAAAATTTGTCACATACTAAGATTACACATAGAATATACATCTAATACAGTTTGAAACTTCTTAGACTTACCATTTCCAAGTTACAGGGAAAAATATGTGAAAAATGTCTAAAAATGGTCACTCGGGTGGGGATTTATGGTCCTCATACACAGGTTAAATGTCTTCTTAAAGCCTTAATTTTTGGCACATATATAAATAACATACTAATATCTTCCCAGATAGGATTTGAGCTCTATCAGTCACATAGTTTGACAGTCACAGGGCTTAAAAGTAGCAAAAAGTCCAAATATTGGGTCTTTGGGAGCCTTTTAGAGACCTCAATTTGACCTTCAAAATTAAAGCTTCAGACTTAAAATCTGTTACATACTAAGATTACACACAGAATATATATCTAATACAGTTTGAAACTTCTCAGACTTACCATTTCCAAGTTACAGGGAAAAAGATGTGAAAAATGTCTTATAAGGGTCACTCGGGTGGGTGTTTATGGTCCTGATACACAGGTTAACTGTCTATTAAAGGCCTAAATGTTGGGGCACATATAAGAAAACACATAGATATATTCCCAGATGATATTTAACTTAGATGAGAGACATAGTTTGAAAGCTACAGTGCTTGAAAGTGGCAAAAAGTGCATAAATTGGGTCTCTGTGGGCACTTTTGAGACCTTAAGTCGACCCCTTTGGGTAAACCTACAGCCCTAAAATTTTCTACAGACAAGGATTACATATCAAAGTTATACCTAGCGCAGTTTGAGACTCATCAGAATTACCACTTCCAAATTATAGGGCAAAATATGTGAAAAGTATAGCAAAAAATCCCCAAGTGGGGGTATTTATGGGCCTCAAACACAATTTTCTCCTCAACTTAAAGTCGTGATTTTCGGCACATGTACTAAGAACATATTAATGTGTTGTCAGGTAAAATTTCAGCCAGCTGAGCATCATAGTTTGTGACCTACAGGGCTCTAAGTGGCCAAAAGTGCAATTTCTGACCTTAAGGTGGCCATAAGTTCTTTTTTACTGGGAGTTTAAGGTCACCTTAAAATAGGGATCTTCCTTTGGGCACCCTTAACATGTGTACCAAGTTTGAAAAAAAAAAATTAATTTGTTTTTGAGTTATCGCGTCCACAAGGAAATTTCTACGGCGGCGGCGGCGGCGGCGGCGGCGCGACGGACCTGAATCCAATATATCCCCGACTTTCGTCTGGGGATATAATTAGGAACAAAAGAAGAAAGTGTAACTTACTCAGGATCTAAGATTTTATGCCCAGATGTATGATCTCCAGGAACTGAAAAAGTGGACAAAACAAAATATAACAGAACCAAAGGCTAACCAAATGGTAAAGCATATACAAAGGTAGAATGTTGGTTCATTCTGATGGTATTCTGATAAAAGATACACAAGTAACAACACTACAACTCAATGAAGGTAATAGTTTGTACTGTAAGTAACAAAGTGCCAAAAACTGTGCTGAGGATAGCTTTTATGTGACACTACAAATCAAAATAATTATCTACATATTTACTCTCTAAACTTGTACACCAATTGCTATCAATTAAGTAGCCACAGCTAATACAGTAAGTATTTAGAGGATATGAAATGTAACACAAATATTGAAATGGTAGAAACCTAGAGCATACTGTGAAAGCCAATTTATAAATAAAAACAGCTTATTCTCAACAAGACATATCTGTACAGCATGCTCACCATAAGGACAAGGTACAGGGTCTGGATAGTCAGGACAGGCACACACATAGTCATCAGGGCGAGCCAGACACAGGTGAGAACAGCCCCCATTGTCCACAGCACATGGGTTTGTGCCTAAAAAGGTGGCAAGACCAATAAGATCAACAGTGTCATAAACAAATGCTTAACCAGATAATCAAAACAATCTGAATAACATTCTACATTCTCTTTGAGCAAATCTGATCTATACCTTTTTGTGGTAAAAGCAGTGCTATAACCAACTTTTCAGCTTAAAATATAACTGTATCCTGAATTAGAAACTAGGGTCTGGGCAAAATATAATTAGATCTGAATGAGTCTTGTGGTTCTCCCACTATAAATCTTTTTTACCTATCAATCTGTCTGTGCAGGTATATCATAAAATGCAACTGAATTTAAATGTAAATTTTAGTTTAACTTAACTGTTTGTTTGCAGTTCAAATAATTCAAGTAAACATTACTGGAAACAGGAATTAAACATAGGTTAAATTCTAGGAGTCGAACTTACCAATCTGTTTGTCTGGGGCCACTACAGTGATGTCCATGAGGTTCTCCATATTGTTCTGTATCACAGTGCGGCCCTGTCCTGTGTGCTTGTCAAACCTCTCAATAGTACGGCCCTGCCAGTCTGTCATGTAGATATAGCTTCCATACTATAAATACAACAACATTCTCTGATTGTATTAGATATGTTGAAAATGTATTGCACGCAATGCCTAGAGAGCATGGTCCCATATAATTAAACTGAAAATACCAATATATTTTAAGTACTTTATTGTGCTCAGATTTCATTAAATTTTGTTCTGTTTCTAAAACAAAGAACATAACAGTGATGCAATTACATTAAAAATAAATTAAAGTCATAATGCAACAAGAAATCTCTGCGGACGCGGACGATGACACGGACGAGGACGATGATGAATCCATAGTATCCCAGCTTCGCGCCGGGGATACAATTATTGTAAAATTCTATAACATACATATTGAAAGCATGATAAAACTGCTACAAATTTCTTCAGTCAAATGGACGGGAGGTTTGTGAACAAAGTACTGTAAGCTGACTGAAGGTGAACTACAAACTCTTCCAGTTACTGCCAAAATCAGCTAAATCTTAAGCATTAGAGTGCTTACATATACAGTTATGAAGATACCACAGTTGATATATTTACCACTGCCAGTCCAAATGGATGAGGGAGGTTAGTGACCAGTTGGACTCGGTTTCCACCATCCAGGTCAGCTGTCTCTATCCTATCTAGTTTTGCATCTGCCCAGTAGATTCTATTAGTGGAGAAGTCAACACACAGACCATTAGGCCAGCGGATGTTTTCTGTAACCAGGGCCTCTCTGTGTGAACCATCCAAGTACGCTTGCTCGATAGCAGGCTTAGACCCCCAGTCTGACCAGTACATGATGCTGCAATGATACAAACAATCAACACTCGTCCGTAGACTTGGTGTAGCAGAAGAATATATACTATACTTACACTAGTACACACTTTCAATTGTAGGCTTATTTTAACCTCATATAAATCAGTACAGGGCAGAAGACACCTTTAATAGGGGTGTGCAGAGTAAAAAAATTAGGGTCGATTCCTCATGGATGGAATTTTGGCAAGACATCAAGCCCTTATGATGTATAGTATGCCCCATGACAGGAAGCAATATCCAATATGGCAGTTCCCATAAAGGAAAAATATAAAGATAAAAGCCTTGAATCATTGGGATTAGCTGATGCCACTATATAAAATAGTGAAAATTATGCTTCAAATGGAGCACTATGTGATTTAATGCAACTAAAATGTCTTAATAACGTCTTACTACATAAAACATAAACAGTTCAATATTGAATTATATATATATGCAAGCACTCAATCCTTATAACTGGGATTGACTCATGTTGAAATTTGCCTCGTGTAGTGAGCCTTGACGACTCATTCACATCCCTACCTGTAAACACACTCTGTGGATAGCTTATAGTCCAAATCACAGATAATTTCATGTCACACAAAATACCTTTCACAACTAGACCTAAAAATATCAAATAATATAAACTTTTGGCTACTATCAAAATGCATGGTTATATGTAGCACTGAGGTAGTTGTGGTGAGGGATTCAGGTCTACCACAGTGTGAGGTTTTTTGTGGCATTGAGTTAGTTGTGGTTATGGATTTAGGCCTTTCAGAATGTGCAGTTGTTTGTGCAACTGGGGTAACTGTGGTTATTGATTCAGGCCTATCAGAATGTGTGGTCATTTGGGGCACTGGGTTATTTGTGGTCAGTGATTTTGGCCTTTCAGACTGTATAGTTGTCTGTGTCACTGGGTTAGTTGTGGTAAGGGTTTAGGCCTATCAGACTGGACAAACAGGACTACCTTTATTCTTATAATCTCATCATCGCACATAAGTAATGCAATGTAAATATCAAGTTAGTTAATTTAACTAATTAGTCTATAATACACATATTGAGAACTGATGGAGTGTGGATTCAGCTCACCCCTTCTTTGGGTATAATGCAATGGCTCTGGGTTCATCTAAGTCCCTCTTCACCACCACTTTTCTGGAGGACCCATTCAGTCTGGCCACTTCTATCAAGTTCCTTCCTGTGTGCATAACATAAGTACTAAATCATACCAGTGGACAATACAGATGCACCACAGTGGACTGGGACTCGAGCCAATATGTATCCTACCAAGATGTTTACTTTAAAAGCACAGTCCTCTAGCATTGGCTGCTATGTTTCTACGTATGTTTACTTTAATCAGATTTTTAGCACTTAATCTCAAAGCTGGACAAAATATAAAATGTCACAAAATCATATGACCAATGTATAAGGATCATTAAAAATTGTCAGCAAACTGTCACTAATATGAATGCAATGACAAATCTGTAATTCTCTCATCAGAACCATGAAGTAATGAGGGTAAAGTTACATTAAATGAAAAGTGCAAAATTTGAGTAATTTAATGTTTTGTGGCATCAATATTAAAGTATGAGAGCATAGATTAAGTGTAGATTTATTAAGATCTATGTAGGTGTGTACCTGTGTCTGTCCAGTAGAGGTTGTGAGCTATCCAGTCCACTGCTATCCCATCAGCAGTTGTCAAACTCTTGTCCACCACAGTCTCCATTTCACTGCCATTGAAGTAAGCCCTCCTGTATCCAAAATCACCAGGCATTTGGAGAGTAAATATAAAATGATTAATTAACTTCCTAATACTCTTACAAAATGGTGAGAGATGAAATTTTAGGAAACTAATGATGAGAATTTAATTGTAGAGTTATGGATATCATACTTTGGTATTATACCTATGGTAGCTTCAGACAGGAGATCAAGAACATATTATTTCTGTTAAACACTTAAGTGAAAACTTGAAGTTGAGACTGAACTGCAAACTGCTTTCTATGACACCTTATAATGCAGAGACACAAGTTGAATTATGGGATACATGTATTATGGTATATCATTAAATTTAAGCCATCAGTTTTTTCAATGTGTCTATGCTCGGTTATATGGCAGCTTAGTCAGTGTACTATTCAAATGGCATAGCTGATGACATCCAGGTAGATATCAGTGTAGTAGATCATATACTTGGTGATGTGGTAGTTTAGTTAGACTAAACATACTATTAAATTGAAATTATACTGAGAAACAACTGATTTTAAATTACCTGATGACATCTAGATACACATCAGTGTAGTAGATCCTATGCTCAGTTATGTGATAGTCCACAGCCACAGCATTGTGCAGGTCTGGGATGGGACAGAACACATCAGTGCTGTCTGGTGTATCCATAGATATGCTCCGCATGCTGCCACGACTGGCAAACAGCAGGAATTTGGTGGGCACTACAAACAGGTGGAAATGTATGAATATTCTTAGGAGACATTGTTCAGCATTTGTGTTCATTTGTGAGCATTCAAAACATTATGGGATAAACCTGACACTCTTTTATTATTATACTGGCAACTGTCACAAGTTCAACTCTAGGCCAGTATAATTCAAACCTGATTTTAGAGTTTTGGAGGATTCTTACCGCTGCATCAAGTCATCAGTATGAAAATGTTTTCCTCCCTAATGCAGTACACAATATATAGTCTATGCACTTGTTTCTACTAAGTATTGCCATTATCTTAGAACATGGACTATCTGTCTTTAGAAATTTAGAATTTGAGAGAATTTAATACAAATGTGACAATCTGCACAACTAAATAATAATTTATCAAAATGAGTAAAACCTTTAAAATGCACAATAATATATTTAATAATATTAGTTATATAATAATTAAGAAAAGTTTTTCACTCAAGAATATACTCAAGTCTGTTAGACTGGTAGATGGGCATATCACAATCATTACACATTTCCATCAATGACGTAAGTGAGTCAAGCTTCTGACACATGGTACAATTTTTTAAGGAAATACCTTTGGCAGATGTGGTACAAACAAGTCTTCAGTTTAAATATTTAGTACAAAAAACACTGACCTGCAACACCATATGTTGCCATATACTTCACTTCTACTTAATAGTAAACAAGATATTTATATGTACTTGTACAAGTTGCAAAGGATTCTTCTCACTGATAATGGTTTTTCGTGTTATTCTTGTCAAGATAACATAAATTTATTATATACAAGGAAACTCTGTTAAGACCCCCCAAAAACACTTCCACTGAACCTAGAATTCTAGCTGAAAATGTAATTTCCAAGGGAAAAGCTCTTTGAGGACTTGATATTTATTATTTTAACTAAAACATGTATAATTCTAATTACAATTTTTTATTTGCTTCTGGGGAGTATCTACTCACTTTGGTGGCAGGTTTTTCCATCTGCTTTGATGAGCAGACCCGTTGGACAGCTGCAGCTGTAGCCATTGGGCTTGGGAAGACAGAGGTGAGAGCAGCCGCCATTGTCTGCACCACACACATTTTCACCTGTGTAAATGTAAAACATGCCATACTTCACAATCACAAAACACCACGTTTTTTTCTAAAAAATATATGTATATAGACTACTGACAAGCAATAAATATATGACAGTGGATAACATGGCTGACCTTTGTTCCCCATGTCCACTGCATGTATATCCATAGGTACTCCCAGTCCTTCTCTCATCAACTGCTGGTTTTCACCTGAAATCTTATCAGCCCTCAGCACAGCGCCTAGTTTCCAGTCTGTCCAGTAGATGTAGCCACCAGCCACTGTTAGGCCATAAGGGTGAGGCACTGACTCCACCAAAGGCCGCCGATTGTTCCCATTCAAATCAGCACACTCAATCAACTGAAAGAGTTGATGAAAATACAAAGATAAATGTACGAACTATTGAACTTGTGTGAGGTTACTTAATGCTTCTCCAGGTGGATAAATAGGCAAGGAAACTCTTCATTCTTTGATCACTGGGACAGATTTGATTAAAATGCAACAGCCTCAAACAGATTAATTTTATGGTGGTTGTATTGTTAATTTACACTGGAAATTATTCTAAATACAAGAACAATGCCATAGTACCAAATACTCTTGCTTATGTGTATTCCAGACATTAACTGAATCTCAGTGTTTATTTGATACATAAAGCATTTGTAAGTATGTCAGTACCTCAGTCCTGGCATCAGCCCATATAATTCTGGAGGTGGGTCTGTCAATGGTGAGACCATTTGGCCAGCCCAGGTCCCTGTCTATGAGGGTGATGCGGTTGTGTCCGTCCATGTCTGCCCTCTCAATCTTTGGTACCTTACCCCAGTCTGTCCAGTACATCAGACTGAAAAACAAAGGTGAGATGTTGCAATGTTCAGTATGACCAAAGCTACTCTATTAATCAGTAATCATGAGTGCACTGTTATTCTAATGTTGAGTAAACATGACAAGGCATTACAAAGTAATCCTAAAAATATCCAGTAAGGTTCTAACAAGGCAGAAGTGTGCAGTAGTTAAGAGTATTTAACAATATGATTAGTAGTAGAATGCTGCTATATAATTATATGAATTGAACATTCAAATAAATGGTTATAATATAAACCTTATTGTAGCATTTTACTAAGAGATAAAGAATTTATATATAGGGATTACTATACCGATATTTTACTTCCAGTTGGTGTGTGCTGAAGTATGGTTTTCCCAAATTCAGGTTATTTTTTAGAAACGCCTGGCTGGTTTTCATTGTCGCAAATGCCCATCCCCAACTTTTGCAAATATTTAGTCACATTGCCAAAGGGCACCTCGGAGAGCAGATATGGTTATTTATTTCTATTTTCAATGATTTGTTTTCATATTTAACTAACTTCAATTCTTTTGGTACATAAATAAATACCAAAGGGAATACAAGTATCTCAAGATAAAACCTTCCTAAAAGCTAAGTGACAATATTGAAAAAGTCACAAACTATTTGTTCAGATAGCATAAATTTTAGTGTAAAAGTGACTCAAATCCCAGGGCTATTTTCCTGTATAACATAAGACTGCAACTGCTTTATACTGAACTGCCACTTCTACTTTATGAACCTGCTCTTATCTGGACAGATTCGTCATCTAAATGCATGTTCTAATAAGGTTCTAGTATATATAAAATTTGCATTACCTGAGATAATGAAACTGCTTGCCTAAAATTTTATGGTCTTACTTTTTTGTATTAAAGCACTAGTCCTATTTTCTAAACCTGGCATTATTTGAATAAAACATTCCCTTACCACCTTGTTCTAAGAAGTATCTGGCTGATTCTGAATAATCTAAGGTTAAAACAAGAACTTACCCTGCTGTATAATGCAGTGCCAGTGCCCGTGGATTGTCGAGGTTCTTCCACACTAGGACTTTTCTCATCTTTCCATCCAGGGTAGCCACCTCTATCCTGTTTGTGCCAGTGTCTGTCCAGTAGAGCTTCCTGCCTGCTGAGTCCACCACCAAGCCATCTGTCGTGTTCAGTCCCACTGACACAACATCCTCCACTGAATGGCCATCAAGATTACTGCGTTGGATCTTGTCCAGGATGGAGTCAGACCAGTAAATTTTACCTGGTAAAAGTTAGAGGCTGTATAGTCAGCTTCAATGACATTGGATGATATTACTTTGAAAAGGTCTAAAAAGAGCTAGGGATACGACAACATGGTTGATTATCTGCATATGGAAGGCAAACATAAAAAACAGAAATATCAAGATTCATTGACTGTGAATATAATTCATGATTTGAAGTAACCACATTATCATTTAAATCTACTTAAGAAATCCTGTAGTACCTTGCACTCAACTATTACTACTTTAACCACTGCATTTAATACATCACCAGTTACAGTTATATAACTGTGTATTCTATACCCCACCTTCTACAGTGTCCACAGAAACAGCTATTGCATTCTTCAGGCCATAAACTGGTAGTGTGATGTCAGAGAAATACTCAATGTCCAGAGAGATCACCCGTAAATCAGATCTGCGGGCCAGCACCAGGAAATTCAACATCCCTGCAGATAGATTCAAAATATAAAGTATGCAGCATCACCAACTGTCTGCTCTATATATATCAGTTTAATACAATACAAAATAGACAGATTAGACTGATAGGATGTCACATGAAATATATGTCATAAAAATAGTTGTATGAATTTCTTCTATCACATAGTTTTGGGAATCCTTCAGTTGGTCATTTAACATGATGGCTTTACTCCAGTACATTGCAAAATTTTTCTTCGGCAAATAAAGAACGTTCACTGGCTCCCAGCAAAACACAGGGTATGGTTATGGATACCTTCAGATGCCGTTAAGAATTTGGGTGTCTGGTTTGACTCAGACTTTTCCTTCACCAAACATGTTAAAAATGTATGTAAACTTTGACAGTACTTGACTCATGATGCTGCTCTTATGGCTGCAAAACGCAATTGTGGGGAGTAGACTTGAATACTGTAACTCCTTGTTTAGGGGTCTATCTGTTTCTAACCTACGCAAGCTACAATGCATTCAAAACAGTCTGGCCAGAATTGTTTGTAGAGCCACATGTCTTTCTCATACCACTCCACTAAGAAAAGCCCTTCATTGGCTACCCATAAGGCACCGTTGCATCTTCAAGGCTGCCTTGCTGGTATACAAATACCTACATACTAACTGTCCAAAATATTTCAGCCCATTTCTCAAAGTTAGACAATGTGCCTATAATACTCGGTTGAGTCAATCTGATGGTATAATTCTACATGTTCCTCAATACCAACCATCTATTTACAAATCCACAAAGCAGTTTGGTCTAAGCTTTGCATATGATGCTCCAAAAATATGGAATGAACTCCCGGATGATGTACGATCTGCCACTTCTATTGCTTCCTTCAGAAAAAAACTTAAGGCATACCTATTCTGCCAAGCTTATCCTCCTTAGTATTTTCCACCTCATATGGCGTTCTCCGTGATGTCGACCATTGCTATGGATAAGGACAATGATTTTTGTGACTATGCTTATGATGTTGCGCCTTAGAGTCTGTCACTTTGGCAGAGATTAAGCGCTATAAAAGTTGAATTGGAATTGGAATTAAAATTAGGCTGATCACATCCAAGATTCTAAAAAATGGCCTTGGTGAAAAAACTTCATCCATACACTTTGTATGAACCCTGCATTTATTGACCTAGACCATCCCTTGTCTTTCATTTTTGCCCATTCTTTTTTTTTACTTTGGTGTACATATTGCATCTGAAAAGCCACAGATTACATTATGGTGTGACAAATGCATTAAAATTTGGAGTTTCATTACCTTTCTAGTACTCTCCGGTATCCAAAGTTTATTACTGATAACATCCATATATGATGTTATTTATTTATTTATTTATTTATTTATTTATAGCAATCGTGCTCATAGCACAGGAAATACACACATATATACAACTATGAATAGATACATGAACATATGAACAACATGAAACTACATCAAATTAAATAAAGATAAAAAACACATTTCATATTTACACATTCTATGTTATACACAAGTAATTTAGCATACTATTGATCTCATCTTTACTAAACTCTGTACAATTTTTATCTCTTATATACAAAAGGTCTAAAATATTTCCAACTACCACAACATCCTCATCACTATACATTGTTTTAAAGTTTTCCTGATGACTTTTCTACTAAATAGCGCTGGTGACATACACACTTCTTGCCTTGAACACTTTAACTCATTCGATATATTTTTCACATTTTTGCCAGCATTTGAATTGCTACCTTTCAACAAAATATTACCACAAAGTCTAACAATTGAATTGTCACTGTTTACCACATTGTTAAGAAATTTGTTAAATCTTTGATACATATTTAATTTAATGGGTACATCTTTACAAATTAAGGGAAGATACCTAGAATGAGTCATATTGGATATGTGAAATATACGTCTAATGCACTTTCTCCATGTTGTACAGACCTTCTTAAAACCTACTGAATTAAAATTCCATAAAACAGCACCATACAGAGACATGCAATAACTCTTGAACAAACAATATTTCACTGTTGTGTGCGCATTACTAAATAATGATAGAATACCATTTACATTAGTACTCAGATTATCAATTGCATCCCTATACAACATACTTTCAGCATCTTGACCTACATAGTGACCCAAATGTTTACACACTGTTGTGACTTTAATAAATATATTATTATGTGTAATGCCTTCTATTCCATGATCTTGTGATTTTGTAAAATACAACAGTTGATATTTATTTGGATTGAAAGACACATTATATTCAGATCCGAACTCCTCACATACTTTTAACATTAATCTAAGAGAATATACAGTGGGTGCTATTAACAGAATATCATCAGCATACCCTATTCCACCTGTAAATACATCTCCTATATGGCAGCCCACACCTGCATTCTGTAGCCGTACTAGTAACTGATCAATACATAGAGTGAATAACACTGGTGATAGGATTCCACCTTGTTTGACACCATTAGTTACCTCAACTTCCTGTGATATAGCATCTCCCCATTTAACACAAATTTTTTGGTTTAAATACAAATGCAACAGCAAACGTATTATCATAGGACATAAGTTTTTCTTTACTAAGAGATTGAACAACTGATAATAATGCACACGGTCAAATGCTTTTGATGCATCTAACATCATAACAAAGGTATCTGTGTTATTACTGTGGTAATACTCAATTATCTCACTTAACACCATAGTGCACTGGCTTGTTGAGTGCTTTGGTTTAAAACCAAACTGCAGTTCACTACTTCGTAATATTTTATTATTATCTGCCAACACAATCAAGTCTAACACTTTTCTAACAATACTGCTTGGAGTAATACCACGGTAGTTACTTGACTGAGACAGTGACTTCTTTTTATCCTTTGGGATAGGAACAATAGTGTAAAACTTTATCTTAGTTTCAGAATTGCATGGAATATGATTAACTTGATATTTTGTTTTACCTTGGTGACAAGTTCTTCCATCTGTTGCCAAGGTGATACCTGTGGGACAAGCACACCTAGTCCCACCACCTGGAGAGAGCAGACAGAAGTGACTACAACCTCCATTGTCATGGTTACAGCGTGTCTCAACTGAAATTACATGGATACAAGATATAACTGGAATGGAGAAATGTCTGCTGTAAAAGTGTGGGATGTTAATAGTAATTAAATTAATGTCAATATCTCTTAGTGACAGGGGTAAAGGTCCTTTCAGAAATTATAAGTTTTTATTTTGAATGCAGTTCAAAGTCAAAAAGTTATGATGTATCTACCAATACATGCTGATTACACATGTATTACAAACCCTTTACTAAAGTAACAATTTAACTAAACTCTAAAGTAACACATTTTGGTATTTCACTTTGTGCTTGTATATCCCAGTTACCAGTTTATATGCTCTTGCATAAGAACTGTCATCTCTAGAAATCTTCAAATTTACATCCTTTACTTTCCTTATCCCTGCGGTCCCCTGCTCATATTCTAACATGTGTTGTAAAAGTCACTCAAATTAAATACATTTCAGTTAAACCTCAATACTGTTATACTTTGTGAAAACTCAATAATCCAACCCTTATTCTCCCTTCCCACCTGCTGTGTCAAATCTATGTAACAATACTCAATAAGTTTGTAATACTTCGATATACTTCTACCTGTTGTTGTGATCCTGTATAACATCATTATAAATTTTCTGTTATTTGATGTATTCCCTCAGTTTACCTGATGGCCTGCCTCTGTGTGAACATTTTAATACACTAGCCCCTATTTTTACACTCATAGTTATTGTCCAAACATAAGCTCCACAAAGGATGAGGTAAAAATAAACTTGATTTCAACACTAAAAGCTGAAGACTTTGGCTAAGTTTTAGTGAACCTTGGCTGATCTGTTTTCTTTAACAACTTAACCCACACTTCAACCCCCTTCACACCTGTGGGTCGGCCTCTGTAGAAGATTTCTATGTCCATGAGGTCACCCAGGTCTTTCACCAGTGTCTGTCTCTGGGAGCCATCCAGTTTATTGGCCTTCTCAATTTTCTTGGTCACCCAGTCTGTCCAGTATACAAAGTCATCATGGACAGTCAGTCCGAATGGGTGTGGGACACTGCCCGACAGCAGGGTCTGTAAATACACACAAACTACAGAATACGGTAAGTCAATACAGGTAGTTTTGAGTCTCTCTTCTGTAAACTGTGTACTATTTTGTACATTCACCTACCATCTCAATAGACATGTTCATGGGTTCAAATTTTCATTGTTAGTCTTCCTTACAATTTGACATTATTTCTCTATTATAATACAAAGTAATTCTAATTACTGACCTTTCTGTTGTTTCCCTGTAGATCTGAGCTCTGTATGGCCTCAATGCCTGCATCCACCCAGTAGAGCTTTCTGCCCTGGTAGTCCACAGCAAGTCCATTGGGCCACTTCACATTGCGGTTGATGAGGATGTGTCTGTCTGAGCCATCCATACCTGCCTTCTCTATCTTGGACTCCTCTCCCCAGTCACTCCAGTACATGTAGCTGGTGTATGGAGTGAAATTTACGGATATATATAAACAAGTCACTCCTGTACACAGAGCTAGGACACAGTGAGACTCACTGATAGACAACTGTGAGTGGTATAGTACCAATAACAATAGTAATACAGGAGGACGTGAGAGCTGTAATGTGATACTTTAGCTTTAAGCATTGTGATCCAATTGCTTAATACCTCATGTAATGCACAGATGAAATGATTTGGTGTTACACTGCAGTTGCAGACAAAAAATTGTGCAGCAGGCTTAAATGGGTACATTATGGGTACATTATGAGGACAGTTAGTGACAGACAGAAATTTGGGAAATATCACTGCTCTCTACTATAACTCAATACAACTAAAAACATATTGTTTATTTTCAGTAAATCAATAGGCATTCATAAAAGATTATGTATTGATACATGTGCGCCTTATAAACAGACTTACAACAGAAAAAACAACTAATCCACCTTTTACATGGCTTTTTAAGGGGACAAAAATTGTAAAAAAAAATTATTAAAATTGTCACCATTAATCAGAAACAACAATAACACATCTTTTAATACACTGTACTTTGTCTGTGAATGAGTGATCCTGATTGGTTAAAGGTTGAAATTATTGTTTATTTCCTGTGCTGATTTAAGGTGTTAATAAAGATGATTACTCACCCATCCTGAGGATCCACCACAATGTCCCTGGGTCTATCCAGATCTCTCCACACTAGCACACTCCTTTGTTGTCCATCCAGACTGGTCACTTCTATCTTGTCCAGGCCTGCATCCACCACATACAGCTTGTCAGTGACCCAGTCCAGTGCAAGACCGGTGGGGCTCTCCAGTGTGCTATCAATAATGGTCTGCACAAAGGATCAACAACAAAAGCTACTGAATGTACATATAAACAAGTGCAATTTTATTTACAATAGAATTTTAACCATTAATTATCAGAGAATCAAGACATAAATTATTTTTTACACCTTTTAAGATAGAATGAGTTATTTAAGGCTAAAATGCAAATTTTATCCTTCTTTTCAATCATTTATTGACTTGACGGTACAATTTACCTATGTAACATATGTAGTTGTGTAACTTTGTTTGAGGTCACAAAACTAGGAAATGGCACATGTTACAGGTATCTGTGAAATGTAGCAATACATGGGAGCCTAATCCTGTCAATATTGTAGGTTTTAACCATACAAAGTCTGTGCTGCAAATAAAAACTTATATACAAAATGATACAATAAATGATCACACATATTTGTAGACAGCCCCTTACTTCCTGTCCTGAGCCATCCCAGCGTGCCCTGCTCACAGTGTTCATGGAGATGTCTGTCCAGTAGATGTAGTCTGCATTCTCATGCCACTCGATGTCCATGGCAATCTTGATGTTGTTAAGGGGAATCACGCTATCTGCCTGCTGATTAGTGTCAAAGGAGATGCGGCGGATATCATGCTTCCTGGCAAACAACAGGAATGTCGACAGGTCTGGAATAGTGAAAAGTAGAAAGCATGCAATGTCTCGATGTGTCAAACAGCAGAAACAGTGACAGGTCTGACACAGTGAAAAGCTTGTACAGTCTAGATGTGTCATACATCAGGAACATTGACGGGTCTGGAAGAATAAAACATGGAAAGCATGTAATGTCAAGATGTGTCAAACAGCAGGAATGTTGCCAGGTCTGGAACAATGAAAAGTGGAAATACTTGTAATGTCTAAAAACAACAAACATGACAACATGAAAATAAGTGATATTTAGCAACAATGGACAGTGAGAGTTGTCAAGTTTGAAAAAAAATTGGAGAATCCAAAAAAAAACTAGATTGGGCCAACTCGGCGCCAACATATCCCCAGACAGGTCATCACTCACGCCACAGGTTTGATCGGGAATTTTTTAAAACATAATTACCCATTATTATATGAACTTCAGCACATCAATCTACTCTGTTTATATCTTCCCAAGGAAGATGGTGTATCCCCAGACGCCGAATACATAACTCAAATTATATTTTCAATCTTCCTGCAATGATAACTCTAAACCTATTTTCAAAGTATTTAAATGATTGATGATTGAATGTCCATTCTAAAATAATAATCCCAAAAGAGCATATCTGTTTCTATATTTGTTGACAAATAAAATATTATTTTTAACTCAACTCATCATATTTTTCAATCTTCCTTCAAAGTATTTAAATGATTGATGATTCAATGTCCATTCTAAAATTCATAATCCCAAAAGCGCATATCTGTTTCTATATTTGTTCACAAATAAAATATTATTTAAAAAAAAATTATTTATATTATTATTTTATTATATTATTTTTAGAATTTGCAAATTGTTTTCAGTTATTCATTTCCTCTATACCTATATATGTGGTCCATATATATGCAACCTAAATATGTGACACAATCTCAGTTCTGACTCCCCTTTGTGTTATATGTAATGAAGCCCACCACCTCCCACCCCCACCCCTCTCCCCTTCTCCACACCTCTCTCACTATTACACAAGATCTGCAACCCCATTGAGTTCTTTGTTTCTCATCTGATATCATTAAATACCTTTGTTTATTTGGTGTCACTCAATATAGCTGGAGGTCCCAGAGGTGGGTGGGGGGAATCCGGGTGGGGGATGTGAGTTGAGCATAAATGGTACACAAACAATCTATATAAAAGGGGTACTCAAATACAAAAAGAATTGAGAATTTTAAGTATGTGATTATCAACTGAAATGAGTTCATAACTGTAGGAGCTGTGCCAAAATTAACGGAGGCAAGTTGAATAAAACTGGGCTAGTTGAGGGTTAAAAATCCCCTAGTTTTACTACATAAGGATATAATTTCATTAATATTGGGACTTAAAGCTCACTTAAAGTGTCCATTTTGTCTACTTGAATATGTTTAACCAGTTTCAGTTTAAAAAGTTAAAAACTCAGCAAGCAGAGGTATAACACACAAAATAAGTTCTTAAAAGACTAAGGTAGCCATAACATTATTAATATTCAAAATTTAAATAGACAGGCATTTCCTTTTAAAAATTCAAAGATTTCAGCTCTATAACCCACATAGTTTGACAGTTACTGGGCTTTAAAGTGGCATAATATCCATAAATTGGGTTTCTGTGGGCATTTTACAATTGTTAAAGAGACCTTAGCAATTAAACTACAGATCTGAAACTTTTTGGGGGACATACATAACAAACAAAAATTATATATAATACAGTTGAAGACTTGTCACACTAAGCATTTCCAAATAACAGGGCAAAATACGGAAAAAATGTCAAAAAAGGCACTTGGGCGAGTGTCTATGGCCCTCATACACAGGTTAAATGTCTACTAAAAACCTTGATTTTCGGCATATGTAAAAAGGACATAATAATGCATTCCCAGATGGGATTTCAGCTCCATCAATCACATAGTTTAACAGTTACAGGGCTTAAAAGTAGCAAAAAGTCCAAATACTGGGTCTTTATGGGGCCTTCTAGAGACCTAAATGTGGCCTTCAAATTAAAGCTTCAGACTTAAAATTTGTCACATACTAAGATTACACATAGAATATGCATCTAATACAGTTTGAAACTTCTCAGACTTACCATTTCCAAGTTACAGAGCAAAATATGTGAAAAATGTCTTAAAAGGGTCACTCAGGTGGGTGTTTAAGGTCCTCATACACAGGTTAAATGTCTACTTGAAGCCTTGATTTTTGGCACATGTAAAAAGAACATAATAATGTATTCCCAGATGAGATTTCAGCTCTATCAGTCACATAGTTTAACAGTCACAGGCCTTAAAATTGGCAAAAAGTCCAAATACTGGGTCTTTATGGGGCCTTCTAGAGACCTAAATGTGGCCTTCAAATTAAAGCTTCAGACTTAAAATTTGTCACATACTAAGATTACACATAGAATATGCATCTAATACAGTTTGAAACTTCTTAGACTTACCATTTCCAAGTTACAGGGAAAAATATGTGAAAAATGTCTAAAAATGGTCACTCGGGTGGGGATTTATGGTCCTCATACACAGGTTAAATGTCTTCTTAAAGCCTTAATTTTTGGCACATATAAAAATAACATACTAATATCTTCTCAGATAGGATTTGAGCTCTATCAGTCACATAGTTTGACAGTCACAGGGCTTAAAAGTAGCAAAAAGTCCAAATATTGGGTCTTTGGGAGCCTTTTAGAGACCTCAATTTGACCTTCAAAATTAAAGCTTCAGACTTAAAATCTGTTACATACTAAGATTACACACAGAATATATATCTAATACAGTTTGAAACTTCTCAGACTTACCATTTCCAAGTTACAGGGAAAAAGATGTGAAAAATGTCTTATAAGGGTCACTCGGGTGGGTGTTTATGGTCCTGATACACAGGTTAACTGTCTATTAAAGGCCTAAATGTTGGGGCACATATAAGAAAACACATAGATATATTCCCAGACGATATTTAACTTAGATGAGAGACATAGTTTGAAAGCTACAGTGCTTGAAAGTGGCAAAAAGTGCATAAATTGGGTCTCTGTGGGCACTTTTGAGACCTTAAGTCAACCCCTTTGGGTAAACCTACAGCCCTAAAATTTTCTACAGACAAGGATTACATATCAAAGTTATACCTAGCTCAGTTTGAGACTCATCAGAATTATCACTTCCAAATTATAGGGCAAAATATGTGAAAAGTATAGCAAAAAATCCCTAAGTGGGGGTATTTATGGGCCTCAAACACAATTTTCTCCTCAACTTAAAGTCATGATTTTCGGCACATGTACTAAGAACATATTAATGTGTTGTCAGGTAAAATTTCAGCCAGCTGAGCATCATAGTTTGTGACCTACAGGGCTCTAAGTGGCCAAAAGTCCAATTTCTGACCTTAAGGTGGCCATAAGTTCTTTTTTACTGGGAGTTTAAGGTCACCTTAAAATAGGGATCTTCCTTTGGGCACCCTTAACATGTGTACCAAGTTTGAAAAAAAAATATTAATTTGTTTTTGAGTTATCGCGTCCACAAGGAAATTTCTGCGGCGGCGGCGGCGCGACGGACCTGAATCCAATATATCCCCGACTTTTGTCTGGGGATATAATAATCCCTAAATACTACTGCATCAAGCGGCAGAGAAATCGATCAGTCAAAAAAGGGAAGATTAAACATAATACAGGCTCATATCACACAGATTACACTAGAGGCATGACATAAACATAAGCCAAGTCTGAAGTCATCAATACCTGATCTAAAACAAAAAGGTAGAAAAAGGATAAGTTTAAACGTCACACATAATTCTATGACAGTATGTTGACAGCCCATCAAAGTGTGAAAGAAAGGCAGTAGAGAGTCAGATAAAAAGAGGACAAAGGAAGGGAAGACCTAAACATCAACAATAAAACGTTTGTCACATATTATCAGGAAACATCATCTCTAACTTGACCTACGCATCGGAGAACCGATGCAAATTTTTATCCACCGAAAAGACAATTCACCAAAGCCAGTGAACCATCGCTTGACCTTGAAGGAGGGGCCCAAGGTCAAATCTGAAAACATCAAAAGATTCCTAGCCCATGATTTCCTATAACTTGGTTTACCATCCCAAACCTCTAGGACCAATAATAAGCGAGTTATAAGCACTTTTAAGTTTGGCTATCCTCGTTTGACCTTGAAGGAGGCGTCCAAGGTCAAATCTGAGCACATCAGAAGATTCCTAGCTCACGATTTCCAACAGGTTGGTTTCACTTTGCAAACCCCTAGGACCAATAATAAGCACTTTTATGTTTGGATATCCTCATTTGACCTTGAAGGAGGCACCCAAGGTCAAATCAGACCACATCAAAAGATTTCCTATATGTTGGTTTACCATCCCAAAACTCTAGGACCAATAATAAGGGAGATATAAGCACTTTTCATGACTGACAAGGAAACGCCTGTGGAGGCCATCTTGTTTTTCAAAATGAGGCCAAAATTATTCCCAGTCAAGATTTTGTAATGAGGAACACACCCCGCGACTGAGATCTCTACCTATTATACCCTTTGCTCTAGAGGGCCACCAAAAGTCCTTGCTGAAAGTCGAAAAAACGCCCATGGCGGCCATCTTGTTTTTCAAAATGAAGCCAAAAATATTCCCAGGCAAGATTTTATGGTTATGAATATATCCTGCAAATTTGAGAAGGCTAGCTACAATATTTTTTTCGTTAGAGCGGTAATAGTGAAATCTCTCTACACACTGCGGCGTCGGTGGCATAACAAAGCGAAATCCATAGTATCCACATAGTGGATACAAATATACAGAAAGGACACAATGACCAATTGAACTGCTAAAGCAATCTTAACAGATATTTCATAATTTCTCTGCTGCATTAATGTAAATTTATACCACACATATCACCACAATAGATGCATAACCCTGTAAATATTTATTAGTTCTGTACTTACTCTCTGCACAGTTCTTGTTGTCGGGCAGGAGCAGAAATCCTGTAGGACAGAGACAGGTGTAAGATGTGAAGTTTGGAACACACAGGTGTGAACAGCCACCGTTGTCAGTGCCACATCTGTTCTCAACTACAAGAAGAACAACAGCATGTAAGACTGTATGTATCCATAATCACAGGGTCTAGAACACCTCACAGGGTGAGTAAACAATGCAGATGAACATTCTCCATACCCTCTCCCAGTCATGTACACTAATTGAAATTTAACAAGATTTTTTTTCAGGAATAACTCAGATCTAGTTAAATCATCTAATTTTTGGTAACTAATGCTTTAAGAACTACCAAAAGTACACAATGCTACTGTACAATCTATTTATCATAATCTCAACAGAAAGCATATTTTTAATTGGGTAAAATAGCATCTTTTGTGCCTTATTGGTGGTTTCTAAACATTCTGAATTTCAAGGTTTGAACTAAACTTTATTTTAAGGGCATTTTTTGAGTCAACTATCGAACTTCTACAAATATTGTTGCAGCACTAGCAAGTAAGATTATTCTTTGGCCATTTCTATTTCACTCACACAGTGGCTGTCTCTGGGGGTGGAAAGAGTGGATGTCCATGGGAAAGTGGAGTTTGCTACGCACTGTCTCCACGTTGTTTCCATGGAATTTGTTTGCTCTGTTGATACTCTTGGTGTGCCAGTCAGTCCAGTATAGCTCGTCCTCAAACAGGGTCAGTGCAAATGGGTGTGGGAGTCCTGGTGATAAAAACAACACACAAATAGCATTGTAAGGCTGCCAAGAGTAGCACTTCTCGTGTTCAAGTACAAGTTCTCTGCTCATTCATGATTATTCTATTTAATGATAGACAACAATAGGCTATACTTCTGCTAACAAGGAGGAAATGTGCTTCATTCTGCATGCAATCAGAACCAGGAGTACTGCACTAGTATACAGCACAATTCCTGAAAATATGGAGAGAGAAAAAATCTTGAAAAAAGTTGATTATTGAATTTATATAAAAAATAGATTATCAAAAAATCTTGAAAAAAAGTTTATATTCGAATTTATACCAGAATACAAAGAAAATAGCACTGCAGATACCCATACACCATTGCCCAGGGAAATAGTTTTCAACACCATGAGATACACAAAACGTGAAACAGTTCAAAGATAAGGAGACTTTAAGAGTAAACACTGTCAGCTTTGTAAAGGTCCAAATATAATTCAGTACAGAAAAGAATGTTTATGAGAGACAAAATTTATTTAAAGATCAAATATTAAAATGACATATCAATAGTAAGATGATAGCATTAATCAGTAAACTAAAAATTATAGATCTGTAAAGTTTATTAATTGAAGTAAATGCTATATATATGTGTCAATGGAACAGCACAATTATGTAAAAGTGCATTTTTGTGATAAAAGAAATATGTCTCAAATATGGCAGGTTAACACACTTTGGCAGAGCCAAGGTTAAATGTGACACCATGACGAGATTGACGACCTACACCCACACCCCTAACCAATGTCCCTACCAAGTATAAACTTCCTACGCCTTACAGTTTATGAGATATAGCCCAGACAAGATTTTCAAACTCAAGGTCACTACACTAAGCTCAAAGGGCAAATCAAGGTCACACCATGTTGCACACCTACACCCCCAACCAATGTCCCTACCAAGTATACTTCCTACACCTTATGTTTCTGAGATACAGCCCAGACAAAATGTTCCCGCTGCCTACCTGCCTGTCCAGATGCCATGGGTGAAAACAATACACCGACAGCCCTTAAGAGCTGTGGGATAAAAACTGCTGTGAGTTAAGTATTTTAATGAGTACTTGATTATCTTTTAACAATCACTGTTACAGTACATCTATATTGATTTAGTTGTAAGTTTAAGTTTGCAAAGCGTTTCAATTTCATTTTCTACTTAATGTCCATGACAATAATCTTAAGAAAAAAATTTTAAATATAAAATTTCTGAACAACATATGATGTACCAATTTCTCTATGTCTATCAATGTATATTCTTTTTATTGTCTCTCTATAATACATTATACTATAACTTAACTTGTAAGAAAGTGATAAAATTATACAAGAAACCTTGCAGCATAAACTCAGGTATACAATTATTACAACATAGTTACATGCACTTAAGCTTGGCTTTAATTGTACACAGAGTGTTATTTATGTAACAAAGATATCCAACATTGCCCAGTAATTATGTCTGTTGTTAAATAACATTGCTCTAAAGATCACACTACTAATGTACACAAATGGCATAATTGTTAGTTCTATTACCCCTACTTCTTACCCCAGTGAACAACCGAGTGTTTATGGCCATTCTGTGTATCTCTGCAGGCATTACTTATTAATGAGGCAAGGCTTTTATGAAAGACAGAATGCCCTTTTATCACTAAACGCTGGGGAGAGTTTAATTATCGAGTCACTACTATGAAACACAGAAGTGCTTATCACTAATAGGTACTTTGGATTTTAAGCATGATATATTCTATACAAAAGCTTACTAAAAGCAAACCTCACACCTGCATGTCTTCTTAAATTCATATATTTTTTACTAACCTTACATTTTAATTGAAAAAAAATGATAACTCTTTCTCTTTGTTATCCTAAAAAACTTATCATATATCACTTTTACAGTGACAAAACTGAAATCCTGTTAGGTTATTTCTCAAGGTGCCTCAAAAACTTCTACTTAACCACAAATTCCACATAACAGGTAAATTTCAATGGAAAGAGTGAACACGGGACTTAATGTGTACAAGGTCATTCTACTTAGTGCAATGCTGCTCAACAAGATTCAACTAATGATACTCTGTATCTTAAGGTTATTACTAAATTTCTGAAAATGTCTATGGTTTTACTTAATTTTTTTTGTAATTGTATACATTATACATCTTATGAATCTCCAACACAGGACCTGCCAAAGATCAGGAGAAAATGACCACTGTTTTAGCAGCTATCTCTATCCATGAGGGAAAACATCACAAATAAACTAACCTGTTGTGATAGAGATTGAACTCTTTGAAAGAAACTGCAAATAAATTTTATATTTTTGTTGTAATATACAAGAAGGGATTGCTGAACAAATTATTCTGTCAGTGAAAATGCATTACTTCACACCAAAATGTAGCTGAATAAGTTATTTTATGAAGGTGCTAAACTCTTAATAGTATTTTCAATGATAAACAAAACACCACTTGTAGTATTTAAAACCTCAAAGTCACTATACATATAAGTATAATTAACAGCTTAGGAGTTTATAGCTACCAATAATTAGGTGTCTCCCATGGGTCTAGATACATCTACACACAAAGTATCAACAAAACCCATGTTGTAATGTTTAACTTATTAACCTTTCAAGTAGTTACCAAAACATCATTATAACAAAGATACTAGTACCAGTTAAGTCTACCCTAAAAATTAAGTTGTCTTCCTAGAGTCTAAGTATAAGCACATACCAATTATGAATGAAATCAATGAAGTTCTCCATTTCCAGCTGATAGGAAATAAAACCTAGATAATCTTTTTCCTTTTGTGTAAAACTTAAGTTTATTTTCTGCTAGAGTCTTCTGTGAACACATTCACTGCTGTATACATTTAATCACTGCTCACATAACTGAAGCAAATTATTCTTAAGCTTTATCCTAATGTTACCTTGTGCTTGCAATACAAATTGTATCAATGATACCACAATACAGCCTAATTCCCTCTATGTTATTACTGAATCTTCTCATCACTGTTCACTTTGCCCCTTACCTCCTTCTATGATGATCTTCCTGTCCTGTCCGTCAAGGCTGGCACTCTCTATCACATGGTGTTTGGCATCAGCCCAGTAGATACGGCCACCTGCATAATCAATGGCCAGACCATTGGGCCAAAACAGAGACTTGTCAGCAATTACCAGCCTCTGTACCCCATCCATGGAGGACTTCTCTATCTTTGGGGTGGTGCCCCAGTCAGTGAAGTATATGGATCTGCAAAGTCATGAAATGTGGTGGTACACTAACCAGATATATTCTTTAATTGTTTAACCAAAGATTCTAAGCTCATTTTTCACACTTTTAGCAAGCAGTCAGTGAAGAAAATTGGTTTCTAAAGTCACAAATAACACACATTAAAATATAAGCAAAACCATTACTTTCCAGGCACTTACCCCTCCCCTGGATGAACTGCTATAGCCCGGGGTTTCTGAATACCTTGTGATAACACCACTTTCCTCATAGAGCCATCCAGATTGGAGACTTCAATGCGACCAGTGCCTGAATCAGTCCAGAACAACTTGTGGTGGATCCAGTCCACAGCCAGACCTCCTAAAGACAAGAACATTGAAAATTCAATAAAACACAGTTGTTACGCCTCTAGTCAAAGGGAACTCATACAGTACATGAAACTAGAAAACTACAAAACCAGATCCTACAAGTTGAAATTTTTACCAGGTATTAATTTGAGCTATATTAGCTGATGAGCTTGCATAGTGAAGATTTATTCCTAATGAAATTTTAAATCTGAATCATAAATATCTCAAGAAGAAACTAGACCTAGCGCATCGGAAAACCGATGCAAATTGTATCCACCGTAAAGGCAATGCACCAAAACCTCTAGGACCAATAATAAGCGAGTTATAAGCACTTTCAGTTTTGGCTATCCTCATTTGACCTTGAAGGAGGGGCCCAAGGTCAAATCCGACCACACCAGAAGATTCCCAGCCCATGATTTTCTATATGCTGGTTTACCATCCCAAACCTCTAGGACCAATAATAAGCGAGTTATAAGCACTTTTAAGTTTGGCTGTCCTCGTTTGACCTTGAAGAAGGGGTCCAAGGTCAAATCCGACCACGCCAGATGATTCCCAGCCCATGATTTCCTATATGTTGGGTTACCATCCCAATTCTCTAGGACCAATAATAAGCAAGTTATAAGCACTTTTAAGTTTGGCTATCCTCATTTGACCTTGAAGGAGTGGTCCAAGGTCAAATCCGACCACGCCAGAAGATTCCCAGCCCATGATTTCCTATAGGTTGGTTTACCATCCCAAACCTCTAGGACTAATAATAAGCAAGTTATAAGCACTTTTAAGTTTGGCTGTCCTCATTTGACCTTGAAGGAGGCGCCCAAGGTCAAATCCGACCTCACCAGAAGATTCCCAGCCCAAGGTTTCCTATAGGTTGGTATACCATCCCAAACCTCTAGGACCAATAATAAGCGAGTTATAAGCACTTTTAAGTTTGGCTGTCCTCATTTGACCTTGAAGGAGGATCCCAAGGTCAAATCCGACCACACCAGATGATTCCCAGCCCATGATTTCCTATATGTTGGTTTACCATCCCAAACCTCTAGGACCAATAATAAGCGAGTTATAAGCACTTTTATGTTTGGCTATCCTCGTTTGACCTTGAAAGAGGGGCCCAAGGTCAAATCCGACCACACCAGAAGATTCCCAGTGCATGATTTCCTATATGTTGGTTTCCATCCCAAACATCTAGGACCAATAATAAGCGAGTTATAAGCACTTTTAAGTTTGGCTGTCCTCATTTGACCTTGAAGAAGGGGCCCACGGTCAAATCCGACCACGCCAGAAGATTCCCAGCCCATGATTTCCTATAGGTTGGTTTACCATCCCAAACCTCTAGGACCAATAATAAGCGAGTTATAGGCACTTTTACCTTTGGCTATCCTCGTTTGACCTTGAAGGAGGGGCCCAAGGTCAAATCCGACCACACCAGAAGATTCCCAGCCCATGATTTCCTATATGCTGGTTTACCATCCCAAACCTCTAGGACCAATAATAAGCGAGTTATAAGCACTTTTAAGTTTGGCTGTCCTCGTTTGACCTTGAATGAGGGGCGGGGCCCAAGGTCAAATCCGACCACACCAGAAGATTCCCAGTCCATGATTTTCTATATGTTGGTTTACCATCCCAAACCTCTAGGACCAATAATAAGAGAGTTATAGGCACTTTTACCTTTGGCTATCCTCGTTTGACCTTCAAGGAGGGGCCCAAGGTCAAATCCGACCACACCAGAAGATTCCCAGCCAATGATTTCCTATATGCTGGTTTGCCATCCCAAACCTCTAGGACCAATAATAAGCGAGTTATAAGCACTTTTAAGTTTGGCTGTCCTCGTTTGACCTTGAAGGAAGGGCCCAAGGTCAAATCCAACCATGCCAGAAGATTCCCAGCCCATGATTTCCTATATGTTGGTTTACCATCCCAAACCTCTAGGATCGATAATAAGCGAGTTATAAGCACTTTTAAGTTCTGCTATCCTCGTTTGACCTTGAAGGAGGGGTCCAAGGTCAAATCTGACCACATCAGAAGATTCGCAGCACATGATTTCCTATAGCTTGGCTTCACATTGCAAACCTCTAGGACCAATAATAAGGGAGATATAGGCACTTTTAAAGTCTGCTATGTGGGTTACTTCGGCACTCCGTGGATGACCTTGAATTAGGAGCTTCAAGGTCAAATGTGTGCAAGGTTGTAGAGGACATGTATATGTGTCATACATATCACCTATGAAGAGATTCAACCTTCTACCTGAGGAACAGCCAGTAGAAAAATGTAGATTATTTTCAAAGAAATGTCCGTGGTGGCCATCTTGTTTTTCAGAATGAGGCTATTTTCCTTCCCAGAGAAGCTTACCCCCCAATGAAGATATCCTGCAAATTTGGTGAAATTTGGTGAACCTAGCTGCTGTTGTTTTCCTCTTAGAGCGTTAACGCCGAAAATCTTTCTACGCGCGGCAGCGTAGCGGACGCTAAACCAAAGTATCCAAAGTAATTAGCCATTACTGAAAATTAATTCTAGTGAATTTCTTATAAATGAAGAACTAAAGACATTTTCTTCTAGCCAAAATTTCTACTTACGCAGTAAATAGAACTCATACATAGAAAAAAATGTAACAAGATATTCAATATACTTTCTGCTGATTATATAGGAATAAAAGACATATTCGAGTGCTTTATGATGGTTTAAAACTATCGATCAGCTGAGTATTAAAGCCACGAAGCCCGAAAAGGGACAATGCATGCAGAATTCAACAGCATTGTTTTATTTACCGTTCTATATTGGCGATTCCAGCATTGCGCAAAAGACGTGTTTGAGGTCACTGCGCAGCGTACCATTTTAGAATAGTGAATACAATAATTTTTTGAGGAACTGAATACCCTATGCAGGTCAAAAGGAAAACTGTTTTTTTTCTCTCTTGGCCATACCTTACCTGTGATATAGAGACTATGTCTCACAAGTACTATATCAGTCATTACAAACAGGCACCTGTACTGTCAAGGTCATCCTCATCTGTATTATCCAGAATACTCCAACCTATACTATCTAACCCCTACCTGTACTATCTACTAGATAGTATCTTGGCCATCTCCCATCCAGACCATCTCAGCCTTTGCCACACATACAGACATATCCTGTCAAGACCAACACCACCTGTATTATCCATGCAAATTCCACCTATACTGTCCATCCCCTACCTGTACTATCCAGGCCACTGTTAATAATGACCTCAACGTTGCTGCCATTGAGACTGGCCCTGGAGATTTTGTCCAGTGTGACATCAGACCAGAAGACGTAATAGTGGGAATAGTGGAAGTCCAGAGCAATGGCATTCTTCAGGTTTCTCATGATGGATGTATACTCTACATTGTTGGGCAGCACCTTCCTGATGTCCACTCGATTTGCAAAGATCAGGTATGCCTCACCACCTAAATGGAGGTAATCAACTGCATGTAATAAGAATTGAGAAGAACTTATACAAACTTGAAACAAAGAAGTAACTGGAGGATTGCTAGCGAAGCAAAGCGATTGTTTTTGCATGGCAAAAACAAAGCGTCCCAATAGAAAGATGGTGTTGGCTGCTTATAATAGAAAGAAGATCTTGCCTAGATACCCTGTCAATGTAAAATTGTATCGAAAAAAAAAATTGGAAAATTTAAAATGGTATATACCCTGTGGGCCAAAAATTTCGCCCAAATCGCTCTATCTCGCACGGTTTAGGAGATACAAGCAATTTTAAGTTTTACCATTTTTGTCAAAAATTTTTAAATTCAAAATGGCCGTCATTTCTGGAAAAAGGAAAATTTTTTGAGAATTGAGCAGAGTATCTTGCATATGTACCCCATGGGTCAAAAATTTCGCCAAAATCGCTCTATCTCGCACGGTTTAGGAGATACAAGCAATTTTAAGTTTTACCATTTTTGTCAAAAATTACAAAATTCAAAATGGCCGCCATTTTTGGAGAGAGGAAATCTTTTTGGAATTGAGCAGAGTACTTAGCAGAGATACCCTGTGGATCAAAAATTTAGTCGAAATCGCTCTATCTCGCACGGTTTAGAAGTTATTAAGGGATTTGTATTTTTCTTGTTAATAAAAATTTTAATGCTTAATTAACTAGCCATTTTTAATGGAAGTCTACCAAAATCTAATCACTTGCAGATCTTTATACCCTGCATCCATATATCAAATTTCAGGTGAATATTTTAAACGCTTCTTAAGTTATCATCCGGACAAGCAAAATCCTGTTTTTTGTCATAATGTGACTTCTCTGATTGGTTGAAATGTCATGGGACCAAATTCAGAAAATTTTCCCAGGGCTACTAAATATATGTGCCAAGTTTGAAGAAATTCCATCCATTAGTAAAGACGCTATAGGTAGGCAAACTTGCGGAGCCAGCGGATACGGCGGACCCTTCCGCGAGAATTCCTCCCATATGCCAACAAGCATCCCTCACGGGACGCTTAATAATAGTATTAATATATTTATGAATACACTGCCTGATAGTAAACCAATTTGATTTCTAGAATCCCCATTAACACCATAGGTTACAAATGCAGTAACTCGAGTATCTTAAACTGAAAAAGAGTGAGAAATTCTTGACATAGATAAGCTCACACAATTGAACATGTTCATGATTCAACCATAAGAAATTGTTACCACTCTGAAAATCATGTATATTCCTGTACTAGCTCATAACAAAATGTTGTATTCACTAATGGCCGATCCTGATATGAGAACTCATAAAAGGAGACTGACGTAAAACAAAAACTCTAAGTTTGTTTACACAACCAAAGTAACAGGCTGAATTACTGACAACTGATATTATGGTAGTATTATCAATTCCATCCCTTCTATAAAACTCTTTATACAGGGTCCCTCACAAGTGAAGCCCTCCTTACCTAAAGCTTTACATCCCCTGCCATCTGGCCTCAGTTGATAGCCCTGGACACAGGTACATATGAAGGAGCCCTCTGTATTGCGACAAACCTGACTGCACATACCAGCCACTTCACACTCGTCCACATCTGACAAAACATAGTATAAAGGTACCACGGTATTAAAAGAATATTAAAGTATTTGTACACCCTTAACGTTTGCCACACAGGGCTTTTGCAATACACATATATTGCAAGACAATTTTTATAAATACAGGGTTAAGGTAAATGTGGTGAATATAAAAAACTAGAAAAATGTTTTTGCTGACAAAAACGAAGCGGCCCTGATGAAAAAGTGCGAAGTAAGCTGTAAAAGATGTCAAGATATGCATCACCAGGAATAGAAAATGTGAAGTTTATTGCATTGTATATGTTACCATATTTAACAAATGAAAGAACGACCACAGCTTGGCAGAAGAGAAATTGTAGGTGTGAAATTTACTTCTCAAAAGAATGTATGTCCGATGCGCAGAAAAAAAGCCTCCTGGAAAAAATGCCTCCTAGAAAATATGCCTCCTAGGAAATATACCTCCTAGAATGAATGCCTCCTGAATATTTTGTGACCAGGAAAAATACCTTGTAAGAAAAAAAAGTTCTTTCAAGTATTATAACACTACAGGTTCACATTACAACTTCAGAGGCATCTTCATCTTTTCCACTTGAGTCTTATAGTCGCCAATGCCTGTCAAAAATTCACAGTCTTTTACCCATTTTGCTTAGCTGTACAAAGGTATGTAAGTTTCTCTTGTAAGGTTTTGCTGGTGCTTCTCACTCTTTTGGCTGGCTGCTCATCCCTGGTTTCCATTATGACAGGTGTCATGTTTTTCTTGTAATTACATTTCTGCCCCTCCTAGTGCATCTAACTCCGATCAACTCCTTACAGAGGGGATAACCTATGTTGTAATTTGATAAGAATGCATATTGTAAGCTATAAAGGCCACAACTATTTCATCAAGAAACCTCACAGCCATAAATCTTGCTTTTAAACTGCTCCAGAGTACAGCTGAAGGGATGCCCTTTCAAGAAGATATTTGTAATTTGTACTTCATGATATTGTACGTTCTGGTTTTGACTGTACATAATTATATGAAATTAACATGTTTTTGATATTATACTTTATAGGTTTCATATGTAACATGTTTACAAGTTGAAATAACTTTTTTTTCTCAGGAGGCATTTTTTCCTAGTCACAAAATATCCAGGAGGCATTCTTTCTAGGAGGCATTCTTTCCAGGAGGCATTTTTTTCTGTGAGGCATTTTGTCCAGGAGGCATTTTTTTTCCCGGATTCTGTATGTCCTACATTCTTTGGTAATGTTCTCGGAGAAGAGGTCTCAAGTGAAAGGGTACACTGACCACAGACATTTCTGTTCAAAATGTCATTAGTATCAGACTTAATTTATTTATTTGGGGTTTAACGTCGCTTTCAACACTGTACAGGTCATATCATGACGGGTAGTTGGAAGGGCAGAGGAAACCAGTACATAGAGTTCGCTAGGGTTGTGTACTGTAAACTGCCGACCAACGGCAAGCAACTACCAGCTTTCCCACTTGAGCCCGTGCGGGGATCGAACCCCGGCCTCAGAGGTGGGAGGCGAGAGTGTTACCACTCTGCCACCGTGGCCCCTAGTATCAGACTTAAGTATAAAACACTAATTGAATGCAGTGGACTAAGATGCTTAAGAACTATTGTTTAAAATTACTGATTGTGCTTCAACTAAAAACTTAACAAAACCACTAATAAAATCCAGTGATCCAAAGTGCGTTAGACTTTTTGTTCAAAAGTTACTGATTTTTATAGTCTATGTGAACAAGTAGCTAGATCATCAACTCCTTCTACAAAACAAAAGTTGAATCAATTGAAGCTTTTTTTCCAAAAAGGAAAAGTTATATCCCCACAATTCCAAAAGAAGGGAATCAGAAGAATGTGGTTTTTTAATCTGCCTAAAATTGGGAATTTATATTATGTGAACATTGATCAGTTGCAATATGTTAATAACCACATCAGTGCATCATAAACAGCTCATTTTTTTCTTTGAAGATGTCATAACTTCATAAACACTAAGAGATTAGGTTTGCCAGACAGCATAAATATTTTTAAGTATACATATGCCAGGTGTGGTTTTAAAAAGTGTTAAAATAAATGAGGAGGGAGCAAGAAGTATATATTTATCATGTTAAGATGGCCAAAGCCTCTTAAGTATAGGAATTTTAAGTGAAATGTTATACAAAATCTTACTTTAGTATAATCAATGTCAAGTTAAACTGATGTTACTGAACAGTAAATCAGTTAGGGGCTGAAAATCCTCATTTTCACGTCAAGATGGCCATGACTGTACTTGTATTGGAACTCCAAGGTGGAAAGAAAATAAGAATGTCCCTAATGTCATCTTTAAAAGTGTACAAAATTTAACTGAGCTCTGCTGAACAATACGATAGCTGGAGATTAAAAACTCCATAATTTCACTGCACTGCGACTTTAAGGTGACCATAAAATGAGAATGTCCTTTTTGTCATCCTTTATAAGTGTACAAAGTTTAGCTGAGGTCAGTTGAACAATAAGATAGCTGGAGGCCGAAAACTTCCTTTTTTTTCACTAAAAAGTGACCATAACTTCATTCATATTGGGACTTTAAGGTGACTATAAAAGCAGAATGTCCTTTCTGCCAACCTTTATAAATGTCGCAAGTTTTATTTGAAAAATGTACACCTTAACTAAGCTTAGGGCTGAAAAACTCTACATTTGAAGTTTAAGATGGCCCTAACATTATTAATATTTGAATCATAAGGTAGTAAGAGTGTTCTTTTGATGTACCTCAATATCAATATATGTTAGATTTTTAAAAAGATGGAAAAATAACAGACCAGACAATTTTATTCCAATTTGATGACTTTAGGGGGGCCATAGCCCTAATAATATTAACAGTTTAAGGTCACCATAAAGTCAGGATAATCCTTTGGTGAATCTTAATATATATGCCAAGTTTGGTTGAAAAGTGTGGAAAACTAAGTGAACTGGAGGGTTAAAACCCACATTTTGGTCATTAAGGTGACCTTAAGTTTGCAGATACAGAGCTAAAACTTCGGCATGTGAAAGATTATCAAAAATTAGCTGAATAAGTTATTCCAACAAAACGCCGAAATCCTAACCGTTTTTGAGATACAGACCAAGTACCCATTTTTTAAAAATTTACAAAAATAAAACGCCTCCCATTCAGGTATCTATGGTGCGATTGATGAGAAGATCCTTTCCGACCTTGGAAATTTGGTCTAGAATGTAGCAGATAAATTTTATAGCACAGGTGTGTGTGGTTTTTTCCGAAACACGATGACGGGGTGTTTTGGAGTTATGCTTAAGGTTACCTTAAGTAAAGCTTAAGGTCTGCGCAAAGTATCCCAAAAAATTTTCCCGCCCCTATAGTTTTAAAGAAAGATAAGAAGGAAAGAAAAATTTGAAAGGCTAAGAAGTTATTCAAGGGAGACCATAATCCGGCGCCGGCGGCGATCAGTCGAACTTCGGTGAAAACAAATAAGCGTCCCTGACGAGCCGCTTAATTATCTACACCAGATAACATTAAGTTCATCAATGAATAACTGATACCAACACATTTCTGGTGTTTAGTAAATGTAAGAATATCAGTTTTCTTTTTCATGAAGATGACATTGAAGTATATGTTCATCTTACTCAAGATAATGCTTCCCATACACTTGCAAAATTTAACAAATGTCTTGAACAGATGTCTTCCAGTAAGCTCAAACTTTACCTTGACAAGGCAAAATTTATTCTATTTCATTCAAAGGGGCCAGTGAGATAGACTTGATGCATAACTCACAGTGGGTACACCTGGCAATCTGATCAGTGCTACTCTTGTTGTCAGAAACTTGGGTGTGCATGTTAATTCTGACTTTTAGTTCACAAGTCATGTTCACATGTCATGTCTGTCTTTAAGTCATATTTTATTCACCTGAGGGACCTAAGGAGGTTTAGATGGCACCTCTCTTATGAAACTGCCATCATGGCAGCAAATAGTTTGCTTAGTATCTGTCTCAATTACTACACTGCTCTCTTTAAAAGCCACTTGCGACTTAACTTGTGCAAGTTGCAGTGTATCCAGAAAAGTCTTGCCAGGGTGGTTACTAGCAGTAATAGGTATGTCCATGTGACACCAACCCAAAGAAGTCTACACTGGTTCCCTGTTGGATATCTCTCCTTTTTCACACCAGCCACACTGGTGTACAAATACTTTCAAACAGGTCAATCTATATATCTTGCCTCATACTTTTCTTGGTATACCTGTTCCTATAACAGCTGCAGTAGCAATGGCAGATTATTTCTATGGTTTTTACTTTTTCTCCTTCCATACACTGATCCAAGAAACATTTAAACCATAGTTTTGCTTATGACATACCAACCATATGGAACGATTTGCCTGATGACATCAGATCTGCTACCTCCCTTATACCCTTCAGATCAAAATTTAAAGCCTACCTGTTCTCGAAAGCTTGTCAGTTTTAGTTTATCTTTTTCTTTGGTATCTCCATGGTTGCTGACTTCTTTATGTTTTCCTATAATTATCTGATTTAAGACTCTGGCTTGTGGATATGTTGCACCTTAGAATCTTCAACTTGTAGAAATTAACCGCTATAAAATTTACATTATAATATAGAAAATAACGCTGCGACAAGTGGTTAAAATCCACCCCCGTACCTGAGCTACCCAAATTCATCTCGCTCTTTGGTATTCACGTGTTTTAGTATGCACATTTTTTCCTCTCCATAAACAAAATGGTGGTTTCCAGAAATCTTCACATTAAAATAGTCACTGTGGTGAAAGGTAATCAAAACTTATTTTAGTGTTATAAAATAAGGAGTATTATTTATCTAAAACTTCCCAATATACAAAGAATTATGACATTTTGCAGCATTGTCAGGTTTTGTCGTTCTAAAAATATGACCATGTGGGCGACAATATATATTGTCATAGGTCACGACTATCGAGTGGACCAGGAAGCACTCGAGATTTTTCCAAATCGACCCCAATCATGAATACTGACCACCCGGTCACACCTTTAATAGTAAACTGGCCTTCTACCCACAATTGACAGTTTCTTTTCAATACTAGTTTACTGAACTGAGTTTAACTATATTTTTGTCTGTGTGAAGAATGTATACTCACACCAAGTCACACCTTAGTAACACTGCGTTTACCTGTACAAACCCTCCTGTCTTCAGTCAGTCTGTAGCCCACAGGACAGCTGCAAATTGTACCGTTAGTAGTGTGTTTACACTCGTGTGAACATCCTCCATTGTCCACTGCACAGCTCAGACCAGAATCTGTATAGGACATAGGAACATCACAGATCTGTATGCAAAACTGAATAGCCATATAGTGTATAAACATACTCTGATGTACTCTGCTATAAACTGAATTAGATACTCAGTAATGTCATAATTCTGACATATCCATTATTACAATAATTAAAAATTAAACTAGAGGATCACTCGCAAAAAAAAGACAATGTTTTTGCATAGCAAAAACAAAGCATCCCGAAAAGGATATAAAGGTGAGTGCTAAAGTATTAAGAAAATGCTTCGTTCCTAGCCTTATACTGTTGTGGCAACCAAAGTCAGCGCAGTCTGCTCTATCTAGCATGGTTTTCAAATGTAAGCATTTTTGTGTTTTGCAAAAAAATCAAAAATTCAAAATGTCCGCTATATTTGGCGAGACAAAAATATTTTGAAAATTGGCATGGCTACTCTGCAGAGATACCCAGCAGGTCAAAAATTTTGTTGAGTTCGCTCCATATAGCACCGTTTTTGAGATATAAGCATTTTTGTGTTTTGCAAAAACTTTGAAAATTCAAAATGGCCACCATTTTTGGGGAGACAAAAATTTTTGTCAAGACCACTGCCGCGGTGTGTATCTCCCGCCGAGCATTAAAGGAGAAGAAATAGCTTTTCTGAGATATTCACAATTTTTCATTTCGTGTGTGAAAGCTCTTCCAAAAGTAGGTGAATGAGTTATTTGAGAAAAATTGGCTATCTGCAATACTATTAAGAGATAATTCACATTTACTCATTTTGAGTAGGTGAATAATTAGCTATGGGTCTGAAACTTCACCAAGTGAAAGCTCTTCCAAAAGTAGGTGAATGAGTTATTTGAAAAAAATTGGCTATCTGCAATACTTTTAGAGATAATTCGCATTTACTCATTTTGAGTAGGTGAGTAATTAGCTATGGGTCTGAAACTTCACCATGTGAAAGCTCTCCCACAAGTAGATGAATGAGTATTTGATAAAAATTGGGTATCCGCAATACTTTTACAAATAATTAACATTTACTCATTTTGAGTAGGTGAATAAATAGCTATGGGTCTGAAACTTCACGGAGTGAAAGCTCTTCCAAAAGTACGTGAATGAGTTATTTGAGAAAAATTGGCTATCTGCAATACTTTTAGAGATAATTTGCATTTACTCATTTTGAGTAGGTGAGTAATTAGCTATGGGTCTGAAACTTCACCATGTGAAAGCTCTCCCACAAGTAGATGACTGAGTTATTTGATAAAAATTGGGTAGCCGCAATACTTTTACAGATAATTAGCATTTACTCATTTTGAGTAGGTGAATAATTAGCTATGGGTCTGAAACTTCACCATGTGAAAGCTCTCCCAAAAGTAGGTGAATGAGTTATTTGAGAAAAATTGGCTATCTGCAATACTTTTAAGAAATAATTCGCATTTATTCATTTTGAGTAGGTGAGTAATTATCTACGGGTCTGAAACTTCACCATGTGAAAGCTCTCCCAAAAGTACATGAATGAGTTATTTGATAAAAATTGGGTATCCGCAATAGTTTTTGAGATAATTAGCATTTACTCATTTTGAGTAGGTGAGTAATTAGCTACGGGTCTGAAACTTCACCAAGTGAAAGCTCTCCCAAAAGTAGGTGAATGAGTTATTTGAGAAAAATTGTCTATCTGCAATACTTTTAGAGGTAATTCACATTTACTCATTTTGAGTAGGTGAGCAATTAGCTATGGGTCTGAAACTTCACCATGTGAAAGCTCTTCCAAAAATAGATGAATGAGTTATTTGATAAAAATTGGGTATCCGCAATAGTTTTAGAGATAACTAGAAATAGGCCGCCCTGTTGATAGTAGATGCGAATAGAAACATGATAGCATAGAAGAACACACATTATCATGTGTAATGTCCACCCATGAACCTTTTGCCCAAATTGTACAGTAGTCTTACAAGACCCTGTTTCATTTGTAAAATATATCAATGATGCTTAAATATTTGTTAGTGTAGATGTAAATTATTTCAGCTTCATGCCTTTTTGCATTGGTTGGGTTGAAAATTTTGACGAAATCACTCTATCTTGCACGGTTAAGAAGATAGAAGCAAATTTCTGTTTTTCTATTTTTGGCAAAAATTTGAAAATTCAAAATGGCCGCCATTTTTGGGAAAAGGAAATTTTTTTGAAAATTGCCAAGAGTACATTTCTTAGATACCCTATGGGTCGAAAATTTCAACGAAATAACTCTATTTTGCACGGTTAAGGCCAGTTTGTGTTTTTCCATTTTGGGCAAAAATTCGAAAATTCAAAATGGCTGCCATTTTTGGGGAGGGGGAAATTTTTTGAAAATTGCAAAGATTACATTCCTTAGATACCCTGTGGGTTGAAAATTTCGAGGAAATCGCTCTATCTCGCATGGTTAAGGAGATAGAAGCAAATTTGTGTTTTGCCATTTTTGACAAAAATTTGAAAATTCAAAATGGCCGCCATTTTAGGGGAGGGGAAATTTTTTTTTAAATTGCCAAGAATACAATGCTGAAATACCTGTGGGTCGAAAATTTTGACGAAATCGCTCTATCTCGCACGGTTAAGGAGATAGAAGCAAATTTGTGTTTTGCCATTTTTGGCAAAAATTCGAAAATTCAAAATGGCCGCCATTTTTGGGGAGGGGAAAATTTTTTTTAAATTACCAAGAGTACAATGCTCAGATACCCTGTGGGTCGAAAATTTTGACGAAATCGCTCTATCTGGCACGGTTAAGGAGATAGAAGGAAATTTGTGTTTTGCCATTTTTGGCAAAAATTCGAAAATTCAAAATGGCCGCCATTTTTGGGGAGGGGAAAATTTTTTGAAAATTGCAAAGATTGCATTCCTTAGATACCCTGTGGGTCGAAAATTTCGACGAAATCACTCTATCTCGCACGGTTAAGGAGATAGAAGCAAATTAGTGTTTTGCCATTTTTGGCAAAAATTCGAAAATTCAAAATGGCCGCCATTTTTGGGGAGGGGAAAATTTTTTAAAAATTACCAAGAGTACAATGCTCAGATACCCTGTGGGTCGAAAATTTCGACGAAATCGCTCTATCTCGCACGGTTAAGGAGATAGAAGCAAATTTGTGTTTTGCCATTTTTGGCAAAAATTCGAAAATTCAAAATGGCCGCCATTTTTGGGGAGGGGAAAATTTTTTGAAAATTGCAAAGATTGCATTCCTTAGATACCCTGTGGGTCGAAAATTTCGACGAAATCGCTCTATCTCGCACGGTTAAGGAGATAGAAGCAAATTTGTGTTTTGCCATTTTTGGCAAAAATTCGAAAATTCAAAATGGCCGCCATTTTTGGGGAGGGGAAAATTTTTGGAAAATTACCAAGAGTACAATGCTCAGATACCCTGTGGGTCGAAAATTTTGACGAAATCGCTCTATCTCGCACGGTTAAGGAGATAGAAGCAGATTGGTGTTTTGCCATTTTTGGCAAAAATTCGAAAATTCAAAATGGCCGCCATTTTTGGGGAGGGGAAAATTTTTTGAAAATTGCAAATATTGCATTCCTTAGATAATCTGTGGGTCGAAAATTTCGAGGAAATCGCTCTATCTCGCACGGTTAAGGAGATAGAAGCAAATTTGTGTTTTCCCATTTTTGGCAAAAATTCGAAAATTCAAAATGGCCGCCATTTTTGGGGAGGGGAAAATTTTTTGAAAATTGCAAATATTACATTCCTTAGATACCCTGTGGGTCGAAAATTTCGACGAAATCGCTCTATCTCGCACGGTTAAGGAGATAGAAGCAAATTAGTGTTTTGCCATTTTTGGCAAAAATTCGAAAATTCAAAATGGCCGCCATTTTTGGGGAGGGGAAAATTTTTGGAAAATTGCAAAGATTGCATTCCTTAGATACCCTGTGGGTCGAAAATTTCGACGAAATCACTCTATCTTGCACGGTTAAGGAGATAGAAGCAAATTAATGTTTTGCCATTTTTGGCAAAAATTCGAAAATTCAAAATGGCCGCCATTTTTGGGGAGGGGAAAATTTTTGGAAAATTGCAGATTGCATTCCTTAAATACCCTGTGGGTCGAAAATTTCGACGAAATCGCTCTATCTCACACGGTTAAGGAGATAGAAGCAAATTTGTGTTTTGCCATTTTTGGCAAAAATTCGAAAATTCAAAATGGCCGCCATTTTTGGGGAGGGGAAAATTTTTTGAAAATTGCAAAGAGTACACTCCTCAGATACCCTGCGGGTCGAAAATTTTGCCGAAATCGCTCTATCTCTTACGGTTTCTGAGATATTAGCAAATTACTCAAAAGTAGTACTGAAAATACACAATGAAGTACCTAAATGGCTATTACTCATGTACTGACAAAGCTATCAGTCCCAAATGCAATACCAAGCGAGCTATGGACATAACAATCTTGTATTCAAAATTGTAGTAAAATATCTTTAATTATTTTGGCTTAAATGCACGGAAACCAATGGGTACTGAAAATAGCTGTACTTAAGTATTACTCAGTAAGCAAAAGAGGTACAACAGCCAAAAGCAATCCCAAGCAAGCTACTGACCCAATAAGCCTGCATAACAAATTTGGTGACAATAGCTCTAATACTTTTCCTTTAAATGAGCGGAAACCATGCGTGACGCCGGACATCGGACGCCGGACATCGGACGGCGAAAAAAGCAAAAATAATATATCCACCCCCCAGGGGGGTGGACATAATTAGCATTTACTCATTTTTAGTTGGTGAATAATTAGCTATGGGTCTGAAACTACACCGAGTGAAAGCTCTTTGGGATTGCTGCTCTGCGGAGATACCTTGAAGATCAAAAATTTCGTCGAAATCGCTCTATGTAGCACGGTTTTCGAGATATTAGCATTTTTGTGTTTTGTAATTTTTGCGCAAAAATTCGAAAATTGCCATGGCTACTCTGCAGAGATACCCTGTGCGTCAAAAATTTCGGCGAAATCGCTCTATCTAGCACGGTTTTCGAGATATAAGCATTTTTATGTTTTGCAATTTTGCGAAAAATTCGATAATTCAAAATGGCCCCCATTTTTTGCGAGAAAATTTTTTTTTGAAAATTGGCATGGTTACTCTGCAGAGATACCCTCAGGGTCAAAAATTTCGTCGAAATCGCTCTATCTAGCAGGGTTTTCGAGATATAAGCATTTTTATGTTTTGCAATTTTTGCGAAAAATTCGAAAATTCAAAATGGCCACCATTTTTGGCGAGACAAAATTTTTTTGAAAATTGGCATGGCTACTCTGCAGAGCTACCTTATGGGTCAAAAATTTCATCGAAATCCCTCTATCTAGCAGGGTTTTCGAGATATAAGCATTTTTATGTTTTGCAATTTTTGCGAAAAATTCGAAAATTCAAAATGGCCGCCATTTTTGGCGAGACAAATTTTTTTGAAAATAGGCATGGCAAAACTTACCTGTTTGCAAAAGCCTACCCACCATAGCCTCTCCCGTCACATCTGTGTCTCCTTGGTACGACCTGGCTATGTCCCTTGATTAACGATAACTGCCTTGCTTTATGATTAGATGCGCCTTAGAGTCCATCAGTGATGGAGATTAAGCGCTATAAAAGTCCACATTAGATTAGATTAGATGGCTACTCTGCAGAGATACCCTGTGGGTCAAAAATTTCGTCGAAATCGCTCTATCTAGTACGGTTTTCGAGATATAAGCATTTTTATGTTTTGCAATTTTTGCGAAAAATTCGAAAATTCAAAATGGCTGCCATTTTTGGTGAGACAAAATTTTTTTCAAAATTGGGATAACTACTCTACAGAGATACCCTGTGGGTCAAAAATTTCGTCGAAATTGCTCTATCTTGTACGGTTTTCGAGATATAAGCATTTTTGTGTTTTGCAATTTTTGCGAAAAATTCGAAAATTCAAAATGGCTGCCATTTTTGGCGAGACAAAATTTTTTTTGAATATTGGGATAACTACTCTGCAGAGATACCCTGCGGGTCAAAAATTTCATCGAAATCGCTCTATCTAGCACGGTTTAAACATTTTTGTGTTTTCCTTATTTGGAAAATTCGTAATGATTAGTTAATCATTAATTACTCGGCCATTTCTTAACCAATCAATGCCAAAATCTAATGATTTCCAGATTTTAATAGAATGAATGTATTTGCCAAGTTTCAGGTGAATTGATAAAATTCCTTTCAAGTTATCATCCGGACAAGCTTCCCCATCGAAAAAAAGACAGTTTTGGTCATGTGACCTCTCTGATTGGTTGAAATGTCACTGCAGCATATTCAAAAAATTCCCCAAGGCTACTGCCTAAACCTGCCAAATTTGAAAAGAATCCGCCTAACGGTTACAGAGTTATAAGGAAAACAAAATGCGGAGCCGGCGGAGCCTGAAGGTCTCCCATACACAAACAAGCGTCCCTTGCGGGACGCTTAATTATCGCGTAAAACTGGCTTCACATGTACAAACATCTTTAATTTTCTAGAAAAATAACTAAAATTCTCAGAATCAGTAGCAATTACTGGACCCTGGGATTATTATTATTATTATGTATTTATACTCAGCGCAATATCTCCATATACTACAGGACTCAAAGCGCTATTTAACCCATCCGACTGTACAGGTACAGCCCCAACTCACAAGTAACTCACATTCCCCTAACTGGAAGACAGAGGCTCAAGGATGACCATTTATCAACGTCCTTGAGGTTCTTTAACCTGCCACTGGGGATAGGACCCAATGACAGAGGACCGTCATTTTAAGTGATCATCCGAGCCACTATGTATCTGCCTGTACCTGGGATTGAACCCATGTCCTCTGAGTTCCTAGACAAGTGTGTTACCCGCTAGGCCACAGTGGCAGATATACATAGAGTGTGACTTACTGCAGTTCAGTTCATCTGAGCCATCTCCACACTCCCACTCCCCATTGCAGACTTTATGTACACCAATACATTCCTTGTTGTGACACTGGAACTGAGCCGCCCCACACTCAACCTGCTCTGTATACACAAACACGAACTGCAATCACCACCTGTACATGACTTTGCACAATAACACACTGGTTATTACTCTGGAAATGAGTCACCTCATACTTCACCTGCTTTGTACACCTATACATGACTTTGTACACCGAACAATCCTTGTTATTACAATGGAACTGGGTCGCTCCACACTTCATCTACTCTGTACACACAATCATGAATTACAATCACCATTTATACATGACTTTGTACACAAAAACACTGAGTCTTGCTGTTATTACACTGTAACTAAGTTCTATCATCACCCACCTGCTCTGTATTTACAAGTATTAAAAACAATCACCAAATATAAATGATAAAGATATAGCCGGTGTCAGCTGTCTCAAAAGCATAAAAGTTTAGACAAAGCTTACTTTTAATATGTAATGGTGACAAACATTGCTTTTTGTCATAACACTGTATTTATTTACAAGAATTACCATGGTCTTGATCGTGTAATAACACTGATATAAAAAAACACTATCACAAATTTGTACTGTGTGTCTTATACCAAAATGCATTTCCCCATTTTGCGGAATATAAACACAACAAAGTTTCACTCTTCCACCAGGGGGCTTGGTAGTGTAGCAGTTAAAGTGCTCGCCCTCAACCTCTGAGGTCGCCGGTTCAAATCTCAGCCCGGGCACTTCATGTTGGAAAGTTGGTAGTTACTTGCCAATGCCCGGTGGTTTACAGTGCAGAATCTTGACCAACTAGTATGCACTGGTTTCTCGTAAACTACCCGTAAACTACCCGTCGCAATATGACCTTGGTTGTTGAACATGACATAAAACAAATAAATAAATAAATCACTCTTCCACCATGTTCTGATGACAGAGGTTCCACTGTATTAATTCATACCATAAAGACAATTTTAGCAGCAGCAGACATTATTGTATTGCAGCACAGAGCTTACCATAAGGACATCCCTTCTCATCAGAGTTGTCTGAGCAGTCCACCGCCTTGTCACAGTGCCATGCCAGGCTGATACAGCGTCCCGTACCACAGCGGAACTGGTCAGACCTACATGTCTCTGTAGCTGCAAGTTAAATAGAACCCAGTCAAGTCAAATCTGAAGGCACCACAAAAATATTTTTAAATCTATTTCAGATAGCAACAAATTTCAAGGGAAAAGGCGTTCTATATATTTATTTCCACTTTAGTGAGAATTCTATTTTTGACAGCTCTAATGAAGAGGACTGGACTGCTTAAGCTTCAGTGCAATCAGAGTGCTTGCTTATCGTGTAAACCTCACATTAACTGATTCTTTCTGAATATTGTAAGCAAAGACACATAACCTTCAGGTTTTGGACAAGTAATCTTCTGATCTGCAGTGAGTATACACTGTAATGTATTACATTTTACCAAGCAATGTAATGTAATGCATTACATCTGGATTCTGCAATTAATGGTAATGTAATATGACAGACTATGAAGCCAAAGTACTGTTACAGCAATGGAAATATATTATACTTAGAGTAATTAATATTTTAAGTAATTTAAAGTAACCCCAGGTGTGGCCAACCTACATACCTAAAGCATTACCTACACTGATATGCAGCAGATTTCACAACACAAATGACAGTGTAGAGATTGCTCAGCTGGGTACTTTATAAGTACTTTTATCTGGTGTGGTGACATTCACATTTCTCACACTACTTGCTACTCGTGTTAAAGTGACATGTAACCGAACACAACACCATGACAACTTGTATCAGTGACATCATCAGGTAACATAAAACATGTAAGATCAATATAAAATCATTGAAGTCTAGTTTCATATCTTATACAAAAGCTTTAATTAATTTCTTAGAAATTATTAATTTCTTTGTACTCTGAAACATAACCCTTAAAATACAACATGTAAATTGAGATGGATTAGTTTCAGACTATAACTGTGTGTTACTTAATATTGCAAGCCTCTTTACCACACATGAACGGTAAACAGACAAAGGGAGTTTCCTGAACAATAGCCAGACTTCTCTACTTGTGTATTTTCATTGCACATTACAGGGATAATTTACAAGCTCTCCATTCTCATGTTTTAATATCAATATGACTGAGTCATCATAGGACCCTTTTCCTCTTGCGACCTCTCGCTAATTAGCTTTAAAAATTCCCATCAGAACTTGCAGTAGCTGAAATCCTGTCCCTGAGCCATTCAAGCTCATGACATCTTGTCACATGAAATTTCCATTAAATCACCTGTGAGGGGCTTTTAAAATACGCCATTGTTGGCATTTGTTGCACACTTTTTTGTTTCTGCACTACACTAATGACATGCCACTGCAAGACAGATATGTTATAAAAACCCAATAAAATGCTACAAAGTGGTCCACACTTGTAAAATATTGTAAACAGCAATAATCATTCATGGTATCCTTGCTGTAATGTTGTACAATTACAAAGTCAGAAGCATTCTTTGCAAAGAATATAGTGGCAAAAGTGAAAAGTTTGAGGCTAACAATCACCAGCATGACTTTTGTTAAGATGTACCTAATATGTACCTAATATGTACTTATTTCAGATAGTGTTATTAAACAAGCTTGATAACATCATAATTTTATTGTAAGGCATTACTTCAAGTATTTTGTGACACTCCTTTTTCAACAAAAATAAATGTTTGCACCAAAAAGCTGCATATTCTCATTAACTTTCAGGGTAACTAGTCAAGCCTTAGCATTACAAATGTTCATCAAATTGTGGAAACTGCTGTGATCTCATTCAACAAGGAATAAACACTTTGTATTTCAGCAGGGGGCATTTCTATATAATCGATTGGATTAGACAATTTGGGAGTTAATGTTAAGTGACATTCATGTCGGCGTAACAACTTAAACAACCTAAACATGCACATGTTGCGTAAGATTGTTGTAGTTTCTTACAAGCTTTTACTTGAGTGAAACTGCGCTGTACCGGTGACAGTTACAGGCTTGCAAGCTAAATGTTTGCTCAAGGATGTTATAACTGAGACTCAGAGTGTTAACCTGGAGCCCCCTCCCTCCCCGCGACACCCTTCAAAAGGTCTATAAAACTGTTCCATGAAAAACTTTAAATTATAAGCATGAGGATTACTTTTCAGATACTGATGGATTACTAATATAACAATAAGAATATTGCAATTTGTTTATTATAATAAGAACCCCTCATGAACATGCAATAATTTATCTGCCCTGCAATACTGCACTGTATGCATTGATAACTAATGAACTTGTTCATTGCTTTAGGGCAATTGAGTTTTTTGTAATAATAATCATTATTCTGAAGAGTCTATTTATTTCTCTACAGCTGGAGACATTTAACAGCAGAGACCAGAAGCTGTTTTCATACAAAACATTTTTCACCTCTGCTAACTTTGATACTGCTGCAAAACATTTTGCATTTTCTCCACTGATGGATTGTTAACATATTATACTGCATAAGTGCAAATTACACTTGGAAGTAACTTTAAATAACTAATGATATATTCAGGTACAATTTTATCCATTATTTTTTAAGACTTAACTGGTAATTAATTTCAGTAATATTACTGCGAGCATTCAAACAGAAATGGTTGTAGTCAGAATGTTTACAAGTAAAGCTCTAGCTGATACAAAAATAAACATATTTTGAAGTAACATATATATAATTGTGGGGGAACTTAATATATTTGAAACTAACCTTAAATCTGAAGAAGTTACAAACTTTTATCTCATGTTTTTGTAGATTCAAAGACATTTTGGATCAAAACTGCCACAATTTGTTTCAATTTTGTTTCCTGTTTGTGTCTGAATCCTAGCATTGCAATGGTGAAGAAGAGGGGGAGGGGGTATTTAATAGGCAGGGGGCCTTTATACAGATAAATATGGTATTTAGACTGAGTGCAATAACATACAATAATATGTCAATTGTGGATACATATTTGCTGGTATTCTTATGCTCAGAATTACTTTTTCTTTCCTTCAAATTTGTGACAATACACAAAATGACAAAAGAATAAAAAAAATTTAATGTTTCGGAATTTTTAGAATTCTAAACATCATAATATTATTCTGGAAACAATAGGTAAAAAGGTATACATTCATACAAAAACTTTATTTAAAATAACCATTTTTGGAAATAAAAAAAAAATATTGTATTCTTACAAAGTTTTGTTATTCTTCAGAATTATCAAAGAAAATACATCTTTTCTGAAAAAAATTCTAACACGTAGAAGGGAAGTGTGCTTCCATTATGAATAACGTGAATAACTTTACTCCGCTAGTGGTTTAATTTCCTCATTACACTTTGACATGTCATTCCATTAACCATCTGTACCTTATTACCAGTATATTAAATCTGAATTCAACATAATTATACTTCTCTACAACTGGGATTTCCAGAAAACAAGGCCAATCTCAGAGTAATTTCTATTTAAAGGGGAATTCTTGTCATCAGATTTAGGCTTAAAAATGTGACTGATTATATTTTAATACTTCTTACGGCAATTCTCTTCATCTGATCGGTCGTCACAATCTACATCCCCATCACATGACCAGGCCTCATTGATACACATGCCGTTCTTACAGAGAAACTCTCCTGTGCTACACACTGACTCTGTGTCCACTGAAAAAAAAACACACAAAAATCACAGAAATACTTCCTGATACCAGCGATCACAAGATGCATTTGTAGTGAAACTTCCAAGAAATATATTAAAGCAGCCAGGCAACATAAGCAGATATTTAAATTTTTTTTTAATTTTTCATCTTTTTTTTTAAGCTGACATTTTTAGATTAATATAGAATCCAGGTTTAACTCAAAAATACAGTTAATTAAATTAATCAGGCAAAATTTTATATACTTTTGTTTCTATGATAAAAAATGAAATGTTGCAATGAGGTAGAGTTTTTCATATGCCAAAAAACACTGTCACCACATGTATCATTTGATCTCGGTTCATGTTAATTAAATATGCCAGGTAATAGAACACCTAGCACCTGGCAAAACTATAACTGACAATATAACCTGTAAATGGAAATCACGATCACAATATGAGGAAGGCCTTCAAAACACAAAAATACCCAAACACCCCAAGGCTAATGATCGACACCAAACTGTATTATTTGGTCTCAGCGTGAAAATTGTTTTTTTTTTTGTATTTTTTGCTTCTTTCTCTTTGCAATACATTTTCTCTATTTTACATATTTCAGAAAAACTTTAAAACCTTGTATTTAGCATTTTTCAACTTTTTAATTTTCTTGGACACAAATTCATCCTATTTCATTGTTTACTTTCAAACTACCTCTCACCTGACATGTCTAGTTGAAGGTCAGAACAATACCACTGGTTTTTATACACACTGTAATTGCTGTCAAGTGTATTCCACTTACTTTCACACATGCTTTCCCTTAGATAATACCTATGTGACACTTTCATTTACAGATCTCCTGGTGTGCTCCATTATGTGTCTATTGATGTAGACCACAGTGTTAAAAAGGTGACATGTATTTCACTTACATTCATAGATTTACATATCTTTTGCTTATTATACATACTTCACACTCCTTTTCAGTTGTTTTAATCAGAGCTAGTCTCACTGTTTTGCTAACAAATACACTGCCACACATAATACACTGACCTTCACACCCCTTCTCACATGCACCGAACTGATCCAATAATCTCGGATTAAAGTCCTTTTCAAACTGAGAAGTTTTTCAAAATCCAGAATAAGGAGCTTCTGTTAATTTTAAACAGAGTAATTAGTTGTGTCCTGACAATAACTACCAATCCATTAAAGCTGGAGAATTCTTCAAATTAGAAATTGTATTGCAGTATTTTCACTGCAAATAGCTAACTAATTAAAGGTATATGACATGAGGTCCATCTTATTGTCAGATTGTATTGGATTGTGTCGGCGTTGATGCGCACAGGCCTTTAAGTCACAGTTATTCTCACCATTCTTGCTGCAGGTCACTGTTAAGTTCTGCTAAATTCACTTACAGTGATGTTTCCTACTCATTTCACCTTTTTTCACACTCGTACAATTTTTACACACATCCCATACTTACTGTCACAGTTCCTCTCATCAGATCCATCCTTACAGTCTTGTTGCAGGTCACACTGGTAGCTCTGTTGAATACACTGGCCATCCTCACACTGGAATTCCTCCTCCCCACAACCCTCCACCTTCTCTGTCAACAAAAACGTTATGTGACATTCAAACTTATGAAAGCAAAACAAACTAAAAATTCACTGGAAGATTCTGTAATAGCTGAAATAAATAACTTAAAATTTGTCACAAAAGTCATGGAAACTTCTATTATTTAATACTAGAATGGACCTTAATCACACTAACCTCCACCAGGGAACGTTTCCAAAAATTTTAGATTTTTTTTGTATCCAGAATATGACCCTAGACAGTTCCCAAAAATGCAATCACTTTTTCCTTGACCCTAGCCTTACCCCTCCAAAGACTTTCCTGAAGATCCACTCATTACTTGTGGCATAATGTTAACCATTGAAATTGAAAGTCAATATTAACAAAAAATTAACTGAAAATGGGACTTCTGAAACATGAAATTTCTTATATCTAAAATATGATCCGGATCTTTCCCAAAATTTAACCGATTCAACCTTTATCAGGCCCAACCCATATAAAAAATTCAGAAAGACCTGAACAACAACATGTTACCAATTTATAGGCAATAATACAAGACTGCACATTTACAAACACATGGGCCTTCCAGAGTGAGGATAAGGTAGATTAACTTGTATTAGGTGAATTCAATTAGGTCATTTCATTATTTTTTATGCAAATGTGTGTCACTCTGCAGCCTGTTTTGCATCTATTTTTATTTACCAAGGTTTTACCGTTAATTAAATGGGTAAAACTGTTGCACTAGTGTTTGGTCTGAGAGTGTGTGCTCTTACCACATTGAGCTTCATCAGAGGCATCAGGACAGTCCACATCTGAGTCACATCTCCAGTTAGCAGAAATACAGTGGCCGTCTGCACACTCAAACTCATCAGCGGCACACGTCCTGCAATCACGTGAAATCAGTGCTAAAACTCATTGGACAAACATAACGTGACAATAAAAAAAGAGATGAATAAAAACTTAAACATGTACAGACATTGTGGACAATATACACAGGATACAAAATAAACATATGTGAATCTTAGCACTGAAAAACAACTTTTATTGTTTTTCTTAGAACTCTGGGAGATTAAAATTTTTTTTTGTTATTTTCTGTGTGTGACCATACCATATGTCATTTCTATATTCTTTTGCAGAATTTCAGTCATTTTTGTTTCTTGTTGCTTAATATTAGGTAACCCCAATAGTGAATTTCATGTACTTTAATACAGTAGACCCGTCACATCAGCAGTGTGTGGATTTCATTTGTTATGGTCACCCAGACCAAGCAGAAACAAAGCTGTTTGTGCAAATGCCTATTACTGCTACTACTGCTACTAATATTGCGTTGTCATTTTGGCAACATGTAAGTCAAGTTTAGCTTTCTGATATAAAACTGTCTATTTAATAAATAGCATTGATGATGTTTGTAGCCTCTAATCTTGTTCCTACATCTGTTGGGGAAAAGTGGACACTTTTATCACATCTCTTAGAATGCCTGAATAGTAGCTATGTGATTCCAAGTAGACCACACTTCACAGACAAACTCCTGAATTCAAGACAAATGAAATTCTCACAACACTGAAGTTAAAGAAAATGATGCAGTGTCAGTCAACCTCACCACTGATTTGTAGTCTCATCCTCAAATGTGAGGGTTCCAGGGAATTACAGCCCACGTCATTACAGAATGATGCCTGCATGCTCTCACTTCCATAAACAAAGGCAAACCATACAGCAGAGAACATTTCTGAGCATGCTGATGAAGTTATAGCATCCTTTGAGAAATCAAGAAAGCTGTCCTATATTACCACTGGCAATGGTTCAAACAGGGTAAAGACCTTAAAGCTTCCTGGATATGGTGTTCAACTGTCTTAAGATACCTATAATGAAGTCCCAGAACGTGTCCACATCAGTGACACTATAACATCAGTATTCCATGAACCTTTTAATCACACCTTGCAACTTGCGATTAAAGATGGACTAGCAAAGCCAGGTCAAGTCACTGAAGTTATTGGCAAGGCCTCAAGGATTGTGGCTCTAACATAAGCAAGTCGAACTCATACATTTGAAATTCACGAGTGTGCAAAAAGACTGCAGACAGCAACATTACTGTGACAAGGTAGAATTCCCAGCTTAAGATGATCAGATCAAGTCTAGCTGTTCCACAGGAAAAGACAGAGGAACTGGATGTGCTAACTTTGACAGCATTTGAAAAGCAGACTCGAGATTATTGCGGAGATCCTTCAGCCATTTCAACAACCAACAAAACTTACCGGGGGTTCTAATATCATCACTGCTACCTTTATCATTCCTTGTATCAGGGAATTGAAGAATCAACAACTTGAGACAACCTAGTTTAAAAATATAGCAGTTCAATGAGGACAGCATTGAAAATGTTTTTTTTAAAAAGGTTACTGCACTATGAAATGAAGAAGCACTTTACCACTATTCTTGATCCAAGATTCAAGCTTAGCCTTAGCCTGGCCTGGTGCAGCAGGGATTCATTTAAAAAAACAAGGCACCACTAACGAACCAAAAACCCAAGAAGAAAACAGAAGCAACAGAAACTCTCCAACAGCCATGAAAACAGAAGTGTGACAAATTACTGGATATGTTCATTGAGGAAACTGGCACCATTCCACAACCAAAGTTTCTCCAGTTGAGTATGATGATCTTGAGAACTATTTGGGGAACCCAGACTAAAGTGTAACTTGAATCCTCTTGCTTATTGGGAGTCAAAGCAAAATGTATTCCCATATTTGGCTAAACTGGCAAAAACATTATCAATCAGTGGTTCATCTGCTGCTGTTGAGCATCTATTTAGAATTGGAGGAAAATTCTTCAGAACAGAGATATGCAGGTTCTTTGATAATATGTTTTAACAGCTGATGCTTATCAGGTGTAATGGACATTTGTTGCATTGATTGATCCATATACACATATATAAATGTTTGTTTATTTGCTTTTTAAACTCATTTTAATTGTAAATACAGTAAAGTGATATAGATAGAAAAATAAATTCTGCATCAAGTTGTCAGTTATTTTATTTGTATGTTATTCAAGTGCCTTTCATGTTCATGGTTAATTGTAATAAAATGTAACGAAAGTAATAGATGCCAAAGTAGTAATAGACTGAAATTTTGCAAATGTAATAGTAACAGTACCAGATTGAAAATTTGCAAATGTAATAGTAATGGACTGCCTGTAATAGGTTACAAGTCTGCTATTTATGTTCATTTGGTTAAAGTAATAACTATATATTTCTCGTTCTATTACTAGGGAATGATCTCTGAATTTAATAAAGCTGCAACTGATAAGTATCACAAGGTGTTTTGACATGTGTGGACCAGAGATGATCAACTCAATCACATTATCAAAGGTTTATATATGCCTCTGACCCATAAATAAAAAAAATCTGTTATCGGATATACAGATGAAAATCTCTTGCCGAAATATGAATATGTACCGAGCTGTCTATTCTTCTGAACATACATTCATCTTTTATTATCTTGAGGTTGTACTGTATCAAAGTCTTTATCTTCACATGCCACCAATGCAAACAGATGTTCATACGTTACCCAAATAGCAAACTTATCTGAGTTTTACTATCTTCCAATGTCAATAGTCAATAAATGCAGACCAATGTCAACTGTTATTTACAAGCAGCACTAATTATTATTAATGGTAGAAAAACCAGAGATTTAATATATTCTCAGACCATTGTAAGAGCATTTTATACGTCTGCAGCATTTGACAGTCACATTTACATTTTTACATAGAATCTTACTTTTCAGGACAGACTTCATCAGTTCCATCACCACAATCATCATCCCCATCACACACCCAGTTACTGCGGATACACCGACCGTTGGTGCAGTGAAACTCCCCCTCAGTACAGTTACGTGGAGCTGAAATACACGTATATAAACTGGATAAATTGTGGCTTTGATGATAACTAGAGTAAGCCAATGTTGTGATTGAATGATAAGCTACATGCGTTAAAGAAACCCTGTGTCTAGATTTAAAGGAATGGGTCTAATTTTCCCGTTTGAGAGAGATTTTAAAACCCAATTTCGCAGAGTAGTCCACAAGTGTCAGTGCATCACAAAATGAAGTTGAAGCTTAAACGTCTGTAAATATTCTTAAGTAAGGCATCAACATTGTTTGGAATACTTGAAAAACATTCGGGACACAAAAATTGCAGCAATTTTGCAGCAAATGAAAGTTACCTTTCTGTCAACTTACAAGTACTCAGTGTTATGTCAGTGCTTCTTGTTTTAAACATTGTATCTACTTATCAACCCTTTTGTGATATAGCACAATGTTACTGCAACATTTCTGGTGAAATCAAAAACACCCAAAATATTAAATATAGATACCAGTATATTTTCACAACAATTACTACACACATATGCATCTTTATGAAAATTTGTGAAAATTTTGAGCTGCTTCTGAAGGTTAACAACACTACGTAAACTCAAATTGATCATTTAAAAGTATAATTTTCTAAATTAACCAGATTACGTGGCTATAGATCTGGTAAATTATACAGATAAATACCAATATATCTCAGTGAAAAACCTATCCATACACTTCATCAGGAAATACCAGACACATCTGTCCAAATTTCATGTGCCTTCAGGTCCCCTCTTTTGACCATAAAGTTCACAAATCCAAAAACATTTCCCCAATGGCTCCAGCAATTATGCACCAACCTTTTGAAACCATCTTTCTTTCTACATAAGAAGCAGTCCCTATATAGAAGCAGGTATATCCTAACAAACATCTTAAGACTCGCCCCTTCAACTCTAGCTTCCCCACTTAGTTATCTTCCCTCTGTTTTAACCCACAAACCTGGATTATTGACCTAAACCATCCCTTCACTATCCACTTTGTAAATTCTTTTGTTAATTTAATGCACTGAGTTCCCCCCTGATGGGGAAGATATTGTACCAGCAAAGCAGTAGATTAGATCAGATATGCACTGTAAATTTAAGTTAGCTTGTAAAGTTATGTGATAACCATAGCTTAAAAAGTGGGTCAGAAATCAGGCAATGTCAATAAAACTTATTTGCAACAAAACATAGTAACATTAGCTGAAACAAATCACATGGCCATTTTCCCTTTATGATAACTTAATGAGTTTGCTTGTTTGGAAATTTGCAACAGTTTAAATTTGTTACATTTTCCAGTGATCTACAAAGGCTTTCACAAGAGCTTGAACTGTTCACATTCTGCTGAAATATTCATTCATTTATAAGAATGAATGTACTGTGATAATGACAGTCTATTTCAAATAGTGCATTGCATGTTGTAGGAACAATAATGATCCTTGGTAATTGAGACATGCCAGGTTATTGCTACATCCTCTCACACATGCACAAAAAGCTGATATGCAACAACTTCAAAAGCATGACAAAATAGACACATGTAATTATATTTTATGTCTCATGGCTGAATTTTGTTTATATATGAATAATTTATCAGGAAAGTGCAAACAGAAAAAAAAATAAAATAGGTTCTTTCATTTAAATTTAGACTAACCCTCCAGCGACCATATATGCTATAAGAACTGGATAAAAGTTACACTCTGAAGTGAGTTTGGCACAGTTGACTACAATGGAGTTTATGAATGGGCTGACTGACACAGATAAGCCTGGAGCAAGGCCTGAGAAGCCTATTTATGGTGTAATTTGTCTGACAGACTTTGGAGGACACATATGACAGCTCACCACAAACCCCTGCACTTACCCAACTAGACACCAAAATTACCGGTACTTAAAAGGCACATCAAGAGCAACTGAACCAATACTATTAGCTACAATATTGAAATACTTTCACTCTCATACACACATGAAGTACACTGAATGAGGAGAAAATTAAATTTCATTTAAATTTATTTTAACAAAGGTGTAACAGTATTTGGAAAAGACAAAATGTATTCAGTAACAGTATACAGACTTCCACTTAATCTTAAAATAATATTTTAACATTTAGTAATAAAAAGTATACAGATTTCCTCCAAATCTTAAAATTATTTGCAAACAGTCAGTGTGATGATGTAAATTCTGTTAATGACATTCTGATAAAAATGCTGGATTTAAAACACACTAGTCCTCTATAAATAACATTCAGTCTTTTACAATAATTCTGCAGACTTCAGATTGATATCTCAGATAAATGTAACTGTACTTCTGCATGCAAATAAATGTGACAAAAACTATGGCACTTCGGGTGGCTCTGATTTTTAAATCTGAAGAGTCAGACAGATACAAATGATCCCACTTGTGTTCTTAGAAGACACTGATAAATAATGTCATCAAGTCTTGTTTAGGCTGACAGAAATGCTTGTCAAAATACTCTTGAAAAGGCTGCAAGAGTACAGGTACAAGAGGCCACCTTTCCTTAATATATATCACTTTTTTCAGTCAAATCTGTACAATGGTTTTCAAAGGAGTGTTCTCAATTTCTGTTAAAGGTGAAAGCTTATTATGAAGATAAGAATAATAATATTATATACACCTCAGCTTGGTCTTAGAAGGCTATGGGATGGGCCCACTGCAGCAATAGTAGTAAATATCCTATACAATAGAAACTCTATCATAGATAGAGAAAATTTAATAAATGCCACTCTCAAAATACAGAACAAATTTAAGAAAGCTGAAAAGCTTTAAATATGCTCTGAATTACATACAAATTTATCAAGGTGGTGAATTTCAAATGTTAAGCAGTGAAACTTTAGATTGCTATTACTTCAAGATTACATTAATGGCCCTCTATCCCCATGTGGAACACTTATTTCTAACAATAAGTCCTGTGTGTCATTGCATCCCTTCAATATCAAGAGAAAAACAGAGCTCATTTTACTGCAATCTGACAGGAAACCTGGCCTTATAAGATTAATAATGCTCGAGTTTGCTTTATTGTGCTTATTTATATCACAGATGCATTTTAACGTGAAGACAGATATTCTTAATGTTTGAAGTCTATTATGTATGTCTTTCACAGCAACATTACTCAAATCAGAGGTACTTTCACTTTTCTCAACAGAGACCATGTATTTTTCCTCTAGGAATTTTTTTCAGAATTAAACAGGGATAGTGCTACCCACAAACATAAATAATATGTTATTGTCTTCATACAACAAGAATTTATTATCTAAATTCACTCTGATATCGAAAAGGGTCCATTTTTAAACATATGTATGCTTAACCCTTTCCCAGCCTATGTGTCTGATAACACCCAGCAGATTCTGTATTATTTAGGTGCCTATAGGCCAACAAAAACTGACAGTATCTATGATGTATTTGTGGGTATGTGTATGACAATTTTAAAAGGTTTCTCAACTACGTACTACATATATGACATACATGGTGTCTCCTTGTTTATTTTACAGTATTGTGACGTCACAAGAATATTTTGTGATGTATCATAAGCTTCCAGAAGTAATGTTTTAGTTTTAGTGTCCTTATCAGTATGTCACCACCAATATTTGGAGTTTAGGATCACCAGGAAGTCAGGATAATACTTTTGCAAATATTAATATGTGTGACATTTGATTGCAAAAATTGAAAATCAAAGTGATCTAGGGGCTACAATTCCTTTTTTTATTGTAAGTTGGCCATAGCTTCTTCAACATATGAAGCTTAAGGTCACCCGAACATTAAGATCTTTCTTAGACCATCCAGAAAAGTTTAATGCATTTTTGAATTATCGTGTAGACAAAGAAATTTTGACAACAGCAACTGCGATATGACAGACCTGAATGCACTGACTTTTGTCAGGGGATAAAAATATAACTATAGATTGCCTCTCAACGCAGTGTATCCCCAGACGGGACATGGTTGAAGTGTGACATACAGAGTATTATGGTTGACACAAATATACCCTATGGGGAGGGGCCCTAAGTGTTTATGGGAGCAACTTGTACTGACACTAAGTAAACAAAATGTTTACTTAATGAAAGATACAAATGTAACTAGATGTAGCGCATCAGAGAACCGATGCAAATTGTATCCACTAGAAAGAAAACTCACCAAAGCCAATCAACCATCACTTAGACCTTGAAGGAGGAGCCAAAGGTAAAATCTGACCACATCAAAAGATTCTTAGCCCATGATTTCCAATAGGTTGGTGTGACATTGCAAAACTCTAGGAACATGAATAAGCCAGTTATAAGCACTTTTAATTTTGGCTATCATCATTTGACCTTGAAAGAGGGGCCAAAGCTCAAATCTGATCACATCAAAAGATTCCTAGAGCATGATTTCCTTTAGGATGGTTTCACAATATAAACCTCTAGGACCAGGAAAAAGTGATTTATAAGCACTTTAGATTTTGCTATCCTCGTTTGACCTCAAAGAAGGGCCCAAGGTCAAATCTGACCACATCAAAAGATTCTCAGCCCATGATTTCCTATAGGTTGGTTTCACATTGCAAACCTCTAGGACCAATAATAAGTGAGATATAAGATGTAAGGTCATGCAAATAAATAGCATTAAACATGTAGAAAGCAAATTAAGTCACAAATTTCATTTTTGTAAATGCTTCTAATAATAACCCTCAAGTTTTGCACAGTCACTGTTAGTGTAAACTCCTTGTCTACGCATCCACCCATATTTTTATTGGACAATGTCCCCCTACTACCATGAGGTCACTTCAATCATTAATTTCTTGGTGGTTTACTTGTTCGACAAATTAGTAAGGCTGCGACTTCGTAGTTTAAACACAAATATCTGTCAAGCTATGTGATTGGTTCATAGCAAATACTCTGTGAATTAATTGTCACACTTCAATGAATGAATGAAGTCATGTAGATGCGCAGACAACGATTTTATATTAACAGTGACTGCGCGATATACCAGTAGACGGATAAATATATATATTATTTGGCGATGCGCAGACGACTGATTTACATTTAGACTAACTGCGCACAGATTCTCATGCCTAGAAACCAGCAGACAGATAAATATGAAGTTTAATTGGGGATGCGCAGACAACTAGCTTACATCAGACAACTAGATACCAGCAGACGAAACCGTTAAAAAATGCTCATTTGAGAATGCCAAGAAAATGGGAAAAACAATAGTTTCTAGGACATACGGGACCTTACAGAAAGCCAGACTTAGTGCTAGACACGCTTTTTACTTTATGAAATATCCCTTAATAAAAACAGTAAAAATTTTCAAAATGGCAGTGTGCATACTATACACTTTAATACACAGATATGTGTAAAAATTTTATGCAGAATTTTGATATTTAAGGGCTTAAACGGCCAGTTTAAAATCGCGGCCACAACCCCGTACATAACTCGAATCAAAGATTCGACTAAAAAGATAAGGTTGGGAGACGTCCTACCCATCAATTGATGCACTAAATAAAAAATAAATCTGAAAGAAACTGTTCCCTGCAGCTTGAACACAAGCAGTAGTCAAAATATTTGATGTTTTTGATTCCCCAGAGCATAATTTTGACTCCTGGGCTACCAAAAGAATAGAGTGGCCTGATCTCTGCCATAGCAAGCCACTTGCAAAGTTTAAAAGCAATCCCAAAAGAAATGTGGCTTGTAAGTTGAACACAAGAAAATCTCTGTGGACGAGGATGATGACAGTACATGATCCATAGTATCCCCGCTTTTCGGGGATACAATTATTTAAAAAAATTCAGACAAAAAACAGATCCAAGTCTCATACTCACACAAGGGAATCTACTTGTGGCCCAGTACATATATGCAAGATATGAGAGAAATCCATGCAATAGTCAATGAGAACATTTTGATTAAGTGTTGAAATTTTCACACTTTTGGTGGGAGTACCTCATTTGTAATGGCAAACAGGCGAACAGACAGATTTACATGCCTTGAACATTTTTTCATCCTCGATACATAAGGTATCTTTAAAAAAATAGAATTTCTCTGGGCCTTGTAGTTTTGGAGATGAGGTTGTTCACACGAATGCATACACGCCGCAGAGTGACAACATAATGTCAACTGACTGACAAGTCATTTCAAAATCTTTGCCACAATTTAAAACCCCTTTTGTTTGAGTTTATATATCAAAAATATGTCAATTTCTATTGACAATGGATTAATTTACTACATTATGATACAGTTTTTAAAACTTTCCTTCTGATGTTACTAACAGAAAATTACAAAATAAAACTAGAGGATCGCTCGCAAAAAAAAAAGATAATGTTTTTGCATAGCAAAAACAAAGCGTCCCGAAAAGGATATAAAGGTGAGTGCTAAAGTATTAAGAAAATGCTTCGTTTCTAGCCTTATACTGTTGTGGCAACCAAAGTCAGCGCAGTCTGCTCTATCTAGCACGGTTTTCAAGATATAAGCATTTTTGTGTTTTGCAAAAAATAAAAAAATTTAAAATGTCCGCTATATTTGGCGAGACAAAAATATTTTGAAAATTGGCATGGCTACTCTGCAGAGATACCTAGCAGGTCCAAATTTTTGTTGAGTTCGCTCCATATAGCACGGTTTTCGAGATATAAGCATTTTTGTGTTTTGCAAAAACTTTGAAAATTCAAAATGGCCACCATTTTTGGGGAGACAAAAATTTTTGTCAAGACCACTGCCGCGGTGTGTATCTCCCGCCGAGCATTAAAGCAGAAGAAATAGCTTTTCCGAGATATTCACAATTTTTCATTTTCGTGTGTGAAAGCTCTTCCAAAAGTAGGTGAATGAGTTATTTGAGAAAAATTGGCTATCTGCAATACTTTTAGAGATAATTCGCATTTACTCATTTTGAGTAGGTGAGTAATTAGCTATGGGTCTGAAACTTCACCAAGTGAAAGCTCTCCCAAAAGTAGGTGAATGATTAATTTGAGAAAAATTGGCTATCTGCAATACTTTTAGAGATAATTTGCATTTACTCATTTTGAGTAGGTGAGTAATTAGCTATGGGTCTGAAACTTCACCAAGTGAAAGCTCTGCCAAAAGTAGGTGAATGAGTTATTTGAGAAAAATTGGCTATCTGCAATACTTTTAGAGATAATTCGCATTTACTCATTTTGAGTAGGTGAGTAATTAGCTATGGGTCTGAAACTTCACCAAGTGAAAGCTCTCCCAAAAGTAGGTGAATGAGTTATTTGAGAAAAATTGGCTATCTGCAATACTTTTAGAGATAATTCGCATTTACTCATTTTGAGTAGGTGAGTAATTAGCTATGGGTCTGAAACTTCACCAAGTGAAAGCTCTCCCAAAAGTAGGTGAATGATTAATTTGAGAAAAATTGGCTATCTGCAATACTTTTAGAGATAATTCGCATTTACTCATTTTGAGTAGGTGAGTAATTAGCTATGGGTCTGAAACTTCACCAAGTGAAAGCTCTCCCAAAAGTAGGTGAATGAGTTATTTGAGAAAAATTGGCTATCTGCAATACTTTTAGAGATAATTCGCAATTACTCATTTTGAGTAGGTGAGTAATTAGCTATGGGTCTGAAACTTCACCAAGTGAAAGCTCTCCCAAAAGTAGGTGAATGAGTTATTTGAGAAAAATTGGCTATCTGCAATACTTTTAGAGATAATTCGCATTTACTCATTTTGAGTAGGTGAGTAATTAGCTATGGGTCTGAAACTTCACCAAGTGAAAGCTCTGCCAAAAGTAGGTGAATGAGTTATTTGAGAAAAATTGGCTATCTGCAATACTTTTAGAGATAATTCGCATTTACTCATTTTCAGTAGGTGAGTAATTAGCTATGGGTCTGAAACTTCACAGAGTGAAAGCTCTCCCAAAAGTAGGTGAATGAGTTATTTGAGAAAAATTGGCTATCTGCAATACTTTTAGAGATAATTCGCATTTACTCATTTTGAGTAGGTGAGTAATTAGCTATGGGTCTGAAACTTCACCAAGTGAAAGCTCTCCCAAAAGTAGGTGAATGATTAATTTGACAAAAATTGGCTATCTGCAATACTTTTAGAGATAATTCGCATTTACTCATTTTGAGTAGGTGAGTAATTAGCTATGGGTCTGAAACTTCACCAAGTGAAAGCTCTCCCAAAAGTAGGTGAATGAGTTATTTGAGAAAAATTGGCTATCTGCAATACTTTTAGAGATAATTCGCATTTACTCATTTTGAGTAGGTGAGTAAATAGCTATGGGTCTGAAACTTCACAGAGTGAAAGCTCTCCCAAAAGTAGGTGAATGAGTTATTTGAGAAAAATTGGCTATCTGCAATACTTTTAGAGATAATTCGCATTTACTCATTTTGAGTAGGTGAGTAATTAGCTATGGGTCTGAAACTTCACCAAGTGAAAGCTCTCCCAAAAGTAGGTGAATGATTAATTTGAGAAAAATTGGCTATCTGCAATACTTTTAGAGATAATTCGCATTTACTCATTTTGAGTAGGTGAGTAATTAGCTATGGGTCTGAAACTTTACCAAGTGAAAGCTCTCCCAAAAGTAGGTGAATGATTTATTTGAGAAAAATTGGCTATCTGCAATACTTTCAGAGATAATTCGCATTTACTCATTTTGAGTAGGCGAGTAATTAGCTATGGGTCTGAAAATTCGAAAATTCAAAATGGCCGCCATTTTTTGCGAGAAATTTTTTGTTTGAAAATTGGCATGGCTACTCTGCAGAGATACCCTGCAGGTCAAAAATTTCGTCGAAATCGCTCTATCTAGCAGGGTTTTCGAGATATAAGCATTTTTATGTTTTGCAATTTTTGCGAAAAATTCGAAAATTCAAAATGGCCGCCATTTTTGGCGAGAGAAATTTTTTTTTGAAAATTGGCATGGCTACTCTGCAGATATACCCTGTGGGTCAAAAATTTCGTCGAAATCGCTCTATCTAGCAGGGTTTTCGAGATATAAGCATTTTTATGTTTTGCAATTTTTGCGAAAAATTCGAAAATTCAAAATGGCCGCCATTTTTGGCGAGACAAATTTTTTTTGAAAATTGGCATGGCTACTCTGCAGATATACCCTGTGGGTCAAAAATTTCGTCGAAATCGCTCTATCTTGCAGGGTTTTCGAGATATAAGCATTTTTATGTTTTGCAATTTTTGCGCAAAAATTCGAAAATTCAAAATGGCCGCTATTTTTGGCGAGACAAAAATTTTTTCAAAATTGGGATAACTACTCTGCAGATATACCCTGTGGGTCAAAAATTTCGTCAAAATCGCTCTATCTAGCACGGTTTTCGAGATATAAGCATTTTTGTGTTTTGCAATTTTTGCGAAAATTTCGAAAATTCAAAATGGCCGCCATTTTTGGCGAGACAAAAATTTTTTCAAAATTGGGATAACTACTCTGCAGAGATACCCTGCGGGTCAAAAATTTCGTCGAAATCGCTCTATCTAGCACGGTTTTCGAGATATAAGCATTTTTGTGTTTTGCAATTTTTGCGAAAATTCAAAATGGCCGCCATTTTGGGCGAGACAAAAATTTTTTGAAAATTGGGAAAACTACTCCGCAGAGATATCCTGCGGGTCAAAAATTTCGTCGAAATCGCTCTATCTAGCACGGTTTTCGAGATATAAGCATTTTTGTGTTTTCCTTATTTGGAAAATTCGTAATGATTAATTAATCATTAATTACTCGGCCATTTCTTGACCAATCAATGCCAAAATCTAATGATTTCCAGATTTTAATAGAATGAATGTATTTGCCAAGTTTCAGGTGAATTGATAAAATTCCTTTCAAGTTATCATCCGGACAAGCTTCCCCATCGAAAAAAGACATTTTTGGTCATGTGACCTCTCTGATTGGTTGAAATGTCACCGCAGTATATTCAAAAAAATTCCCCAAGGCTACTGCCTAAACCTGCCAAATTTGAAAAGAATCCACCTAACGGTTACAGAGTTATATGGAAAACAAAATGCGGAGCCGGCGGAGCCTGAAGCTCTCCCATACACAAACAAGTGTCCCTTGAGGGACGCTTAACAAGAGGAGAGTGCCCGTGAACGGGCACTGTGTCAGCTGACTTGAGTGTTTTTGATTTGTGAAGGTGATTAGAGGACAGAATAATTATCAGGAAAAGGGCTGTACAGAAATACATTAAATGGTAACTGAACAGCAAGTTCGAAAGAAATTCCGAAGCTGACAGAAGAAAAGGATAAAAAAGTTGTGCCCTGCAAATGGTATTATGAAGGAAAATAACAAGGTAATTGTTTAAGTGTAAAAAATAGGTTAAAACATATTTAAAGAAATACTACAAATGCAATATCCTCGTTCGACCTTGAAGAAGGGGTCCAAGGTCAAATCTAACCACACAAATACATTCCCAGCCCATGATTTCCGATGGTTTACCATTCCAAACCTCTAGGACCAATTATAAATGAGTTATAAGCACTTTTAAGCTTGGCTGTCCTCATTTGACCTTGAAGGAGGGGTCCAAAGGTCAAATCTGACCATACCAAAAGATTCTGAGCCAATGATTTCCTATGGGATGGTTTACCATCCCCAATCTCTGTCACCAATAATAAGCGAGTTGTAGGCACTTTCAATTTTCGCTATCCTCATTTGACCTTGAAGGAGGGTTCCAAGGTCAAATCGGACCATATCAACAGATTCACAGCCCATGATTTCCTGTCTGTTTACCATCCCAAACCTCTGGGACCAATAATAAGCGAGTTATAAGCTTATAAGCTTAAGTTTGGCTATCCTTGTTTGACCTTGAAGGAGGGGTCATTGAAGGTCAACTCTGACCACACCAAAAGATTCCCACCCCATGATTTCCTACAGGTTGGTTTATCATCCCAAACCTCTAGGATCAATAATAAGGGAGATATAAGCACTTTTCATGACTGACAAAAAACACCTGTGGCGGCCATCTTGTTTCTCAAAATGAGGCCAAAAATATTCCCAGACAACATTTTATGGTTATTAATATATACTGCAAACTTAAGAAAGCTAGCTATAATATTTTTTTCATCAGAGCAGTAATGGTGAAATCTCTCTCTACACACTGCGGCTATCCAGTGGATACAATGATTTACTCAACAGTGAGAACCTGAAAGTAGCTATTGCTCAGCTATGCCATGACATAGAGGTCTGCAATTTCACTATGTTATAGCTGACCAAAAATTCTGGGAATAACATATTTAACAAATTACTCTAAATGTAATAGTTTTCAAGTTACAACTGATTTACTCAACAGTGAGAACCTCAAAGGAACTATTACTCAGCTATGCAATGAGCTACATGTCTGAAATTTTACTATGTTATAGCTAACCCAAAAGTAGGTGAACAACATATTTAAGCGAACTACTGTAAATGCAATAGTTTTCAAGCTACAACTGATTTACTCAATAGTGAGAACCTGAAAATAGCTATTGCTCCGCTATGCCATGAGCTATAGGTCTGTAATTTCACTATGTTATAGCTGACCCAAAAGTAGGTGAACAATATATTTTAACAAAATACTCCAAATGCAATATTTTTCAAGTTATAGCTGATTTACTCAACAGTCAGTACCTGAGAATAGCTATTGCTCAGTTGTGCCATGAGCTATAGGTCTATAATTTCACTTTGTTATAGCTGACCCAAAAGTAGCTGAATAACATATTTGCACAAATTTCTGTAAATGCAATAGTTTTCCAATTATAACTGATTTACTCAACAGTGAGAACTTCAAAGTAGCTATTACTCAGCTATGAAATGAGCCACAGGTCTGAAACTTCACTATGTTATAGCTGACCCCAAAATAGGTGAATAACATATTGAAACAAAATACTCTAAATGCAATAGTTTTTAAGTTATAAGTGATTTACTCAACAGTGATAACCTAAAAGTAGCTATTACTCAGCTATGCCATGAGCTACAGGTCTGAAATTTTACTATGTTAAGCTCATAAATTAGCTGGCCCAAAAGTAGCTGAATAGCATATTTATACGAAATTCTCTAAATGTAATAGTTTTTAAGTTACAAGTGATTTTACTCATGATGGAAGTTACTGAAAAGCCCAAAAGTAGCTATTACTCACTTAGCTATTGAGACAGACACCCAACTTACTCACCATATTGTAGCTATGAAAAAAGTACCTGAATAACATATTTTAACAAAATGCTCTAAATGCAACACTTTTCAAGTTATAAGTGATTTACTCAACAGTGATAACCTAAAAGTAGCTATTACTCAGCTATGCCATGAGCTACAGGTCTGAAATTTTACTATGTTATAGCTGACCCAAAAGTAGCTGAATAACATATTTATACGAAATTCTCTAAATGCAATAGTTTTCAAGTTATAAGCGATTTACTCAACAGTGATAACCTAAAAGTAGCTATTACTCAGCTATGCCATGAGCTACAGGTCTGAAATTTCACTATGTTATAGCTGGCCCAAAAGTAGCTGAATAACATATTTATACGAAATTCTCTAAATGCAATAGTTTTTAAGTTACAAGTGATTTTACTCATAATGGAAGTTACTGAAAAGCCCAAAAGTAGCTATTACTCACTTAGCTATTGAGACAGACACCCAACTTACTCACCATATTGTAGCTATGAAAAAAGTAGCTGAACAACATATTTTCACAAAATGCTGTAAATGCAACACTTTTAAAGTTATAAGTGATTTAGTGCATGATTTCATGAATTTTAATGCATTAAAAATTATTTTAAAAATTTATTTTAAAAAAAGTAAGACAGATCCAGGTCTCATACTCACACAACAGAATCTACCTCTGGCCTAGTACATATATGCAAGATATGAGAGAAATCCCTGCAATAGTCACTGAGAAAATTGTGATAAAAAGTTGAAATTTTCACACTTTTGGTGGGGGTACCCTCCTTGTAATGTCTCTAGCAAACAGACGAACAGACAGATTTGCATGCCTTGAACAATTTTTCATCCTCGATAGATAAGGTATCTTTAAAAAAAACAGCATGTCTCTAGGCCTTGTAGTTTTGGAGAAGAAGTTGTTCACGTGGACGCGTACGCGGACGCGTACACCCACGCCGCAGAGTGATGACATAATGTCAGCTGACTGACAAGTCAGCTGACATAAAAAGACAATTTTTATACACTGTTGCCAGTACAGACTACACATACGTGGCCTGCATTACACGCTTTCCTCAAAAGAACGATCAAGCTGAAACATTTTCTGGCTTTAAAACTCAACTAAAGTTCTTGCTTAAAAAGATCAGTATTGGTTAAAACTCACGGCATTCCTTCTCATCAGACTGGTCTCCACAATCGTCATCTGTGTCACATACCCAGTCCTTCCTGATGCACTTCAGGTTGTCACACGTGAACTGAGATGGGTCACAGGTGGGCAACTCTACAGGTAGCAAGCACACAGGTAAAAAATTATCTTCAGGATCACATTATTAGGGCAGTAACTTGAAGCAAAGCCATGACACAGCAACAGAGATATTAGTATACACTTGTGATGCAATCAATGAAAAGAGTAAAATCGACAACATGCACTGTGGATCAGGTGCTTGTGATCAGTTCTATGGAAACACACACTGAAGGTTGTTTCTTCATAAAGAAGGTTCCCTCCATTTAATAACCTTCAACAGTTTTAAGGCTTAAAATAAATTAGTTTCTACTTCGTTTTTTCTTTTCCTTTGCTATTTTATAACAGCTGAAATAAAAGATGTTGACACTGGGATGACAGTTGGGAGAGATAATGAAGCTTTGTCAAATAACAAAATAAACACCAATTAAAACATGACACTTTCTTAGGACAATTTTTTACATGGATAAAGGGGTTAACTGGTGCAGTTTAATGTCCCAAATGCAAAAAAAAAAAAAAAACTTTCAGTGTATGAGCTTGTATATGTGTTATTTCATAATATTTGAAATTTTTTTTATACAAAAATGAGATGTGTGACAGACTGAAACATATGTAAACTAGTTGTAACTGAAAAAATAGGAGCAGACAGCAAGTACTCTTATGCAATTTACATGTCTGAATTTCCCTTGATTAATGGCACTGACGGTCAAGGTTTCAGAACTTATGACATCTGTTGTGAAATAACTGATTTTTCCTTGTACTATGCACACATTTCAACAATTTTCATATTAAATAAACCCGAACAAAATGTCACTGCTAATGGAAAACCTCAAACAGCAGCATCCCCAGACAAGTTGCCATTTGATATTTTATGTGAAACTATTTTTTGGAGGAAGCACAAAAGTTGGAACATGAAATATTACCTTAAATATGTTAGTTACAACATTTCAGCAATATTCAGTGACATCCAGATTGTAACCTAGTGACTTTTTAAGTCACATCCCATGTAATCAATGCCACAGATTTATACACAAAAATGCCTTCCAATTTGTGACGACTGATTTCACAAAAAAGAGAATTGCTTATAACAGAAATATAAAGAAAAGGATACAATACAGGATATAATACAGGATTTAATGTTTGCTTGCTGATCTAATACTGGAACTAGCCCAAGGACGCATCTGTGGCCAGATGCAAGATGTATTCACCGGAAAAGGACAACGAACATGGTTTTGAAAATAAACAGCATTTTTCAAGATGGCGGTCGAAATTAAGAAAATTCTAAATTATTCACAGTAATATTAGGAGTACCCTTACTATCCAGTGGGGTTGACATTTGCTTGAAATTGCTCTATGTGTTACAGTTTTCAAGATAAATGAAACTTTCCATTTCCGCGAAAATTCAAGATGGCAGTTGAAATTCAGAAAAGTTTCAATTTTTCAGAGGTCCTGGAGGAGTAGTCCTTAGTAGCCAGGAGTCCAAAATTTGCCCAAAATCGCTCTACCTCCTACGGCCGAAATTCAATGAGGTCTAAATTTTTCAGAGGTCCTAGTAGTCTTTAGTACCCAGGGGGTCTTAATTGCAAGAAATCTCTCTATCTCTAAAAGTTTTTGAGATAAACAACATTTTCCATTTCCATCAATTTATAAGCACTCTTAACTTTGGCTATCCTTGTTTGCCCTTGAAGGATGGACTCAAGGTAAAATTTGAACACATCAAAAGATTCCTAGCCCATGATTTTCTGTAAGCTGGTTTAAAATTGTAAAACTCTAGGACCAAGAATAAGTAGGTTATAAGCACTTTTAACTATTGGCTATCCAGTAATCATATTACCTTGAAGGAGGGACCAATTGTCAAATCTGAACACATATGAAGATTCCTAAACCATGATTTCCTACATGTTGGCTTCACAGTGCAAACCTCTAGGACCAATAACAAATCAATTATAAGCACTTTTAAGTTTTGCTTACCGTTACCCTGATTTGACCCTGAAGGAGGGGCCAAGGTCAAATATGAACACATCAGAAGATTTCTAGTCCATGATTTTCTATAGGTTAGTTACACATTGCAAACCTCTAGGACCAATAATAAGCAAGTTATAAACACTTTTAAGTTTGGCTATCCTCGTTTGAAGGAGGAGTCTCATTTGACCTTGAAGGAGGGGCCAAAGGTCAAATCTGACCACATCAGAAAATTCCTAGCTCATTAGCAAGTTTGTTTAATATTGCAAAGCTTTTCAACCAAGAATAAGCAAGTTATAAGTACTTTTAACTTTGACCATCCTCGTTTGATCTTGAAGGAGGGGTCTAAGGTCAAATCTGACCACACATACTTACAACATAAAAAAGGCATATACTGGCAGACTACAGAGTTCAAAATGCCTTATGTGGTACAGTGTGCAAACTAAATAAATTTAGTCATGTCACACCCTTCCTGCACAAACTACACTGGCTCCACATTCATTACCGTATATTGTTCAAATATAATCTCCTTACTTATATAGCAATACATTTCAGCCAACCTCCATATCTTTCCTCTCTGATTAGGCAGAGTGATCTTACACGGGGCAATCACCTATCAATTTCCTCATCTAAACTAAATAAATGCTCAAGGTTGCGCAGCTTCATAGTAGCTGCTCCCAGAGTGGAACAAGCTTCCTCAAGCCATTAGAACCATGGGAAGCATTTCTGGTTTCAGAAAACAGTTGAAAACATATTTTTTCAGATTAACCTATCCTCCACCATAGCCTATCTCCCCTATCGGATGCTAATATGGAAACAGACCTCTTTTTGGAACTGGACTATCCCTTTTTGGACATCAGCGCCTTAGAGGATGTTTACATCAATTTTGGCGCTTTATAAGTGTTTCTTACTTACTTACTTATCAGCAGATCCCCAACCCATGATTTCCTATAGGTTGGCTAATCACACGCAAAACTTCTGGGACTAGTAATAAGGGAGATATAGGCCCTTTTAAAGTGCGCTACGTGGGGTACTTTGGCACTCCAAGGAATTGACCTTGAATGAAGAGCTTCAAGGTCAAATGTCTGCATGCTTGTAGAGGGTATGCATATCTGTTATACATATGACCCAAAGAAGAGATTCAACCTTCTAGTTAAGAAAACCAGCCAGTAGAAAAAGGTAGATAATTTTCAAAGAAACACACAGGGCGACCATCTTGTTTTTCAGAATGAAACTAATTTCAGTCCCAGACAAGTTTACCAGACCCAATGAAGATATCTTGCAAATTTGGTGAAGCTAACTGGTGTAGTTTTCCGATAAAAATCTCTATGTGTGGATGCATCTGGTGGATACAAGTACTGGTTAGAAAGACTAAGATTATATAAACTCAAACTGTCAGTGTAATGGTCAAAGTTTTTTCATTAATCTATTTCCGCAGGCAGGGGAAGTCATAAATAACTTGTCAAGTCATCTTGAAAATTCATCCTTTCTTTTATAAAACTCCCAAAGGCTCCAGTGAATGCAAAACTCAAATGTTGTGAACAAATTTAGCTTGTTCATCAGGAATACAAAAACCCTTAATTAACTAAAAAAATATCTGCATAACTGGTACCAACTCCGAAAATCCTCTTAAGATAGAAAATGTTTTTACATTAGTTCAATTAGCTGATGTTAGAGATTGAAATTTGTTTTTAGCTTGCATGTTATTTCATAAATAGTCTTCTTTGTGGGGTTTAGAGATGCTGTTGGCAGTTGAGTGTAATTCAGACAAATCAATAAGACACTGCTAATGATGTGCAGTCCTGTTGCTCTACTGACTTCATTCATTTTGTTTAACTTACCAGGTTTTCTATTTGAGTAATGATCCATCTATTTTCCCATTTGTCACTCAAAGCTAATTGCCTAAATATACACACCTATAAAAACTGATTCATTTATTTTGGTGCTCCTTGATTTGCACTTTCTAAATTACAGCAAATTTCACACAGTAAATTTCACTTTCAAAACATTATCCTTAAGCTTTCTGAAGTAATGAGTCCTGATAGATTTTTTCATTCATGCAGATCCCCTATTAGAACAGTATTATTTTCCTTTTAGTATGTACCAAGGTACGACCACATGCAGATCTTGTGAGCATGATTTATTCTGTCATGCTCACATCTTATTACTGTGTCATGACAACCAGATAATCTGGTATTATTGAAAAAAAACCAACTAGATTTACAATTATAACGCCTGCGCATAAATGTGAAATCTTTTTCAACTACAAGTATAAACCTATAATACAGTCATACAGCAGAACTTTTATTAAGCAGCCTTCTATTATCCAAATAGGTCCTCAGTGGCCTAGTGGTTAGCATGTTTAGCATCTAATCATAGGCTGTCACCTCTGTGGGTTTGAGTCCCACAAGTGGCAATGCTGAGGACCTGTCCCAATATAGAAAACCCAACTTTGACTTTGTCTTTAATTCCGGTTTATAAGTTATTTATGCTCATCCAATGTTGTGTTTTCCTATTATTTTACACCTAAATGCCTCTCCTATTTTATGAGTCTTCCATTTAAAAAACAAAAAATACCTGACTTTCCCAACAATGTTTGAATATTGGAATTACAAAGAACTTTCAGATATTTAAGCATCACAAGGACTAATTATTTCAGTATAAACAAGAGGGTCAGAAATGTCCCAAAAGGCGGGTTGCACAGGCAGCAATAAGGTTAGTGACTGCTGTAATTAAATTTAAAAACAAGGAAAGAAATGTTAGGTCACTCAGTTAAGGTAATTGTGTTAGACATGCTAAGAAATGTAAAACTTGTAATCTAGGTTACATAATTGTATCTATACTATAAATGGACAAAAAACAAACTGACAGAATTACACCAATTTCAAACGCAACTTAGCTATGATGGTTATCTATCCCAGTGTCAAGTTTCAATTTGATTGGACAAAGTGTTTTTGAGTGAGAGTCCAGAAACAGAAATGTTGATGGAAAGACAAACGGACAAACAAACACATGGAATTACACCAATTTCGAAAGCAACTTAGCTATGATGGTGATCCATCTCCCTGTCAAGTTTGAATTCGTTTGGACAAAGCGTTTTTGCGTTAGAGTCTGGAAACAGAAATTTTGACGGACACAGAAATGGACACAAAACAGACAAACAAACAGACGGAATTACACAAATTTCGAAAGCAGCCTAACTATGATGGTGATCTATCGCCCTGTCAAGTTTGAATTCGATTGGACAAAGTGTTTTTGAGTTAGAGTCCGGAAACAGAAATGTTGACGGACAGACAAATGGACAAAACACAGACAAACGAACAGACGGAATTACACCAATTTCGAAAGGGACCTAGCTATAATGGTGATCTATCACCCTGTTAAGTTTAAATTCGACTGGACAAAGCCTTTTCGAGTTAGAGTCTGGAAACGAAAATGTGGATGGACAGACAGACGGACATCGGACACGTCAATTTAATAGGCGGGTTGGTTAAATGCAACCCGCCTAAAAATGGCATGGCCTTTGCAGCCCAAATCCTGCAAACCTTGAATGTGTGTCCTTTTAACTGGCCAAAAAATGGCAAAAGTTTGTACAACCATCACAAAAGTTGCAATATTTGTACTAAGGGCTCTACATGCGCCTGGTGTTTTTCTCACAGATATAAACTTGGAATGATATTATTACAACTGATGTAAATGTATTTTATCATAACATGCACTGGGAAAGAGAAGGGCAGTAACATGACAACAAAAGTTATTGGGTGGATCCTGTTTAGTTAGGGGCCAGTTACACTTTCACGGATCCCCCACGGATATAGGCCATGGTTCCATATATGGAAACTGACACGGATGAGGGTGAGTCATGTTAAAGATTTACAGATCTACCACAGATCCACTATGGAGTGCTACGATGACCCAAGGACAGGTTTGCGTATGAAAAGCTGCACAAAGGATTGGTCTTTTGATTGTTTTTTTATCCGCAAACCCTTTCCGTGTCAATCCGTAGCAGATCGGGTTAGATCCGTCTATGTTGGCTATTTGGGTTTACGGACAATAAGGATACTCGCGGATGAGCTACGAATACCGCATCCATACGGACTTCCCGGAAAACTCAAGTATGTTTGATTTTTCCGTAATGGCCTAGGGATCTTATCTGATTTTTGGCATGCCGCTACAGATCGCAGCATGCCGTTACGGGTCTCACAAGGACATTTCAGATATTTCAGATGGAAAATATGATCCGTAAATCACTCAACATTTTCAACATTTTCCAAATTAGCTAACCTGCCGCAATGCGGCAGTACATCCGGCTATATGTAACTGGGGTCTTACTGGGGTATTTACTGCATTTAAGCTCAATGCATATTCACTGAACTCCAAATGTGTTGTCAATAATAAAAAGTTTTGAGCTATCAAAAAATTTATTAATCCATGAAAAAAAGGAACGGTCAAAAAAGCATCTGACAGTCACAGTACTGTACTGTGCCAGAACATCACCAAACGTTTCCCAAACACTGTGTGGTTTGAAATTAAAAAATTAAACAGTAAAACCCTGGCACTCCTACATAATTGTATCCCTAATAGATGACCCACTCAATTGACACCATGGACCACTCAAATTTTGAAATAATTAATGCCAGGGCCATAATTTGAAATACTACACAAGGTGGCATTAAAGGGTTTCTGGTGCATCTGTCACGCATGTGTTTCCATCAATGATTGTTGTCCTACAACAGACACGTGTGTAATACTAAACTATACAACATGTTAACCGCTATTTATAAAACATGAGAGATTGTAATCACCTAAGTAACATTGAAAAGCAGAATGACACTTCTTTGATTAGATGACAAAAATGTGTGGTGTATCTTATGCTTGATCAATTGAACATAACCCCCCAATATGAGAAGAAAGAAAAAAGACAGGTGAGACAAGTAGATTTACTAATCAACAGAGATTGATCATGTATCACTATAGCTTAAAAGTCAGGTTTGATACACTTGTCACAGTGCTTTAAATGAATGTACTTGAAGCAGTCCGCCAAACTGTCCACAATAATATGAGGTATTTTACTACACTACAAAGACAGCATAATGACCAGATAAGTGTTGTAACCACTTCAGTGGCCCGATGTGTGGGGGCCAACAGGAGTCACACCTGTATCCACAGGTGTGTATTACAGCCTCAGGTCATTTATACACTGAAATATATCCTATTTATTGTACAATCTATAAATTAGTTCTCATTTAATCTCTTCCACAATACTTTTTATGTTGTCTTTAGGGAAAGTATTCAAACAAAGTATACATATTATACTACTTTATGCAAATTATGCAAACATAGATAAATAAACACTGAATAATAATTTTCTGTGTCTAAACTAAGGCTCCAAATATGTATTAAAAATTGTTTTTTAATTCCCATTATACTCCAGGGTCTGTATTCACGTAAGGTCTTAGACTTAGCCAGGTCTTAGGCTTAAATCCAGTCTTAAAGTTAAGACTTTTGTCTCAGCTATGTTTTGTCTTAAAACTGTATTCACAAAGGGTGACTTAGCTAAGTCCAAGATTATCAAACAACCACAGTGGTTTTCTGTGTCATGTGACCTTTCTTTTCTATTCAAACTATACTATTGGTGACATATATCCTTTATTTAATGCATTTTATTTAAGGAAAAGTGCTGTTTTGAAATGGAAAACCTTGGTACCACATATAAACTTCCTAAAGATTGCTTTAGTGAGGTGTTTTGTATATTTATACTTTATTTACAGCCATTTCAAATTTTGAAGTGGAGGAAGGTTTATGGCGGCCATATTTAAGTCCTCTTTACAAAATTTAAGCCCACTACCAACCAGTCTTAAAGTTGAGCCCTTGGCTAAGCCTAAGACCAGTCTTAAATTCTTTGTGAATACCACTAAGCCTAAGACAAACATCTCAGCAGTTTTTGGACAGAAACTTGAGACAAAAGTCTCAACTTTAAGCCTAAGCCCTGGCTAAGACCTTTCGTGAATACCACGGGCCCTGTTCCATTAGGTGAATGGTACTTAAATTTTAAGAGAAAAAAGAGGTTTCAGGGCAGTTCATAGTTCTTACACAGTTATGAATTACATGGATGACAATCAAGTGTATTCAAAGTGGTCATTCAGCAGTGGTGTTGATTGTTCTCTAAAAGTATGTTTAACCAGTTCCCAATAGTCACCATTCTAGTCATATTTATCCGTGGTTTCTATATCATTTGTGAAGGTTCTGGGAAGCTCATAAATTGATGCTTATCAATCTCTGTCATGGTAAGGTATTCATCAGCATTCTTAATCAATTTTGTTGTCCCAGCATGACAGCATTACTACAGTTACACAGTTAACAACAGTTACTTCATAAAATGTCATCCGGTACTATTCCATCTCAGATCAAGCAGAGACACATTCCTTAACTTTGTAAAATACATTCTTTAGTGTTTGTGTACGTGTCAGAAGTTTTAAAGGTATTAGGAGTAACTTGCTTCAATTACCTGCACTTTTGCTCCATAAACAGAAAAAAGATGTTTGTTCAAGGTTCTCCAATCATTTGTCACAGTGAAACAGCCCCTTAACACCTATTATTACCTGAATGCCTTTCTATTTCTCTTAGAATTTTGTGAAGTTTTAGACTTTTCAAAATAGCCCTGTTCTTTATGTACATTTTCTTAATTTTCACACTTTTGACATTTTAAAAACACTACGACTCAATCTTCACAGTGTATTTCCAATAACTCTTGCTTTGACAGTAAACACTGGTGACTTTGAAGTGGCTGCATCTTAAAGGGAAGGCGGTGGGAGTACAGGGATATGTGTGTACAGGTCAGCACTCCAGTGATCTGGTGTCATTACTATTGCTTACTGTAACCACAGCTTACTGCACTTCACTGGCTCTGATTAAGTTTTCTCCTGAACCAGTCCACAGTGTATCATAATATATTCATGTCCTATTGCTCTTCAATAAAACAGTCCACAGGTTTTTTATTGATATGTATTTCAACATCAACGAAACTATATGTAAATATTTACTTATTGTACCAATCAAGTTGTCTTAACTTTGTTTTAATTGGCTAAAATTATTTCTTGCATCACTTGTGAAAATAAAACATAAATAGCGAAAATCTATTAAATTCTAAATAATTTTAGTAATAATTCAAATTATTAATATCTGTAAAATTTCACAAAGCTCCAACACATTAATTACAATTAAACATATATTTTAAAATAACAGAATCTACTAACTACTGATCTTTTTGAAGATTTCTATTCCTCAATACAGAGGAATTGTGATGTTTGATATACAACACTCCATACAACTCCATGCAAGTTTATACAAACAAAAATACAGTTTTGTTCATAAGAAACAATACATAAAAGTACAAGGATTGGCCTTACAGACCTGTACATGAGGTTGAAGTGCAGACAGCTGGTTCTTATTTACCCTGAGGTTCATAATCCACTTTTACTGGATTTAGCTGGACAAAGTAAAGGTTTTTATAGCTAACTGGTTTAACAGAAATTGCCTCTGTTTATGAATCAAGTTATATAAACCCTGTCTGTGTCCACTACCCTAACATCTCAATCTCTCATTGTTAAAAAAACAGTAAATTGCACAATTTGCACCACTTACTAAAAATTTCAGCAAATCTAATAACAATATATAAAGAGTGTATGAAACAATATATGAATTCAAAAACATATAACTCAGTTTTTGTTGATGACAGTGAATATAAAATACTTTAGGATTAGAATTTGGATTTTAAATTGATGATCACAATATTTGGAGGATGCTTTCTCAAGATTACCAGAAGTTTGTTTGCTTACTTTGGTCAAACAAGTGAGACAATGGTGTCAGACTTCAAAGAACTCCCCGATGACACAGGTGTGTCTTAACAGACTATCATATGTTGGTCTTGTCCCAATTTTTTAGTAATTCTGTAAACCATTGCATGTGTGAGCCTCGATAGTGTAATAACGGTGTGACTATTGTTCACAAAATAAATATATTTTAGATTCAAATATAAGACTTCGAGACTTTCATCTGACAGACATTTCTACAGTCAAAATTTGACATTTGATGTTTATTTGAAAAAATAGCCTCCAGGGTTGTGTCTTCGCTTGTATTACCTTGCTAAACCAGACCTACGCATCGGAGAACCGATGCAAATTTGTATCCACTGTAAGACAACTCACAAAAGCCAGTGATCCATTGTCTGACCTTGAAGGAGGGGGGGGGTGGGGGGGGGGGGGGGGGGGGGGGGGGGCAAAGGTCAAATCTAACAACATCAGAAGATTCCCAGCCCATGATTTCCTATGAGTTGGTGTCACATTGCAAACCTCTAAGATCAATAATAAGAGAGTTATAAGCACTTTTAGGTTTGGCCGTCCTCGTTTGATGTTGAAGGAGGGGCTCTAGGTCAAATCTGATCACATCAAAAAATTCCCAGCCCATAATTTCTTATAAGTTGGTTTCATATGGCAAACCTCTACGACAAATAATAAGTGAATTATAAGCACTTTTATGTTTTTTGGCTATCCTCGTTTGTTCTTGAAGGAGGGGCCCAAGTTCATATCTGAACCAATAAAAGATTCCCAGCCCATGATTTCCTATGAGTTGGTTTCACATTGCAAAACTCTAGGACCAATTAAATAATCTAGTTACAAGCACAAGTTTGGCTATCCTCATTTGACCTTGAAGAGGGACCCAAGGTCAAATCTGACCACATCAAAAGATTCCAGCCCATAGGATGATCTAACTTTCTGTGTATGAGAACTGGGCCAAAATGTGAAAAAATGGCCAAACTCGGACCTTTAAGAGGCCGCCTGAGTGACCTTGAAATTGAAGGTCAAGGTCATAAAACAATAGTGTTCGTGGCATTGCCCATATATACCCACATACCAAATTTGAAAGGTCTAACTAAAATATTTTTTAAGTTATCGCGTCCGAAAGGAAATCTTTGCGGTGGCGGCGGCATGACCGTACTGAATCCCAAGTATCCCCGACTTTCGTCCAGGGATACAATTATGCTATAGATTTTAGGGTCATGATAAAGTGGATATCATTCTGGGGCATCAATACAAATACACATGAAATCCACCCTGTAGTTTTGGAGAAATTGTCCAAATAAAAAGTGACAACATAGACCACATTTTATAATCCCTTGTTCATGGGCTGGCAGAACATAATTAAATACCATAATAGAGGATTTAAAAGTTTTACAGATAGTGAAAGAGTTAATTGAAAACATTAATGCATGTAGCACTTAAAACCGCCACAGGCTAAATCGTATATATTGGGACTCAAAATCAGGAAGGTCTGCAAAAGTGTTAAGTTTGACTTATCTTAACAACATTTAAGTCCAATTATAGAAGTCAGCAAACTTTCCAGTCATATCCTATTGTCAATACGTCAACTGTATCACTGTTATGTCCAGTCGTACTGACATCGCATAGGTCGGGGACAATATGTCCCTGACTTGAACCAAATTGATGAAATTGAGTGGCTACAAGCTTGCCATCCCCTGACTATCATTTTTATTGCCAACAGATTGGGAAGGTGGAGAATCAGAACCCATCCTATCCCATCAACAAGAAGTCAAACTGTATTGAAATGGTACAGGCCAGGGTCAAAGTCCTTGAGATTCCAAGCTCAGTTAGGATAGGTTCCCAGTAAAAAATCGGATAGTTCCGACTCAAATATTTTTTTTTAAATTCTGGCACTTTTCTACTCCTGACTTTAAAGTTGGAGAATCTGTCCTGCAGTGCTTGAATATGGAACCACATTTTTTTACATTAACAAAGACCTGAAAAGGTGTGAAAAGTCAGCCTTGAAATGAATAATAGTGAAATTAACTAGATTGGGCCAACTCGGCGCCAACATATCCCCAGACAGGTCATCACTCACGCCACAGGTTTTGATCGGGAATTTTTTAAAACATAATTACCCATTATTATATGAACTTCAGCACATCAATCTACTCTGTTTATATCTCCCCAAGGAAGATGGTGTATCCCCAGACGCCGAATACATAACTCAAATTATATTTTCAATCTTCCTGCAATGATAACTCTAAACCTATTTTCAAAGTATTTAAATGATTGATGATTGAATGTCCATTCTAAAATAATAATCCCAAAAGAGCATATCTGTTTCTATATTTGTTGACAAATAAAATATTATTTTTAACTCAACTCATCATATTTTTCAATCTTCCTTCAAAGTATTTAAATGATTGATGATTCAATGTCCATTCTAAAATTCATAATCCCAAAAGCGCATATCTGTTTCTATATTTGTTCACAAATAAAATATTACTTAAAAAAAAAATATTTATATTATTATTTTATTATATTATTTTTAGAATTTGCAAATTGTTTTCAGTTATTCATTTCCTCTATACCTATATATGTGGTCCATATATATGCAACCTAAATATGTGACACAATCTCAGTTCTGACTCCCCTTTGTGTTATATGTAATGAAGCCCACCACCTCCCACCCCCACACCTCTCCCCTTCTCCACACCTCTCTCACTATTACACAAGATCTGCAACCCCATTGAGTTCTTTGTTTCTCATCTGATATCATTAAATACCTTTGTTTATTTCGTGTCACTCAATATAGCTGGAGGTCCCAGAGGTGGGTGGGGGGAATCCGGGTGGGGGATGTGGGTTGAGCATAAATGGTAAACAAACAATCTATATAAAAGGGGTACTCAAATACAAAAAGAATTGAGAATTTTAAGTATGTGATTATCAACTGAAATGAGTTCATAACTGTAGGAGCTGTGCCAAAATTAACTGAGGCAAGTTGAATAAAACTGGGCTAGTTGAGGGTTAAAAATCCCCTAGTTTTACTACATAAGGATATAATTTCATTAATATTGGGACTTAAAGCTCACTTAAAGTGTCCATTTTGTCTACTTGAATATGTTTAACCAGTTTCATTTTAAAAAGTGAAAAACTCAGCAAGCAGAGGTATAACACACAAAAATAAGTTCTTAAAAGACTAAGATAGCCATAACATTATTAATATTTAAAATTTAAATAGACAGGCATTTCCTTTTAAAAATTCAAAGATTTCACCTCTATAACCCACATAGTTTGACAGTTACTGGGTTTTAAAGTGGCATAATATCCATAAATTGGGTTTCTGTGGGCATTTTACAATTGTTAAAGAGACCTTAGCAATTAAACTACAGATCTGAAACTTTTTGGGGGACATACATAACAAACAAAAATTATATATAATACAGTTTAAGACTTGTCACACTAAGCATTTCCAAATAACAGGGCAAAATATGGAAAAAATGTCAAAAAAGGCACTTGGGCGAGTGTCTATGGCCCTCATACACAGGTTAAATGTCTACTAAAAACCTTGATTTTCGGCATATGTAAAAAGGACATAATAATGCATTCCCAGATGGGATTTCAGCTCCATCAATCACATAGTTTAACAGTTACAGGGCTTAAAGGTGGTAAAAAGTCCAAATATTGGGTCATTGTGGGCCTTTTAGAGATCTCGATGTGGCTTTCAAATTAAAGCTTCAGACTTAAAATTTGTTACATACTAAGATTACACATAGAATATGTATCTAATAAAGTTTGAAACTTCTCAGACTTACCATTTCCAAGTTACAGAGCAAAATATGTGAAAAATGTCTTAAAAGGGTCACTCAGGTGGGTGTTTAAGGTTCTCATACACAGGTTAAATGTCTACTTGAAGCCTTGATTTTTGGCACATGTAAAAAGAACATAATAATGTATTCCCAGATGCCATTTCCAAGTTACAGAGCAAAATATGTGAAAAATGTCTTAAAAGGGTCACTCAGGTGGGTGTTTAAGGTCCTCATACACAGGTTAAATGTCTACTTGAAGCCTTGATTTTTGGCACATGTAAAAAGAACATAATAATGTATTCCCAGATGAGATTTCAGCTCTATCAGTCACATAGTTTAACAGTCACAGGCCTTAAAATTGGCAAAAAGTCCAAATACTGGGTCTTTATGGGGCCTTCTAGAGACCTAAATGTGGCCTTCAAATTAAAGCTTCAGACTTAAAATTTGTCACATACTAAGATTACACATAGAATATGCATCTAATACAGTTTGAAACTTCTTAGACTTACCATTTCCAAGTTACAGGGAAAAATATGTGAAAAATGTCTAAAAATGGTCACTCGGGTGGGGATTTATGGTCCTCATACACAGGTTAAATGTCTTCTTAAAGCCTTAATTTTTGGCACATATAAAAATAACATACTAATATCTTCTCAGATAGGATTTGAGCTCTATCAGTCACATAGTTTGACAGTCACAGGGCTTAAAAGTAGCAAAAAGTCCAAATATTGGGTCTTTGGGAGCCTTTTAGAGACCTCAATTTGACCTTCAAAATTAAAGCTTCAGACTTAAAATCTGTTACATACTAAGATTACACACAGAATATATATCTAATACAGTTTGAAACTTCTCAGACTTACCATTTCCAAGTTACAGGGAAAAAGATGTGAAAAATGTCTTATAAGGGTCACTCGGGTGGGTGTTTATGGTCCTGATACACAGGTTAACTGTCTATTAAAGGCCTAAATGTTGGGGCACATATAAGAAAACACATATATATATTCCCAGATGATATTTAACTTAGATGAGAGACATAGTTTGAAAGCTACAGTGCTTGAAAGTGGCAAAAAGTGCATAAATTGGGTCTCTGTGGGCACTTTTGAGACCTTAAGTCGACCCCTTTGGGTAAACCTACAGCCCTAAAATTTTCTACAGACAAGGATTACATATCAAAGTTATACCTAGCGCAGTTTGAGACTCATCAGAATTATCACTTCCAAATTATAGGGCAAAATATGTGAAAAGTATAGCAAAAAATCCCTAAGTGGGGGTATTTATGGGCCTCAAACACAATTTTCTCCTCAACTTAAAGTCATGATTTTCAGCACATGTACTAAGAACATATTAATGTGTTGTCAGGTAAAATTTCAGCCAGCTGAGCATCATAGTTTGTGACCTACAGGGCTCTAAGTGGCCAAAAGTGCAATTTCTGACCTTAAGGTGGCCATAAGTTCTTTTTTACTGGGAGTTTAAGGTCACCTTAAAATAGGGATCTTCCTTTGGGCACCCTTAACATGTGTACCAAGTTTGAAAAAAAAATATTAATTTGTTTTTGAGTTATCGCGTCCACAAGGAAATTTCTACGGCGGCGGCGGCGGCGGCGGCGGCGCGACGGACCTGAATCCAATATATCCCCGACTTTCGTCTGGGGATATAATTATCACAAGGGAGACCTGTTAATTGTTGATAAAGATACTTTTACTTTAGAAAACACCCAACACAAACTTCTCATCTACCTGAATACAAGTTTTGGCTCAAGGTATTTATTATTTATATAGTGCAGACAAATTGAAATTACAAAACCCGAGGATCCAAAAAGCTGAAAATGAATAGGACAAAATGTCTCCTGACATTCCAGTGAACAGAACTTTACCATTGGAGCATAAAGTATTATCCCCAAACTTCTATAACAAAACAACTTCTGTCATAATGCAACTTTTGAAAGAAATCAGAACTGAAAACATGAGGTCCCCAATTGCCAACAGCATAATAACACTACTTGAAGTAAACACACTCTCTTTAAAGGAAGGAATTGAAATCCTTTCACTCTATCATATTCATCATTTCCTAACAAGTTTGGCTTTGACAGATAAGTACACCCTGTGGGTCTTTTCATAATTTCACAACGTAGATGACACCGGGAGCACAGGATAGTTAATAAATAATGTCTAATTTGATACTATAAAGTTCTCTTTAGTGTTCAACATCAAATGAATTTTATGCCAAAACTACTGTAGTTAATTTCTTTTATATCTATCTAATGCTATGATGTATATCTTAATTAATGTCATAGATATTATTAATTTTATGTTGCATTAAATCAACTCATGACACCCATTTTAAAACAGTTCATGAGGACAATATCATTCGCAAATAACAATTTATAAAGTAACATCATTCACCATTTTACATACAGAATCTTTTTCTCTTTTCCCCATTAAAAGTCAAAATTTTAAAAATTTCCAAGCTGATTTTTCAGTCTTACCTCCACTGATAAATGGAATACAAAATTATTTTGCCTATAAATAGAAGGTAATTTAGCACTGCATCAACAGATTATGGGTCAGCCTTCAGTTTTCCCTCCAGATTATTGATATTGATAGCTATGACCCCCTCCCAGTTTCTCTTGCAATAAGTCTAACAATTTTATCTGAGTTTTTATTCACTTCTCCTTATTCATTACTATTATTGGCAGTCAGATTTACTCAGCTAACAATTTATAACCTCTCACTGAATGTTAAGTTAATTTTGAGACATTTTGCTTCAAGAAGTGGCTGGCTGTCCTTGAATATTAATTTAATTTTTGACTGCAGTACCTCTCTTACTTTTTAGTGTATTTTGAACTGTTTAGATATGGTACAAACCCATGCAGCTTCAGTTTGTTGTGATGTTTCAAGCCAAACAATTCACCAAAGCTGTATGGCAGAATATATTTTAATTGTAAAGCTTTGAAAGACATTTTTTTTGTCTTTTAGGGGTTACACTGCTGGACATTGGCATGGATTTAACTCATAAAATCAACTTTGGTATTGCATTGATGAACTAGGTGGTCATCACCTACGGATGTCACTGTCCGTAAAACAAGTATAAATGGAAAACACTTGTATTCTTACTTATTGTGGCACCACTGGATTTTATGTCTATCTATCACTGCTGAGGTCATAGCTGAAGGAGGCCATCCACACTGCTGTAGTTGTGGGAATAAAGCTGGAATTGAACCCATGGTCAGAGAGATCAGAGCCCAGTAATCAAAACTAACACACACTTGACCATGGAAGCCAGAAAGTCAAGTGTTTTGTGATATATTAATAGATATCAGATCACATGTCTGTATATTTACCACCTGGGCTTTGCCAAAACTAATTTTGTTAATTTTGAATATGATATTTAGATCACAAAATTTATCAGAACATGACACCCAAAATTAGTCAAGTTTTAAACACTTACTACAGATTCTCTATTTTCATTAATATATAGAGAGATTAATGCCCCAGTTACACTCACAGGCAGTATGTCCCACGGTGACCGGTGGTGGAACCGCCTCCAAGAATGCCTTATACCTTCCGAGATTCGGTGTATCCATCACACTACAGGTGGTATAAGCCATGATGATCGGTCTTAGGTGAAATGCCCCTGTCCTTCAACCATCTCCTGAGGTTCATCTGCAAACTTGTGAAACAGTGGGGAAACGTCCAATTCCAACACTCATCTTATCACACCGAAACACGACCGAGTCACAACCTTGTATACACCATATAACAGACCTTCAGTTCCCATAATTACTGTATTCATCTGCGCATGCTCAATGTGAGGTGTGATCAGATGCAGAAATTTTTTAAAACTTCTACAGAATGCGCAAGTTATTGGACATTTCACCACTGTGTCACAACGTCGCATATGAACCTCGGATGTTAGGTGAAGGCCAATCCGACAAGGGTGTTTCGCCCAATGCCTGTAACTGCAGCATATACCACCTGTAATGTGACTGGTGTATTAGATTCTATTTGAATAAAAGGTGGAAGGTAACACTGGAGGCCTTTCTGTGTAAAAAGGTGGAAACTAGTGAATTTTGAGACTTATATTCATAAAATAGACAATACTGACAATAGTAAATCATACATAATTTTGTACTTACCACAGTTAACTTCATCGTCTCCATTTTCACAGTCAATGTCTTTATCACACACCCAGTGGGTAGGGATACAGGTGCACTCCCCAGGTTTAGTGGGCTCACAGCGAAATAGGTTCTTCTTACAACTGCAGGGAATTTCACTGTCCACACTGTACAGAGCTAAAACACAAAATTTAGACAAACTTTCAATTCAAGCTGATGTCATGGTATTCATACTTTTCTCCGCTTGAGCTTTGCAGAAAACAGGTCTTTGAACATCTTTTTATTTTAATTAATACGGGAAATGATATCACCATAATGAAAGTATATTCAGGGACAGGTAATTTCTTTGTATCCAACTGAGTTCCTCATACCCCATTCACATTACAGCTAGGCAGTATCCCCCACGTTAAGCCGCATTGGGTAAAAAACATCCCTGTCAGTGGATTACCGCCTGACGTCCATTTCGAAAATTGCGAGTCACTGGCCCACCATCCCAATCCTTAAGTGTCCCACAGAAATTTTAAAATGTTTAAAATTTCCACCTCTGAATTGGTTACCATGAGCATGCACAGACGAATGCGAGCATGCCTAGATGAATTTTATGCTCCAGTAACTGAAGATGTAGTTCCTGGTATATAATAATATTGTGACTTGGTCGTCTTTCAGTGTAACATGGCGACATAAGGCAAGTGAAGGTAAATGGATGTTTTGTTACTGTGTCACAAGATCACATACGAACCTTGGACGGTTGTTGAAGGACTGGGGCATTTTGTTCAACGCCTATAACTGCGGGTTATACCGCCTGAAGTGTGAATGAAACACCAAATCTCGGAAAGTATGTGGCATCATCCTTGGAGGCAGTTCTAAAAACTCTAACTGTGGGACATATTTAACCACCTAGTGTGAATAGCGCATAAAATATCATGTCAGACTTTGAAGTCTATCAATTTTAATACTACTGTTAACGGGGTTACAATCCCAAAAGAGCCAATTTTCACAAACTCTGCCAAGATCTGCCTCATTGTTGATCTTTTTAATATAAAATACCAGGAGTGTACTCAAACTGACTGGTTCTTATTCTTTCAACACAAAGTACAAACACAAACACCCTTGGTCATCCACTTTTTAGCCAATACTCATTTTGTTTTCTCAGAAGAAACTCACTAGTAGGAAATTCAAAGGAAAGTTTCATTATTATTTATATATGGGGTGAAAGATGCATGCTGAACACAAATGGCATTGTTTATAAGATTACAAAGTAGATATGTTACAGTAAAGCTGTCCTAAAATTTTCAGTAATTTCATGAAATTATTGAAATGTCAGATAATATTTTATATAGTTTTACTAATTAAAGTTCAGTAAAATTGTGAAATCTCAGGGAATGATTTACTTTACAGTTAACATGAAGAATAATGAAAACATGAGTTACAATATAAATCAGGGGGTGCCTTTTAAAGGATAAGCACTTGATATTTATCAAAAAAATATATAAATTAATGATACAGTACTTTTTGTACTTTTTTTCCCATATTATTTTATTAAGTCTATAGTCTTTTGTCTTTATACTTCCATAGAAGACAGATTTTAGGGAGGTTTCTAAGATAGGCATAGGAACAACAAGTACTTCTTTGCCACAGATGTACGCTAAATTGTGCCTGTGGATTTTAAAATTGCAAGCCAGAATAGGAACACCAAATGCACACCATACTACTACTTGTTGTCAAACTAAGTTACTGCGAGCTATATCCATAATCATGTGCAGTACTCAAAAAGTAATTGAAATTCCTAAATATTCCTTGCATGAACCTCATTTAATAAATGATTTAATACCCAGTAAATTAGCTTTATCAGTGTAACAGTTTAAGGTATAACACATTATTCAGATATTAATATTATGAAATGTTATCTCTTTTTATCTCTAAGTGTCATGACAGTTAAAATACCTCTGGTCAAATATTTAAGGAATTTCATGCATTTACTGAAAATTTTTGGAATTTTGTGATCATGAAATTACCGATCAAATCAGTAATTTCATGAAATCCCCAAAACATTCAGGAATTTCGCGAGATTACTGGTTACACAACTTTCCTGTACATAACAGATATACCTGCACTCTCTTTCTGATACAATTTCAATGTGCACCTATCTAAAAATTCTCTTTAAATTTGAAACACTGTATACACAATTATCTTTAAGCCTTCATTGCAAGATAACTAAAGTGTACTTGTGACTGATTATATAATATTTTGGATTTCTGGTTAGGGGGAATAATTGTTAAATACAAGAAAAAACCTCACTTGAAAGTAATTCTAGTAGAAATAATTTGTAACTACAAACTCAAGGAATTTGGTTATCTCTATAACACATAGACAACGGAGAAAATGATATAAGAATTGTGTAAGATTAAGAGTTTAAGAAATCTGACTGTTTTGGAGTTACCATTGAATCTCTATTTTCCCAGCATGCTGGTAGAGAGATATTATGTTCTTATAATGGAAGGTTCATAAAATGGAAGAGGTATTTTATTTCAATACTGATAGCAAAATACTAGACCTGAAGTAGACCTGACTGCTCACAATATTGAAGATACAGACAATAGTTGAGTGACTGAGGTTGTACTGATCTAATTTATGTACTGTCCTCATCCAGTCACAACTGTACTGAGTGCAGTTCCAGTGAAGTTCTCTGTTAGACCCCAGTTACACATGGCCGGATGAACTGCCGGATCGTGGCAGGATTCCTTATTTGGAAAATGTTGAGTGATGTACGGATCATCTTTTCGGCCCGTACGGCCATCCGTAACGTTCGTTATGTCCTTGTAGCTTCCGCCACGGATGCTATATGTCCGTGGGGACGCCACGGAAAAATCAAACTGCTTGATTTTTCCGTAAAGGCTTTGCGGATCTTATCTGAAATTGATATCCATAGCTCTTCCATATCTCATCCGTAGCTCTTCCGTGACTGTCCATATTGTCCGTATACCCATCCTGGATGTCCTTGTGGCATCCCTTACATCCTTGACGCTTCTGTGGCAAAAAATATCCATAAAAACATTGACGGATCTATCCGAATCTACTACGGACTGACACGGAAAGGGTTTGTAGATTAAAAAACAGCCATAAGACCAATCCTTGGTGCGATCTTTTCATCCGCAAACCTGTCCATTATAAGCGTTCCGTAGCGGTCCGTAGGAGATCCGTGGAAGATCCGTGGCAGTTCCGTAAATCTTTTATATGACCACCCGCATCCCTTGTGCATGCCTATAAGTTATCATTTTTGGAACCGTGGGGTATATCCGTGGCGCCTCCGGCTATGTGTAACCGGCCCCTTACAAAAACAAGTAAATGACATTAAAGTGGGTAATTTTAAGCACTTTGCTGGGAAAGGGTGACTTAAAAACATATTATTTCATATATAGAAGAACATTTACAAAATTCTTTTGCCCAGGAATAAACAATCATAAACACGTGAACAAAATGTACTTCTGCCACACTCATCTGTTGTTTAAACATAAAACATAATGTCTGATATTGGAATGAAACAATCTCATCAATGAAGGAAAAAATCAATACAATAACTGAAATGCTTCAGATATTACATATTAGTGATTGCAGTACTTACAGCAGTGTGATAACAGTAAAACATGAAATAACACCCTGTCTTTAAAAGTATTTAAATGAGACGCAAATATATAAACTCACCATAAAATGCACAGAAAAAGTACACAGCATACAACCACAATCCAGTCATAGTAGCTCAGATGTATTCAGTATAAATAGCAATCTCTTTAACCAAGGGCTTATCATCTCTTACTTGTTCATAGTGTAATGCTAGATCAGGTAAACCTCTTTTATTCCATATATGAAAAAAGTGCAGGAGAGGATAAAAATGTCAGCAGTCAATTGGTAGTATCTTTGCTGGAAGCAATCTACCTGAGTAGCTCATTGCAGAATCTGTAAGGCTGGCACCATCACAGCTTGTAATTCAGAGTAGTGTTACAGATCTACTGTATCTTATCAGCCTTTTTTTACCTAATCGCTCCCATGTTGTGGGGTCACATGCATATCCCTGACACTGCTACTTAAAAACCTGCTGTAATGATAGGCCTAAGTATCAAGAACTTTGTTGAAAGCAGGAATTTTCTGCAATGATGAAGACAATCTATCATCCCCAAGAAGCCATCTTCTCCACGGCTGGAAATGCTCAACAGAGCTCATTTATTTTACTGGCATGGTGTTTCCTTTAAATAATGTTCTGTGAGCTCTAACTAGGTAAACTTAGAGAGAGATAACTGTAAATCCGTCAACAGAATCCTTTTACCATGTGCAAAAACTTTGTTCATCAAACTGTAAACAATTTCCTGAACTTTACAGCCACAAACAGCTGATGTATGCTATTATTAAAGCTAAAAGCGAATAAATAATGATCTAAGTGGAAACAGGCTACCTAGTTATATGCTGAAGCAATTAATTGCACTAATGAGGTCAGCTATGACTAATGATGTTTGCAGAAGTAATTCTAAATGACATAAATTGTATTATTGTATGGGAAAAATTTGGTAACCATAAATATGTTCATCAAAATCAAATTCAGAAAATATTTCCATTCAAGAAAGTCAGTTTGGTGAGAGCTAGATGACTGACAAACAAGCAATATTTATACAGCAATTTAGAGGTAGATACAATTTATCCACAACAATATGCAAGTATATTAATTTTAAAGGTTTGGTGGCATTATCAGTACACACATACATATATATTAGCATTATTTAGTTACAATGAAAATCTTTTGATCTCACACTGTTTTATTCAAGATTTTTGGGGGATTTAAGCTACAGTTAAAGCCAATATTGGTTATTTTTGTCAGGGCCACACTTCTCTCACTCGAATGATTATAGATAAAACCACCACATTGCCTAAATATGATGCATGTTTCTGACATCTTTTTCAGCGCAAAGTCTGCTAATACAGTTTGTTTAACCAATTTTACACCTAGTCACACAACTACCAGCCACTACACTGTATTTTAGTCTAACTTTGTAGCTTTCATTTAGCAAATGATTTGGAGAGCAGCCGTTTTTCAAAATGTACAGATTTATTATTTTTACTTATATTAACTTACATTATCAGTATGAAAAGGTCAAACAGATTGCACATTTTACCACATATTGCCAGGTTTTAAATCAAAACAAATGAATTGTCCAACAGCATTTAATTTGGATAAAGTGAAACTTATTAAGTTTGCCTCAGTTAGAGCTGCATATTTAAGTTTTATGAAAGAATCACCAGGCCAAAAATCACATGTTAATATAATCTAAATTGAAAAAAATTGTTAATCAAAAAATGTCCTGCCAATTTACCTTGATTCTTAGATTTAAAAATTCAAACCTAAGAGATAACTTCCTAAAACTATTGGTTTTAAAAACATAAGTGTTTGTGTTTATTTACCTACAGATAAAGAATTATTTTTACAGACCATCTCAAACTCAATTAAGCAAAAATCAATGACAATTATTGTTTCTTTTTTTCATTTTTAGGTATGCATGATAATCATTCTTATATCGCTACTTTCAGACACATATATTTCACACAAACACCTTTATGTGCATTATTCATTTTGCATGACATGACTGTATTGCATTTCAAATTTCTTAAGAAAACCAACTTTTGTGAAACAAGATTAAATCTAAAACAGTAACATCTGGTGTTTGGCCAGAAAATATACATTGAACCACAATGTAGCTTATCCTTCTTTACACAAACTGTACAGTAATTAGATTTTGTGACACCACAAACTGACAATTCTGTATTCTGAAAAATATTCAATAAATATTGTGCGGCAATAACATATTTCATAGATGCACAGATGGTCCTTTGACCACATTTAATTATTTTACAATAAAATATATCTCTTATTAAATATATAATATTGCGTTATCTTTGCTGGAAAATCTTCTGGGTAAAATTGGAAAGGTCTCCTAAAACTGAAAAGGGTAATACCAGAAAACCTGAGATAAGAAGCAGTGAAAATGACTGAAGTGAGATGGCTGGTTGAGATACTCAGAAGCAGTCAACTGGAGCCCAGACTGCCAGGAGTCTATGTACAATATTTCACAGTAAGATCAGTATACTACATACTCCTTTTTAAATTCATGTGTAAAAAATCTTGTTTTTGTGATACAAGAGACACAAGTTGTTCATGCTAAATATTTGACAGTTCAAGAATTTCTTCTTCTTGACAAAACAGAATAATAATCCTTACTACAAAGCAAATCATAAATGAACAGATTCATGGCTTTAGGGTAACGTTAACTTAAACACTGTTATGGTTAAAAGTGCGAGCTAATTGTATTGCTGGTAATCCATTGGGACTTCCACAGCTTCAAGTTTCTTCTATAAGGGTCTCCCATTTTCATAAATTGCAGTAATTCAGTAAATTCCACAAACAGCACAATAGTAATGATACTTTTACTGAAAGAAAAATCACTCACATTAAACAACTACACAGACTTTGGTTTTAAAAATATTGGAAACAGAGTCATGAAGTTACATAATACTGATATTGCAATGTTGGGATTTGGATGTTTGCAACCAGATAAATTGTATTTTTTTTGTACAAATAAATTTTTATGATTTCAGCAATTATTTATAAACCACGAATAAGAAATGAGCAATCAGTACCTGTAAATGGGTTCTGTGTCCGCTTACTATGTGTTTTGAGTTCCAAATTAATTGGTAGCAGAAAAGGACACAAAAATTATATGTTGCATATGTTATTCAGAAGTACAAAGTTAACTGATAAGGTTGATGAGCTACTGAGGAAATGGCGATACCTCCACAAAATTCAAAAATTTCCAAGTTACAACTGATTTACCAAATAGTCAGAACCTGAAAATAGCTATTGTTCAGCTATGCAATGAGCTACAGGCCTGGAATTTCACTATGTTATAGCTGACCCAAAAATAGATGAATAATATATTTCAATACAATTCTCTAAGTGTAATAGTTATCAAGTTACAAGTCGGTTTTACTCAAGTCAGAATCTAAAAGTAGCTATTGCTCAGTCGTGCAATGAGCTACAGGTCTGCAAATTTTACTGTGTTATAGCTGACCATAAGTACATAACAAGCAATCAGTGCCCATGAACTGGCTCTGTGTCAGCTGACTGTGTGTTTTGAGTTTCACATAAGAAGTGAAAGAAGGAATTTAGGACACAAAAGTTGTGCTCTGCAAATGGTACGCAGAAGTAAAGTACCAAGTTAACTATAAAGGAGTAAAAAATTGATAGAAAACATATTCAAACAAAAGACTGTAAATGCAATTTTTTGTTTTCAAGTTTCTTTTTTCAAGTTTTTCTTTCTTCAATTTAAATCAGTTTCAAAAAGTTTTCAAGTTACAACTGATTTACTCAACAGTGAGAACCTGAAAGTAGCTATTACTCAGCTATGCCATGAGCTACAGGTCTGCAATTTACTATATTACAGTTAACCCAAAAGTACATTAATAACATATTTAAACAAAATACTCTAAAGAAATGCAATAGTTTTCAAGTTATAACTGATGTATTCAACAGTGATAACCTCAAAATAGCTATTACTCAGCTATGCAAAGACTTACAGGCCCGCATTATTATGTTATAGCTGACCCCAAAGTAGCTGAATAACATGCTTAAACAAAATACTCTAAATGCAATCATTTTCATTTTACAGCTGATTTACTCAATTGTGATAACCTCAACATGCCTATTGCTCAGCTATGCAATAATGTTACAGGTCTGCAATTTCACTATCTTATAGAGGACTGAAAAGTAGGTGAATAATATATTTAAAGAAACTACAGTAACTGTAAATGCAATAGTTTTCAAGTTATAAGCAATTTACTCAACAGTGAGAACCTCAAAATAGCTATTGCTCAGCTATGTATTGAACTACAAGTCTGCAATTTTAATATGTTATAGCTTACCCAAAAATAGATGAATAACATATTTAAACAAAATATTCTAAATGTAATAGTTTTCATGTTACAATTGATTTACTCAACAGTGAGAACCTAAAAGTAGCTATTGCTCAGCTATGCAATGATGTTACAGGTCTGCAATTTCACTATGTTATAGCTGAACCAAAAGTAGCTGAATAACATATGAATACAAAATTCTCTAAATGCAATAATTTTCAAGTTATGACTGATTTTAACTCAACAGTGAGAACCTCAAAGTAGCTATTGCTCAGCTATGATAGGAGCTATATGTCTGCAATTTTACTATGTTATAGCTAACCAAAAAGTAGATAAATAACATACTCAAACAAAATTGAATTTCTCTAAATGCAATACTTTTCAAGTTATAAGCTATTTACTCAACAGTGAGAACCTCATAGAAGCTATTTTCAGCTCATTTCATAGATGCACAGATGGTCCTTTGACCACATTTAATTATTTTACAATAAAATATATCTCTTATTAAATATATAATATTGCGTTATCTTTGCTGGAAAATCTTCTGGGTAAAATTGGAAAGGTCTCCTAAAACTGAAAAGGGTAATACCAGAAAACCTGAGATAAGAAGCAGTGAAAATGACTGAAGTGAGATGGCTGGTTGAGATACTCAGAAGCAGTCAACTGGAGCCCAGACTGCCAGGAGTCTATGTACAATATTTCACAGTAAGATCAGTATACTACATACTCCTTTTTAAATTCATGTGTAAAAAATCTTGTTTTTGTGATACAAGAGACACAAGTTGTTCATGCTAAATATTTGACAGTTCAAGAATTTCTTCTTCTTGACAAAACAGAATAATAATCCTTACTACAAAGCAAATCATAAATGAACAGATTCATGGCTTTAGGGTAACGTTAACTTAAACACTGTTATGGTTAAAAGTGCGAGCTAATTGTATTGCTGGTAATCCATTGGGACTTCCACAGCTTCAAGTTTCTTCTATAAGGGTCTCCCATTTTCATAAATTGCAGTAATTCAGTAAATTCCACAAACAGCACAATAGTAATGATACTTTTACTGAAAGAAAAATCACTCACATTAAACAACTACACAGACTTTGGTTTTAAAAATATTGGAAACAGAGTCATGAAGTTACATAATACTGATATTGCAATGTTGGGATTTGGATGTTTGCAACCAGATAAATTGTATTTTTTTTGTACAAATAAATTTTTATGATTTCAGCAATTATTTATAAACCACGAATAAGAAATGAGCAATCAGTACCTGTAAATGGGCTCTGTGTCCGCTTACTATGTGTTTTGAGTTCCAAATTAATTGGTAGCAGAAAAGGACACAAAAATTATATGTTGCATATGTTATTCAGAAGTACAAAGTTAACTGATAAGGTTGATGAGCTACTGAGGAAATGGCGATACCTCCACAAAATTCAAAAATTTCCAAGTTACAACTGATTTACCAAATAGTCAGAACCTGAAAATAGCTATTGTTCAGCTATGCAATGAGCTACAGGCCTGGAATTTCACTATGTTATAGCTGACCCAAAAATAGATGAATAATATATTTCAATACAATTCTCTAAGTGTAATAGTTATCAAGTTACAAGTCGGTTTTACTCAAGTCAGAATCTAAAAGTAGCTATTGCTCAGTCGTGCAATGAGCTACAGGTCTGCAAATTTTACTGTGTTATAGCTGACCATAAGTACATAACAAGCAATCAGTGCCCATGAACTGGCTCTGTGTCAGCTGACTGTGTGTTTTGAGTTTCACATAAGAAGTGAAAGAAGGAATTTAGGACACAAAAGTTGTGCTCTGCAAATGGTACGCAGAAGTAAAGTACCAAGTTAACTATAAAGGAGTAAAAAATTGATAGAAAACATATTCAAACAAAAGACTGTAAATGCAATTTTTTGTTTTCAAGTTTCTTTTTTCAAGTTTTTCTTTCTTCAATTTAAATCAGTTTCAAAAAGTTTTCAAGTTACAACTGATTTACTCAACAGTGAGAACCTGAAAGTAGCTATTACTCAGCTATGCCATGAGCTACAGGTCTGCAATTTACTATATTACAGTTAACCCAAAAGTACATTAATAACATATTTAAACAAAATACTCTAAAGAAATGCAATAGTTTTCAAGTTATAACTGATGTATTCAACAGTGATAACCTCAAAATAGCTATTACTCAGCTATGCAAAGACTTACAGGCCCGCATTATTATGTTATAGCTGACCCCAAAGTAGCTGAATAACATGCTTAAACAAAATACTCTAAATGCAATCATTTTCATTTTACAGCTGATTTACTCAATTGTGATAACCTCAACATGCCTATTGCTCAGCTATGCAATAATGTTACAGGTCTGCAATTTCACTATCTTATAGAGGACTGAAAAGTAGGTGAATAATATATTTAAAGAAACTACAGTAACTGTAAATGCAATAGTTTTCAAGTTATAAGCAATTTACTCAACAGTGAGAACCTCAAAATAGCTATTGCTCAGCTATGTATTGAACTACAAGTCTGCAATTTTAATATGTTATAGCTTACCCAAAAATAGATGAATAACATATTTAAACAAAATATTCTAAATGTAATAGTTTTCATGTTACAATTGATTTACTCAACAGTGAGAACCTAAAAGTAGCTATTGCTCAGCTATGCAATGATGTTACAGGTCTGCAATTTCACTATGTTATAGCTGAACCAAAAGTAGCTGAATAACATATGAATACAAAATTCTCTAAATGCAATAATTTTCAAGTTATGACTGATTTTAACTCAACAGTGAGAACCTCAAAGTAGCTATTGCTCAGCTATGATAGGAGCTATATGTCTGCAATTTTACTATGTTATAGCTAACCAAAAAGTAGATAAATAACATACTCAAACAAAATTGAATTTCTCTAAATGCAATACTTTTCAAGTTATAAGCTATTTACTCAACAGTGAGAACCTCATAGAAGCTATTTTCAGCTATGCAATGAGCTACAGGTCTGGCATTTCACTATGTTATTGCTGACCCCAAAATAGGTGAATAACATATGAAACAAAATACTCTAAATGTGATAGTTTTCAAGTTATAAGTGATTTACTCAACAGTGAGAACCTCAAAGTAGCTATTACTGAGCTACGCAATGAGCTACAGGTCTGCAACTTTACTATGTTATAGCTGACCCAAAAGTTGCTGAATAACATATTTATACAAAATTCTGTATATACAATAGTTTTCAAGTTATAAGTGATTTTACTCCTTATGGAAATTACTGAAAAGTCACAAAGTAGCTATTACTCAATTAACTAGGGGGATAGATGCCCAAGTTACTCACCATGTTATAGCTATGAAAAAAAGTAGCTGAATAACAAATTTTAGCAAAATGCTCTAAATGCAATACTTTTCAAGTTATAAGTGATTTAGTGGATGATTTTATGAATTTTAATGCATTAAAATTATTTTAAAAATTCATAAAAAATAATTAAGAAAGATCCAGGTCTTATACTGACACAAAGGATTATCTACCTGTGGCCTAGTACATATATGCAAAATAAAAAAGAAATCCCTGCAATAGTCAATGAGAAAATTTTAATTAAATGTTGAAATTTTCACACTTTGGGTGGGGGTACCTCGCTTCTAACAGCTCTGGGGAACAGATGAACAGACAGATCTGCATGAATTTTACAATTTACCATCCTCGATAGATAAGGTATCTTTTCAATGTAACAGCATGTCTCTGGGCCTTGTACTTTTGGATGAAAAGATGTTCACGCGGATGCGTACAAGTACGTGTATGCAGATGCCGCAGAGTAATGCCATAATTTCAGCCGACTTAAAAAACTGCTTTCAAGTTACAACTGATTTTACTCATTATGGAAGGTACTGAAAAGTTAGAAAGTAGCTATTACTCACTCAGCAATTGGGATAGGCTTCCAAGTTACTCACCATGTTGTAGCTATGGAAAAATTGGCTGAATAACATATTTTAACAAATGCTGTAAATGCAATACTTTTCAAGCTATAAGTAATTTAATGCATGATTTCATGAATTTTACCTCCCACCTCTGAGGCCGGGGTTCGATTCCCGGCATGGCCTCAAGTGGGAAAGCTGGTAGTTGCTTGCCGTTGGTTGGCAGTTTACAGTACAGAACCCTAACGAACTGGATGTACTGGTTTCCTCTGCCCTTCCAACTACCCATCGTGATATGACCTGTACAGTGTTGAAAGCGACGTAAAACCCCAAATAAATAAATAAATTCATGAATTTTAATGCATTTGGAATTATATCATTACCCATTAAAAGAAACAGCATGTTTCTGGCCCTTGTACTTTTGGAAAGAGAAGTTGATTACGTGGACGCGGATGTGTCTGCAGACACTACAGAGTGATGAGCCTTGTACTTTTACTCAAATCCAGTCCTTCTAAATTATTCCCAGCTGACATAAAAAGGAATTTAATCATTATTGAACAAAATATGTTACAGCACATTTATCTTGTCTTTTTATCAATACTGCAATAGTCACTCAGTACTACTTGAATAAAACAGTGAGGTGTGAACAATAGTAGTGAAGCAAAAATCTACAGACAGGCTATTATTATTAGACATGGAATTTGCAACTACTTGAACACAGACTGGTTTGAAACACGAGATATAGGATTATATCTTTCTCACAATGAAAGCAAATTCCCAGACAGGACATTGTGAAGCCCAAGATACGAAGACATTAGGCTTTTTTAATGTAAACTCAGTTTGACCATAAATTAGGGGTCAAAGGTCAAATCTGACACTACAAAACATATTTGTGGCTTATGAGGTTGCTTAAACATTCCAAAACCAATAGATGAATAATAGGCTTAAAATAAGGCATGTTTTGCAGGCAAACTCCATTTCACGCTGAAGTAATGGTCAAAGGAGTAATCCAGCTATTTGAAAAGATCTTTGGGTCATGATTTCCTATACAAGTTTACACATTTCAAACCCACGGGATCTTTAAAACAATTAGGCTTTTTTTAAAATACAGACCCCCTTTGACCTTGAAGAAGGGGTCAAATATCAAATCCAGTCCTTCTAAATTATTCCCAGGCCATAAATTCCTAAAGTCACAAACTGTTATCAATTCACATGGATATCTTCATTTTCTCAAGAGACTCCACTGGCTGCCAGTCAAAAAATTCCGCTGCACCTTCAAACAACCACTATTTTATAAGTGGCTTCACAGTGGTCATCCCAACTATTTTTTCTATTTATAACTATCCAGATAAAAGGTTCTTTGGATGTTTCTCAATACTATTCACCTATACATAAATCCAAAAACACTTTGGTCACAGTTTTGCTTCTGCTGTTCCCACAGTCTAGAATGACTGACTGATGATGTTCATTCTATCTCCACTTTTCGCTGTTTCAGGAAAAAGGTAAAATCTTATCTCTTCAAAAAGGGTTTCCCACCTTAGCGCTTAAAATATCCAGCGTCTCACTGGTATCAACCTGGTTATGTCTATGGAATAATGATTATTGAACTGGTTTCTGTTGTTGCTCCTTACAGGCTAACCTTGGGCAGAAATTTAGTGCTACAAAAGTCTGGAATATAACAAAATCGGTTGTTTTCACATTCCAAACCTATTAGGACCAACACTAAAGAAGACACAACTGTTTTTATCTTCTACCAGTGGCCGAAAGCCATGGCCAGGCGATTATATAACGCCTTTCATATATGTGCGTGGGTGCATGTATCTGTGCATCTGTTCATCACAGTTTTACATAAACCTTTATATGTCATTCATTTATAAAGATATCTTCACCAAACGTGCAGGAGAAAGTTCATGGCTATCTAAACATGTCCGTGCAAAATTTTGGTCTTACTTTGAAAAACAAAATGGCTGGCATAGCCAATTGTTTGAAAATCACTAAGATCTTCTAAAACTTGAAATACTGCAGCTTAAGATTCATCAAATTTGCACAAAAGATATATGGCTAGAAAAGCTATTTTGATAGTAATTTGGGCCTAGTTTCCAAAACAAAATGGGTCAAAGTTTAACATCAGAGTTTAATGTAAAATGGTGTTATCCTTTTAAAAAGGTCTTATGCCTCCCTTATCTTTGCTTGAAGAGTTTCAGAATGTTCAAACAACTTGTACGAAGTAATGGCCTGAGAATCTGTTTTAAGTGTTGAATTTGACCAGTTAGACTCCTGCTTCAGGGTCCAAAGGGGTCATCACTAAAACATCCTTATATCTCCCTCATTATTTAAGTTCTAAGGCTTCAGAATGTAAAACGAGTCCACGGGAGCCCTAGCCTGCAAATGTTTTCCCTGTGAAAAATTTTTGCCTCATGTTAAAAAACGAAATGAACGCCATAGCTGATTGTTTGAAAATCATTAAGATGCTCAAAATCTTAAATATTGTAGCTAGCATCATCACAACTACCAAAAAATACATGGCTAGGAAAGCTATCTTGATAGTTATTTGGTCCAGTTGTAAAAACAAAATGGCCGCCAGACCTTACATCTCCCTTATCATTGCTCCTAGGGGTTCGCAAAGTGAAAACAACTTAATGGAAGTCATGGTCTGAGAATATGTGGAATTCGACCATTGACCCCTGCTTCAAGGCAATGTGCGGTCATCATACTAAAAGTTCCTTATCCCTTCTTTATTATTGGTCCTAGGGGTTCAGAATGTGAAAATAGCCAAGAGGAAGTAATGGCCTGTAAATCTTTTGCCTTTGAAAAAATTTTTGCCTCATTTTGAAAAACAAAATGGCCACCATAGCCAATTGTATAAAATCATTAAGATGCTCTAAATCTTGAAATATTGCAGCTAGCTTAATAAAACGGCCTTATATCTCCCTTTGCACTGCTCCTAGGGGTTCAGAACGTGAAAACAACTTAAAGGAAGTCATGGCCTGAGACTCTTTTCCAAATGTTGAATGTGACCTTTGATCCCTTCTTCAATGTCAAGTGGAGTCTTCTTAACTACAAAGGCCTTATATCTCCCTTGGTTCTCCATTATTACTGATCCTAAGGCGTGAGATAAATACTGCGGCAGTAGTCTTGTTCAGACCCCATTTGACTTTAAAGCAGAGGTTCTAACTCAAATATGACCCTTTAAAATTATTCATGGCCCATGATTTCCGATAATGTTTTAACATTCCAATAAGGACCAATAATAAGGAAAATATAAGGCATTTTTGTACATAGACTCCATTTAACCTTGAAGCAGTTGTCAAAGGACAATATGATCCTTCTAAAAGATTTACTGTCCAAATTTGCCTGCAAGTTTCTTCATATTCAATACTTCTAGGACCAACAACAACGATGACATAAGGCTTTTTCAGTTTGCAGACACAGTTTGACCTCAAAGTAAGGGTCAAATCCAACCCTTTGAAAATATTCCCAGTCATTGATTTTTATGAGTTGCTTTAACATTTTGAACCCCCTCCAACCAATAATAAGGAGTGAGAAAAAGGGCGACATGCCAATGTTCAGAGGACAGTCACTGACCTTAAAGACAGAGCTTGAAGGCCAAATTTTGGCATACTTAGTGGGGATATATTAGGTGTTATATATCAGCCATAGGATGACCTGTTCTTCAGTATGTGAGAACCAGGACAAAATGTGAAATGGCACAAATTTGACCTTTACAAGGCTGCAATTGATCTTACGGTTGAAGGCCAAGGCCATATCATAAAAGGCTGAGGCCTTCCCTATGTACACCCATATACCAAATTTGAAAGGTGTACATGAAATATTTTTATCAGTTATATCACATGTGAAAGGAAATCTGTGCAGTAGCAACATGACCCCAGTTTGACCCATGGGGGGACAGGAATAAACCTGACCAGCTTTCTAGGCACCCTATGTATGGTTTCCTGTTACCTACAAATACATCTGAAAGCTCTAAAAGCAACAATAAAGGAGATAAAAGCCAAAAACACAAACTCTGTGATTTTATGACCCCAGTTTGACCCATGGGGGGGCAGGGGGTTATTCTGAGCACTTTTTAGACTCTCTGCATATGGTTTCTTATCACCTCCCAATACATTTTATGACTCTAAATTTAGGAGATAATATGGGGTTTCTAATGAATTTAAGCTTTCTGATAATTAAAAAAACACTTGCTCAATTATGATCCAATCACTCCCAAAATCTTATCAGCTTGAGATTTTGATAGTATTAACATATATTTAAAATAACACCCTCCTACGGTAAGTAATTTTGGCTGAGCGGGTGGATCCAAAAAATTTATTTTTGATCATGTGACCTTGATAAAGGTCAAAAATAAGTATGTGGAAAAATTCTTCCATGCCCAAGGTATATAATTACTACAAATGGTTAGAATCTGCATACTAATAACAGAGATATTCAAGGGAGGTAATAATGTGGTGCTGGCAGCAGTGGGGAAACTTGACATGGAAACAAATAAGCACCCTTTTCAAGGGAAGTTTAATTATTAAGTGCTTTTTAAATAAGTCACATGTCTTATGATTTTAAAATAGATACAGTGGCATCTTATAAAAGGAAGGGCTGGACACCTAAACAGTCAGCTTATAAGCCAGGTTACTCCACTGAAACTGCTTTCTTGTCAATAACAAACGAGGGCCATCTCTCTCTTAGCACGTGATGAACCCACAGCTCTAGCATTACTTGACTTATCGCCTGTGTTTGACACTATTGATCATAATATTCTCCTTGGCTATCTTAAATCCTGGTTTGGTCTTTGTGGAACTATTCTAAAGTGGTTTGTCTCCAACCTGAGTAATCGTTGCCGGGCCATCAAGATAGCTTCGACACTATCTGAATTAAGCAAGCTTATCTATGAGGTTCCCCAAGGTTCTGTTCTGGATCCACTGTTGTTTTCACTAATATACAACTGAATTTACTGTTTTCGGTTCTAAGGCTCAACGTCAGAAAATTTCCTCTCACTTTCCCGTCAGTATTCTTGGAAGTCTTCTATATCCGGCTGACTTTGTCAAAAACCTAGGGGTGTGGTTTGATGCGGATTTTTCCTTCTCTTAATACATTCAGAAGATATGCAAAGTGTGCTTTCTTCAGATGTGTGACCTTCGTAGAATAAGTAGTCGTCTGGACTATTGTAACTCTGTTTAGAGGTTATGGTTAATGTCTCAATCAGCACAAATTGCAGAGTATTCAGAATACCCTGGCTTGTATTGTCACAAATCATAAAAAGTATGCTCATGTTACACCCATCCCAAAGCAACTCCAATGGTTATCTGTTAAGTACCACTGTATGTTCAAATCTGCAACACTGGTTTAGGCATTTTTATCTAGTCACTGTGGTTCTCCTTCCTATTTTGAACCATTCTTTAATCTCTCAGCAGTTGTTCCTATAGTACCAGGTGTAGTCATCCTGATCGCCGAGTGCATCATCAGTTGTCTCCTTCAGGAAAAAGCTCAAAACTTAATGCTTGCAAAAGGCTATCTGCCGTAGCCTCCCCTTTCAACCCGTGTCTCTTTGGTATGAAATGGCTACATCTTTGGATTAATGTCAATTACCTTGTTTGATGTTCAGATGCGCCTTAGAGTCTGTCATTGATGGAGATTAAGTCCACATTAGATTAGATACTTGCATATGATTTCCTATTACCTCCCAATACCTTCTAACGCATCTCAAAGCAAAAGACAAGAAGATAATAATAATAGAAACACTTGTACAGCACAAGTTCGATGAGGATTCTCTAATGCACTGGAATCCCAAAAACATAAGAATCCTAAAACTGAGCAAAGTCGTAATCTAATAAACGCCCACCAGGGGACGATGAGTATGTTGGTGGATATGCTAGTCTAAACAGGTAAGTCTTTAGTTGGTTTCTAAAGCCTGAAATGGTCTGTCGGGACCTGACATTAGGTAGGAGCTTGTTCCATTACACTGGTGTGGCCATGGCAGAAACCATGCCTGCCTATGGCTTTTCTGGGATGGACTGAGGAAACTGATAGTCTATTCCCACGAGCCAGACTATTAGACTTGATCAAATGACAAATAAGGAGGATTGGGAGAAATGTATGACTTTAAAAATTAGGTTATATTTAAAAGGGATCCATACAATATGAAAGTTGATGCCAGTGGAGTTTTTCTGGGGTGTGATATACCTCATTCTGTCCAGTCTGAAAACAATGTGGCAGAGGGCATTTTGAACTTTCTGAAGTTTAGTGACACTGGCTGTGCTAATATCATATAGTAGTTGACTACTGATATTGCATAGCATTTGTCGAATACAATTAAGTAGTGATTTTACGATGCATCACAAATCGCTCAGGTCATAGTGTCAGCAAATAGAGCTTTGAAGGAATGACACAGGAAAAGCTGGTATAAAGTGATTCTCTGGTAGGTTTATCACCAATGATGATGAATTCAGTCTTATCTGGGCTAAGTTTCAATTTCACACCTTTCATCCACCCCTGAACAGAAAAAAGATGGTCAGCTCTGCAACACTGGAGTCAAAATTCCTATAATCTATTGCTAAATATGTCATGTCAGAAAGTCCAATCCATCAGAATTTCAAATCCTGTCATCAGAAAGTCCAATCCTGCTATTGAATAAGAAAATTGCTCTAAGCTATGAATTTGAAGTTCTGACATCAGAATTTCAAATTCTGATGGATTGTACTTTTTGATGCCCCTGTGTCAGAAAGTCAAATCCATCAGAAAGTCCAATTCTGTTCTATCTTTATTATGAGATTGTTCTGAGGTATAAAAAATTTGAAGTTCTGTTATCAAGATTTGAAATTCTGATGGATTGGACTTTCTGATTCCCCTGTATCAGAAAGTCAAATCCATCAGAAAGTCCAAGTCTGTTCTGTCTTTATTATGAGATTCCTCCGAGATACGAAATTTGGAGTTCTATTATCAAGATTTGAAATTCTGATGGATTGGACACTGGAGAATCGGGAAGTCTAATCCAACAGAAAGTCTAATTCTGTTATTTCTTTGAAAAGGCATTTTTAAGGCGCAAATTTGAGGTACAAAGTTCTCTTACTAAAATTTAAAATTGAAGTCCACATCAGTAAATTTGAGGTGCAAAGTTCTGTTATTAAGATTTAAAATTGAAATCCTCATTAGCATTGATATTTGATTTCACTTTATGTGTATGTTTTACCTGAGTAGAAAAACCTTCTTTAATGTGCTTGAATACCTATTCACTATTTTCTTGTCATTACAACAATTAATCCATGCACCTCTAATGCGTCTTTTTTCCTGTTACAAATAAGTTTGTTTTATATTGATTCAACAGATGTGCATTAAATAAAGTTTACTGAAAAATCGTCTTTTATCTTTATCCCTATTAGTTGTAGTCCTATACAAAAAATAACACAATTAGACTTTCTGATGGATTAGACTCTACGATTCTCCAGTATCGAAAAGTCCAATCCATCAGAATTTGAAATTTTATAACTTCAAATTTTGTACCTCACAGTAATTCTCTAATTAAAGAACAGAATTGGACTTTCTGACATCAGAACTTCCAATTGGACTTTCTGACAAATAATTTTGTCAGAATTTCAAATTGTGACATAATAATCCATCAGAAAGTCCAATTGGACTCTGTGATGTCAGAATTTCAAATTCTGATGGATTGGACTTTCTGACACAACATATATATATGGGTGTCATCAGTATACAGATTACTTGACCAAGGGGAATGATATAGCAAGTGAAAAGTGGGAACCTAAAACAGAACCATGGTGGATGCCAAAAGGAAAATGAAAAGCCTCAGAAAAACTGTCAGTTTAATATCTGTTTTTGGTCAGTAAAGTAGATATCTACATCTACAAAGCACCATCAACACCAAGCCAGTCTTTTAGGTAATCATGTAAAATGGAGTGATATTAATCATGTCAAAAGCCGTGAAGAGATCTAACAAAATTAGAACAATTGCCTTCCCCGAGTCCACAGATGTTGATATGCCATTTTGGATATTGGGCAGTGCTATGTTGGTTGAGTGAAAACTGCTGTGTACTGACTGATGAACACTGTGGATCCCTTCTTGGCTAATGAAGTCATTTAACTGTTTAGCTACAACTTTCTCAATTAAGTTGGATATAAAACTGAGACTGGACACAGGTCTAAAATTTTTCAGAATGTTTCAGTATAAACTTGATATTTTTGAGAAAGGGAGTGACATATTCAGTTTTAAAACTAATGGGAAAGCTCCCCAAACTGTTTGAGTAAGGTATGATATTAGTGACAGGAGTTTCAAGTATATCAGCACATTCTGTAACCAATGAAGTTGGAACAGGACCAAGATCACGTTTTGGTTTGGTGGATACTAGTACACCAGTACTTTCAGTACATCATCCTCAGATATTGTTGTAAAGGAGGCAGACATTCAAGAATCTTTTTGTTCCACTGTGCTTTCAGTTTTCCTCCATTGTTGGCATTGCTCTCAAAAAGTGACTGATTTTAGACTGTTCAAAAAGGAAATTGTGACAGTTAACAGCAGCACAGCATCTGAGCGATTTCTGGCTGATTTTTCATGTCGCCATGCTCTCTCACATTTCCTCTTGAAATGTCTGGCAGCAAGGATATCACAACCTAATCTTTGATCATGTGATCATAAAAAATGATCTTGATACATTCTAAAGGTCAAATAAAATCATGTGAAAATATTTTCCCCTGCCAAAGGTAATTAAGTACCACATATGGTTAGAAAACACTTATAAGGGAGATATTAAAGACAGTGACCCAAAAACAAACTAGACCTAGCACATCGTAGAACCGATGCGAATTGTATCCAGCAGAAAGAAAACTCACCAAAGCCAATCAACCATTGCTTAACCATGGTGGAGGAGCCCAAAATCTGACCATATCAAAAGATTCCCATGATTTCCTGCAAGCTGGTTTGACATTGCAAACCTCTAGGACCAATAATAAGTGAGTTATAAGCATTTTAAGTTTGGCTATTCTCATTTGACCTTGAAGGAGGGGTCCAAGGTCAAATCCGACAACATCAAAAGATTCTTTAAGCCCATGATTTCCTATACGTCAGTTTCATATACCAAACCTCTGAGACCAAGAATACGCGAATAATAAGCACTTTTAAGTTTCGCTCTCCTTGTTTGACCTTGAAGGAGGGGCCCCAGTTTAAATCTGACCACACCTGAAAAGATTCCCGGCCCATGATTTCCTATAACTTGTTTTCACATTGCAAGCCTCTAGGACCAATAATAAGCAAGTTATGAGCACTTTTAAGTTTGGGATGTCCTCGCTTGACCTTGAAGGAGGGGTCCAAGGTCAAATCTGACAACATCAAAAGATTCCCAGCCCATGATTTCCTATAGGTTGGCTTCACATACCAACCCTGTAGGACCAATAATAAGGGAGATATTAGCACTTTTCCTGACTGACAAAGAAATGCCTGTGGTGACCATCTTGTTTCTCAAAATGAGGCCAAAAACATTCCCAGTCAGTATATTGTAATGAAAAACATATCCTGTGAATTTGAGATCTCTACCTTTTATACCCTTTGCTATAGAGGGCCAACAAAAGTCCTTACTGAAAGTCAAAAAAATGCCTGTGGTCGGCCATCTTGTGTTTCAAAATGAGACTAAAAATATTCCCAGGCAAGATTTTATGGTTATGAATATAATTCTATATATCCTGCAAATTTGAGAAGGCCAGCTATAATATTTTTTTCATTAGAGTGGTAACGGTGAAATCTCTCTACACACTGTGTCAGCGTAACGAAGCGAAATCCATAGTATCCACTGGTGGATACAATAACCACTCTTTTCATGGGACACTTGATTATTTCATCCAACAAGAGTGTTTTAAATAGCCCAACAACACTGTGTGAATGGCAGTACCTCATTTTATAACAACTGATTTTTACAATGTTCAGAGTACCCAGTATAGTCTACTGAGGGGGAAAACATGGTGAATATTGAACCCCAGCCTCCATTGTATTAATCTTCTAAATAATACATAACAAAACCATTCCTAAAACACAATGCATGATTAAGCGCTATAAAAATCCACATTAGATTAGAATACATTAATTAATAATAATACTAACTACATGGGTGTATATTTTACTCATATCGTCAACACAGATATTAATTGCTTCTATATCTGGCAAAATTGCCGCCTAAAATCTCCATTCATTTTTCTAAAATCCCTAACTAAAATAATTATTGTTACATTCAAATTTGGCAAATCCTGATAAACGAAGATATCTAAAATCAAGCAACTATTAGAGTACTGTACAAAAGTAAATGCTTGCCCAATAATTCGTACTTTCATTTTTCGTTCAAAGTAAAATTTTAGATGACAAATCTATGTGCAGCTTTTTCAATGTAGCTAAATTTTACTGCAATTTGTAATCAGCGGATGTTTATTATTTAACAATAACTTTGCTATCATCTCTAGAAACACTTAGTCTATTAAAATCTTGCAGGACAAATTCTTATAGTTAGTGTAATCACATACAGCATAATGGGGACATTTTAAATCATTCAAGCTGACATTATGTTTGCTATTTAAGGCCCAAAATAAAATTAATAAAAAAATACCATCAGAGATGCCCATACCCCACAGCCTGGGGAAATATTTTTCAACACCATGAGATATAGAAGTAGTCAAACAGTACACAGATTGGGATACTTTCAGAGCACTGCATGTAAAGATTAAGTACTAAAACAAGACAATTCAGTAAATTAAAAGTTATGCAGCTGTAAAATTTCTTAACTGGAGAATAGCTGTCAAAATATCACAATTATGTATGGTAGAATTATGGTTTGAATGTTTTGAATATTACCCATACATACAGATGTGACAATACATGCTTAAATGTGGAGTTGGAGCAAAACCTGTGACTCACTTGATGCAATACCATCTGTTACAATGGGGAGTTTCAAAAGTAAAACCCTTAATGAATTCTAATATGACTTTAACAGTGCTTAATCTACATAAAAAGACACTCAAAGGTGCAACAACCAAGCTTCAAGTAAAAAGATATGAGAGATATAAGAGACATAAAACAGTATCACATATCCCTGTAGAGAGATAAAATGGCATCAGATATGCAAGATCAAAGGTCAAATCAAGGTCACACCATGATGTTGCACACCTATAAGGCTACAACCCCCTGAACCAATGTCCCTACCAAATATCAACTTCCTACACATTATGGTTTCTGAAATATAGCCCGGACAAGGCATTATAGGTCAAGGTCACTACGGCAAGGTCAAAGGTCAAATCAAGGTCACACCATGACATTTTACATCTACACAACTTAGCCAATGTCCATACCAAGTATCAACTTCCTACACCTTACGGTTTCAGAGGTATAGCCCGGACAAGATTTTATAGCTCAAGGTCACAACAGCAAGGTCAAGGTCAAATCAAGGTCTTGCCATGACATTGCACACCTACACATCCTAACAAATGTCCCTACCAAGTATCAACTTCCTACACCTTACGGTTTCTGAGATACAGCCCGGACAAACTTTTTCCCGCTGCCGACCTGCCCGCCCATCCAGACACTATGGGTGAAAACAATACCCTGACAGCCCTTAAGGGCTGTGGGGTAATAAAAACTGTCATACTAGTTGAAAAAGATTCTGCACTGTAAACTTCAGGGCACTGTTAAGTGAGAACTGGCTTACTTAACCCCACTCAACCTCAAATCAAGGTCACACCATGACGTTTTAGATCTACACACCTTAGCCAATGTCCCTACCAAGTATCAACTTCCTATACCTTACGGTTTCCGAGGTATAGCCCGGGACAAGATTTTATAGGTCAAGGTCACTACAGCAAGGTCAAATCAAGGTCATGCCATGACGTTGCACACCTACAACCCCTAACCAATGTCCCCACCAAATAACTTCCTGTACCTTACGGTTTCTGAGATATAGCCCAGACAAGATTTTATAGGTCAAGGTCACTATGGCAAGGTTAAAGGTCAAATCAAGGTCACACCATCACGTTGCACACCTACACCCCTAACCAATGTCCCCACCAAGTATCAACTTCCTACACCTTATGGTTTGCGAGATATAGCCTGGACAAGATTTTATAGGTCAAGATCACTACGGCACGTTCAAAGGTCAAATCAAGGTCACACCATGACGTTGCACACCTACACGCCCTAACTAATGTCCCTATTAAGTATCAACTTCCTACAGCTTATGGTTCCTGAGATACAGGCTGTCAACAGTCTTACTCCAACAATCTGCTGATCTCTATTCATTTGTTGAAAACAACTCATTCCTGAGCAATTACATCACAGAGAATGTTTTAATCTAGTCCTTTGCAATTTACCAAGAATACTCATACCTGGGTAGATATTATTAACTGATATCAGTCAAATTCAAAGTAGACAGTTATAAGAGGATTAAAGAGGGGGAGTAATATGCAATCTTGGAACAATTGTCCGGAATTTGTCCCTCTTTTTAAGATGTGATTTTTAAGATTATTGAATTGAAACTTTAATAATTTGATTCATTATTATTATCAATTATACTAAACTTTTTAAAAGAAACAGTGTTATCAAAAATATCAGCGAAACTTTCATAAAAGTTTAATCTAAATGAAAGAAAGTTTATCAATAAAGATATGGAAAAAGCTTAATTCAACTGTTATGATTATATAATCGTAGTATAACATGTTATGATCACATAAACTTTTGAAAAATTAGGAAAAATTTACTTAAAACTACAAGTACTTAAAAACGACTTAAATGTACTTGTAAGTGTATCAGATTTAAAATGCACTTAAGTAAAATTCAAGTACATGCAGTTGAAATTTGGAAATGTACCTAAGTACATTTTAGTACTTTAAGAAATGTACTTAAGTAGAAATGCACTTAAGTACAAAGTACATTGACCCCAACCCAGGTCAACAGTTTATTTGTGTAAGAGATCAGCTTCTTTGTCTTACACAAACAAGAAATCGACCCTCCTCTCCACCAAGCTTGTCATCAACACTCAGGCTGGGTGGGTCTTTTGTGTGAAAATGAATAAGGGTAGGTTTAATGCCACCCTTTTATGATAAAAGCAAAGCTGTACTGTGACTGATAGATCTTTTGTGTAAAAGGAAATATTAAATGTTCCACCTTTATGATTGAAACACAGCTATATATATTCTGAATGAGTGTATGTGTCTTTTGTCACAATGGTCACAATGTGGTATATGTGAGCATGAGCTTCAGATGGAGCCGAGTTTGTATCTGAGTTGGTAGGGGCCGAGTTGATCATGATTCAACCTAATACATACCCCATGCAGTTCTCAAAAAGAAAAACTTGATTTAAATATTAAAGAAGGCGTAAAATTTATTCTTGTTTAAGTTTTAAATTAACCTCAATTCATCAAAACAGTTTTGGATTATTCTGATTTGCAGTTCCTCAATTCTTCTCCCCCAAAGCATAAAAAGTGCTTTCACATCCATTCATCTGAATGTAAACAGTTTTAATTCAACTTGGTTGCTAAATTCCAATTGAAAAAAAATACATTTAACTCAACAGGGAAATTTATATATAATTTGAAGTTTTATATGTGCTTACAGTTCTGATTTAGGAGTACAATGAGCAGTTCCAATGAGTTGCAGTAAACAACTGTACTGTACTAGTACTGTACCACAGTCGGATATGTACTGTAGTTATTCCGAACACTGATAAATTGTCCACGAAAAATGCAATTATTAAAGTATAATACTTACCCAAAGCAAAGAAAAATATTTTCCAAATAATAAACATAATATCCATTATACCATGTTAGACTGTTACGTTTTAATTAGATAATAACATCAAATAATTTTTCTGACAGTTCCATCACAACTTTTTCCACAACTTTGTATTTACAATTAAAACTCCGTTCCGATATTTCTTATACATCGTACCTAACCAGAAAAGTTAAGGTAGTGCCAAAATTAATAATACTTTCAGTTAACCTTTCTTCATGCAGATATAATTAAATTTTTCTTTTTCATCAACTTCCATATAAATTTATATAATTCTCCATTCACCAGCAATTTGTAAGTGCGCACTTCTGCATTGATTTCAGATCACCGTTTTCCTTGTTTTTTGTGTGTCACCAGATTTTTATACATTGTGGTATAGCATAATGAGTACCCATCTCATCACTGAAATTAAGCAGCAAATGGACTACATTAATATTTGGATGGGTGTCCATCTGAGTTCTAGGCTAGTTACGGAACTTAAAGCCTATAGTAGCACCTATATACAACTTTGTCTCAAATATTCAACTAACATGGACACACCCCAGCAATTATAACTACACAGCTGAGAGTTGTGTACTTAGATAAACATATCACTTTTTATGCTGCTTGTCGACTTTCTGCTTCAACACAAACAGTAGGCATTTAATCTCTTGTGTATATGTCATCTGTTGTGTGTAGTCAGTTAACACCTGTGTTGTTAACTCAGGACGGTTTTAACTCAGGACACCCAAACGTAAAAGGGATAAAAACTTCATCAAAATAATCATACCACCAATGTATTAATGATACACATGTGTATTTGTCATAACCCCACCAAAATAATATATTTTTGAATAATTTTTACCATATTATTCCTGAGATGATAGAGTGACACATTTAAAATGCCAGCCAGTGCAGATATACAGTGATGTTGCTGAACTCAATGTCCCTTAGGCACAATGTATATCCTTGTTAATTTGTGTAATGTTTTGTTTTATATGACATAGTATAATGTAAAAATACATCAATAAACACAAGATATAATAAAAATCACTTTAACTTTTGAATTAAGGAAATAGTATATCTTTTAAAAGTGTCCTGAGTTAAAAACAGAATGAAAATCCCAGAAATACATATTTGTTGTTGTTTAATTGACAAGTAAGCATTTTATACAGTATAATTTTCTGTGACTGCTAGACTGTCACTGTTCTTCTCATATGATAAGGATAAGCAGATATTCCATTATTTTCTGTTGTGTATTTACACTATTTGTTCAAAAAGTGTCCAGAGTTTGCAACATGGGTGTACAGGCTTCACTGTATGATATATACTGTTTGTTGAGGAAGTTGATAGAAAAAACTGTTTTACATTGATCAAATGAATATTTAAAATTATTTGACCATAAGTGAAGATTGCATATGAAAATCTATAGATTCAAAATCCCCAGATTGAAAATCACTTAAAATTTTCAAACCTATAGAAAATTCCAAGATGTGGCATTGTAAATTGAATCCAGGACAAAATGCCAGTGGACAAAATGCCGGTCAAAATTGCATGGGCGGACAAAATGCCAGCCGGTTTTAGGACAATGTGGACAAAATGTCGTTCTCTGAAAATTTTTTTAATTAGTTCATTTTCACAGTAAATCCCAATATTTCAAAATATTTCAATTGAAAAATGAATGGCATTGAGCATAGCATTCGACTGAAATGACATTGTTATTTTGTAACAGGAATGTGTGATACAAGTGTTAAATATTCTGATATCAATGTTTATTTTGTTACAGAAATGTGTGATATAAGTGTTAAACGTATCAATGTTGAATGTTCACTTTTTCAAATATAATGTGCCAATAGTACTTAAAAATGTGTTTCTGTGTTAAAGTGTTTGTATTAAACTGTTAATTCAGCATTATTTTTCATTGATGTCATTATTTTTCATATTCTCCACCCTTCCGTAAAACCAGCCGGCATTTTGTCCACATATGCAAATTTGACCAGCATTCTGTCCACAGAATATATATAAAAAGTCCTAATATTATAGTATTTACAAAGGCATTATTATTTTGTCTTATTCACCGTTATACACATGTAGACCTTTAATGATATGACTTCCAATTCCTGTTCTTTAAAACAGATATGTAGTTGTTAATTACAATCAGGAAAATGGCTTTAAATTGTAATGTTGTCTTTGAAGAAGTTTGAAGAAATGTATTATGAAAGATACACAGCCCACTACTAAAGTGGTGAATTAAAAAATGCTTTATTTCGTTGTTGGTTGGGTTTGTTATAAAAATCAACAACCAGTTTTAAACATTCCAAAACCAGTTCTTACTTTTAACATTAAAAATATTTTTTGTAAATTTTTTCTTTCGAAAGTTATTAAATTATAACATAGATTCACGAAATCCATGAAACTGTATGCTTCATTTGTACTTTTTTGAGAGCCTTTCATAAATTTTAATTCTGCTTAATCACCAATTATCACCTGTTTCTGGGAAAAAAAACAACCAGTTTTGGAAAAATAAAACCAACTACACACATCTCTACCAAGTAGGTCAAACTACTGATTTTAAGCGTGAGCTCTAGCAAGGCTCACACTTCTAGAGATTACTTTTTTTTTACTTTTTTTTTTAATTGTGACGTAGTGTGACAAGTATCTGTATCATCACCGAAGTTAAGCAGCAATGGTCTATGTTAGTACTGGGATGGGTGACCGCCTCAGTGCACTAATCGTGTTTGTGATGGCTTTGTGGCTCGTGCTAGTAGACCGAAACCCCTTTCGGCCTTGTTTTCATTGAAAACTGCTTTTTCCAATTAGGATTAATCAACCCAGCCAGCACTACATATGAGACCAACAAGGGTCCCAAATGGGTTCTTATATGGGGCCTTTGTGGGCGCCCTATATGGGCCCCAGTCAGTTTTTGCAAACAGTTTTCTGATGGGACCAATATGGTTTATCAATAAGGGTCATATGTGGGCCCCATATGGGGCCTTTATTGTGAAATAAATGGGTCCCACATGGGCCCAACTTGCAATTTGAACATGGGGCCCAGATGGTTTTTGCAAATGGTTTGGTGATGGGACCAGTATGGGCTCTGTATATGGGTTATATGTGGGTCTGACAAGGGCACTATATGGTAAACTGCATCCAGGTTCTTATTGGTCCTACATATAGGTTCAGATGTATGGACCGGCTCAGTTTTTAAATGTGCACTACCAACACAAGGTCCATTTGTTGTTCAGCTCGCATGTAATAGAAGCTCAAAAATGAGTTGATCTGTGTGAACAGTCCGCAATTTCCTTTACACTTTGCCCACATATTCTGTCTAATATTTTAATACACTTTCATGAAGCCTTTGTAAATAATGCACAATACAATCTTGATTCATACTATACTATTATCCAATTTCCAGAATGTAATTCAAATCATTTCAAGTTCAAAATCTTATGATGTACCACATTTGTGTCTAAGCTCGTCTTATACAGAATACAGAAATGTGTATCAGAAACTCATCACTTAATGATTCACCCAAACCCTTTTTCCAGATGGCCCAAGCTAAAACAGCTACATAGCCTTGTCAAGACACAAGTAAAACACATGATGAAATCCTCAGTTAACTGATATAATTAAGGACATGCATTATTTGATTAATAAAGATTTTTTTCATTATGAATCCCCACCAAAAATATCATAGTTTATTATTTTAGCCTTATTTACACAATTTTTACAAATTTCATAGATTTTTCACACATATTTATAATCTTTAAATTGTACTGTAATTTGTATCCTAGTGACGAAAGGCTACCCTGTTTCGCACCATGGGGTGTTTTCCCATTTTCCTAGCACTGCCTCAAAATACTATCTATGTGAAAAGATAAACATATCTGTACTGCATGATATAGGGGGTTGGACCTATTAATGACCCCTTGAGTTAAACTAAGAGAAACTAAAATTTTACAGAATTTCCACACCTGTAGACTTAGGATTTTTGTACTCTTATACATGAAAAAGGTGTTTGTGGTACATTAAGGTAATATAAACCACTAGATTATTAATTAGTGAGATATATAACAAATTTAATTTAATACATTTTATACAAAAACTTGACAATACATTTACAGAGCTATAAAATGGCTATTGTAAGTGATAATAATGAGGGTCCCTTGTGAGAATATTATACCCATTTTTGACCTTCACAGGTCCAACCAATATGCATGTACACTTTTATTTAAAAAACTTTTGTGGCGAGTTGTTTTTCTCCAATCGGACCTTTTTTATTTTTGGATTTTTTTCATTCAAAATCAGATGAGAAGTTAATAAAGAACACTTGTTATATGTATTTACATTTTTCCTCTAGGATTTATATATGGGACCTATCTGGGACCCTTATACCAGTAAATCATCCATAAAAGTCCATTCTGGGGCCCATATTAAACATTGTGATAATAAATGTTTTGTTTACCACTCTTTACGAAGTCCAAATCAACATGATGCCAAATGAATCTATTATTAAATCTGTTTTATTTTCCTTATTTTGTACTATTTAGGGAACATTAAGTATTTTTATATAAATGGGACCAATATGGGCCCCCTTTGGGCATTCTGTGCCCATATATATCCTTTATAGGACCCATATTGCTATTTGCCCGCCTATAGCCCACATAGGCCCCATATGATCATGCTTGATCATGCTTTAGCAACTTAATGTATGGTCTGAAACCCACTCACACACCTTTCAAATAAAGTGTATTGTACAGTATTATTATTTTACTATCTTATTTTTAGGGAATTTTTATCTTGGGGATTTTCAATGTCATTTCTGTGCAAATATTTAGTGATCTTTAAGTACTGTTTTGATGGAAATGACAAAATCAAGACAAATCAATGTTTATGTTTTCACTGTTGCAGCTTAAAGGTTAAATTTAACCTCTGATTTAGGTTTCCAAACCCAAAACTCCTATCCTCACAATCACGCAGAACCTCTAAAACCAGTAGTGAGACATTGCACATTTTTAAGATTCTGGATCCAGATATAAATATTTAATTTTTGTACAAAAAGATAATGCAATATATATCTCACTGTTAGACATTCAAATGTTGCCAGGGGGTCCACTGGCAGAGTGGTAACACTCTCACCTCCCACCTCTGAGGCAGGGGTTCGATTCCCGGCACGGCCTCAAGTGGGAAAGCTGGTAATTGCTTACCGTTGGTCGGCAGTTTACAGTACAGAACCCTAATGAACTGTATGTACTGGTTTCCTCTGCCCTTCCAGCTATCCGTCGTGATATGACCTGTACAGTGTTGAAAGCGACGTAAAACCCCAAATAAATAAATAAATAAAATGTTGCCAATATGGTCTTACCAATTAAATTAAGATGAATAATACAAATTATCCTTCTTATTACTATTTTCTTATCAAATCCACAGGGCTCAAAGTTATAAGGGTTTATTCCTGTACATGCCTATCAATCCTATTTGGTAAGTTCGGTGTTATCTCCATCATTTTTGCTACTTGTTACACTATTATTATCATCAGAATCAAAAAAGTTTTGAAAATGATTTTCATCAGACACATATATGATAAATAATGTCATCTAGTTTGAATAAATTATCTGAAACTGTATGTTTCTAAATACAAACACAGAGCATTCACCAGTACAACCACATTTGTTGTGCACATAGTACACACACTTTCTTGTTGGAAGGCTTTGACAGGGAAAGTGACTAGTTTACATTGAATAAATTAGCTGTAGAATCATGAATACTGGATTGTTTTTCAAAATAGTGGTATTTATGCAAACAGGATGACCAGTGCCATGCTTTAAGCCTAAAATATTAGTATGTTAGATCTGATGCTACTAGGCCTTAAAGTGACTTGTAAATTATTTTTGTCACCAGATTTCATATATTCTACTGCACTACTACTCATGTCTCTGTCACAACCAATGTTCCACTGAAAGCCCATATTGCAGTATTACTTATATTCATTATATATATTAAAGCTCCTGTACCAAGAATTTTGTGCATGATTCTGTATTGAAGCAAGTTAAAACCATTTCATTCTGGGCGTTCAAAAATTCTTTGCAAACATTCTATCAATCACTTATATCAATGTCAGCATTGAGTATATAGCATTGCATTTACTCTTTATTTATTTTTTTAGTGCTTTATGTCATGTATCATGTTCTCAACTGTAAACTGATGACCAACAGCGAGCAACTGCCATCTTTCCTATATGTGGTTAGGAAAATGTATATCCCCCTCCCCTTCATTTTATACCTGGGTAGATTCTTGGGAATTTCCAGAATGTACCCCATCCGCCCAGATTATACCCGGGGTAGATTTGGGGAGGCCTCTTAAAGTCTACCCCCTCTACATAGTTAATACTGGTAACTATGGAAGCCGATAAGGGTCATATGAGTGAAGTAAAACAAAATAAATACTACATACACTGATTCGTAATTACAACTTACTATCTCGTAATTACGAGATACCATAAGTCGTAATTATGACATAGCATAAGTTATAATTATGAGATAGCATATCTTGTAATTAAGAGATAGCTTAGATCATAACTGTGACATAACATATGTACTTTAAATAGTGGCAGGATACATTTAAACCTTTCTTGTGTCTCTTGGAATGAAATAGATTTGTTTAATCATGGATGAAGATTTGGAAGGAGTTTTATGTGACAAATGCTTGTCAGAGGCTGAAATTAAATAAATCGCAGAAAACAAGATAATTGACTTCTTTTCTCTTCTATTAAAGGAAATGTGTTTAAGCACTCGCAACAAAGTTGCAAATGCTAGTGGTTCATGAAACTACAGTATAGAAGCACTATTACTGACCCTCTATTTTCCGAAATTTTAATTATGCAATCTTAAAATACATATGAGGAAGCCCGTATTCAGACTCCGGATCCACATTTTTGGAAAAGGAACTTTAAGCCCCAGATCCCTAAATATGTTTCAGCTAAACTCTGACTTTGAAGCTGAACACAAAGGGCAAGAGCCCTGAATCTTTTACTTTGGACAGGTAGCCAGTAGATATAGGTAGATAAATCCTTCCAGTGAAACAAAGGTACACACTATTTTCAAAGAAGGACCTGCACTGGACATTTTGTATTTTTTCAGAATGAGGCTAATTTCAGTCACACAGAAAGTAACCTCCCCTCTCCCTAATAAAGATATTGGGCAAATTTGAAGATAGCTAGTATCCCCCGAGAGCTGTCATTGCATTCATACTACTCATGAACAAATGCATTTTTTCGGTGCTTTGCCTGCACTGAGAAAAGTTAAAGTCCCTACCCCTGATTTTAGTGAAGGGCAATGTTCCTAAAGTGCAATCTTCTGAAGGGAAATGTTCTTCAAGGGCAAATTTTCTGGAGGCCAGTGTTCAGGGATGCATTTCTAACATACCTCATAAATTTTATCATAATAAAAAAAATTTCACAAGTCGTAATTATGACATACACTATCTTGTAATTACAACTTACTATCTCATAATTATGACTTAAGTCGTAATTATGAGATATGCTATGTCGTAATTACAACTTATGCTATCTCATAATTTTGAGGTATGCTATGTCATAGCTACGACTTATGCTATCTCGTTGTGGTATGTCATAATTACAACTTATGCTATGTTGCAATTACGAGATAGTAAGTTGTAATTACAACATACTATGTCTTAATTACAAGATAGTGTATGTTGTAATTATGACTTATGAATTTTTTTTTACTTCACTCATATGACCCTAATAGGCTTCCTTAGGTAACTGATAATTTATGCGACTAAGTATTTAAGCTTTGGTCACTGTGAAATGAATTCATGTAAAATTTGTATAATTTGCACAACTATATATCTACAAATAATTTTTCATTGAAAGTGTGTGATTTGTGTTTCAATATATGCATTTGGTAATAGTTGAGCCAAGTTATAAGGTGAAAGTAGTTAATAGTGGAGTGATTGGGTAAGTAGCATTGGTGATTCTGATATTTCAACAGAGACCCTTTTAGGCTGTAAAACTGATGGAACCTATTTTTATGTACAGTGCGACACAGGTTAAGCTAATCCCAAATTATGAAAGAATAACAGGACTTAATAAACATTGATTCCCTGTGTCTACTAATCCCAGTTTTTGAAATCAAGGAGTAACTATGCTTTTGATGTACACTGAGGCCCAGCTTCAACTAATCCCAATTTATGACATCAAAAGAATGAATAGACTTTTGATGTACACTGGGAGTCAACTTCAACTAATCCCAGTCAATCAAATTAAAAGGATAACTACACTTATGGCTTGCAATATGAGGCACTTCATCCACAAGCCATAATTGGTGAATTCAAAGGAATGACTAGAATAGCTGATTGCTCTCACAAAAAGATCAGTGATGTGAATCATAATATGGCATAAATACTATTAAATAGTAGTAAAGTAAACTGTTTTTAGTGGTTTAAGCACATAATTGAACCCTAGTACTATCACTTGTCAAAAATGGATGATAATTGTATGCAGATCTTTTGAAATATTTCAGCTCTAAAAATAGTGTGATCAGATAGACAAATCTTTATTATACAGAAAGTATAAAACAAACATATTTCACAAAATGTGACACACAGCCTAAAAGGTTAATAAGTCAATTTAAAATAATGTGTATACAAGTTGTAAGTATTGTGTTGTGTGCAAACAAAATAATAAAATCATGTCACTATATATAGCGCTCAAAGCTGTCTCAAGGTTAATTTTAAAGCTAAAATGGCATTAACATTCTTTTTATTGATATTCTAAAACTTTATGTTACTAATCACAAGGGGGGGAAATTCGGGGAGGAAGGGGTAGATTATGGTGGCATTCATAAACTACCCCTATGGTATACTTCGGGATCTATCCCGGGGTAGATTCTGAGCCCTCCTAGAATCTACCCAGATATAAAATGAAGGGGGTATAATCTGGGGACTTGCACTAGATTCAAAATTTCCTTCAAATGTGGGAAGTGAGTCATCGTGAGTGTGAGGACTCCGGCCCACAGCTAGGGCTAAGCAATATTTTTAAATATGGAGGAAGGGTCAGTCTGTCATAAGAAAATCTTTCACAGTAAACTTGGAAAAGAAAGTTTTCAAGAGTAATATATTTTTTCTGACTGTGAAGATATATTTTATTAAACTTCATGATATTACCAGCTTTGCTGAGTCAATCAGAGGCCATACGAATGTTCTAAAAAACAGGAAAATCATACAAAGTTAGAACCCTATCCATAATATCCTGTATTTAGTGACAGTGTGGAGAATTAAATACAACCCTTTATTCCCCTACCTCACTGCTTGGTAAGTGGCCTATCTTCATTCCTGCAGCATGTCCAACCCCTCTTTAATGTGTTATCTCCCTCCCCCTTTTTAGCTAACCAACCCCTTCCTTATTCACCCTATCTTTCTGTTGTTACCTGGGCTATGCCTGTTTGCCTTTCTTCCAAGCAGGCACAGACCTTTGAAAACACGTTTATTTAGTGTTGAAAATTGATCCAGACATTGATGTACACTTTTTCAACACTAAATCTAAGTTAGTTTCCTGACATAAAAAGTAGTCATATTTCAGATATCAAATACTATTGATTTAGCATTGAAAATTGATCCTGACATATTTTCAACACTAAATCTAAGTTGGATTTCTGAGAAGAAAAAGTAATCATGTTTCAAAAGAATAATCAACACTAAATCTTGTTTAGATTTTCAACATGAAAAAGTAGTTATGTTCCAGACAAGAAATCTTGGTGATGTAGGGTTGAAATTGATCCTAAAATTGATGTATACATTTTGAACAGTAAATCCACGTTTGATTTGTGAAGGGAAAAAATAGTCATCTTTTGGAACAAAAACATATTGAATATGGGAAAATGTATGACATCAATGCATCAATTCTGTACGTTCCCAAAAAGTGGCAGGGTTTTCCAAAAAAATTAATAAATGAAAATTATTAAAATTGTGTTATAGGTAATCCTTCTTAGTTCTTATTATCACAAAATCTCACATATATTTTGAGTTTTAATAGCATCTCTAGTCTCTAAGGATAGCAATCAAACTGGATATCATTTTTAAATTAAACTTCTACACTGAAAACTACCATTAGGGGACCACAGTGGCAGAGTGGTAACACACTCACCTCCCACCTCTGAGGCCGGGGTTCGGTTCCTGGCATGACCTCAAGTGAGAAAGCTGGTAGTTGCTTGCTGTTGGTTGGCAGTTTACACACAGAACTTTGACCAACAGTATGTACTGGTTTCCTCTGCCCTTCCAACTGCCCGTGATATGACCTGCACGTATAGTGTTGAAAGCGATGTAAAACCACAAATAGATAAATGAACACTACCATTATGAAACTACCCTTTCAAATATATAATAATTACTCCATCTGCAGAAAAAAGTAGCACATTGGTGAATCATCAAAATCATTAGTATGTAATGAATGTATACATATTTATAAAATCTATGTGCTACAGTCCCTCCTATGTACAAGACAGGTATAAGACAAATATATTAAGATAAAATAAGAAATCACTGTCAAAAGCAGCATGAACCTAAGCTCTTCAGTTATATAACATCTTATCACTCTGAGAACACAATAGCTCTGTGGTGTCATGGGGTTCACATATTTATCTTATATCAGTATTCCTTGCCTTACTCACTCCTAGGTCTGTGACTAAAACTAATTACTTACTAAACCACACAATAGGAAGTGTTTACTCTTTCTCCAGAGCAGGGTTTGGGATTGTATAGCTAGGTCCACTCTTTTTGCTCAAAGTTAAAAACTAATTAAGCTGGGGCAACAATGTAGTGACGTTGTATACATTTAAGTTGGTTGTTTTTTTCCAAACTACATTCAACAGATGAATATTGTGACGGATCCGAGCAGTGTATCCATCACATAACATATTCTGCCAAGTAGGGCCACTACGTGTACATTTCAAGGCTCTACCATAAACCCAGAAGTCTACAGATTCAGTATAATCCACCAGGACTTCCAGACACAAGATCACATCTCGTGATCCTCCTGCATCCAGATGACATCACTACACGTAGATTCCACAATGTCACCATGCAGCATAACATCACTGACGTCAGATTCCATGATGCTACCAAGGTTTCCACCAGTACTGGAATTTCCATAACAAGGACCGCTTTTGTCCTTAAAACCTATATCATGACACTCCACTGTGCCATACAAGAATAGGCCAATTTTCCCCTGATAAAAAAATATAGGATTTGTTGGGGGGAGTACCAGCCTCCCCGGGACAACACAATGATGAGCACTGACATAAAATGGATGAATGATGAGAATTTGTTATTAGATTCCACTGGGCGCTTTCCAGATTCACAAACTAATCTTGTTCACAAGTTATGGAAGAGGTACCCCTTAATTATGTATATCAACTGTCACTCCCTGGTATTCTAATAGTGTCACTCAATCACCCTTCACTGGATCTCTGGATTGTTGGGTTGCACACCAGTCGCTGCAAAAAGGGGTTTATTTAATTACTCTTCATGGGATCTCTCACATTGCTGGGTTGTCAGCTGGCACACCTTTGACTCTGCAAATGGATCACTTAACTACACTCCACCAGATCTCTCACTATATATGTGCTGGCTTGATGGGTGGCACACCAGTCGCTCAAGAAGTCCACTTAATTACTCTTTACTGGATCTCACAGCATGCTGGATGGTCAACTGGCACACCCGTCGCTCTGCAAAGGGTTCACTTAATTATTCTTCTTCTGGCTGGCAACAGGACTGGCATCAGTGAGAGTTCAGACAAGTTATTGGGTTTCTTAAGTAGGCCAGGTAAATGACAAGTCATATATCAATGAACTCAATATATTTACTAATAATACACACGACTATAATTACAAAGAATGTTAACACCAATTATTCTAATCTGCCTGTTAAATGACCGCTTTCTTGTTAAATGATTCTGCTCCCGGGATCAAGATTCTGCTCCTGGGATCAATATTATCCGCTCCCGGGATCAAGATTCTGCTCCCGGGATCTAAATGATCTGTTCCCGGGATCAAGATGTTCTGCTCCGGGGATCAATATGATCCGCTCCCGGGATCAATTTGTTCTGCTCCCGGGATCAAGATGTTCTGCTCCCGGGATCAAGATGTTCCGCTCCCGGGATCGAGATGTTCCACTCCCGGGATCAAGATGATCTGCTCCCGGGATCAATTTGTTCTGCTCCCAGGATCGAGATGTTCCACTCCGGGATCAAGATGACCTGCTCCCCGGATCAAAATGATCTGTTCCCGGGATCAAGATGTTTCGCTCCTGGGATCAATGATTCCCGGGATCATTGGTTTACCACTGATCCAGTGGCAATCTGTTGATTGTTCTTTACCTTTCCTTCTTTTCTTTTCTTGGTGTTGCCCAGTGGAATTCAATTCTGAATTCTGACTCTCTACTGTAAAACCAGCTCTTATATAGCCTCCAGTCTGGTCATGTGATCATCCAGAAAGAGGGCATAAGGGGGATAGAGGTAAAATGGGGGTGATAACTTTTACATTTCACACCATTTTGTGCATTTACATTTCATAACTGTGCAAATGAGCTCTAAAACATTCACATTCCTTACTTAGTACAATACACCTTGCACCAAATCATCATTTTTAGCTCTAATTCAAATCTACCTGTCATAAATCACCTTTCAATAAACCTATCACCCTTTCATGCATAACCCATCCCTGCAGTTAAAAATGTCCAACTAACAATAAAACAATAGCCAAAATGTACAGATTAACAAGCTCTGGTAAGCCAGAAATACATTTTAACAAAAAATAAAGTGATTATAAATTATTTGCCTGCATGTTAGTGAATATTATGGTCTCAATATAAGGGAAAACTGTTTATTTACCTCTATTATCGCCCATACGGCCGGAATTAATATTAAGTAAACAAACCCCTTCAAAGAGCATTTTATGGGCCAAAAATGGTTAAAAAATAACGGTAAATGGGTTAAAAGCAATATTTACCTTGATTTTCATCTTAAAACAGGAAAATAGCACTCAAAATAGCTCAAAATAATGCAAAAACGGCCGCTAAATTTACCGCGAATTTTACCGCGAAATTTACTGGGAGATGTGAAATCCGAAATTTGGACTTTAAAGTCAAGCCGTAACACTCTCCCCATCTTAGATTGAGACGTCCTCGTCGATAATTAGAATATAAATACCTATACTGTGTACACAACTTTAATCCAATGTTATTCCATTGTATACACATCAATCTAATCATGAAACTATAAAAAATGCAACATAAACAGAAACATTGTCCATTAAACACTACAGCTAATAAGTGTCCACTTAAAGTGTTATACATGTCACATAAAGTTTAAACAGTTGCATCTGCTGAAAGCTGTACAGTGTAAAACATTATCCATAAACCAACATTTAATATTTAATATAATTGAAATTACATGAAAAGTTTCAGAAGACAGTTACTCCTACTATTAGCCTAACTACAGTCTAAAAATTGTTCGTAACCAATTACTAGTATTGACTGTCCATTCTACTAATCAATTATTAATCTGAATCTGAGGAAGAGCTGGAGAAGTTGGTGGACCTCTGGCTCCGTTCACTCTTCCTCCCTGGCAGACTTTCTATATTTGCAATCACTGGGGGTGGACATAGAGCACAATTCACCTGGATCTCCTTGGATTTCACCCTCCTGCCATTTGGCTCAATGATGCGCCTCTTGATATGGACGTGTATAGGTCTTAACATCCCATGCTTACAGTGAGTCTCTAGATAACGCATATCTTGGAGATATTGGTGGGGAGTTTTGGAAGGAGCAGGTTCTGAGAAGGCAACAGGGGAGTTGACAGGTGATGGAAGTTGAGAGGATGTGGGAGTGGGGAAAGGTTGGTGCAAGGGAACAGATTGAAGGAAGGACGGTGGTGGAGCAATCAGATCTTCAACTGTAGTAGCCTCATTAACTGCAGAAAAATCCTGAACAGCTGACTCATTTTTCTTCTGTGGTGAAAATTGTGTGGCAATACTCTCACAGTTTGGGATATACATGGTGTGGGTAACATCAGAGGCTTCAGGAAGTATTGACTTAACGGCTTGCCCAAGTTCCTGCTGTTCTTTGGTGACAGACCTATCAACACCTGCCAACATCTGATCAAGGCGGTTGAACAATGTTGGGCTGTCATTTGGTAATGGTGAAACCACAGGCTCGACTCTGGTTATGCTGATGATGTCATCTGTAATTGGCAACTGCTCAAATCTGTTGTCACCTGCTCCTTTGTCCTGCACCATGTTTGCATCATCTTTTTCCTGCACCATCTCTGCATTATCTTTCTCCTGTGCCATGTTTGTATTATCTTTCTCCTGCACCATGTTTGTTCTATAATTTTCTTGAACCATGTTTGTAGCTTCCAGTCCCTCACTAATCTTTTTAACCACTCTTGTATCCTCTATTTCCTGTTGTTGCTGGTCTTTTCTGACATTCAATTCCCGATCCTTCACTTGTTCTTTTCTTGCTGTTTTCACTTCCACCTTTTGTTTCTCCCTTCTGTCTTCCGTCTCACACTTCTTCAGTTTCCCTCTATCTTCAGTCCTCCCATCTGTTCTCCTTCTTTTCGCCTGAGATTCCTCTTTTTCTGTTATACGTGCGATCAGAGTTGGATCAGTTTGAATTTCTATTAGGCGCTCCGGGTGGACATCTACTATGTGATATCTTATTAGATCTTCCCTTCTACTTCGTGACTTGGTGCAATATGGGCATTGGTACCTAATTTGTTCTACCTTTTCATGGCAATTTGTTACATGCCTACGCATGTTTGATTTTGATGAGAACACCTTGTCACAGTCTCTACAGCTCACCATCTATATAAAAAAAAATTAAAGGCCTCTTTAAGTTGCCGGAATAACAACTCTTCTGCTACCTGCCATATGCATATATTAAACAGGGAACCAACTATTTCTTAACTATACCTCTTCAATCAGTCTTTTAGGTTTGTGAACAAGTCTTTTGGAACGTCGGAGAACCAATGATTTTGCTGTATTGGGCGCAAAAGATACACAATTTTCTGAATCTTTCTTTGAGGATGAAGATTGGCTCAACTGTGGACACGAGTCCACCTGTTTTGGGATCATAGGGGTTTTAGGGTATGGCTCAGCAGTCAGTGATTCACTCTCTGAATCACTATCACTACTGTGCCTCTCAGGCTTAATAGCCACAACATCATTGGTTGTCTCTTCTTCTAGAACTTCTATTAAGGGCTCTTCACTGGAGATCCAACTTTTCAATTCTTCTCCTCGATATCTCCTCAGTCGGTTCAGATGTATCACCTTAGGAGTTGTTCTTGGTGATTTTTGGATTCTGTAGATTGCATCACTTAATTTGTGTATGACCAGGTAAGGACCTGTCCAGGACCTTTGAAGTTTTGGACAAATACCCTTCAGCTTTTGTGGAGAGAATAACCAGACAAAGTCACCCCTCTTGAAGGTTGCATAGTTTACCCGAGAGTCATACAAATGCTTCTGCCGCACAGCCGATCTTTTGAGCTGGTCCCGGGCATGTTGATGGACCCTTGTCAAAGAGTCCCTCAAGGTGCAAGCATAATCAGCCTCCAGCACAGGAGACTTATCCTTGGGAACAGGAAAAATCAAATCAATTGGTAACTGTGTTTCATGTCCCATCATGAGGCAAAATGGGGAGATTCCTGTCGACTCCTGTGGAGTTGCTCTGTAGGCCATAAGCAGCATAGGCAGATAGGTGTCCCAGTCTTGCTGGTGGTCACTGACAAAAGCCCTCAGCATCTCCTCCAAGGTTCTGTTAAATCTTTCCACTAAACCATTAGTTTGAGGATGGAAACTACAAGTTCTGGTTTTGTCAATATCCAGAAGTGTACAAATTTCTGTAAACAACAGAGACTCAAACTGGCGCCCTTGATCTGTTAAGATCTGCATGGGTGCAAAATATCTGCAGATGAATTCGACAACCAAAGTTTTTGCAATGGTAGTCGCTTCTTGGTTTGGTATTGCATAAGCTTCTGTCCATTTAGTAAAACAGTCAACCACTACCAGTATGTATTTGTTCTCACTGTGACTCCTTGGGAGTGGTCCCAAGATGTCCATAGCTACTCTTTCTAAGGGACAACCAACTGGAAATTGCTGTAGAGGAGCTCTTGGCTTCTTGGTCAACTTAATGGTGGCACAGCTATCACATTGGTTACACCAATCATGCACATAGTCCTTCAGGCCATGCCAGTAAAAGTGTTGCCTCACTTTTGCCAGTGTTCTATGCTGCCCCAAATGACCTGCTGTGATATGATCATGGAGTTGGCCAAGTACTTCCTTCCTCAAGGAGAGGGGAAGGACAAGCTGCCAGACACCTTTCCCTGGCTTCTCACTTTCCCACAACTTGTACAGTACTCCTGATTTAATGTGCAACTGCTTCCACAAGAACCAATAGGTTTTGACACTTCGTCCTTCAGCTGAGATGTCACTCCACCGTGGTTTTTGCTCTGATGCCTCCTTCATTTGTAAAATTTTGGAAATGGCTGGGTCCTTCAACTGCTCTTCTCTAAGAAAATCAGAAGTCCATCCAGCGATCCAGCTAGATTGTTCTGGTTCAGCTTCAATCTGCCGGGTATTTTCTTTCACAAGGACAGTTTGAATGTCCCTATGGTCTATTCTACCACATTGCTTGCATGGAATTCGGGAAAGAGCATCTGCATTACTGTGCTGCTTACCAGGACGGTGTTGGACTTCGAATTGGTATGTTGAAAGTGTTTCGATCCACCGGGCCACCTGGCCCTCTGGTTCCTTAAAGTTGAAAAGCCAACGAAGGGAACCATGATCTGTCCGGACAAGGAACTTCACACCATAGAGGTATTGCTTGAAATGCTTGACAAAATGAACAATTGCAAAAAGCTCACGTCTAGTAACACAATACCTCCTTTCAGCTTTTGTCAAGCATTTGCTGCCATAGGCAATGACATGTTCTTTGTCATCTTCCATTTGTGACAGGACACCTCCAATAGCCACATCACTGGCATCACAGTCTAAGATGAAAACTTTTCCCATCTCCGGGTATGCAAGCACTGGAGCCGATGTTAACTTGTCTTTTAGTGAAGCAAAAGCCTCACTACAAGACTCAGTCCAAACAAACTTCTTGCCCTTTTCTGTCAATTGGTGAAGTGGTGCTGCAACCTTGGCAAAATCCTTGATGAACCTTCGGTAGTAAGCTGCTAAGCCCAAGAAGCTACGCACCTGAGTCACTGTTGTAGGAGTAGGCCATTCTTTCACTGTGGCTATCTTCTCCGGATCTGTTGAGACACCATTTTGGGAAACAATATGCCCCAAGTACTGAACTTCTGTTAGATGTAGTTAATGCAAGTAATAGCAGTTTGTGGTTACCATATCCTGTACTGGTTTATATTTGTTATGCACTGTGATGACCTGTGCATGTGCTCTAACAAAGGCAATTAAAACAGTCTTTGTGTGTGTGTCAAGCATAACATGTGTTAAAATCTATTCTTTAATAATATACTTTAATTCTAAAAGCTTTGTGTTTTAATCCATATTCACATACACAAACATGGTGTCAGAAGTAAACTCATGGTTATACAGTACATGTTAAAACTGGATAACACAAATACTAAAGATACTGTTACTAGTTTCATACAAGGAAAAGTCAGTAACATTGGATTTTGAGCACACATGTTAAATTGAACATTCTTATATACAAAATGGCTACATCTGGTCTACCAGTTCCAGCTCCTATGGATACTAAAGGTGACTTGCCTAGCAATTGGCAATTCTTTAAGCAACAGTGGGCTGATTATGAAGTAGCAACTGAGTTGAAAGAAAAGGATAAAACTGTCAGGATAGCAACATTAAGATCCATCATGGGTAAGGAATGCTTGAAAATATTACAAACTTTGAGCATGTCAGAAGATGAGAAAAAGGATCCAGATTTTTGTTGTTGGAGCCTTAGAAAAATACTTCACTCCCAAAACAAATGTTGTTTATGAAAGATATGTGTTTGGTACCACAAACCAAGGTACCAATGAGACAGTTGACCAGTATGTCACAAGACTAAGACATCTTGCAAATTCATGTAAGTTTGAAGCCTTACTTGATGATTTTATTCGCGATAGATTAGTCTTGGGAACGAATGACAACTCAGCTCGTGCCAGAATGTTTAGAGAAAAGGACTTAACCCTGGATGCAGCAATCAACATATGCAGAGTAAGTGAACTTTCTCAAATGCAGCTGAAGCAAATTGAAAAGTCAGAGCCAGATGTTCAGTTTGTGAAAACCTCACAGCGAGCAAAAGCCAAGCACCAGAAGCATGCTGACAAAACGGAGTACAGAGACTGTAAGTACTGTGGCAAGTCACATAAAAGAGGTAGTAGTTTCTGTAGTGCTTACAGAAAGAGATGCTCCAAGTGTAATAAACTTCATCATTTTGCTATTGTGTGTCAGTCTAGGACAAGTAGAAAGCAACCTACAAATTTCTGTGAAAATGAGTCAGGTCACAGTGACTCTGACAATTCAGTATTCATGATAGAACACACATTAAATAATGTGAAGATGACGAAGAAACAGCTAAGTGTCCAGCTAGCACTCTCCGATGAGAAGGACAAAAGAGGGGTTCCAGTAGAATGTCTACTTGATACAGGCACCACATGCAACGTGATATCGATAGATGACCTAAATAAGATCAGCAGAAATGCAGTGATGAGGGAAAGCCAGACCCGATTAAACCTGTATGACGGATCATACATGCGTCCACTAGGAGTGTGTACATTACATACAGTACACAATGGCAAACCATGCAAGCTAAAGTTTGAAGTGGTCACCACAAAAGTTGCAAGAAAACCACTTTTATCTGCAAATACATGCCAGGTAATGCAGTTGATAACTGTGAACATGCCAGAATCCATAAACAATGTCACTACAAATTCAGCTGAAGCAATCTTGGATAAATACAGTGATGTCTTTCATGGACTAGGTACACTTCCAGGTTATGTGCATTTGCAAACAAACCCTGAAGTAGCTCCAGTCCAGCATACTCCAAGGAAAATGCCAGTAGCACTGAAAAAAGAGGTCAAAGCAAAACTAGATGAAATGGAAAAGCGAGGCATCATAGCACCTGTGACAGAACCAACTGACTGGATCTCATCCATGGTCGTGGTTAAGAAAGGCGCAAAATTACGCATATGCCTGTCACCGTCTGACCTAAACAAAGCACTCAAGAGGTCTCATTATCCGATGCCTACAATAGAAGAGATCCTTCCACGGCTACACAATGCCAAGGTATTCTCTGTCTTAGATGCAGCCGATGGATACAACCAGTGCCGACTAGACAAAGAAAGCAGTTACTTGACTACTTTCTGGACGCCATTTCAGAGGTATCGCTGGCTCAGGATGCCTTTTGGAATCAAAACAGCAAGTGAAGAATACCAACGCCGCCAAACTGAAGCACTGCAAGGAGTCCCAGGTCTTGCAATAGTTGCAGATGACTTGCTAGTGTGTGGTTATGGAGACACCATGCAAGAGGCAATTCAAAATCATAATCACAACTTGACTGAGCTGCTAGACAGATGCCGCCAGAAGAATCTTAAGCTCAACAGGAAGAAAGTCCAGCTCTGTAAGACCGAAGTGCCTTATATTGGACATTTGCTGACAGCAGATGGAGTCAAGCCAGATCCAAGCAAAATAGCAGCCATTGTCAACATGCCAAGGCCAACCAATGTCAAAGAAACCCAAAGGTTTTTAGGTTTCATCAACTACCTTGCCAAATTCCTTCCTCATTTGTCTGAAGTGTGTCAACCACTGAGATGCCTGTGTGAGAAGAACAATCAGTTCTGCTGGGAATCACAGCAAGAACAGGCATTTACCAAAGCAAAACAGCTTGTGACGATGGAACCGGTGTTGACATACTATAATGCAAATAAGCCTGTTACGATACAGTGTGACAGTTCTGACAAGTGTCTTGGATGCACCATTCTACAAGATGGAAAACCGATTGCTTTTGCATCAACCGCGTTGTCACCTGCACAACAAAGATATGCAGTTATAGAAAAAGAAATGCTGGCGATTTGCTTTGCTGCCAAGAAATTCAGCACTTATATTCTTGGCAAAGATGATGTCACAGTAGAGACTGATCACAAGCCGCTAGAAGCAATCTTCAAGAAATCTCTACTTGCTGCTCCTATTCGCCTTCAAAGAATGTTGTTGCAATTACAAAGATACAATCTGAAAGTGAAATACATAAAAGGTACAACCCAGTACATTGCCGATTTATTGAGTCGTGCTATACCACCCAATTCAGTCCCAGATGCAGAGTCTAAATCATTTGATGTGTTTTGTCTTGGACTAGATAACATTAGTTATGCAGAATACACTAGTGTTTCAAGAAACAGTCAAGCAGAGATCAAAGTAGCCACAGAAAATGATCCAGCTCTCCAGCTTTTAAAAGCTACTGTCATGAAGGGATGGTCTGATAGCAAAGAAGAAACTCCAGCAAAGATACAGGAATACTGGAACTTTCGTGAGGAAATCACCATACAAGATGGAATCTTGTACAAAGGTTTGCGTATGATAATTCCTGTCTCTCTGAGAGAAGACATGCTGAAGAAACTTCACAGCAGTCATGTAGGTACTGAAGCCTGCATCAGGAAAGCAAGTGATTCACTTTTCTGGCCAGGATTGCGAAAGGACATCACCAACTTGGTCAGTAATTGCCATGTCTGTGCTGAAATCAATAAAACACAGCAAAAAGAACCACTGCAGACACCAAAGTTGCCAACTCGTCCATGGTCAAAAGTTGCTGTTGATGAATTTCACTATAACAACAAGTCCTATCTTCTGACAGTAGACTATTTCAGTAATTATTTTGAAATAGACCGACTTTATTCTACAACATCAAAGTCCATAATAAAAAAGTTACAAGCACAATTTGCAAGACATGGAATCCCGGAAGAAGTGATCACAGACAACAATCCCAATTTAGTGAGTGATGAGTTTTCAAAATTTGCCACTGAATGGAAATTTGATCACATATCCATCTCGCCTGGTCACTCGCGTTCAAATGGTAAAGTGGAATCAGCAGTAGCGATTGTCAAAACATTGATGAAGAAAGTAGAAAGGTCAAATACCAACATATACCAAGCCTTACTGGAATGGAGAAACACTCCTACCATCAACATGTCATCAAGCCCAGTTCAAAGACTCTTTTCAAGAAGAACTAAAACTCTTTTGCCAATTAATACCAAGCTGCTTGAACCTGAAGTTCAATCTGATGTGACACGGAAAATTGAAAAGAAAAGGAAGTTAGCAAAATACTATCATGATAAAAGTGCAAATTCACTGCCAGAGTTAGAAGTTGGACAACCTGTGTATGTGCAACCAATTTCAGGACATCATTATACTGATTGGGAACCAGCAGTTTGCAGTAAGAAACTCACTGACAAATCCTATTTGGTACAGTTGAATGAAAAGACCTACCGCAGAAACAGAATACATTTGAAACCAAGGGTTACAGATCATGATTACAGCAAAGATGCACAAATGGAAATACCAGATGATACATCCCCAGCTTTGGTCACTAATACAAACACTCACAGTAGTACAGATTCTACAAGCCCAGTTAGTTCTAACACTACTGAAAATAAACAAGATCAAAATATGAGTGGTGAAGTGAGAAGAAGCTCCAGAAACAGAAAACAGCATACACCATACACACATATACCCTGAATGTGTATTCAAGCAAAGATTTTAAGTTGAAGTATACTCTAAATTGATTTATTACTCAAGGCCAGAATAATGCTATTTGAGTAATAACATTGATACAGTTGCAGTCTACCAACTGTTATCCCATTGGATAAATTTTATATAATTTAGTTGACAACTCAATATACAGTAAATTTATCTCATCAAGAATCCTCTATTCAGACTTTAAAAATATTGACAATTATGCAGACTTTCTTGTTTTTTGTTTTTCTAAAAAGGGGAAGATGTTAGATGTAGTTAATGCAAGTAATAGCAGTTTGTGGTTACCATATCCTGTACTGGTTTATATTTGTTATGCACTGTGATGACCTGTGCATGTGCTCTAACAAAGGCAATTAAAACAGTCTTTGTGTGTGTGTCAAGCATACAACATGTGTTAAAATCTATTCTTTAATAATATACTTTAATTCTAAAAGCTTTGTGTTTTAATCCATATTCACATACACAAACAACTTCCCTCTGGAATAGAGTGCATTTCTTAGCCTTCAGTTTCAGTCCAGCCTTCCTGAAACGTTTTAAAACCTCTTCAAGTCTTGCCATTCCTTCCAGGAATGATTTGGAGTATACAATTACATCATCCAGGTAAATCAAGCATGTTTGATATTGCAAGCTTGAAAGGACACTTTCCATTAGCCTTTCAAATGTAGAAGGGGCATTTGTGAGTCCAAAGGGCATGAGGTTGAACTGAAACAATCCTTCCTGACAGACAAAGGCAGTCTTCGGTTTGTCTTTTGGGTCCATTTCAACCTGCCAATACCCGGACATTAGATCTAGTGTGGAGAACCATTGTGAGCCAGACAACTGGTCAAATGAAACACGGGGTATCGGATATGCATCCCCGATAGTGGCCTTGTTGAGTGAGCGATAGTCTACACAAAATCTGTATGTCCCATCTTTCTTTCTCACTAAAACAATGGGAGAAGACCAAGGGCTGTTTGATGGTTCAATCACCCCCTGGTGAAGCATATCTTTCACTTGCTTCCTTACTTCTTCTTGGAGATGGAGTGGAGTACGCCCGGGGTGCTGTCTAATAGGACAATGGTCCCCTGTATCAATCGTGTGTTTCACAAGTCCAGTTCTGCCTAAGTCCCCATTAGTAGACAAAAACATCAGCATATTTCATGAGGAGAGCTTCTAATTGGCTCTTCTGATCGGCACTAAGGTTCTCAGCACACTTCTCCAAGAGAACTCCCAGTTGCTCTGGCAATCTACTTGGTGAACCACTGCCCTCCTGCTGACTAATCTGAGAAACCTGTTGGCAATTGGATTGATGGTGTGAGTAAAGGTGCACTGGTACTGCTAAAGCAGCTATAGTACCCTTGTACAAATGCACAGGCTCTGGTAACAGATTTAAGATGCGGAGGGGTACTACTCCCTTCTGGATGTCCACAAGGGAATGTCCAACTAACAATCCAAATTTTTCTGCAAAACAATTCACACCCTCAACCATGGTTGATGACCCTTCAGCTCCCCTTCTGTGGATTGTTCCTGCTGCTATCTTTTCTGTATGGGCTGGAATGATGACATCCTCTTTGATACTGATTTTACAACATTGGGCATCACCCCCTTCTTGCCAAAGATTCAATTTTTCTGAATCTACCATCAGCTGTTGAGCTGGTATATCCAGTTTACATTCATGTTCCAACAAGAAGTCGATGCCCAGAATAGCAGCAGCTTGAATGTCAGCGATTACCACATCGTGCATTACTCTAAGTGGGCCTAGAGTAATCTCCATAGTACCCTGTCCCAAAATGTTCAGATGTTTTCCGTCTGCCCCACAAATTGTGTATGCTGCAGGTTCAAGATCAGTTTTGTTTGGGATCTGCTGAAACATCTCAGCAGAAACTAGTGTTACTGCAGCCCCGGTGTCAATAAGAAACTTCACAGGACATCCATTTACTTGTCCCACTGCAATCAAACCTCCTTTCCCTTTTATTGTTAAAACCCTATGTGGTCTTTGATTTGTTTTGGCTGTACCTCGACCACTAGGTGCAGCCACATTTAGTTTGACTGTTCAGCTGGGCAATCATATTTGACATGCCCAACTTCCCCACAGTTCCAGTATCGCACTGCAGGATTTTCTTTCCTGTTGTAGCTTTTCCTATTGTCCCCATTTTTGTCTTTGCTTCTGGAAACCTGAAGTTGTTTCTGTAGGTTCCTTATTCTGTCTTCCAGTTCTCTGATCACTGATTCTTTGTACTCAGCCGCTACAGGCTTCTTTTCTTGGACATCAATACCTCGTACAAACCGCTTGCCACTTAGCCGTTGCTTTTCAGCAGCTTTGTATGCCTCAAACTCTACCGCGGTGCATATAGCACCATCTAGATTTTCTGGTTTAGTTTGGTAGATTCTCCAGCGAACATCAGGATCTTCTATCGCATCAATAAAATAGTCCCTACCAAGGACTTCTAGAACTTCAGGATTGGCACCTGGATAGGCTTGTGCAACTAGGGTGCGGATTTGCTGCCCTAGTTCTGGCAGACTCTCATTGACTTTTCACCCACGGTTTCTCAGTTGAACCCTGTAGAGTTCACTCTGATTTTCAGGATTAAACCGTCTTCCTAGTGCCCTGACCAATTCCCTATAGTCCCGCCTTCTCTCAATTGGAAGTGTTCCCAAAACTTGACAAGCTGAGCCTCTGAGACTGACACTCAAGTACTGTGCCCGTTGTGGAGGGGTCCAGCCATTTATCTCACAGCATATTTCGAAATGAGCTATGTAGTCTGTCCAGGATGACTTCCCATCAAACTGATCAGGCATCACCTTTGGTCTCTTATTTTGACCCCCAAGGTGAGGGATCTGAATTCCTTCAACATCTGGCTGCCGAACTCTTGGTCGAATGTCTTCGTATCTTCTGAAATCTTCTCCACTGGCATCTATAGCTCTTCCCATATCAAGCTCGTGTAGCCTCTCTAGGACCTCCCTTCTTGGTCTAACATCTGGTCCTACATCTTGTGTGTCCTTTTGCTGGGAATGCCCGACATCTCCACAACCTGCGGTATCAGCAAAGAGGCCTTCTGCAACAGTACTTCTTGTCAACTACTCACTTCCTTCAATATTCATCGTGAAACTGCAAGCACATATTTCATATCAAGCTTGGATATAGAGCATAACATATACCCATATATTTTCTTTATAAAAGAGAATAAAAAATAAATAAATAAATAACTCAAGGGTGAGTAGGTATCACAGGATTCCAACAACACGGAATCCTACTTCTGACACCAAATGTGACGGATCCGAGCGGTCTATCCATCACATAACATATTCTGCCAAGTAGGGCCACTACGTGTACATTTCAAGGCTCTACCATAAACCCAGAAGTCTACAGATTCAGTATAATCCACCAGGACTTCCAGACACAAGATCACATCTCGTGATCCTCCTGCATCCAGATGACATCATGACACGTAGATTCCACAATGTCACCATGCAGCATAACATCACTGACGTCAGATTCCATGATGCTACCAAGGTTTCCACCAGTACTGGAATTTCCATAACAAGGACCGCTTTTGTCCTTAAAACCTATATCATGACACTCCACTGTGCCATACAAGAATAGGCCAATTTTCCCCTGATAAAAAAATATAGGATTTGTTGGGGGGAGTACCAGCCTCCCCGGGACAACACAATGATGAGCACTGACATAAAATGGATGAATGATGAGAATTGGTTATTAGATTCCACTGGGCGCTTTCCAGATTCACAAACTAATCTTGTTCACAAGTTATGGAAGAGGTACCCCTTAATTATGTATATCAACTGTCACTCCCTGGTATTCTAATAGTGTCACTCAATCACCCTTCACTGGATCTCTGGATTGTTTGGTTGCACACCAGTCGCTGCAAAAAGGGGTTTACTTAATTACTCTTCATGGGATCTCTCACATTGCTGGGTTGTCAGCTGGCACACCTTTGACTCTGCAAATGGATCACTTAACTACACTCCACCAGATCTCTCACTATATATGTGCTGGCTTGATGGGTGGCACAGCAGTCGCTCAAGAAGTCCACTTAATTACTCTTTACTGGATCTCACAGCATGCTGGATGGTCAACTGGCACACCCGTCGCTCTGCAAAGGGTTCACTTAATTATTCTTCTTCTGGCTGGCAACAGGACTGGCATCAGTGAGAGTTCAGACAAGTTATTGGGTTTCTTAAGTAGGCCAGGTAAATGACAAGTCATATATCAATGAACTCAATATATTTACTAATAATACACACGACTATAATTACAAAGAATGTTAACACCAATTATTCTAATCTGCCTGTTAAATGACTGCTTTCTTGTTAAATGATTCTGCTCCCGGGATCAAGATTCTGCTCCTGGGATCAATATTATCCGCTCCCGGGATCAAGATTCTGCTCCCGGGATCTAAATGATCCGTTCCCGGGATCAAGATGTTCTGCTCCGGGGATCAATATGATCCGCTCCCGGGATCAATTTGTTCTGCTCCCGGGATCAAAATGTTCTGCTCCCGGGATCAAGATGTTCCACTCCCGGGATCGAGATGTTCCACTCCCGGGATCAAGATGATCTGCTCCCAGGATCAATTTGTTCTGCTCCCGGGATCGAGATGTTCCACTCCGGGATCAAGATGATCTGCTCCCGGGATCAATTTGTTCTGCTCCCGGGATCAAGATGACCTGCTCCCGGGATCAAAATGATCTGTTCCCGGGATCAAGATGTTTCGCTCCTGGGATCAATGATTCCCGGGATCATTGGTTCACCCCTGATCCGGTGGCAATCTGTTGATTATTCTTTACCTTTCCTTCTTTTCTTTTCTTGGTGTTGCCCAGTGGAATTCAATTCTGAATTCTGACTCTCTACTGTAAAACCAGCTCTTATATAGCCTCCAGTCTGGTCATGTGATCATCCAGAAAGAGGGCATAAGGGGGATAGAGGTAAAATGGGGGTGATAACTTTTACATTTCACACCATTTTGTGCATTTACATTTCATAACTGTGCAAATGAGCTCTAAAACATTCACATTCCTTATTTAGTACAATACACCTTGCACCAAATCATCATTTTTAGCTCTAATTCAAATCTACCTGTCATATAAATCACCTTTCAATAAACCTATCACCCCTCTTTCATGCATAACCCATCCCTGCAGTTAAAAATGTCCAACTAACAATAAAACAATAGCCAAAATGTACAGATTAACAAGCTCTGGTAAGCCAGAAATACATTTTAACGAAAGATAAAGTGATTATAATTTATTTGCCTGCATGTTAGTGAATATTATGGTCTCAATATAAGGGAAAACTGTTTATTTACCTCTATTATCGCCCATACGGCCGGAATTAATATTAAGTAAACAAACCCCTTCAAAGAGCATTTTATGGGCCAAAAATGGTTCAAAAATAACGGTAAATGGGTTAAAAGCAATATTTACCTTGATTTTCATCTTAAAACAGGAAAATAGCACTCAAAATAGCTCAAAATAATGCAAAAACGGCTGCTAAATTTACCGCGAATTTTACCGCGAAATTTACCGGGAGATGTGAAATCCGAAATTTGGACTTTAAAGTCAAGCCGTAACAATATTTTGAAAGACAAGTAAGAAAAAAAAGCATTGTGATTTTAGTTAAAATTTTCTTTCTAATTGCAATGCCTATTTTTAAAATAATATTTCACAAGGTTGACTGGATAAAATAATTAAACACGAAGAATGTCACTCAAATATTTCTTTTGTTTAAATATATTACCAAGAATTCATCAGATTATTGAAATTGGAATATCCTATTATGTGACATGAAATAATGGATATCTAGGTGGAAAATACAAAAGATCATAATATATAGCCACATACTGAGTGATGTAGTTTGATTGCATGCTCATGCAATATTATGAGCAGATACAATGAAACAACATCCTCAATGAACAAGTTGTCATATATATGGAGGAATTGAATGGAAATTACCATTTCACATATTATTATGAGAATTCAGCTAGCCACATGAGAACCAGTGGTTTGAGCTGAGAAATAAAAAAATATAAATGCCATGATTCCATAAAAAATAATCTGTGTTAAAGTAACATAGATTAAAACATTAAGATTAATTTGCAATGAAAATGAAAACATACTTCAATATTTCACCCACTGGACCCAACTAAAATGGTTTGCAAAATCTAAATGTATTTCAACTAGATTTCTACAACTGATTTCACCCGTTGGATCCAACTCAAAATGGTTTGTAAAATCTACATGTATTTCAACCAGATTTCACCCTTGTATTCCATCTTATTTCACCTGTTGGATCCAACTAAAAACGACTTGCAAAATCTACACATATTTCAACCTGATTTCAAAGTTGCATTCCTGCTGGGTTAGTTCTTCCCACTAAACCAGCTGGAGAGAGATAGGATTAAAAAGAAATGAGACAATTATAGAGTGGAGGGATATAGGGAAAGATGATGATCTCAGTTCCCTCCTTGCCTGAGCTATATCCTACCATTTTTAACTGGGACAACTGATAGATATGTGAATAAAATAACTATATAAAACAAGTAACAAGGGGGTGGACAAGAAGGGGGAGAGAACTAACCAAGTCAAAAAAAAGAAAGATAGATTTCATTTAAGAAAGAAGGAGTAATTGTAGATAAAACAACGTTGATTTTTTTACAGACATTAGGTATCTGTATTAGATATTGTCTACACTTTCAGTTAATACAGGATATTATGGATAGTCATTTTTCAAAAGATTTCTGCAGATTAGCAAGCTTCTTTTGTACATAACCCAAACTTTTGCTCTGTTGTTGTATGGTCTTGTTTTCTTGGTAGATAATGGCCACAAATGATTGAATATAATATGGATATTTTCTTAATATTGTAGGCAGCCATAATATATTCAAAAGTTGATACCCATTATTTGGAAAGAGAGCAAAACCCTTATAATGATGGGATAATTTAGCTTTTGGTCAAGATGTTCTAATATGGAGAAAAAGGTCCTCAGTGGCCTAGTGGTTAGCAAGTTTGGCATCTAATCATAGGCTGTCACCTCTGTGGGTTCGAGTCCCACAAGTGGCAATGCTGAGGACCTGTCCCAATATGACCCTGGCTGTTGAACGGGACGTAAAACCCCAACTTTGACTTTGACTTTGACTTTAATATGGAGAAAAATCTTACCCACCATGTCCTGTATTAAGTTACAGTGTAGACAATGTATAATACATTTCCCACACTCCATCTCCTTCTCTGCTGTTAGTGTTCCTCTTTTAAGTCAGAATATGTTCTTTCTCCTAGACCAGGTGTAGTGGGATAGAGTGAATAACGATGGACCTTCACTTACTTTATTTTTTTTAATATAAGATATTATGAGCAGGGTTGTTCCTGGAGTCATGTCTGGGGAAGGTGGATGCATACACAACCCTTTCAGAAGATAAATCTTTATTCAATAAAATAATGCAACAATTTAAAATAAACGCTGAAAGGACATGTCAGAAGTTCAAATGAACTATAAGTAGACATCCCTAAATTTTGAGAAAACTGACAATAGTTGAGAACATACAATAAATTCTGAACAGAAATGCTTGAAGTTCAAATGAACTTATAAGTAAACATTACTTAACCTGGACATAACTGACACCAGAAAGTTAAGAACAATTATTAAAGTACAACAGATAAAACATATGGTTTCAATTTATGAGACAAAGAATCTTTTTATAAATGAACATGCTAATTTGAACTGTTCATCTGTTAAATCTACATGTATTTCAACCAGATTTCACCTTTGGATTCAACCTGATTTCAAAGTTGTGTGACTGCTGGGATATATACATTTGTAATTGTCAAATAACCTAAACATATATAGTAATTTACTATTTAAAGTGTGTACTAGATGTATCTGTATCTGGCTTATAAATAAGCTATTTATGTATTTAGTTATTTATTTGTGCTGGCATATGTAAATCTCCATTGATAAAGCCAATGCATGCATTCATGGATGGTAGCTGCTTTTTTGGCAAATAATTATTTTAAATCAATTTTCGAATTTTTAAAATAACACCCATTTGGTATTATTTAGGAAATATAATAACCATTTTTTTTTCAAGAAATTTTATTGGCTAAAACTGGCTTGTAGTGCCGTTTTTATATGTCGGCGTGTATATAGCCGATAATATTGTTTACACTGTCGTTGCTATGAATGAAAAATCTCAATAGTCTGCAGATTATTCTACACATATGAAAGGGAGAGTCCATTGTTAAAATGGATGTTAGCGATTTTCGCTTTTCAATAACTGCTGATAAATATCTTGGTCAGTTAAACGTAAAATATTCTATTATCGCCCAGTTAACCTGAAAACAGTCAAAGGGACAGCTTTAAATTAGTGGCATTCTACCAGTGAGCGTCGGTATTGAGACGCTTCGCCCCGAAGTCAAACTCGCACCAAATTACAAATAGACTACTCGCCCCATATCAAGTTTGGTATCAAAATAGAACAAAATTCTTAATTTGACTTGAGTCAACACCATATACTCGGGTGGTCATGAAGATAAACGGTCATAGAGATAAACGGTCTTCAGAATTGTTCAAATCTAAGTGGTGTAAACAACATAATCACACAAACTAAATAAGAAAATACAATCAAAGAAAGCTTGTCAAGACATGTGGTATTTGGTTTGTGGTATGTTGCTCTTTCGCCTACTTATATTTAAAGAATTCTGAAGACCGTTTATCTCTACGCCGTTATCTCTATGACCGTTTATCTTCGTCACCACCCGTGTACTCTATGTTGTTAACTCGGGACGGTTTTAACTCAGGACACCCAAACACAAAAATGATAAAAACTTCATAAAAATAGTGGCACCATCCATATATCAATAATACACAAGTGTATTTGTCATAACCCACCAAAATAATATATTTTTTGAATAATTTTTACCATGTTATTCCTAAGATGATAGAGTGACACTTTTAAGATGTCATCCAGTGCAGATTTTTAGCGATATTGCTGAACTCAGTGTCCCTTAGGCACAGCATATATCCTAGTTAAATTGTGTGATGCTTTATTTTATACAAAATAGTATCTATAAAAAAACATCAATAAACACGGGATATAATAAAAATCACGTTTACCTTTGATTTACGGAAATGGCATATCTTTTAAAAGTGTCCTGAGTTAAAAATAGAATGAAAATCCCAGGAATACATATTGGTTGTTGTTTAGTAGACAGGGAGGCATTTTATACAGGGTAATTTTCTGTGACTGCTAGACTCTCACTGGTCTTCTCATATGATAAGGATAAGCAGATATTCTATTATTCTTTATTGTGTATTTACACTATTTGTTCAAAAAGTGTCCCGAGTTTGCAACACAGTTTGCAATATACTGCACTGTAATACTTAGCTTTTTAATTTTAATTTACTTTTAAGATTATAGAGAGATTAAGGTGATTACTAAAGCACAATGGGAGGGACTGCCTCAGTGTTATTGGAATTCGGAAATATCAAAGAGAATCTATACTGTATGCTAATACATTAAAAATAGGATTTTATGTGAATTGCCAATTGATAAGGTAGGGTGAGAATTGATATTTCTTGTGACGAATTATGAAGTGAGTTTATGAATTTGCCAATTATGAAGGGATGGAGAGAATCAGTATTACATATGTCTAACATATTCTAAGATATGGTGACATTGGTACATGTAATTGCTAATTACAACTGGTTTGGCAATTAATGACTAACAAAAAGCGCTAGGACCACTGAGCAGTGGTGTCACAATATTTGTGTATAAAAGGGGTGATTGTTTAATAATAAATAGTGCTTATTGTTTGTATGGTATGTACTTTTATCGATACTGATAAAAATGGTCGGTACTTGTAAAATAAAAATGTTCAGTATTCTTTGTAGTAAATAATATGTTAATAATGTGTATGAGTTGTGTACTGTACTGCTACAACTAGTAATAAACCCCAAATCTGGGGTGATTTGGTAGTTGGGGTGAGTTGGAATATGGGGAAAGTTGTCCCAAAATTTCAGGGGCGAGTTGGTAGTTAGGGCGAGTTGTCCCGTAAGCTAAATGCCCATGCTGAAGCGAATATATTGAATTTAAATTATATTAACAGCTTTATATTTGATTCTTCCACCACCAGATGGTCGAATCACATACACCACAATCAATAATTGAGGTGCATGTTGTCACATTTGTTTCAAAGCTTTCTATTTTAATAATTTAACTCTGTTATCAGCCGTTTTTGCCGCAAACCGGTAATTCAAGTGAACGGCCATTTTGCAGATAAATAGAAGCATTTGTCCTTGACCTCTAACAAATTAACATAAATAGGGCATTTGCTGGTAGAAAGCCACTACTGCCAAACGTTTCTAACCTTGAAATGTTGATGAACAGACCCACTTCATACTTGATAATTAGCCCATGAACTATATGTGGTTTTATGTTGCCAGTTTATTTGTATGTAGCTGTGTTTAAAACTGAAATTTGTTTGAAGTATGCTTACACTAATACTCATCCAATTAAAATGTTTGGTGTATTGTCTATATGTAACTGTACAATGTAAATATTCTGTTAAAATAAATAAATATCTGTCTATCCAAATCATGGTTTCGTCTGCGCACGCTCCAGAGCATTGCCTTGAAATGTCAACTGGGAAAAAACAAACGTCTGTATTCGAACCAGGAAGTGATTTTTACATGATGAAAAAGCAAAAAATTATATATCTTTCCTCATATAACCCACATAATTCTTTATATTACTTTAAGATATACATATTCAGGTACAAAACAGAAACTTTTCACTCATGAATGATATTTCAAAATGCTGTTTTGAGCCTTTGTAGGTGGGGAAAATTAGGGGATACCACAGTATTAAAAATGCATCAACAAGTGCCGATTTTATGTTAATATTTTATGAAAACTTTGTAACCTAAAATATGATATATATGTACATCATTAGAAACATATTTTAACAGAGCTTCTGCTCGTTTTTGTTGCATTAAAATCCATGCAGAAATTGGGGATAAATCACAAGTTAAAAATTTAAAAATAGATTTTTAAATATTCTCTTTTCCCTGGTGGTGGTGGACCAATTCACGCCCGAGTACCAATTCACGCACACCCCTAAATTTATCCAAAACAATCACAGTTAAACAATAAATTACAAATGTAAATGATCCATTTGATGATTATCTATGATGTGGTAAACCTCTTCTCAATGAAAAATAATAAATCTACAAGAAAATTGAGGGTGGGCCTGAATTGGTACCCGGGCGTGAATTGGTCCACCACCACTATATATATTTTAAATATGGACTTCAAAGTCATCGAATACAAAATAACTAATGTAAATGTCTGGGGATTTCCTCAAATCTGTTTACAGAAATTGGATACTATTTAAGTGTCCCTGAAAGGGCGCTTATTTGTTTTCGCCTCAGTTTCCTCGCCGCCGCCGCCGCATTATGGTCTCCCTTAGTGCTGTAACGAGTTGACCGAAACTCGAGTCGTAACTCGGTGGGCGATATTTGGGACCACATCGATTTACGTAATTTAAACTCGAGTTTTTAAGAAATAAATTATGATATACCAGTCTTGTTATAAAACCAGCACTTTTACAATTTATTTAACCATAAAGACAATAAATTCAATGAGCAATGGCCGTTTTTTTATTTCCTTATTTACGTGGATGTTCCATAATGTGCTCATACAATAGGAAAACGTCCCGAATGACATATACAGAAAAAATATATATAGTATTATATTGTTAATCTTCATGAGTGATATATTTTTTCTGTATATGTCTGATGAGGGATGTTTTACTTTTATTATCCACCATTTTGTGCGATTTATGGGTCAAATAATATGAATATTTAATGAGAAAACGTGAAACAGACTGTCAAAAAGAATGAGCAACACTGAATATAAAACTTCAATCTTTACCTTGCAATATCTCATTCATTTCTGCATGGATATTTATGCAACATACATGAGCAGAAGCGCTAGAATAACACCTTTCTAATGATATATTATACATATTTTTAAGTTACATACTTTCCGAGATATTGTTGAAAAACCGGAAGTTAATCACACTCAATATCCATAGTACCGGGGCGCCGGTGTATACAAAAAAAATACATCCCGGTCTGTATTTCCCCTGTATTTAGGGCAAGTACGTCGCGTGGTGGATAATAAATACCTGTACAATTTAACCGGCAACAGAATATATTTCCTTGCAATAGAATGGTACTAAATACGTCAATGGCGGATCCCTTGATGATAATATTTGGACATTATTATTTTATTTATATTTGTGTCATTTACTCGAGTTCAACTCGAGTTCAACTCGCATCTAACAAGCGAGCGTCGATCTACAGAAATCACTGTTGATTACAGCTCTAGTCTCCCTTGAATATCTCCCTTATTATCTCCCGCCGGCCGGGCGGGAGATTATAAAACGCATTCCGTGCGTGTGTTCGTGTGTTATTGAGTGTATGTCACGCTTTTGTAATAGCTATTTTCTGTTATTAACAATGAGCAAAATGAGTAAATTGATTTTGTCTTTGTAACTGTTACTTACAATATTGGCCTGAAATATGTTGTTCAACAACTCCTTCATGTACTATATCATGGTGAGGTGTCCAAGGTGTAGCACCATAGCTAACTGAGTAATAGCTATACTAAGTTTAACATTTGACCATTGAGCAAGTCACTTGTAACTCAAAAACTATTGAATATAGAGGATTTTTGTTGAATATGTTGTTCACCTATCTTTTGGATATACTGTATTGTGAATTTTCACAGCTGTAACTCCATAGCTAACTGAGCAATAGCTACTTTGATGATAACCATAATGAGTAAATGGCTTATATCTTCAAAAGTATTGCAGCTACACAATTTTGTTCCAATATGTTGTTCAGCTACTATCTCTACAGCTACAACATGGTCACTAGTTTGGAAGTGTATCTCCATAGCTAAGTGAGTAATAGCTACTTTGTCAATTTTTAATGATAACCATAATGAGTAAACGCCTTATATCTTCAAAAGTATTGCAGCTACACAATTTCTCTCAAATAAGTTGTTCATCTACTTTTTTGTGAACTGTAACATATTTAAGTTTCACAACTGTTGCTTAATGTACAAGTGAGTAATGGCTACTTTATTGCTACTTTTGGTGAAAATGTGAAAAATGACAAATATCTCACAAACCGTAATAGCTACTTTGTCAATTTTTAATGATAACCATAATGAGTAAATGCCTTATATCTTCAAAAGTATTGCAGCTACACAATTTCTCTCAAACAAGTTGTTCATCTACTTTTTAAGTCATTCATCTACTTTTGGGAGAGCTTTCACATGGTGAAGTTTCAGACTCGTAGCTAATTACTCACCTACTGAAAATGAGTAAATGCAAATTATCTCTAAAAGTATTGCAGATAGCCAATTTTTCTCAAATAACTCATTCACCTACTTTTGGGAGAGCTTTCACTTGGTGAGGTTTCAGACCCATAGCTAATTACTCACCTACTGAAAATGAGTAAATGTGAATTATCACTAAAAGTATTGCAGATAGCCAATTTTTCTCAAATAACTCATTCACCTACTTTTGGGAGAGCTTTCACTTGGTGAAGTTTCAGACCCATAGCTAATTACTCACCTACTCAAAATGAGTAAATGCGAATTATCTCTAAAAGTATTGCAGATAGCCAATTTTTCTCAAATAACTCATTCACCTACTTTTGGGAGAGCTTTCACTTGGTGAAGTTTCAGACCCATAGCTAATTACTCACCTACTCAAAATGAGTAAATGCGAATTATCGCTAAAAGTATTGCAGATAGCCAATTTTTCTAAAATAACTCATTCACCTACTTTTGGGAGAACTTTCACTTGGTGAAGTTTCACACCCATAGCTAATTACTCACCTACTCAAAATGAGTAAATGCGAATTATCGCTAAAAGTATTGCAGATAGCCAATTTTTCTCAAATAACTCATTCACCTACTTTTGGGAGAGCTTTCACTTGGTGAAGTTTCAGACCCATAGCTAATTACTCACCTACTCAAAATGAGTAAATGCGAATTATCTCTAAAATTATTGCAGATAGCCAATTTTTTCTCAAATAACTCATTCATCTACTTTACTTTGTGGGAGAGCTTTCACATGGTGAAGTTTCAGACCCGTAGATAATTACTCACCTACTCAAAATGAGTAAATGCGAATTATCACTAAAAGTATTGCAGATAGCCAATTTTTCTGAAATAACTCATTCACCTACTTTTGGAAGAGCTTTCACATGGTGAAGTTTCACACCCATAGCTAATTACTCACCTACTCAAAATGAGTAAATGCGAATTATCTCTAAAAGTATTGCAGATAGCCAATTTTTCTCAAATAACTCATTCACCTACTTTTGGGAGACCGTTCACTTGGTGAAGTTTCACACTCATAGCTAATTACTCACCTACTCAAAATGAGTAAATGCGAATTATCGCTAAAAGTATTGCAGATAGCCAATTTTTCTCAAATAACTCATTCACCTACTTTTGGGAGAGCTTTCACTTGGTGAAGTTTCACACCCATAGCTAATTACTCACCTACTCAAAATGAGTAAATGCGAATTATCTCTGAAAAGTATTGCAGATAGCCAATTTTTTCTCAAATAACTCATTCACCTACTTTTGCAAGGGCCTTCACATAGTGAAGTTTCAGATCCATAGCTAATTACTCGCCTACTGAAAATGAGTATATGCGAATTATCTCTAGAAGTATTGCAGATAGCCAATTTTTCTCAAATAACTCATTCACCTACTTTTGGGAGAGCTTCAAACCAACCTGTGGAAAAGCACAGGGTAAGGGTAAGACCTTGGGCCCCTTCTTTGAGGTGGAATGAAGATATCCAAACCTTTTTAGTGCATATCTTACATGTACATAACTGCGGAATATGTACATTCAGTGGCTCTAACTCTGGAATGTGGCCATTCGATGGCCAAACTCAGTAATAGCTACTTTGACTTTTTTGATTTAAATAATTTATAACAGCAAAACTATTCAATTTAAAGGAGTTTTGTCAAATATGTTGTTGACCTACTTTTTGATGTAGTGCGTCGGGAGATCATACCACGGTAGTGGTCTTGTTCTTAGAAGGTTTCAAACCATACTTGGCAGTTATATACCTTAGGCGTGGGAAAATTTTTCTGCATGCTTAAATTTGACCTTTGACCTTTATGAAGGTCACATGATCAAAAACTATTTTTTGAAGTACACCCCCCCCCCCCCCCCCGTCATCACAGTTCAGGAAAAACTACTTGGTACAGAGCCTTATAATTTGACACACCTGTTCATACTATCGAAAACACGAGCTGATTAGATTTTGGGAGCAATCCCTTGAAAAATGTCTCATTTATGAGTGATTTTCTGACACCTTCCAATCTGAAAGCCTTAAATTTAGGCCAACCCCCCCTATTATCTTCTTAAGTATTGCATTTAGAGCTATAAAATGTACTGGGAGGTAATAGGAAACCATATGTGGAGAGTCTAAATAGCCGGTCAGTTTTACCCCACAGCCCCTCCTTATGGGTCAAACTGGGGTCATAAAATAGCCGTTTTTGAATTTTTGCCTTTATCTCCTTTATTGTTGCTTTTATAGCTTCAGAATGTATTAAGAGTTATTGGGAAAGCATATATGGAGAGTCTAAATAGCCGGTCAGTTTTATCCCCCGCCCCCCCCCCCCCCCCCCCCCCCCCCCCCTATGGGTCAAACTGGGGTCATAAAATAGCCGATTTTGAGTTTTTGCCTTTATCTCCTTTATTGTTGCTTTTATAGCTTCAGAATATATTAAGAGGTATTGGGAAAGCATATGTGGAGAGTCTAAATAGCCGGTCCGTTTTACTGCCGACCCCCCCCCCCTTATGGGCCAAACTGGGGTCATAAATAGCTGCTTTGGAGTTTTTTGCCTTATATCTCCTTTATTGTTGCTTTTATAGCTTCAGAATGTATTAAGAGGTATTGGGAAAGCATATGTTGAGAATATAAATAGCCGGTCAGTTTTATCCCCCAACCCCCCCTTATGGGTCAAACTGGGGTCATAAAATAGTTGCTTTGGAGTTTTGCCTTATATCTCCTTTATTGTTGCTTTTATACCTTCAAAATGTATTAAGAGGTATTGGGAAAGCATATGTGGAGAATCTAAATAGCCGGTCAGTTTTATCCCCCGACCCCCGTTTATGGGTCAAACTGGGGTCATAAAATAGTTGCTTTGGAGTTTTGCCTTATATCTCCTTTATTGTTGCTGTTAGACCTTCAGAATGTATTAAGAGGTATTGGAAAGCATATGTGGAGAGTCTAAATAGCCGGTCAGTTTTACCCCCCGACCCTCCCTTATGGGCCAAACTGGGGTCATAAATAGCTGCTTTGGAGTTTTTGCCTTATATCTCCTTTATTGTTGCTTTTATAGCTTCAGAATGTATTAAGAGGTATTAGGAAAGCATACGGTGCAGCTTTGTGCATTCTTAGCTTTACAGCATGCTTATTAAAACCACAAAGCATTTTAAACTTTAAGGGACGCTTCGCTTTTGTTAGCAAAAGCATTCCTCTAGTTTATTTATTTGTTGATAAAAGACACAAAACCTTCAATTTTTGAAGGCATTTCTACTCTATTAGTAAAAATTGTTGCATTAAGATCCATACGGAAATGGCAGAGAAATTTGGAAGTTAAAAAAATAAATCAAAATTAGATTTTTAAATATTCAATTAGGCCTCTGTATACTTATTTGTTCAATGTTTAAATTTTAAATATGGACTTGACAGTGGCCAAATATAAAAGAACTGCTGTAAATTTCAGGGATTATTCTCAAATGTGTTTAAACAAAATAAACAATATTTCATTTATCTGATGATAAAAGCCACACTTTAACATTTTAATTAATATTTGTGTGTATTTTTTACTGTATTAGCCTATCAGTATGGTTACCTTAAGTGATAGACAAAGCTGATTTTATAATGGCCAGGAATCCTAAAAATAAGGCAGAAATGGGGGAGATTGTGAATACTTGTTCCATGTGTACCTTAATACTTCAAAATGAGGTCCTCGGTGGCTTTGAATACCAGTGCAATGTGTAATACATACCAACTGTATGAGACAGATTGCCGAAGGCAAAGTGTATTTATATCGTGCAAGAGTTTTTATGTCGTCACTATGCAGCGTGTGCGTCCGTGTGAACAGCTTCTCCTCTTAAACTACAAGACCCAGAGACATGCTGTTTCTTTTAAAAGATACCTTAACTATCGAGGATGAAAAATTGTTCAAGGCATGCCGATCAGTTCGTTTGTCTGTTCCCCAGAGCCATTACAAGTCAGTTACCCCCACCCAAAGTGTGAAGATTTCAAGACTTTATCAGAATTTTCTCATTCACTATAATGCAGGGATTCTTCTCATATCTTGCATATATGTACTAGGCCACTAGTAGATTACCTTGTGTGAGTATTAGTCCTGGATCTGTCTTAATTTTGTTTTATTAAGTTTTTAAATAATTTTTAATGCGTTAAAATTCATGAAATTATGCACTAAATCACTTATTTTCTCATATGTACTAGTCTACTTGTAGATAACCTTGTGCGAGTATCAGGCCTGGATCTTTCTTAATTATTTTTTTATGAATTTTTAAAATAATTTTTAGTGCATTAAAATTCATGAAATCATGCACTAAATCACTTATAACTTGAAAAGTATCACATTTAGAGCATTTTGTCAAAATATGTTATTCAGCTACTTCTTCCATAGCTACAACATGGCGAGTAAATTGAGTGTCTATCCCAATAGCTAAGTGAGTAATAGCTACTTTCTGACTTTTCAGTACCTCCCGTAATGAGTAAAATCACCTATAACTTGAAAACTATTGTATATACAGAATTTTGTGTAAATATGTTATTCAGCTACTTTTGGGTCAGCTACAATATAGTAAAATTTCAGACCTGTAACTCATGGCATAGCTGAGCAATAGCTACTTTGAGGTTCTCACTGTTGAGTAAATCAGTTGTAACTTGAAAACTATTACATTTAGAGTATTTTGTTTAAATATGTTGTTCACCTACTTTTGGATCAGCTATAACATAGTGCAATTACAGACCTACAGTTCATGGCATAGATGAGCAATAGCTGTTTTTAGGTTCTCACTGTTGAGTAAATCATTTGTAACTTGTAAACTATTGCATTTACAGTATTTTGTTTAAATATATCGTTCACCTACTTTTGGGTCAGCTATAACATAGTCAAATTTCAGGCCTGTAGCTCATTACATATCTGTGTAGTAGCTACTTTGAGGTTCTCACTGTTGAGTAAATCAATTGTAACTTGATAACTAATTTTGAGTCAGCTATACCACAGTAAAATTGCAGTCCTTTAACTCATTGCATAGCTGAGCAAAAGCTACTTTGAGATTCTGTGTTGAGTAAATCAGTTGTAATTCGAAAACTTCTTTCACTTCTACTCAGAAACTCAAAACAGAGTCAGCTGACACAGAGCCCATTCATGGGCACTGATTGCTTGTTTTCAGATTCTAGTAACCAAAAACATATTGCGACAGGACCACCATTTTGGGATCATCTGACTCACTATGTTTCGGCCCATAACTGGCCTAGGACTCATCCATTAGTCCAATGTTGGCCCAATAGAGGTCAAATTCAAGAGATATGTAGCTTGAAGATTAGTTAGAAAGGCGGCTACATTTGGCTTAATATGTTGGCCCAAGAGTGGCAAAACCTGCTGGCCACTAAAGTGACCAATAGCCAATGTTAGTTATATGCAATCTAGGTAAATAAGAGTACTTAGAGCAAAGACACCTCCACCAAGGTTCAACACCTCCAATTCTGCTTTTGAGTACAATGATAAAAAATCCTTCGAAATTAAAAAAAAATTTTTAAAGCACCATAATGATTACAGTTAATTCAAGATAACATCTAAAATCATGAGCAGAAGCTAAACATTTGCCTGGGAATCTAGCCCAGTTAACATACCCTTCATCTTTCAAGTAGGGATTAAGTGCCATAAAAAGTCTGTGTCTTAAATTTGGAAATCTGCCCATGTGGCGTATAGCGTGATGAGTACCCATGTCAACACCGAAGTTAAGCAGCTCTGGGCTTGATTAGTACTTGGATGGGTGACCATCTGAGTTCTAATCCAGGTTTCAAGAATATATAAACTTTAATTTTTAAACTGCGGTTTCTCCAATGGTTTTGATGCAACAAAAATGAGCAAAGGCAGTGGGCAAAAATAGGAGTTATTGTCTTAAAACTGCTGCTAATAATTTACATAAATTCTAGAGTGTAAAATGAATGAATTTATATAATTTATTCCTCTATTTCCAGTAATAATTTTCATAATATATATGTCTTAATATAAAGTATCCACATAAATTGATTTTCGCTACTTCCTGGTTCTTCTGTCACAGACGTGTGTGTTTTTACCCACTTGACCTTACAAGGCCGTTTGCGAAAACGAGGCGTTCAAAACTGTGAATTCACGTATACTAGTATGTACACCCATATTTTCCCAACAATTAACTGTTTTGTCATATTGATTCTCTCAACATTAAAATGAAATTGATTGCCCTATTTTCAATGATTTTATTAAAGTCTGACTGCGGCCATGTTTCACTTGACATTAAAGTGGCTCAGTCTATAGTTCTTAAATTGTGTATGTGTCCGTGTTTTTCTTTTTTTTGTTATTTTTTCATATTCCCTTTTCCATTACACACACAAACATATACATGTGTATACACCATTCACCTTAAAGGTTAATTACTCTTTTATGTACCCCGACTTCTTTGAAGCTCATTATCTTTGGAACACAGAAGAAGCAAATATCAGAGCAGCTGGGTCAGAGAGATGCTTGTACAAGCCAAAGTGGATTATCCACCTAATCCTGTTGTTCTGGATGACAAACCTACGGTGGCACAAAACTCACTGTACACAACGGAAAGTTGCAACTTGCAAATACTGTCCCTGACTAAACACATCAGGCTGTATCATATGCCAGTCACTAAATGTTACTAAATCTGTTAAAGTCAGAGAAGATTGCAAAAGCAGCAACTTAATGTACTGTGTTACTTGTAAGGTCTGTCTCATCTAGTCTATTGGTCAAACCAAGAGACAACTGATGAACTGCTTCCAGAGACACTTTTACAATGTCAACAGCAAAAATCTTGTGGTCAAGATATGGTTGGTCACCATTTCAACCAACTGAACCACAGTCACTGTGGTATTCCCAATATAGTGATACACATTATCGGTTTCATGCACACATGCCTGGAATCTCCACAGGCTTCCAAGTTGTGCAGGACCATAGAGAGGAATTGGCAATTTTGGATGCACACTAATGGACATCAAGGCCTCAAGGTTTAGGACTAATCCTATGTGTCCTGACTGCCACTTGCCGCATTAAATTTTTTTCACATATATAGGAACACATAGTTATCCTGACTCCCTCTTCACAGGCCAGTTTCGAGAGTGACCAATATCATTATCTAGGAACCGTGAACCCCACCCACCCGGATCATTTGAGCAAACCCCCTTCAGATCAAGTGTACTTGCAATCTCAAACCAAAATACTGAAATCAAAGCAATATCTTCTTCCACATATGTACCCTCTTTTAGGTGCCATAAATTCATAAACAGATAGGCATTAATATCAGTGTCTGATGAGCCTTTCCAATGAAAACGTGCCACCACTTTCACCAGGGAAAGTGATGTTATGATGATATCATCAGTGACATCATCATAGTGGACTCAATTCAGTGACATCACTGACCATCTTGAGTAATGTCTATTTGCCAGCCATAGTCTTTGAATTGATTAGTGAAACAAGCATCTGTATATTGGTTACTGGTTTCTGACATATTCAAAGTCATTTATGGATTGTCACGCATCTGTCAAGATGTGTACTCAGAGTCAAAAGTATTGAAATATAGATTAACTCAATGAACTAATTGGGGAAACCTTAGTAATTAGTCATATTTCTCTGTCTGGTATTATGTTTTTACTTAATTTTCATAGACATTTAATATTTTATTTTTTTTTCAATAAATTTGTTTAAATCATCTGTCATGTTCGCTTCAATGGTACTTCCAGTTGGTACAATTAAATCTTGTAACTGAAATAGACAAGAATATTTTTATTGACAGATACTTATGAATGATCCATCATTATACTGGTGCATATTTTGAAATATTTTCCTGTGGTTTCATGATTATTGAATTTTTGATCACAAAAAAGAAAAGCTATAAAGGTGCTTAAACGACTGCTAAAATATTGAAGTGCCTCTTCCTGAAATGTACCCCTTGAAGCATCAATACAAATTTGAACCCTCACTGCTACTGTAGTGTAAAGAATATAAAGTAACAGTAATTCTGTAGTTTAACTATTATGCTCTTTATTAACAAAATTACTCACTTTTTGGTTCTTTCAACAGAAAAGCATAATGTGCTGGTGTACATTGAGGATGCCATAGTTCAACTACTGGATCATAAAGATGAAAATCCAAAAGTAAACTCAACCAAGTTCTTGAGTGAATAGTAAGTGTGTATGTGTTGTTTTTATTCATATCATTGTCATTTAGTGCAGTGATTGAACTGCATTTTCAATAATGATGTCAAACACTTACTTCACGTAGCATATTGGTCGATATTGAAACATCATATCACACAATACTATGTATCATTTGATGGCTAATTATTGCTCAGCTACCACAAATTGGTTTGTTAATCCACATTATATCTGTAAAGTTGTAAACTGATCATAAATTTACATAAAGCTTGCTTTGAGAAAAAAATATTAAATAATGCAAAAGAAAAAGTGTTGAAACTTTCAGTGTATTAAATGAAATATTGATGATTAACACGTAAAGAGCTAATAAACTACAATATTTAAAAATGCAGTGAGTTATTAGAAATAACATTGAAACTGACACATGTATATTGATTTTAAAATTAAGAAAAATACTTCAAATTATATTAAAATATCAATACATGATATTTTTCTTGCAGTCAATTTGGTCATCTCTTCTATGAGGGTTTAGTTATGTACAAGTATATAAGTTGTTGTGTTTGGTACACAGTAATTGCTATCACTTAAATCAGATTCACCTTCTGAATGCTGCTCATTTTTGAGCAGCTTTCAGAAGTTGAGTTTGATTTTATCCTGACAGTCTGCATGTAATGTTATTCGATAGCTTTGTCAGTGTTCGGGAAGGTAATCACACCCTGTTCAGGGAATACTCCTTCATCAAGGCCACACCTCACAACCGTGCTTGCTTTGTGAAGACATTCTGGAAATGCTACAGAAACATAGGAAGAAAAGGAGGTATGTGAGTGTTTCTACATCGCTTTGTAAAAATTGTATGTTTAAATGTAGGTTAAAATGTAGTTTATAAAATTATTTATTGAAACCCGTGTTTAAAAAAAATTTGTTATTTCTTTTGCAAAAAAGGGCTGTTATCTTCTTGTTTGTAGAGTTAAAGTCATTGATAAAGTTTTGAAGTATCATTTTTCAGAATCACAGAATATTGTGTGCATTTAATCAAAATTTTAGGATATTTCTCTGTACATTTGTATCTACTGTATGCAACAGATCTGTTGAGTGTAAAAGAATACCACTCTCTCCTGTGTTTGCTGTGCAGTGACTTCCCATTTACACCTGTGCAAAAAACTGCCAAGTGAGTATTTCTTTAAAGTTTTCAATCACTCATGAGTTTCCATTGTATTGTTGTAAAAAACGCCACTTGATTTACAATTATCCATAATTTTTGCTGTCCTAGAAATGCCACTTTGAGTTTGTTATTCCATTTTGACAAAGTACTATTTGCTTCAAATCTCTTAATTAAAAACATTAATATTCTAGGATCTATCTTCAGTTATATATAACTGATCTTTTGCAAATAGGATCATATATTATTTGGTCATTTATTAAACGTGGTGTTAAATTAGTTGTGTTTTTTTTACTAGGATCATTCTGATGGATGACTCACTAGATTCACTCATCTCATTCAGTGATTTCCTTTTCGCTTTTCAAGTACAGTTTTGTTTTGATGGTAAGTGTTTGAGCTTTAAATTTTATTTAAAACTGGCATATTCATAACTTAGATTCTGGCATTGTACATTTTACCATGAAAAAGTGTTAGACCTTAATAATATTATTAACCTTGAATCCCTGTTGAAATACATCTTCTTCTTTGTGAGAATTATGGACTATAAGAGGATGATCTGGTGGAGGGTATTAAAGCGAGGATATTAAATAAAGTTCTTAATAATAATAATTTTAACCAACTGTCCCTTTATTTTAATGCTTTTACACAGAGTTTCAGAAAAACTATAACTTTTTCACCGAATTTGTGCTTGGTTTGATCAATCCATAGTTCCAACACACTGTATAGTGGTGAACAAGAAATTATAATATGGTCATTTACCATTTGTTTAATGCATTGTACTTGACAATGTGTTTAGTAACTGTTGTAAATTGTTGTGGATACTTTTCAAGTGTTATGATATCACAGAGTTTCTGACACGCTGTGCTGAGGTGTATAAGGAGCTTTTGAAGACCAAGCAGAACTCTCACGATCCGGTGGTGGTGCCCACGTCAGAGGAGGCCACACCCAGAGTGCATGAGGACGAGAACTCGGCCAGACCCGAGGGAGTGGATGCTATGACCTTCCTCAGAGCACTCATACCACTGTGTGAACACCACGGAAAGCTGTGAGGAAATCACTTATAATTCATTTTGTGTTATTTATGAATGTCATTTAAGAAATCTGATATGCTTGTGAGAACACATCTGCAAGAGAACTGAAATTCATCCAGTGGTTTTAGGCACTTAAATTTATTCATTGGAATTAACTGGTTATACTGTTATACAAGGACCACATAAAGCTGTGAGCACTTGGTACTGAGTCATTCATTTGTAAAAATTAGAGCACCAATACCTCTGTGACAATTCAGTCCATTTAAACTGTGACTCAGGGAGAAAAATGGCGCCCTGTATGAATTTGTCAAGAACTGATCCGAAATCAGAAACCAGTGGCAACCAACTGGAAGTATCAACAAAGTAAAATATGACAGTTGACAGAAACAAATGTATTGAGAATAAAGCATCAAGTGTCAGTGAAATAAAGGAAAGTTATGTGAAAAATTTGAATAATTTGCACATCTGTGAGGTTTTACTACACTAGTATATCTGCATGACTATTGTTAAAACCTTGCAAAGGGCTGGGGAATTGAGGTGGAATGAATTCATTTCAAGTGTTTAAGTATTGCTAAGTCAGACATTTTTATTAGACGAAATCAGTATTGTAGAACTGAATTTGTGTGCATTTTAACCATGGTCTGTGACACTTGTCGGTTATGTGTAATTTGCCAAGGCAAAATTTTACGATGATTCAGGTTAGGGCAAGATGAACTATGTTGCTATAATCAAGGTTAACTGTGGTTTACAGTGCTTTAATAATTTTTAATCATGGTCATGGTGCTTTAATAATTTTTAAGCGGGTTGCGTGTAACCAACCCGCCTATTAGATTGATATGTCCGACGTCCATCTGTCCGTCCACAATTTTCGTTTCCGGACTCTAACTCAAAAACGGTTTGTCCGATCGAATTCAAACTTGACAGGGACATAGATCAACATCATAGCTAGGTACCTTTCGATATTGGTGAAATTCCGTCCGTCCGTTTTTCGTCCGTTTGTCCATCCGTCTGTTTGTCCACATTTTTATTTCCGGACTCTAACTCGAAAACGGTTTGACCAATCGAATTCAAACTTGACAGGGAGATAGATCACCATCATAGCTAGGTTCCTTTCGAAATTGTTGAAATTCCGTCTGTTCGTTTGTCCGTTTCTTGTCCGTTTGTCTGTCCATCCGTCTGTTTATCCACATTTTTGTTTCCGGACTCTAACTCGAAAACGGTTTGTCCAATCGAATTCATACTTGACAGGGACATAGATCACCATCATAGCTAGGTTCCTTTCGAAATTGGTGTAACTCCATCTGTTCGTTTGTCCGTTTTTCTGTCCGTTTGTTCGTTTTTGCTCCGTTTTTCTGTCCATCCGTCTGTCCGTCCACATTTTCTTTTCTGGACTCTAACTCGAAAACGGTTAGTCCAATCAAATTCAAACTTCACAGGGACATACATCACCATCATAGCTAGTTCCTGTCGAAATTGGTGAAATTCCGTTCGTTCGTTTGTCCATTTTTGTCCGTTTGTCTGTCCATCCATCTGTTTGTCCACATTTTCGTTTCCGGACTCCAACTCGAAAACCAATTACAAGATTACAAGTTTTATGTTTCTTAGCACGTCTTACACATTCACCTTAACTGGGTAACCTAACATTTCTTTCCTTCTTTTTTAAATGTAATTACAGCAGTTGCTAATCTTACTTCTGCCTGCGCAACCTGCCTTTTGGGGCATCTGTGACCCTCTTGTTAATCATTGTGATGGTGGCAAATGCCATGGTCAGCAGTGTTTTGGACTACTGTAATTCCTTGTGGCAAACATCAGTAGACTCCAGAGAGTTCATAGTGCTTTTTGTGCATAAGCTGAACAGGTTCAGTCATGTGACACCATACGTGAATAAATGACACTGGTTTCCCATTGAGACAATCAATCTAAACCAACATCTATATCTTTTATCTGTCATCAAACCGAGTTGCCTTACAGAGGGTAACCATCTTTCTGATTCCAGTACCAGAAACAATAAATGCAGGGGGATGTGAAGTTGGGCTGCAGCTGCTCTTACTGAATGAAACAAACTCCCTCAAGCCATCTGAACCCCAGGATAGTGTTGCTTGTTAAACACCTAGTTGTTCAGACCAGCCTATTCTCCTCCATAATCTTCTCTAACACTGGACACTAACAGGGATTGACCTTTTCTGGTAACTAGACAATCCCTTTTGGACTGTGGTGCTATAGAGGATGTCTACATGAATTTGGCACTTTACAAATGCTCCCTTATTATTAGTAACAATATTTTATGAAGTAGATTTGTCTGTTGTGTTTCAGTGCACCCTCCCTGCCCATTCTGAGAGACATCCTGTCCAGTGCTGAGAGGGTCACATTCTATGGCTATCTACTGGCACTGGCAAAGAATGAGAGACTCAATGCTGCTATAGGTAAGTGACAGTACCAGCAAGCAGTACAGTGCAGTGATCATACATCTGGCATATAATGTAAATGTAATTGAAAGTAATAGCAATGGGCAAGAATCTATTGCCTTTCAATATTCATATATTATTATTACTATCACTACTGTACTTATCTATTACTATTTTTATAACTGTTGCATTTCAGACTATTACTTCTCTGTTACTTTTTAAAACATCTATTGTATTCAGTCCCATCCTTGTCAGTACTTGCTGATTCTACAGTGTCTGTCTGTTGAGGAAGGATTTTACATACACTGTCATTTGAACATTCTTAAGACATATATAAAGGGGCCAGAAAACTGTTTACATTCCAGACGCAATTATTATGGCAAATTTCGTGAGAAAAGGTTGTCTAAGAAACTGTCTTTTTTTTGTTTTTAATATGTTTATTTCACAAGAAAAGAATACAGGGATACATTATTCACAAAAAAAAAACACAACACACGAGACAATAAGACCTACCAAAATACTTGAAGAACATAAAGTAATACACCTTTGTACACTACATGGGGAACACAGACAAAACTTGAAACACACATTACACAGGAAGACTCCACAAAACAAAACCACTCCGTCTGCGAGAAAAAAAAAAAACACTTGTTCCATGAAATCTATTATCAATGTATTTCTTTCAGTCTTTTCAAGTTGGATTTAGCTCACTAAAGAAATCATCGGCCTATATTAGTTTTATTAGTCTTTTTAAGTTTAAACTGAGCTCACTGACCGTTCCTTCAATACTGTTTTTTGTACTGTACATAGCAATATAGATTTCAAATTTGGATTTCAAAAGGTAGAGAAAATGGACAAAGGAAAGGTCTTTTTGTTCAGTCTTGGTTTTATTTATGTACCATTTTCCAATTAAAATTACAATATTGTGAATATGATTTGATACAGTGTAAACAGTTTCAAAGAGATGGTATCCAAAAATAATTTCACATATTGCATAACCTTGTTCAAAGTGTATATTTAGAGTTGACCTTACCCAGGCAAGAATTTCTTCCCAAAATTTTGAGGTTTTTGGACATAAAAATAAGTGATGCTCAATTGTATCTATGGAATTGCAACAAAAGCAGAGATTACCATCCGTTATTTTCCATTTATATAAATTATAGTTGCAATTCAATAATCTATTGAGAATTTTATATTGAAAACATTGGAGATAAGTTTCAGGTACAATTTTATGTGCGAAAGTGAAGATTTTATACCATGGTTTACTATCTAAAAAGGGATATGATTCAACCCAGTGTTCAATGGCTGATGGTTCCTCAAGATCATCATTTAATACAGCCCAATAAAGTGATCTATTATTAACTTTTATAAATTCAACCTTTTTGCCTTTCACTTTTACATGTGGAATTGTTTGTCTGACAAAATTATCTACATTCCTTGTTTTTAGCTTCTCCTTCCATTTTACTGGAATAGCACTAGTGATTCTGTTGAAACTCATTACATCAATTGATTTTTGGACTCTAACATTAAATTCCTCAATACCGACTATGTTTCCATTATTTGAAACAATGTCTGCAATAACCAGATTGTTTGCAGCATCCCTTGGAACGTTAAATTCAGATGGTTTCAGGGGTGTACCATTTGAACATATATATTTATTTTCAAACAAATGTTCATGCCAAATGTCTTCTACTGTGTATGGTGGCTTCGAATAGAAATGTTGCCAAGAGTCAAAAAACTTGTTTATGGAATAATGTGAGGCATTTGTCTTTATACTCTACTGAAAGATTTTTCTTAAATTCTGACATTTTAATATTAAGTAAGTACCATGCAAGTATTTTGCATTTATTACTTTCCTTTAACAGAAACAATTTTTTCAACCATTTTATTTTAGAAGTCCTATTTATAGCAAAAATATCGGGCATTTTTAACCCACCCATTGAGTAAGTTGCACAGATGCTGTTTCTTTTTATCTTTGAAATCTTATTATTCCAAAGGAAGCTGAACAGTAAAGTATCAATCTTTTTTAAATAACTATATGGGCAGTAACAAGAGGATAAGAGATATTGTATTTGTGGTATCACCAAAGATTTAAGTATAAGAATCTTTCCCTTCCATGACAAATTACGACTTCTCCAAATATTTAGGATTTTGTCAATTTTTTTAATTTTGTCATCATAATTTAACCGAACTGCCTCATTTTGATCCTGAGAGAACCAAACACCTAGTGTTTTAAAACTATCACGGTTTACTCTAATTTTTTTAACACTGTGTGGCAAGGATATATCTTTATATCTATTAGTTCCAATTGGAACCACCTCAGTTTTTTCCATATTGAGTTTTAGACCGGAACATTTATAAAATTTTGAAAGCAGTGTCACTAGGTTCACAATCGAATGGAGGTCTTTGACAAAAATAGTTGTGTCATCAGCTAGTTGACAGAGTTTAAATTCTTGTTTTTCCACTGTTATGCCTTTTATATCAGTATTACTCCTGATCTTTATAGCCATAATTTCAGCAACCAATAAAAATAATAAAGCAGAAATTGGGCAACCTTGACGTATCCCTCTTTGTAGCTGAAATATTTTTGATAAATAACCATTGTTTGATACACATCCTTCAATTTTTGTGTAAAGTATTTCGATCCATCTAATAAAATTTTGCCCAAAGTTGAAAAATTTTAAAGATTTCTGAAGGAAAGACCATTCAATACTATCAAATGCCTTCTCAAAATCTATCAATAAAATATACCCTGATAATTGCTTTAAATTTGTATAAGACATGATATCATCTATGGTTCTGATGTTTTCTCCAATGAACCTTTCTTTGAGGTACCCCACCTGATCACTATGAATCAAGGATCGTAACACAGATTGTAAACGAATGGCTAGTGCTTTAGTCAATATTTTATAATCTGTATTCAAAATACTGACTGGTCTCCAATTATTTAAAAAACGAATGTCCTTATTACCTTTGGGTATTAGGTTTAAAATTCCCCTTCTCTGATCACAAGTGAGCATGCCGTGCTCAAAAGAATACTTATAGCTATCAAAAAGAAACTCTCTTAAATCTGGCCAAAAGAATTTATAAAAATTTGTCGTGAACCCATCGCTCCCTGGGGCCGATTTCACTAAAGGACTTAAACTAAGTCCCTTTTTTGGCTAAGTCAGGGACTTAAATCTAAGACTTTGGTCTTAACTAGGTCTGGGACTTAAAATGGATTTCACAAAGGTGACTTAGCTAAGTCCAAGCTTATCATATAACCACAGTGGTTTTCTGTGTCATGTGACCTTTTATATCCTTCATTTAATACATTTTATCTAAGGATAAGTGCTGTTTTGAAATGAAAAACCTTGTTGCCACACATAAACTTCCCAAAGACTACTTCAGTAAGGTGTTCTGTGTAATTATACTTTTTTTACAGCCCTTTCAAATTTTCAAGTGGAGAAAAGTTTATGGCAGCCATATTTAAGTCCTCTTTACAAAATTTAAGCCCACTACCTCCCAGACTTAAGTCTAAGTCCACTGACTTAGCAAATCCATGGACTTAGCCCCTTTGTGAAATCCACTAAGTCTAAGCCCGCTGACTTAGCACATTTTTGACAGAATTTAAGACCAAAGTCTTAAACTTAAGCCCAAAACCAGGCTTAAGTCCGTTCGTGAAATCGGCCCCTGGAATTTTATCATTTTGGAGCTGTTTCAATGCTTTTCCTATTTCCTCCAGTCTTAAAGGTGAGTCACATAATTCTTTGTCGATTGATTTCAAAATTTTTTGGTTATTGTTTGAATATATAAAGTCAGAATAATCTTCTTGACCTTGTGACTGCTTAGAACGATATAAATTTTCAAAGTGTTTTTGCTGTTCTTCTAAAATTTGGTGAGGGTCTGTGACTTCAATTGAGTCTTGTATTATCAACTTTTTAATATATTTTTGGTTAAAGTGTTGTTTCTCCAGATTTAAAAAGTACTTTGTGTTCTTTTCCCCCTTTTCTGCCCATTTTACTTTAGATCTGAAATATGTTCCCTCTGCTTTACTGTTTTCAAAATGTTCCCATTCCTGTTTTGCCTTGTAATATTCCTGTGTGTCATGGCTTTCTGATTCTAGTTTTTGCAGTCTAAGAAACTGTCATTAACTCTTCATGAATGGAAATTCAATAAACAGGAGTAAATAGTGCTTGTTAAGTAGTTTGTATTAAATTTGGGTTTAATTGAGTAACTCTTATTAAATTAGTTTTAGTGCATAGGAATTTGATTTCAGTAAGTATTATAGTGTCAGTTACTTTCACTTTGGCTTTGATCAACATACAACAGCTAAAATGTTATCCCCGTCATATAGTTCCATCATCAGACAAAAAAAAACCCATGAAATTCCCATGAGGATGCAAAGAGATAGATACTAAGTATTACACTGATTTGTACATAGACATAGATTATTACAGTGCAGCCTTTACTATCTAACTTAACCTGTACACTTTATGACCATTAACATCAGTTTCACTCTCCCAAGGTTGTATTTTCCTATTGTTTTTAGACTTAACTACCTTAAAGTTTTCTATTATCCAACTATTCTGTTATCACACCAAAATCTTTCTTTCTCACACTGGACAGATAATAGAGGTTTACTGTATAGTATTTGTGTATGGTCAACCTTTTGAAATATAATTATACTGAGTTAGTAATTTGAAACACATTTACTTTGTATTTACAGGAAAATTACCAAGTAGAGGAGAATTGTTAGACACCCAGGAACAAGAGCTAACTTCGTAAGTCAATACATTCTTTGCATATTTGTTTGAAAAACTTTTTTATTGTTATTAATATTTGTAATAACATCAAAGGCCAAATATATTGGGTAATCTATTAATGTAACTTGTTATGTGCAATTTATTATTAAAACCTTGAAATAGGTACTTCTATATGCTACTGTTCATGTGAATTTCAAATGTATGTTAGTCTTCAGTGAACTAGTTAGCAATATCTACTGACCACTAAAGTCCACTACCTGTTATCTGCACTCTGTTTTTGTTGTACTGTTTTTATTTCTTCTTAAAAATACTTCCTGGTTTACTTGTTTATAATTTGTTGATGTACTCTGAAAGCTGTACATTTTACATTCTTTGGCAGTAGTGGGTAAATCGTTTGGCTGAATGCATATTGATATTGAATGTAGAAATACTTCAATATCGGTGGATATCATGGTTGTGATATTGTCTACTAAATTGTCCAAATCTGGGATACTGAAAATGTTTTTGTTTTAGCATATCCCGAACTGCTAACAGGAAGTGCACTTTACTAAAACTAAACATGACAGTTTTCATCAAAAACGCATTGAAAACTGCGAGAATGTGAGATAAAAGTGAACCATTTCTTCAATTAAGCCTTTTTATTTCAAACATTTACTGTGTCACTTTGCAGTTTTACTTACAATGACGATATTGATTTACATCTTTGAACATCGATATTGGCAACCATTTGCCAAAATAATAAATATCACCAATATCAATAAACGACGAACCCACTTTTTGGCAGCCATTTCATGATGCAATAGATTTACTGTTTTAGTTTCAATTTAACGACAAGGCAGAGCAAAACTGACCCCACAGACGAAGCATCCACTATTCTACTCTTTTAGCATTTGGTTGTTAAAACTATTTGAAGATTTTTTTTCAAGGCAGATCCTGAATCTTGGTAATTTTATTTTATCAGAGACCCTTTTATCTGTGGAATTCATTTAAAGAAAAAAAGATACACAAAGGAAGAACCCAATATCAGGATAATTCATTAAGGCACAAAAACTGGGTGTGATTATGACCTAGATGACTTCTCTGAGATGGCTGCCATTTTAATTGTATTCAAATCCTCAACAGTGCTGTGAGAAAGTGCAACTTTTGAATTGCCGACATTAATCAAAATTAAAATTCTTGAATTCCTACAACACTGTTAATGACTACACACTCTTTATGGTTTTGTGTAATTTAATACTATTAATATTCTGTACAGAAATTAGTTATTTATTTCATAGCAATTTTCTGCAGATATTTAAAAGTATATTAAGCAAAATTTGTCTTTGAAAATTCCATCTTAAAGAAAATATTGTACAGTAGAACCTCAATTATCTGGCCCTCTATAACTCGAATCTGTGGATAAACTGAACTGAAATCTTGTTTCCCTACTGGTAGTACATGTTATTCACATCTAGCATGAGTGATATTACAGGATTTTACACATTCTCGGGTACCATTAAATCTACTGCTTTATAAAACATACGACATTCATTGACAAGAATGCTTAACATCTTTGATCTTTATCGCATTGTTTCAACAGGGGAGGGATTAATTCATTTACACGACCCCACCGTATACAATGTCTTTGATAATGCGCCTATCACTGATTGTGTCTTCGATTCGCTTTTGCAATTTATAATCTCCTGGAGTAGGTCCATTCACAGACTGACGTGTATTAAAAGAAAAACGTCAACAATGCATTGCCAACCGAACATACCCATTGAAGTTGTGTTTGATCAGGTTTTTGCAATAAATAATATCCCAGAGCTTTTCAGTTGACAAAACGTATGACAACGTTCATCTAAAAATGAACGGTACAGTGCATGTACAAAACAAACACACCCAGGTCAAGTCCTCGTAGTATTTTAAATAAAAATACATGATAATATCCATAGCTATGACCAAATAAGTAACAAGTAGAGGGTCAGTTATATTACACAAATTTATTGAACTACTTCATCAATGACCACCCATGTCTGTATTTAGTGCATAGAAATGATTTTTCTTCAGTTATTACCCACTTGGTAACCCATAAAATAATGGTGAATTTCGGTTTACTTCATCTATCTGAACCTTTCGATTATCCGGTCCGATTGTATGTATCCCATTGGGTTTGGATAATTGAGGTTCTACTGTATTTGTATTTAAAACTGAAAATCAATTGCAGAGAATTTTTTAAAATTGGAAAATTGGTCAAATTTTCTTTTCACTAAAAATTCCAATTTTCCGCAGTATTTTATATATTCAGAATGTTTTTGAATGAAGGAAAAGTTTGGATAATTTATTTCAAAAATCAATTAAGGATTCACATTTTAACTGGATGTTCTCCACAGCAGAAATTTCTTCAAATATATTCTAATGTAGACCATTTAGTCCACCATTGTTTAAATCTTTAACAATACAGTTTGTGAAGCTTTTGAAATGAATATTTTTGGGCCTTTATTTTCCTTATAAAAAGAAATGCAAATTCTATGCATCAAATATGAGGTCATAAATTATGTGTTTTTTTGTAAATATTTTATTTGAAGATCAAAATTCAGAGACACCTAGTTCATATTTATGAGGTCACAGCATTCTGAGGGAATATTTTGACCAAAAGGCGGCTTGCACATCCATCAATATGCATGTTTGAATGGTGGAACAGCCACAATGGCTTTGGATTTGTTGTGATTTTTGTGCAAGACTTACTATTATGTCTTATTTTGATCAAAATGTAAATGTAAACAGTTTAGAATAGGAATAAATGACAAATTCTAATGCTTTATTATGGTTTTAAAGCAATTAAATGTGTCCTTTAATGACAAAGTCAAGTGTAAAATTATTAATGCACTGAAAAGTCACTGTTGCAGTGATCTTTACAAAATCTAGCCTCTTCGGTTCATATATTATGTGTTTCACTTTCTATAAACTTAAATGTTGTTGTTGTGTCACATTATGCAGTAAGAAATCGGGTGAAAGTTAATGGACAATGATCATTGATATAGAATATGCAAATATGGTGCTGCTTAGTTCCCTTTTGAATAACAGAATAATGGATTTTATCTAGTTGATTTTGTAAATGCCATTGGATGTGACAGAATCTGAGCTTTCATAAGAGACAATCTACTTTGTATCAGTCGAATATCCTTTGTTTAACACACAACTTGCTATGTTGGTAAAGCTCCTAATCTATCAATGGTCACATTCGGTCTATTTACACCCTATATATTTACATACTGTGTATTTGTATAATGTGTACTTGCACACAGTGCACTTACATATTGTGTAACTGTACAAAGTCTGTACTTACACAGTGTACTTTAATACTGTGTATTTCAACACTGTATACTTACATATTGTGTATTTACACACTGTGTACATAATGTGTTCTTGCATACTATATATGTATTTACATACTGTGTTTTACATACATGTACTATGTATTTACATATTGTGTTTTACATACATGTACTATGTATTTACATACTGTGTTTTACATACATGTTATATGTATTTACATAATGTGTATTTATATGATTATAGTGTGTACTTATACATGTAAATATACTAGCACACTGTGTTTTTACAGATTTTGTACTTAAAGACTTACAGACTGTGTACTTAAACTTTTCGTATTTTTCTACTCTGTCATGTGTTTTGTCATTTTCTAGAACGACTCCTCTTGTCTGAGACCAACTTTAACTCTGCACTTTCCTTTATGTAAGATACCTTTTCTCTTTTTGTGAGATCTTTTCATATACTGATCATTCATGCTTCTTAACATTCCATAATAGAAAAATATTCCTGTATTTTGTGTGACCTTTTTGCTGAACACTTTAAAAAATGAAAAATGTTAAGTATTTTTGGACATTTTTTTTAGTAGTCAGATTTTCAGATTTATTAAAAAATGAAGTTTCATCATTGTAACACAATGTACAAAGAAACACTAAGACAATAAAAAGTAGGGTTGTTCACGTGCCATGATATAGGATATGTACAAATAATGGAATGTTGGGATTCCAGTGGAATTTTCACTGAAGAGGTGGATATTCCACAGTATGTTGCTAGATTTGTTTGATGTATCTCACATAGCCTACCCTTTTGTCTCTCATGATTTCATCTAATTTTGAATAACTTTTTGCCATCAGCAGCACAGATTTAATAGTTTATTGAGAAAAAAGTAAACCCTTTGATTATTGCAGGTTGTCAAAGTAGTTGACTAGTTGTATGTAGATGTGAGTGTGATTTATGTGCTTCCAGAAATGTTTGATTGTACTTTGATAAATACATAATGTGCCTACATACCAGCTTGTATAGAGCATTTATTTGTGAAGGAAAATTTTTTTTTTTTTGCATACTTACATTGTTATTTGTACATCTTTTTATTGCGAAAAATACACTTACCATTTCCTGACCATAGCTATTTGTTGGTGCCATCCAACTCACTGGCCAACGTTGAGAAACGTTTTATACTACCTTAAGAAGCCAGTGAGTGAGTGTGGAAGTAGGAAGCCCCCCAATGGTCATGTGACCACGCCAATAGGCGCCATTCATTGTTTTTGTTGGCCATCCTTGAGTGTGGATGTGTATTGGAATCTTTCGTTTTTTCTGGAAGTTTTCTGGAATTATTGTGGATTTTGACTGTTCTGAGGTAAGGCATATGTTTTAACAATGTCTTCCCAGGATAAAATTAAAAAAGGACAGAGGAAAAGTGCTTTTTGTGGCCATTTTATGGCAGAATGGGATGAACACCATTATTGTCCTAAGTGTAGGGATGACTTGAAGGGTGACGATCCCTGTGCTAATTCTCAGGATTGTGTGATTTGTTCAACCTTTTCTGAGGATCAGAAAAAGAAAATTAGGAATAGAAACAGATACAAGAGCAAGAAAGATCAGAATTCATCTGTTTCAGTGGACAATGGCGGTAAAGAAGGGAGTATTGATGATTCGTTGTTGGACGAGGATGAAGTTTCTTTTACTATGTCTTCCCAAGTTCCTGTTTCTCAGAAAAATAGATCTTTGGAAGATAAATTAGACAGATTTTTCAGTGAGTTTGCAGTTTTATCACAAAGAATTCAGACTTTGGAAAAGAAAGACTCTGAAACTACCGGCAGTCATGTTAGCTCCGGTAGGGACAGTGTACAAGTTGCTAAGCAACCGGTGGTGAGATCTAAATCTCAACCGGTTTCTTCTGCGAGTTCTTCCCTCCCGAAAAGATCTGCTACCATCACCAGGTCTGAATTTGATCAGCAGTCTACATCCGGTCAGGGGTCGGATGAAACCGGTGGTGTGGCATCATGTAGAAAGAGATCTTATTCTCAGTCTTCTGATGAACCGGATCCGGATCCTGAGGGTGATTTTCGCTCTAGGGAAGAAGATTCTCCAGGTTATACTGAAACTTTGGAAACCATTAAAAAGTGGCTTGATTTAGAGGTCAAGAATGTGGAATGTTTTGTACCTCCATCAGTTTTTTCAAGCAGAGATCAGGTCAAGAAGTCTGTGCAACAGTCTATGGCTTTGCCTCCTGCTCAACCTTTAGTAGAACTTTGGAAATATAAGGAGTTCTCGGCTTTGGGCAGCAATGATGTTGATGATGCTGACCCTCATCACCCTCCTTTATCCAGGGGTCATTTTCTTAATTTTCCTAAACCTCAAATGAAGTTTTACCAGGTTTCTCCACAGTCCTTTTCTTTGGCTGCTCCCAGGATTCAGGATGCGTTTAAGAACATTGTAACTCCTCCATATCAGCCACCTTCTTCACTTTCAGTGCCTTTGAAACAATATTTGACTTGGGAGACTGTTTCTAGGGAAAATATTCAAATTCTAAACCATGTCTTTTGGTTTAAGGCAGCCATGGAAAAAGCTACTAATGAGATGTTTACTGAATTGGACAAAATGAAGGATTCTTCTGATCAAGAAGACATTCAACAGAGTATGAATTTTTTGCAAAATTGTTTGCAATTGCAGTCAACAACTATGGGATGTTTAGGCAAAGTTTTGGATGATGTTTTAGATACCTCCATGACTTTTGCTTCAAATTTATTACTGAACAGAAGGGATAATTTTTTTAAGCTCTGTCACAGGGATGTGACCGATAAAGATGTGGCTAGATTGAGAAATGCTTCTCTTACAAAAAAAGAACTGTTTAATTCAAAGGTTTTAGCTGAAGTCGAACAAAACTTCATTCAGTGGAGTCAGATAAACCGGGAGCCGGCTTTTAAGAAACACAGAGGTGAATCCTATGGTTCCCGTTCTTTTGCGGATTCAAAGAAAGAACAGCCACAAAACAGGTACCAGAATGCAGCGTTTCAAAATTTTCGACCTCAAGGCAAGCAAAATGATCAAAACAAAAGACAATCTGGCTCCTACAACTCCAACAGAGGCTCTGCCCGAGGGGGTAGGGGCAGGAGGAAGTGACTACATGAAGGTAAGCCCAAAATATCCTGGTTCCCGTTTACAAGCTTATTGGAAAGTGTGGGAAAGTTTCAAGGTGCATCCGAGAGTAGTTCTTGTTTTAAAACAAGGTTATTGTCTTCCATTCAAACAAAAACCACCTCTGACCCGGTTTCCGACTATCAAAAGCAGTTATTCAACTCCAGTAAAGCAAAAAGCCTTGCTGGAAGCGGTTCAACAAATGGTTCAAAAAAGGGCAGTGGTTCCAGTTCAAAACAAGAACTCTCTCGGATTCTACAGTCGTTTGTTTCTGGTTCCAAAACCAGAAAACAAATGGCGACCAGTAATAGATCTCAGTGTGGTAAATACATTCTTACATGTTCCCACTTTCAAAATGGAAACTGCAGAAATCATTCAGGCTTCTCTTCAAGCAGGCGAGTGGGTGGCTTCCATAGATCTCACTGACGCTTATTTTCATGTACCCATACACCAAAAGTTTCAAAAGTATCTGCGCTTTCATGTACAGGGTCAGGCGTATCAGTTCAGAGCCCTACCCTTCGGGATCGCGACTGCTCCACTGGAGTTCACTCGAGTGGTGAAGGAGGTCAAGTTCATAGCTCTTTCACAAGGGGTTCGAATCCATCAGTATTTGGACGATTGGCTGGTGAGGGCCAAAGATCCGGATTCTTGTGCTCGGGATGTTCAAAAATTGATCAGTCTAGTCGAACAGTTGGGTTGGATTGTCAATGTGAAAAAATCAGAACTCAACCCAACTCAGGATCTCGAGTTTCTGGGTTATCGGTTCAACCTTCGAGAAGGTTTGGTCTACCCAAATCAAAAGAAATTGGACAATTTGCAAGGTCACAACACTACTCCAAGGAAGCTCATGTCATTAATTGGGGTCATGGCTTCCATGGAGAAAACAGTTCCTTTGGGTCGGATCCATATGAGACCGTTTCAGTGGTTTCTGAAGACCAACTGGCAGTTTCCCCAGTCATTGGACAAGGTGGTCCCAATTTCTCAGTTGATAAAGGACCATCTGGCTTGGTGGATGGATCCTCAGAACTTACTCAAGGGTTCGAATCTGCATCAGAAAGAACACAATATGCTGATGTTCACAGATGCATCAGAGAAGGGTTGGGGGGCTCACTTGAACAATTGTACTGTAAGTGGGTTCTGGCAACCATCAGAAAAAGACTTGCATATCAATATTTTGGAACTGAAAGCTGTTTTTCTAGCTCTGAAACATTTTCAAGGACAATTAAGGCAAAAAATAGTGTTGGTTTCTTCAGACAACTCAACTGTGGTCTCCTATATCAACAAGGAAGGAGGCACTCACTCCTTCGAAATGTGTGCTTTGATGTGGAGAATTCTGGCTTGGTCCAATGCCAGGGAGATCCAGATCAGGGCCAGACATATTCCAGGGAATCTCAATGTGATAGCAGATTCCCTGTCCAGGAGGGACAAAGCCATTCAGACAGAGTGGTCTTTGCATCCTCAGGTCTTTCAAGAAATTTGCCAAGTTTGGCACAAGCCAATGGTGGATCTGTTTGCCACCAGCTTGAATGCCAAGCTTCCAACCTACGTATCTCCTGTCCCAGACGACAAGGCCTGGCAGATAGATGCATTGAACATCTCTTGGGAGGCTCTGGACGCCTATGCTTTTTGTCCAGTAGCCATCCTTCCTCAGTTAGTTCAGAAAATGATCACCTACAGGTGCAGGGTCATTGTGATAGCACCAGGGTGGCCGGGGATGCCTTGGTTTTGGGATCTGGTGGAATTGTCAGTCAAGATTCCACTGAGGCTTCCTCAAATGCACAATCTCCTGAAGCAACCCTTCAGTCTCAGATTCCACAAGAATCTGGAGTATCTGAACCTCCATGCTTGGTATCTGGACTCTTACAAGAAGGTCAAGGAGGATTCTCTGTTGAGGTGGCAGATAGAATTAAGGCACCTCAGAGACAATCCTCAAGGCGAGTATATGATTCAAGGTGGGCCATATTTCAAAAGTGGGCCCAGGAGAATCAGGTGGATGTCACAAAACCAACTATTCCTCAGATAGCTGATTTTCTGAATCATCTTTTCACTGATAGGAACTTGAAACCTAGAACTATTGCTGGTTATAGAACCTCAGTAGCAGATGGGTTAGGCTCTGCAGGTCAAATGGTTTCTCAAAGTTTGGATTTGAATCGTTTGATTGCTAGTTTTCATAGGGACAGACCTTCAGCAAATAGGTCTATTCCTAACTGGGACTTGTCCTTGGTCCTACTTGCCCTCACTCGGGCTCCTTTTGAACCTTTGGGTAAAGCTGATCTTAAGATTTTGACTTTTAAGACAGTTTTTCTGTTGGCTCTAGCATCTGGTAAAAGGCGTAGTGAGATTCATGCTTGGACTTTTGACTCCTTCAGTAGGAAAAGGGACTGGTCTCAGGTGACTTTTTCGCCTTCAACTGCTTTCATAGCTAAAAATCAGTTGGCTTCTGAGGGTCCTTTGGCTATTCAACCGGTAGTGATCCCTGCTTTGAAACCTACATTGGATCCTTCCTTGATTCAGGATAAGTCTCTTTGTCCAGTGAGAGCTTTGAGATATTATCTTGACAAAACAAAAGATCTCAGGAAAGGCAAGAAACTTCTTTTTGTAGCTGTTAAGGAGGGCTACTCAAAAGATATCTCTAAGGCTACTATATCTTCTTGGATCAAACAGTCTATCATTTTGGCCTACCAAAAGTCTGATCAGGAGGTTCAAAATGTTTCCCAAGTCAAGGCACATGAGGTTAGAGCTTTGGCTGCCTCTTTGGCTTTTAAGGGAGGAGTTGCTCTAGATGAGATAATGGCTTCTTGCTTTTGGAGAAGCCATTCAACGTTCACAAATTTTTATCTGAAAGATTTGTGCTGGCATAATGGTGATGTAATGAAAATTGGGCCTGTGGTGGCGGCTCAACATGTTGTAAATTGTTAATAGGTAATGTCATTATTAGTATTCTATTATTATAATGTCATTCTATTTGGACTATGTTATTGTATTTTGAAGCCAGTATTTGTATTGTTTTCTTATATTTGGCTTCTTGTTTTTCAGATGTGTTCTGAGATGGGTGTACAGCTGTAAATATTCCAGTTTGCTGTTAGTTTCCTGTTTTCTTGATGTTAGTGGTGGTGGTATGAACGGTATCAATAGATGGATTATGGCTTCCACAGTAATACTCAACAAATCGGCTTCCTCGCGATTGAGGTGAGTCTGGGTATGAATGCTTGTATGCTTGTGGTGTGCTTTATTACTGTTCATTTGGTTTGTAACTAGGGTCTTTATATTCTAGTACTACCCTCCATCCATGAAGGCTGAATTCAGCTATGGTCAGGAAATGGTAAGTGTATTTTTCGCAATAAAATTGAAAAATTTTGTTGTAATTTTAATTTTTATTAGATAAATACTTACCATTTCCTGACCAGGATAGTCCCCCCCAGCCTCCCCGCGGATTCAGTACTAGGTTACTAGGGGTGAGCTTTGCAACAAAAACAATGAATGGCGCCTATTGGCGTGGTCACATGACCATTGGGGGGCTTCCTACTTCCACACTCACTCACTGGCTTCTTAAGGTAGTATAAAACGTTTCTCAACGTTGGCCAGTGAGTTGGATGGCACCAACAAATAGCTATGGTCAGGAAATGGTAAGTATTTATCTAATAAAAATTAAAATTACAACAAAATTTTTCAAATTTTGGAACTTTAAATCAGTGTTTCAGCCATTTCTTCAGTTGCAAAATGAATAAAGAAAATGCTTTGTTACACCTTAGAATCTATAAGAATAGAGATTAAGCACTGTTAAGGGAATGGATTCAGTTAATTTTCCATTTTATAGCGAAATACCCTTACCATTTCCTAACAGTAGCTATTTGTTGGAGCCATCCAACCCAATGGCCAACGCAGAGATGCGATTTTAAGGTTATGTAACAACCTTAACCAAGCCATTGGGTTACAGTAGTCCGTCCTCCCGCCAATTAGGTCACATGACCACATTGTTTACTTCATTATTTTTGTTGGCCATCATCAGTAAGGTCGTCTTTGGAAATTAGGAGAAGTTTTTGTCAAGGTTTTATTTATTTCTTGAGATTTTACAGTCAATCTCACTTATTATTTTAAATGTATATCATACAGAACTTATACCTTTGTTAAATCTTCGAAGGTATGCATTATATTATGCAAATAAAGGACTTTTGGATGGTGACTTCGAGGTTTCATCGTCTTCAACCTCGAGGAAATACATTAACATAAAGAGGGTCATTATGCAACAATAATATTTTTATTTAGCTTGCCAGTCGTTCGGTTCAGTTTGCTGGACGTTGGAAGCTATAATTTTGCAGCATACATGTTTACAAAGAATGTACTCTTCAATAACAGAAGCGATCTGGAAGACGCCATTTTGGATGAGAATGACAATTCGAGTGGCCGTTATTGCTGTTCACGTCGGGTTCTAATAGCCAGGCGTTGAAAGCAGTTTTTTGATCACAATATACATCCCAGTCGAATTGATTGTCGACGAGTCAGTAGAAGGAATCTCCCTTGGGGGCGGCCATTTATGTTGCCATGGACACGGCATCGTGGAGGAGTTTTGAATGCAGGAAATACTACTTCTTCGGAAAACTCTTCCGTCGAGGTCCAGTCAAAACATTCACCAGAGGAAATACCTGTGTGAGGTCATGCACAATCGAGTATTCTATACCTCTCAGAAGGTCAGAATTCGGGTTGTCAGATGTCCGGGAGTGTCATTCATATCTACAAGGAGAGGCTTTTGATTCTATGGTTTTGCACAAGAATTTAGTACAATCGGGTTTCTATACCTCTCAAAAGGTTTAGAATTCAGGTTGTCAGGAGATGGTGATTATGATTCATCTCATTACAAGGAATCTATTCCTTATTTTACTTTTGCTTGACTGTTATTGAGTGGCTAGGGATTGATTTAACAGGCACAGTTTCTGTGAATGCTCCTTTGTTTGGTCACATTTACATTCCTTGGGTGAACAGCCAGCATTGAAATGTGGCTTTTATGTTGGGTTTCAAGGAGTTTGAAGCCTCTGATGTTTTAAAGAGCAGCTATGCAGGAAGAAGTTTTGCTTGCACTTCCTTACATACATTACTTTCCTGGACAGCTCCTTAGTTACAGCAGGTCTGCAGGAGGAACATGACCTTTCAGACACTTTGCAAACAGGGTCCCTGGTAGGGGACTGTAAGAGAGAAGAAGCGTGTATATTCTCACTCCTTCAGTTCAGGTCATATTTAGAGGATCCTAGGGATCACTATGATATGTTATAGACTTCATTATGCTTTGGACTGGGTGCAATGATGTTTGCATTTCTAGTCCAGTCAACCAGTTGGTGTCCAAATCTTCTTGTTGCAGTTTGCCCATGTCTAAGAACATGTGACTCAACAGGAGGGATGTAATTAGAATGTCTTTAGCAAACCTACAATGCATTTTTCACTCCTAATGATGTTCTCTTGCTGGGCATATTAGATGTTCAGAGGATTTTCATCTAGTGTTTTCATGGAAATAATTAACAAGGATTAGTAACTCTAGAAGTGAGCATGCTTCTAGTTCTGGTCTAATAAACCATGGAATAGAGTTACAAGTGCCTCCTACTCCTCAGCTAGTTAAAAGGGGAGTGGATCTTACTTATACAGGCCTATGGAAGCAGGGATGATAGCTGGCTTCCTGTGGTTTCAAGGAACCTTTCTCCAGTTTGGTACTATACAAGTCCTGGGAAAGAAGAATATTCAGCCAGACTTTTTAGAAGTGAGGTTGGCAGAAGTTTTTTAAAAAAAAAACAAAAAAAAACAGCAATTTTGATAAAAGCTGTTTATGAAATGATCGACAAAAGGGCGATATCACCAGTCACATCGCTGGAAGTTTACAGTTACAGTCTATTTCTTGGGGTTAGTGAAGAAGAAATGACTGTCAGTATACTTAAGGTCAGGTAAACAAGCTTTGCATGTACCTTACTCAATATGAATTGTTTAATATTTGGAATTCGTCTATATAACGAGAGTGGATGACGTCACTCGACTCTTATGGGTACACACTCGTCACCGGTAGACTCAGCTGGAGGCTACAGATTCTACCAGTTCACTGCCTTACCCTGCAATATGGCTACAGTTCCTCTCCAGTTCACCAAGGTAGCAAAAGTGGTGAAGCTGATGGCTCGTGCAGAAGGCATCAGTATTCGTCAGTATATAGACGGTTGGCTAATGAGAACAAATTCAAAACAGTCGACCTCAGGGTAGATAGCAATGCCAAGAAAACATCTATTGGTTGGTGCATCTTGTTGAAAGCTTGGGTTGGATCACAATTTCTAAAGTCAGATTTATTTCCAACTCCAGTAATCGAATTGTTGGTTTACAATTCGACCTCAGGGTAGGGCTAGTCTTCCCAACTCAGAGGAAATCTATTGTCTTCTGGCAAGGACAGTTACCATGTTGGAAGCTTCTCGTTTATCTCCAGGGAAGCTCATGTCACTTTGAAAGCATGGCTTCAATGGAGAATACCATACCATTGGGTTATCTGAACATGAAGTCATTCCAATGGTATCTGGAAACACTGCTGATATCTTCAGTCTCTGGATGTCCCATTTCTTGGGTTTTTTGGTTCAGGGATCATCTTCAGTGGTGGACCTCTAGTTCAATTTTGAAGGAGGACTCACCACTCCTTCAGGAGCACAGTTTTCTCTCCATTCACAGAAGCTTCCCTAATGGGTTGGGGTGCTTCTTGAGTCATCCACAGCCATTGGTCTGTGGCATCAGGAAGAGTCAAGACTCCACATTACATAACATTGGAAGCAATGTTGTTATTTTAAAAAATGATTCAGAAGTCAGTTTCTGGATTGAAATCAGTTTCATTTTCTCTTGACAATTTATTAGTGGTTGCCTACATGAACAGACAGGGAGGCATCCACTCTTAGGTAACATGTACCTTAATCTGCATAATCATGGTTTAATTAAATGCCAGAATGATTCAGATTCACGAAAGTACATCCTAGGGAATCTAGATGTTCTGCCAGATTCCTTGTCTAGAAGTTTAGTTATTCAAACCAAAGGGGCTATGAGTCACCAGGTTTTCAATCAATTAGACATGTTTTGCCCAGGGCCTTGGTCCTGCAGGTAATGTAAATGTGTCTGTCTCATGTCCCAGACAGTCGGGCTTGGGGAACAGATGCATTGAATGTCAGGGGGAGGGTCTGGTCAGTTATGTCCAGTGGCCCTCATCCCTCAGGTGATTCAACTAATGACCACCTACAGGTGTAGAATCATCATGATTGGGTGGCCAGGGATATCTTGTTTTTTGTGTCTTATGAATCTGTTCCACAAAGACTCCTAAATGGGTGAATCTGTTAGTTCAATTTTTCAGCAACAGACTTCACAACAATCTAGCCTATTTGAATCTTCATGATTGGCATCTGGAGTCAGGCATGAATATTATGAAAGATTCCCAGAGGAAGTGGTGAAACAATGAAGGAGCACTCCTCAAGGAGAATCTGAGAAGCAATTGTTCTTTTTTGGGAAGTGGTGTGAAGAGAGCCAGGTTTATATCTCAGACCCCACTATTCCACATTGAGCAATTTCCTGAAATTCTAGTTTAAGGAACATACTAATACCATCCTCTATTCTGGGCTATAGAACAGCAATTACGGATGGTTTGGCGCTGAAAGGGTAAAAAGTATCTAAAAGTTGAGCTAATATTAGATTAGCAACTTTTAGAAAGGGACAAACCAATAGTTTTGGATTTTGTCATTGGTCCTTCAGGCTCTTATCAAACAGCCGTTGGGCTTGTGAGGAAGGCTTTTTTGAAGTTATTATCTTTCAAGACGTTTGGTCTTGGTTTCAAGTAAGTAGTGACATTCATGCTTCCCTTACTTGTAGGGAGGATTGGTCACAAGTAACTTTGGTCATTAACTGCCTTTTTTGGCCATGAAACAGTTGGTTTCAGATGGGCCTACTGCAATTACTGCAACTGAGTCAGTGGTCTTTGTCTCTGTGGATTCATGGTAATGGAGTGACATTAATGCTTGGACATATTCCTCCTTTAGTTATAAGGAGAATTGGTCACAAGTAACTCTGGCCCATCAATTGCCAGATCCAGTTTGCTTTGGATGGGCCTACTGCAATTAAGCCTGTGGTCATGCCAGCTCTTAGCCTCTTTGGACATCAGTTTGACTCAATGTGGGTCTGTCTGTTCCTGTTAGGGGTGGTAATCAAAAGGTTTGGGATAGAACAAAATTTTTTGTTTTTACTGCCATTAAGAAAGTTTCTTAATAAGACTTATCTTTTGGCACCTATTTCATCTTGATTGAGTCAAGATTGAGTCACGGAAACTATTGATGTAGGTTTTTGATTGCATCTTTAGTTTATAGGTGATTTCCTTACATGAGTTTCTTGATACATGTTATTGGAAATTGCATTGTATGTATACTAATTTCTATCTGAAAAACCTCTGTTGTCATAGGGTCAGATTTGAAATTGGGTCCTACAGTTGCAGTTACAGTTTTGTTACTTTATAAGTATGTGTTTCATACTTATATTGGTACATTTGCAGTTTGTGGCTGGTATGTCTGCAATGCTGGATGTTTGTAGTTAGATATCAATCTTGCCCAAATCTTTCTTGGGAAGGATTAGGCATTATGCTGATGACACTTTCAGGTTGGTTTGACCTTGTCTTGAGGTCGGATGTTACAATGTAGATGGGATATCTATGTATGACATCCTTTTGCAACACCAACATTGTCAGCAGTTGTGAGAACTACAACTACATACTTTCAGTTTTTTGGGAGTTGTATGTTGTGATTGTTGGAAGTTTATATGTTATTAATGCCTGTAAATTCCATTGTGAAGTTCTCATGTTGTTTAGTTGTAGGTTGGGTAGTGGTTTTTCTTAAAAGAATTCCCTCCATCCTACAAGGCTGAATTCAGCTACTGTTAGGAAATGGTAAGGGTATTTCGCTATAAAATTGGAAAATTTAATAGTAATTTAAATTTTTATTAGAAATACTTACCATTTCCTAACGCTCATATTCCCCTCCCGCCTCCCCGCAAGTCATTCTTTTACTTGCAACAAAAATAATGAAGTAAACAATGTGGTCATGTGACCTAATTGGCGGGAGGACGGACTACTGTAACCCAATGGCTTAGTTAAGGTTGTTACATAACCTTAAAATCGCATCTCTGCGTTGGCCATTGGGTTGGATGGCTCCAACAAATAGCTACTGTTAGGAAATGGTAAGTATTTCTAATAAAAATTTAAATTACTATTAAATTTTCCAATTTAAGTTGAAAGGAATAGTTTCTGATTAAGCGAATGGTTTAAACTTGACATGACAATTCTTATTGTAGCATGAGCACATTAAATTCTGGTTGTTTTGCATTATTTACTGAAAATGTTTACGTTGTCATACTTGTACACTTTTTGAAACTTTTCTCTCTTCCTTGTGCCTTGTTTTGCACTACAAAACACCATCACTCACACATGCTTTATAGGCCACCTTCAATATCATACCTATTTAATCACATAATCTGCCTATTATTCCAGGCATTTCTATTTTACCAGCAGCATCTCTCTTTGTACTCTGCATATATAATTAATTCTAAAATGGTAGGCTGCGCAGTGACCTTGGACACATCTTTTGCGCAATTCAGAAATCGCGAATATAGAATGATAAATAAAGTAACGCTGTTGAATTCTATGTACATCATCCCTTCACGTACAAATGTAAACAAACGACTCGCTGTAAAATAAGTGGTTAAAATATTCATAAAATTGTTATTTCTTGCTTGATTTTAATAAATATCATATCGTTTTAAAGCTTACAAAAAATTGAAAGCATCTACATTGACAATCTCTCAATATTTCATAACAAATTCTATGAAAATAGAGTGACAAAAAAAATACTTTTTTTACACTAGATATCGCTATGTATGTTTCATTGATAGAACAGCCAACATGGCGTTGGATTTGTTTTGATTTTTGCGTAAGATTTTACTGCTTATTTGTACCAAAATATTAATGTAACCATTTTAGAATAGGAATAAAAGACAAATTCTCGTGCTTTATGATGGTTTTAAACTATCGATCTGCTGTATTAAAGCACTCAGCCCTTTGGGCTTAATGGCTTTAATGTAGCCGATCGATAGTTTAAAACCATCATAAAGCACTCAAATATGTCTTTTATTCCTATAATAAAAAGTGATTGCTTTAGCATGTACCATAAACAAATGTAAACCAAAAACATTTGAAGTAGTTTCTTTAAAATTATACTATGTGCCTTATTCTTGTTACATATAAGTAGTTGACAATGAGTGATTGGTGCTAAAGTGACAATCTGTATCCAAAATGCTTTGGCAAAGGGAAATTTTTTTTGTTAATGAAAGTATATATGATAAATAATTTATGGGAGGAATATAATGTCACATTTATTGGAAAAAATGAAAATTGAGGCAATAGTTAGTATACATAAAATGTAAAATTTTGTGAGCAATATTTAATTTATTAACAATTAAAGGGTTTGAAATTTGGCCAGATTATTTCCCTGAAGAGATGCAGTATTTTGGATTGTAATGCACAGCTATACTGTATTATTCATTGTCTGACACCCTAAGAATGGAGTTTTTACTCCACCGCTGCACCTACCGCCAATCTGTTGCTGAACAGGTGAAGAAGTCTAGGAGACAACTTGCACAGGATGACAGTGGGATTGGTCACCAGGCAACACGTACACAGACTGTGCTGTAAGGTTACAGTGACCTCTCTAAATGTGTCACAGAGCGTACATGTACACAGCTTATTGTGTGTGGCTGTAGGTTGGTGTATGGAATAGGAATGCATGACAAGTGGCATGTCATGTGGTGTACATAGAGTAAGAAATCTAAAATTCGCCAGGAATCTAAAATTCGCCACCTCTAAAACCTTAGTTAATTTATGAAGAAAATGATGTTTTTGTCTAAAAATTGGTATTTTTCAGTTCAAAAAGCCTTAATTTACTATACAATCAACAAATCTCACCACAATTAATTTATTTTATTAGTATTTTCACATGTGGCGAATTTCAGATATGTGGCGAATTTTAGATTTCTTACTCTACATAGCTTGAATATCTTGGGCATTATTGCTTTTCAAATTAAAAGGCATGCTATGTTCTCCAGTTGGCTGAAACAAGTGTTATAACAAGCCTGATAGAATAGTGCATGTGTATGGTGCATGGTGCTACATATAGAGGTGCGTGTGTTTATCTACAGCTTCTAGTAGTTCTCGGCTACCCAGTTCAATATGGTATATACTATATAGCTTGATAAGACTCAGTTGGGATATTGTATGTGTATTTTCAGCTTCTTAGTAGTTCTTTATTGCTCAGTTCTGTTTGATGAACAGTCTGATTGTATATTGTGTGTTATTATGTGTATATTTACAGTTTTTAATAGTTCTTTGCTTCCTAGTTCAATATGGTATGGGATATTGTTTAAGTATTTTCAGCATCTTTGCAGTTCTTTGTTACCCAGTTCTATTTGGTACAATCACCATTTGGCACACAGGCAGATTGTATATTGTTTGTTATTATGCATGTGTATTTACAGCTTCTAGTAGTTCTCTGCTTCCCATTTCAATATGGTATTCAGACTGATGGGGTATTGTGTGTTTACAGCGTCTGGTAGTTCTATGCTTCCCAGTTCATTATGGTATTCAAACTGATGGGATCTTTTTGTTGTATTTCTTGCGTTTTAGCGGTTCTCTGCTTTGCAGTTTATTTGGTACACAGCCTGATGACTATTGTGTTATCATTCTGTATGTGTGTTTACAGCTTTTAGTAGTTCTTTGCTTCCCAGTTCAGTATGGTATTCATCTTGATGGTACATTGTGTGTGTATTTACAGCCTCTCAGCAGTTCTTTGTTTCCCAGTTCTATTTGATATACAGCGTGGTGGATGTTGTGTTTATTATTCTGTATGTGTATTTACAGATTCTAGTAGTTTTCTGTTTCTCCATTCAGGATGGGGTATTCAGACTGATAGGATATTGTGTATGTAGTTACAGCTACTTATTAGTTCTCTCCTTCCCAGTCCTGATTCAATTTGGTACACAGGCTGATATGATATTGTATGTGTATCAACAATTCAATATCATATATAGGCTGATGACCTGATGTTGCCCTGTGAGTTTACTGGCTAGACAGTTGGTCACTAGTAACTACCACTGAGTCTGGACTATGCCATTGATATAAGCCATAAGATGTTCATATGTGATCTTAACTGCATATAGGTGATGTTAAAATGCAGCATTATGGTCTGGTATCTGCCTGACCTTGCCACAGGAATCTTTAGTGTCCAGGCCTACAATACTTGATCCTGCTACTGGCATTCTACAAGTGAAAACAATAAAAGGTTATATTTGTTTCTCCGAAGTCGAGGTTTTTTTCACATTTCTATAAAATGGCCATTCAATAGTATTGCCAGTTTGTGGTTAAAACCGCCTGGTAATAGATATAAATTGTTGAAATATAACATTTTCTAAGAAGTATTGTACAGCATACTCCCCAAGTATTAATGCTAGTGCATGTCATTCGATAATTTGGTAAACAAGCACAAAAGCTGAGTCTATTAATATAAAATAAATTTACAATACTATCCAAACCACAGGTGTTTACTGATAGAATGCCAGTATGCCTATGGCTATGCCCAGGCTCAATTACAAGTTGTAAAAAATAGGTAATTTGTATTTAGTGAAGATTGTGGTTAGTTGACCTTTATATATATTTTGACCTTGCAGCAATCGAGTTCTTGCCATAGGCTGTATTTCAGTGATTGGTTTCTACTGAGAGTACTTGATGCTTAAAACTGACCTTTTTTAACGTATGTCTAGTATGAACCATATTTCACCATTTGTAGTTTTTACCCCACAGCGCTTAAGGGCTGTCGGGGTATTGTTTTTACCCATAGTCTCCGGATGGGCGGGTGGCGGGAAAAAGTTTGTCCGGGTTGTATCTCAGAAACCATAAGGTGTAGGAAGTTGATACTTGGTAGGGTCCCGTAGGGACATTGGTTAGTATGTGTAGGTGTGCAACATCATGGTCTGACCTTGATTTGACCTTGCCGTAGTGACCTTGAGTTTGAAAATCTTGTCCAGGCTATATCTTGGAAACTGTAAGGTGTAGGAAGTTGATACTTGGTAGGGACATTGGTTAGGGGGTGTAGGTGTGCAACGTCATGGTCTGACCTTGATTTGACCTTTGACCTTGCCATAGTGACCTTGACCTATAAAAGCTTGGCCAGGCTATACCTCGGAAACCGTAAGGTGTAGGAAGTTGATGCTTGGTAGGGACATTGGTTAGGGGTTATAGGTGTGCATCATCATGGTGTGACCTTGATTTGACCTTTGACCTTGTCATAGTGACCTTGACCTTTAAAATCTTGTTGCACCTTTGGGTCTGTCTTTTGATGCAGATTAAGCACTGTTAAAGTCATATTAGAATTCATTAAGAATTTAACTTTTACAACTTCCCATTGTAACAGATGGAATATCATCAAGTGAGTCACAGATTTTGCTCCAACACCACACATAAGCATTCATTGAATGTATTACCACTTCTGTATGCATGATAATATTCAAAACATCTAAACCATAATTTGGCCATGCCAGATGTAGATAGACAGTACATGCATTATCTTTCTTTTAGACATTATTTTCTCTATTTAAACATTGTTTGGAACTTTATATAACTGACAGTGCTCTGAAAATATCCTGAACTTTGTACTGATACAGTACTTCTATATCTCATGGTGTTAAAAGTATTTCCTTTGGCTGTGGGATACGGGCATCTCTGATGCTATTTTTTACATATTTTTTTTTGTTAGCTGTGAGAAATGGATTGAATAATGAGCTGGAACATGCATGGTATATGTAAGGTGCTTGACAAAACACTAATTCGTACAACATTTATATTCATTTCTTCAGTACAGCTGGCTTTCAGTAATTCTCTTCTTTTTGTCTACAATATTTACACTTTATTTCAATTTCGATTTATTAAAAAACCATGTCAACAATCATAAGGTTGTAAAATTGAATTAAATTACTTCTATTGCTTTTTTGCTTCAGTAGTTTCAAAATTATACAAAAGTTTATGCAAGTTCTTCTTTTCCATTTGCCCTGATTATTTGGACACTGTAACAATGATAAATATAACATGGAAGAAAGTGATCAAAGGTTAATACATGAGTATTGTCCACTCTGTGTATTTAATACTGGTCTGTGTACGCTTCTAGCACAAATACTCTTGAAAAAGTGTTGGTGTTTATGTTAACAATAACTTAAAAGAAATGTTGTCACACAAAAGCAAAAGTCAAAACCTAACCTTGTATTAGGACATTGTTACTAAAAGTAAAAGGACTGTGACACTGGGATCATTCTTTCCAGATTTCTCTGTAAGGGCACATTATGTGTAAAGAAAATAGAAATACTGGCAAAATTTATGCTTTTCTGAATATATCATGCAATCAGAGGAGAATTTATTTACACAAATGTATTGATGATTGACAAAAAATCAAGAATGAAAGAACACAGATCTTGCTGAGCTTTTCTTCATTATTTTGTCCAATCTATTTTTAATCTATTATGAAAAAAGTTCAGGTTTTCATGTAGAAATTTCTATTTTTGTCGCACACAATTGGAAAAAGTTACATAGAGGAAGAACTTTGTCCTGAAATATTGAATGAGTTTTGTGTCCTTAAACATTGACTCTGTAAAATCAGGCAATATATGGACCATTTTCAGTAAAGGCAAACCATTAAATCATATTGAAGAATTCCTTTTTATATCTTTGTGTATTTTAAGTAAACAGGCTAAATAAAAACAGTGTCATTATCTCAGGAAGTGTATTCCGGGAATGTAGCCACACGTTTACTGAGGGCACAGTGTTTCTGTGCCTGTAGTGATAAACTTCCCTTCCATTTATGTTACATTTTATTCCAATTCTTTTGAAAGGCATCTCTTACTAATTTGTTTAATAATAATTTTAATTCTTTGTACATTTTTCTAATCAGCATCATTAGTTGACAGTGTGTTGTGGCTGCTACACACAGTGCATAATTTGATCATGACTGTCTAACCTTAAACAAACATTTTAGCTGAATGTTAACAGTTCACTTAGTTTAAAGTAAATTAAATTTGTTGTCAGTTTTTGTACATCATCAACATATTTAACAAATTTGAAATAAAACAGCTTCCCCTCAAGAAAACTGATGCACCCATCACATATCAAATTTATTTCCTGAAAGCATTTGATGTATGTCACACCTTGTTGTTATGAATAAGCGTTGTAGATGAGCTATGCCTTATTTAATTTCGGAACCCATGTTTCACATTGCCAATATAAAATATTGGTTAATTTTGTTCAATTTAAGTATTTTTGTTGACAAATATTCAACATATCTATGTGCTGTTAAGAAATACAGATAATACCTGCACTTTACTCACTCCTGTCCTGCCTCTGAGGTCCTGGGTTTGAATTTTGGCTCTGGGATGCATGTGTCCTGCACTATTGCCTCTTTCACAAAGAAGCTTACATCCCACCTCTACACACCAAGGTGTACCCACCCTCAGTCTCAATATCAGCCATACATTCTCCCTGGTGCTCACCCCTTCTTCTTCCATTCCTGGATATTGAAATTGGTTGTCTAGCTTTGTGCTGCTGTGCGGAGTCTGCTTGATAAAGGGAAATTAAGCACTATAAAAGTCAAATTTTTTAGAATAAGAACAATAATTATTGTTAACTGACTTGTGTACACTGTTTTCCTTCATCCAACGGATGTGGGCTTGTACAGTTACATCTTTAATGGAGAAAGTTGATGGCTATTTTTTCCAAATGATTTTCCTAGTTCCGAGTTCCCACTGCACAAGGAAAACAGGGAAAACAGGGGAAATTGTGAAAAGTAATTCCAGACAGGGAAAACACAGGGAATTTGAAAATTTTGGAAAAACACAGGGAATTTGAAAATTTTGGAAAAACACAGGGAAAACACAGGGAATTTGAAAACTTCAGAATAAATTTTGAACAGTAACAGCCATTTGCACTCTCGCGCCGCGGGTCGCGACTGCTGTAAGGGGATGTGGAGGCCAAAATACAATTACCGATTGTTATTTTATTTATAAAATCCACAGGGAAAAATATAAACTTCACAGGGAAAACACAGGGAATTTAAATTGGAAAATGGAGTGGGAACCATGTAGTTTGTAAAGTGCAAACTGGTTTATTTGGTTATAAGCTTGTCATAAGAGAAAAACAACAACCAGTGATATATTTTTAACCAACAGTTCCTATGAGTATTGAAAAATACATGTTTTTTGCCAATTTTCTTCCAAGTTTGTATTAAAATATTGTTGAAAGTTACAAGAGGCTAGGTATTGGTGAAATTCTGTATTGTTTTAACTTTACTTGATTTTGTTTTAGTCAAAATGGCAACATACACTCAGCAACTTGATGAAGCAGTTAGCTACATTTATAATTTCTGAAGACCTTTTTTATCAATTTTTAGAAACATAAATCTAGTGGTGAATAACAAGATGAATGTAAGTTTTACAAACCAACATCTGTCCTGGTAAATTAGAACTACCTGCAGCTCCATCAGAATTTTTATGTTCAGAATCTTGACCTTGTATCTAGTACTTGTTAGTATTTGGATTAAAGTTGGCAGTTGATAACCAGTGTGTAATAGCTTTCAGTATAAAGAAGATTGACCATTTAGTATACATTTCATAACTCAACTAGCTATCCATTATGTGACCTATAACACAGTATGTTAAAAGTGACATAAACTCAATCAATCAATCAATCAGTCAGTCAGTCACTCAGTCGAATTACCAATCAACCAACCAATCAACCGACCAACCAGTGAACTAATCAATCGGTCAACCAATCAGTAAATCCAAGTCATGATTTCAGCAACATAATGTGTTGAATGTTTAATAAAAACCAATAAAAACAAGGCAGAAATTGGTATCGATCTACATGCATGAGCTACAATGCAATCAGAAACATGAGTAAATTGCTAGAGTGGTACAGAGTTCATGAAAATTTGCGACAACAAAAAATTCAGGTATTTGTTTTGGGTAGCCTAGGAAGACATTATTTTCATTCTAAGATATCTTTTATTGGGCTAAACAATAACATATAAAAAAGTGATTTCAAATTATATACTTAGATGAAGGGACAGGAAATAACATCTTTTTCATACAAACCACATCCACATTCTTCCTCAAATATATTACTTAATAGGCTTGCTGAAGTATGTTATTATTATGTAACAGGAAATGATTACCTAAAACACACAATGACATCATCTTACATCCTGTATCATAGAAGGCTGAGAAGCCTGTTCACCCAGTGGTCTGGTGACCCTTAATACAGTTCATCAACTGCTTATTGTATCCAGTGGAGGCATCCGGTGGATACTTTGGGTTAGCGTTCGCTACGCCGCCGCCGCCGCCGCGCGTAGAGAGATTCGGTATTAACGCTCTCAGAGGAAAACTACACCAGCTAGGTTCACCAAATTTGCAGGATATCTTCATTGGGGGGTAACCTTCTCTGGGACTCAAATTAGCCTCATTCCGAACAGCAAGATGGCCGCCACGGGCATTTCTTTGAAAATTATCTACATTTTTCTACTGGCTGTTTCTCATAGGTAGAAGGTTGAATCTATTCATAGGTGATGTGTATGACAGATATATATGTCCTCTACAGTTGACAGACACATAGTGGACTTTAAAAGTGCCTATATCTCCGTTATTATTGGTCCTAGAAGTTTGCAATGTGAAACCAACCTACAGGAAATCATGTGCTTTGAATTTTCTGATCTGGTCGGATTTGACCTTGGACCCCTCCTTCAAGGTCAAACGAGGATAGCCTAACTTAGAATGCTTATAACACGCTTATTATTGGTCCTAGAGGTTTGAGATGGTAAACCAACACATAGGAAATCATGGGCTGGGAATCTTCGGGTGTGGTCGGATTTGACCTGGGGCCCCTCCTTCAAGGTCAAACGAGGATAGCCAAAGTTAAAAGTGCTTATAACTCGCTATTTATTGGTCCTAGAGGTTTGGGATGGTACACCAACCTATAGGAAATCATGGGCTGGGAATCTTCTGGTGTCGTTGGATTTGACCTTGGGCCCCTCCTTCAAGGTCAAACGAGGATAGCCTAACTTAAAAGTGCTTATAGCTCGCCTATTTTTGGTCCTTGAGGTTTGGGATGGTAAACCAACCTATAGGAAATCATGGACTGGGAATCTTGTGGTGTGGTCGGTTTTGACCTTGGGCCCCTCCTAGGTCAAACGAGGATAGCCAAACTTAAAAGTGCTTATAACTTGCTTATTATTGGTCCTAGAGGTTTGGGATGGTAAACCAACCTATAGGAAATCATGGGCTGGGAATCTTGTGGTGTGGTCGGATTTGGCCTTGGGCCTCTCGTTCAAGGTCAAACGAGGATAGCCTAACTTAAAAGTGCTTACAACTCACTTATTATTGGTCCTAGAGATTTGGGATGGTAAACCAACCTACAGGAAATCATGGGCTGAGAATCTTGTGGTGTGGTCGGATTCGACCTTGGGCCCCTCTTTCAAGGTCAAACGAGGATAGTCAAAGTTAAAAGTGCTTATAACTTGCTTATTATTGGTCCTAGAGGTTTGGGTTGGTAAACCAACATATGGGAAGTCTTGGGCTGCAAATCTTGTGTTGTGGACGGGTTTGACTTTGGGCCCCTCCTTCAACATCAAACGAGGGCGGCCAAACCTAAAAGTGCTTATAACTCGCTTTTTATTGATCCTAGAGGTTTGCAATGTGAAACCAACTCCTAGGAAATCATGGGCTGGGAATCTTCTGATGTTGTTAGATTTGACCTGTGGTTCCTCCGTCAAGGTCAAACGATGGTTCACTGGCTTTGGTGAGTTATCTTTCTGGTGGATACAAATTTTCATCAGTTCTCCGATACGTAGGTCTAGTTTTTTGTATGCACCTGTCACCACATGTTAAAATATTTCTTTGTTGATAAAAAACGCTGCAATACTAAAAATGTAAGTCATTCAATAAAAATTTTATCACAGTTTTTACTTGCCGCCATTAAATGCTGTGCTGGTATTGTTTTCAACCATGGCGTTTGGCTGTTCTGGAGGAAATATCTTGTCTGGGTGGTGTCTCAGTACGTGTGAGGTATAATATGAAAACTTCCCAAATGACGTATACAAAAAAATATATCATGAATGAAGATGACAACATTTTACAAGTGTGCAGCACGTGTATTATATTGTTAATCTTCATGAGTAATATATTTTTTTCTGTATATGTCTAATAAGGGATATTTTCCTTGTATTATCCACCATTTTGAATGATTTATTAGACTAAGTGAAAAGACTCCATATTTAAAGAGAGAATGTTTAAAAGACTGTCATATATGAAGGGGCACCAGTGAATATGAAAACCTTAATCTTTAACTTACGATTTCTCACCTATGTCTACATGTATTTTTAGGCAACAAAACTAGCAGAAGCAGTGTAAAATACATTTCTAGTGATATATAATAGATATTTGTAGGTTACATAGGTTCCGAGATATTAATGAAAAATCGGCATTTGTTGATGCTAATTATCCATGGTAAGGGGGTGCCATTGTTTGCAGAAGAATATATATCCCGCTCTGTATATCCCCATATACAGGTCATATACAACACATGGTAGATAATAAAAGATTTTCAAACCTATTGGAGATATTGGTTGGGGGATGCACATGTGCAAAATTGTGATATGACCTTGATTTGCCTTTTGACCTTGCTGTAGTGACTGTGACCTTAAAAACATTGTCGGGGCTATATCTGGGAGACTGTGGTGGGGAAAGTGTGACAACCTTGATTGGACCTTTGACTTTGTTGTTGTCACCTTGACCTTTGAAATCTTGTCTGGACTAGAGGAAAGTGTAAGTTGTAGGAAGTTGATAGTTGTTAGGGGCATTGGTTTTAAGGGGTGTTCGTATGCAATATCATGGTGAGACCTTTGTGTTACCTTTGCTCTGCCAGACTTTTTTCTTCTACCACAATTAAGACCTGTTTCTCCTGTCACAAAGCTTTTTGGATTGCTGCAACTAATTATTATATGTATTTTTACTTGATTGTGCTATCTCCATTGACAAATAGACTAGAAACATCCATACAGCTCAACATTGACACTACATCCTCTAATGCGCTTGAGACAGAAAAGGGAAAGATCGATTAATAATTTTACAGCTTCGTTATTTTAAGTTTACAAATCAATGCTGTCATCTTGCCATTGAATTCACTTGTTTTGACACTATGTCGTTTCGTACATTTACTCTTTTTAAAGTGTTATTCTCCTGCACCTTTGTATCACTTACACTCTCTGTCCTGAAAGATTCTTTCTCTTTGAAATTTTTTATCTTTTCTATTTCTGATGCTGTCCAACACTATTTCCCTATGCTGTTGGGTATGGGCATCTTTATTGCTATTTTTTATAATATTCATTTCTCAACTTTTATGTTAAAGGTATAGAAAACAGATAAAACTGGTATGGGATTAATAAACAGGTAAACATTTAAACACCTAAAGAAAGGGATTTTCAAAGTAATCATTTTTCAGAAATTTTTCAGTGTAAGAACAATTAAAATAATAAATAAAATTGTTATGCTGCATTCTAGAAAGTTATTTAAATTAAATATTCACAGAATTATAAATCTACTTTGTCAAACATGATAGTATTTTTCCAAACCTTCAGTTCCAGGGGATGCCTAACAACAACAACAAGTTTTACAATTTTACTTTTTGAATGGATTGCTACACTGCGTTGCAATAAACTCTCTGCTTTTGTGTATCCAGTTTTCATTTCTGATCTTGGGAGCCCCATTCATTGTCTTCTTCCAGTCATGTCCTATGTAAATATAAAAGATGCATGATCAAATCATGTTGTCTATTTTTTGTCTTAAATATCATAATGGTGTAGCCTTAAGCAGGAATTCTTTTAAAAAGAGTGTTCAGAATATTTTTCTTTTGTCTTATCTGCTCATATATGATAACTGTATTTATCAGCACTGACTTGGATTCTAACAACCCATTTAGATTTGCTCTTCTATACATGGATACATTAGATTTCTATGCTATTATAAGTCATGACTGCCACCCTGAGTGAAAAGATCAGTTCCAGAGGCCCTGCAGATTGATGCTCAAGAAATAGAAATCATGGACACAAAGACCCAGAAATATGGAGAACCTGTAGAAGGTACTGAGAAGGCTGACTTTTGTAGGAAGTCAAGGAAAGGGAAAATAAAATCTGTCTTACAGATCAGGATGAGGAAGAGATAAACCCAGCCACTGACTGGGGTATGACCTCTGCCTTTTATTTAGTGTGTAAGCGGATCTTTATCAATTTTGCGCTACATGAATGTTACTATTATATTAAAAATATAGTGGATTTCTTGAAGGATTGCAGGGTCCATTGCAACAAACTTTATAAGGACACTCACTAAATGGATATGATTTGGGTTGATATCTGTTACACCTGTGACCTGGACCCTGAAGAAGTTAAAATTTATTCATTCCCAAAGAACTATTTATGGCAAAGTTACACACAGGATTTCTGGTATGGCTACACTGAAGTTACTGAGTGACAGAAAGGGGTGACCTTACCTTTTCTCAAAGTCATACATAGTTTAGCATGTCATCTTGAAAGACTGGATTTTCCAAGCTAGGCCTGTCAACTTTTTTGTCAACACATGGATAGCGGTGCAAGGCTGACGGCCTGGTTATATAGCATATCCACAGTGATTCAGACATTTCCACATGACTTTAGCTACTCTTACATCCTGTTGTACGGCTTAATACATACAGGTCTTATGATTTTTTTGTGAAATTTATGACCCTGGCCAGTTTGTGGAGGAAGTAGATGTTTGCAAGCCTTAGGAGACTTTATGGCTGCATGTCAGTTATTTCTACAACCACACAGAAATTAGTTTGGATACCAATTTCATCTCTATGACTATGGTGTGTTGTCTGCTTTAGGAAAATACCTACAGACCATCTGGGTGTCACATGGGTGTCATATGCTCGTATCTTCAAGGTTAACCCATCTTTGTCTGTGGCACAGAATGTATGTGCATGGATGTTGGGATTTAAGAAAGAATTTTGTACACCTGTATGTCCAGGCATCAAGACTACACAAATCAAGAGCACTAATGCATAGGATAGCCTTGCCCTTGAAATGCGGGAGAGAATCTCAAAGCATTGTTCATAGCATTAAGCATCTGTAAATGTAGTAGTCCAACAGGATGTCCCTCTGCTGTTTGGCTGCTCCTGGGTTTCTCCTTTTCAGTAGTCTGCCATATCCAACGCTTCCTTTTTGCTCGAATGCATGGGTCTAACTCCTGGTATGGGTGTTCTGGTGCTAGATGGCTATGATATCTTTTATGTCGTCTGTGTAGAATGACACAGGTCATGGTTATGCTGGCTACCACTAGTGGCTGGTGCTGCATGTTAGTAGAACTTAGAAGCTCTGTACTAGAATGCAAAATGCATTCTCTACCACTTTCTTCCTGAAGATACCCTGCTGGTACATACATGCAGACATTCACTTAAGTCCATGTCTCTCCTTGGAGTTTCACTTACCATTTCTTCAGTGCAAAAGCATCATCTCAGTAGGAAAGAGTCATTTGGTGGTATGAATGATGGGGGGGGGGGGGGGGGGGGGGGTTGAGGTGATCTGAAGCCTATGGATCTGTATTCATCCTTGTTCATTAGCTCTGACACTTCTGGGATGCACATATTTATTTTTGGCCTGCCCACCCTGAAGCTATGCTGCAGCTAGAGACAGGTCTTACTTGAGGCACAACCACAAGTGTTCTTCTGAACCATATAATTTTTTTCTGATTATGCAATCCCTCTTAACTACTTTTACAAAGAGGTCAGAGTTGAAGTTACTGTATGACTGGACATCTCGCCTCTGACTTGAATGTATCATAGTGGCCATGTTTCTCTTTTCCTCAGAGCCAGGGCCTGATCCACAAAGTTTATCTTGTTTATTTTTTCCTCTCAATCAAATCCAGTATCTAGCTAAAGCTTTGATTCTTTGAAAAGAGTTCAGTAACCTTATTTTATTGTGTAAAATACCCTTTCCATATCCTCACTATTGCTGTATATTGGCGAGAGCTGTGTCATGTTAGAATCACTTTTTATTTGGTCATTGAATAGCGAACATCTTTGGACACAATTTTCATTTTGGAGGTTTTCAAAATGGCTAAAGTGTAAAATAAGAAAGGTCGGAAACAAGCTTCTGGTTGGTATACTTAATTTGTAGCTGTGTATATGTATGAGCCAAGGGCCTGTTTAGTGTTTGTTGAATTCTTTCTGGCAGCATTCTTGATCTTGATTTTTAAATAGAGGCTTAAGGCTCTGTGTTAATACCCTTCTGAAATAATTAAGCGTCCCTGAAAGGGCGCTTATTTGTTTTCGCCTCAGTTTCCTCGCCGCATTATGGTCTCCCTTGAATATCTCCCTTATTATTAGAAGGTTTCAAACCATATTTGGCAGTTATATACCTTAGGCGTGGGAAAATTTTTCTGCATGCTTAAATTTGACCTTTGACCTTTATGAAGGTCACATGATCAAAAACAATTTTTTTGAAGTACACCCATCCGTCATCGCAGTTCAGGAAAAACTACTTGCTACACAGCCTTATAATTTGACACACCTGTTCATACTATCGAAAGCGCGAGCTGATTAGATTTTGGGAGCAATCCCTTGAAAAATGTCTCATTCATGAGTGATTTTCTGACACCTTCCAATCTGAAAGCCTTAAATTTAGGTCAACGCCCCTATTATCTTCTTAAGTCTTGCATTTAGAGTCATAAAATGTACTGGGAGGTAATAGGAAACCATATGTGGAGAGTCTAAATAGCCAGTCAGTTTTACCCCACGGCCCCTCCTTATGGGTCAAACTGGGGTCATAAAATAGCTGATTTTGAGTTTTTGCCTTATATCTCCTGTATTGTTGCTTTTATAGCTTCAGAATGTATTAAGAGGTATTGGGAAAACATATGTAAAGAGTCTAAATAGCTGGTCAGTTTTACCCCCCCCCCCTTATGGGCCAAACTGGGGTCATAAATAGCTGCTTTGGAGTTTTTGCCTTATATCTCCTTTATCGTTGCTTTTATAGCTTCAGAATGTATTAAGACGTATTGGGAAAGCATATGTGGAGAATCTAAATAGCCGGTCAGTTTTATCTCCCCGACCCCCCCTTATGGGTCAAACTGGGGTCATAAAATAGTTGCTTTGGAGTTTTGCCTTATATCGCCTTTATTGTTGCTTTTATACCTTCAGAATGTATTAAGAGGTATTGGGAAAGCATATGTGGAGAGTGTAAATAGCCGGTCAGTTTTACCCTCGGCCCCCCCTTATGGGTCAAATTGGGGTCATAAAACAGCTGATTTTGAGTTTTTGCCTTATATCTCCTTTATCATTGCTTTTATACCTTCAGAATGTATTAAGATGTATTAGGAAAGCAAATGTGGAGAGTCTTAATAGCCAGTCAGTTTTATCTCCCGACCCCCCCTATGGGCCAAACTGGGGTCATAAAATAGTTGCTTTGGAGTTTTGCCTTATATCTCCTTTATTGTTGCTTTTATACCTTCATAATGTATTAAGAGATATTGGGAAAGCCTATGTGGAGAGTCTAAATAGCTGCTCAGTTTTACCCCCCGACCCCCCCTTATGGGCCAAACTGGGGTCATAAATAGCTGCTTTGGAGTTTTTGCCTTATATCTCCTTTATTGTTGCTTTTATAGCTTCAGAATGTATTAAGAGGTATTGGGAAAGCATACGGCGCAGCTTTGTGCATTCTTAGCTTTACAGCATGCTTATTAAAACCACAAAGCATTTTAAACATTCAGGGATGCTTTGCTTTTGTTAGCAAAAGCATTCCTCTAGTTAATGTTTCTTGTCGTCCATGAGTACAGTTGCATTAAAATCAAATTGAGCCAGTGCGATCCAGGTGTACAGCATATCTTTGTGTGATCCTGTTGGTCAGGATGTGGTTACAGCTGCCTTATTTTGCTCATAAGTTGGTGCTACAGCTAATTCGAGGAATCCAGCTGTCTAAATAGTTGGACAATACCGGCCATCATTCTAACCAGTCTTTTCACTTAGGACAGGTATAATACCTGGTCACTTCATTTGGGACAAGTCGCATAATATTATGTTTTCTGTTGGTTTTCAAGTTTTTACCCCAGAGCCCTTAAGGGCTGTCGGGGTATTGTTTTCACCCCTGGTGTCCGGATGGGCGGGCAGGCAGGCAGCGAGAAAAGTTTGTCCGGGCTGTATCTCAGAAACCCTAAGGTGTAGGAAGTTGATACTTGGTAGGGACATTGGTTAGAATGTGTAGGTGTGCAATATTATGGTCTGACCTTGATTTGACCTTTGACCTTGCCGTAGTGACCTTGAGTTTGAAAATCTTGTCCGGGCTATATCTCGGAAACCGTAAGGTGTAGGAAGTTGATACTTTGTAGGGACATTGTTAGGGGGTGTAGGTGTGCAATGTCATGGTGTAACCTTGACTTGACCTTTGACCTTGCTGTAGTGACCTTGACCTATAAAATCTTGTCCGGGCTATATCTTGGAAACACTAAGGTTGATGACCTTTGACCTTGCTGTAGTGACTTTGACCTATAAAATGTTGTCCGGGCTATATCTCGGAAACTGTAAGGTGTAGGAAGTTGATACTTGGTGGGAACATTGGTTGGGGGTGTAGGTGTGCAACGTCATGGTCTGACCTTGATTTGACCTTTGACCTTATTGGTGTAGTGACCTTGACCTATAAAATCTTGTTTGGGCCATATCTCGGAAACCGTAAGGTGTAGGAAGTTGATACTTGGAAGGGACATTGGTTAGGGGGTGTAGGTGTGCAACGTCATGGTGAGACCTTGATTTGACCTTGCTGCAGTGACTTTGACCTATAAAATCTTGTCCGGGCTATATCTTGGAAACCGTGAGGTGTAGGAAGTTAATACTTACTAGGGACATTGGTTAGGAGGTGTAGGTGTGCAACGTCATGGTCTGACCTTGATTTGACCTTTGACCTTATTGCTGTAGTGACCTTGACCTATAAAATCTTGTCTGGGCCATATCTCGGAAACCGTAAGGTGTAGGAAGTTGATACTTGGAAGGGACATTGGTAAGGAGATGTAGGTGTGCAACGTCATGGTCTGACCTTGATTTGACCTTTTGACCTTGCCGTAGTGACCTTGAGTTTGAAAATCTTGTTCGGGCTATATCACAGAAACCGTAATGTGTAGGAAGTTGATGCTTGGTAGGGACATTGGTTAGGTGTTGTAGGTGTGCAGCATCATGGTGTGACCTTGATTTGACCTTTGACCTTGTCGTAGTGACCTTGACCTTTAAAATCTTGTTGCACCTTTGGATCTTTCTTTTGATGCAGATTAAGCACTGTTAAAGTCATATTAGAATTATTAAGAATTTTACTTTTACAACTTCCCATTGTAACAGATGGAATTTCATCAAGTGAGCCACAGATGTTGCTCCAACACCACACATAAGCATTCATTGAATGTATTACCACTTCTGTAAGCATGGTAATATTCAAAACATTCAAACCATAATTCAGCAATGCCAGATGTAGATAAAGAGTACATGCATTATCTTTCTCTTAGACAATTTTCTCTATTTAAACATTGTTTAGACCTTTATATAGCTGACAGTGCTCTGAAAGTATGCTGAACTTTGTACTGATACAGTACCTCTATATCACATGGTGTTAAAAATATTTCCCTAGGCTGTGGAGTACGGGCATCTCTGATGCTATTTGATCACCTTTCTTGACAGGTAGCTACATCCTATGGTCAATCACAGATGTAGAATTTGTATATTACTAATTAGAAGTGGCAAAAACAGTCTCATAGTTTATTCTTCAACATTGCATGTTTAGTTATTTTGGCAGAGGTGTCTGCATTGTCTGAGTGTTGTAAATTTGTTGGAACCACTAATTTTTATGATTAAATCATTCAACAGAGGCATTATACCTTGAATCTGCTAAGAGATGTGAACTTGGGGTGTATAAAACTCACCATAGCAGAACATCTGTTATATTCAATGAATGATTGGACATTCTCTTATTTTTGTGATTATTTTCTCCCATGTATCTTATCTGGTGCAGAATTCAGTTTAAAGTGTGACCTACTTAGTGGCACAGTTCATATGCTGCCAACAAACTTGATATTTCTTCTGTAACCAAAGTTTAATGCCAGACTGGTTGTTTACTTTAGGATATAGTTTAATGTTGTTTTAACAGATTATTTGAGCAGCCCAGCAAATCGAAACCTTTCATTCTAATTTATTGAACTCCGGGCTCTATATTGATTGCCACCTATATTTAGCTTGTGTTTAAAAGGCTATTTCTCAGTAAATATGGGCGTTGTCAAATCTATTCCAAATTTTATATAATTAGAAATCCATAATGATCAATGACTTGTACAAATACATTTCTACAAACTTGCTTCATTAGTGTCTTTCTGGTTTTCAGGTAGACAAATGTAACCTTTACCACAAAATGTTTTGTGTTATGCCGCTATTCCACATTCACAAGTTATCATAAAACCTTGATGATTTTAAAGTCAGGGTCATGTTATAACCAGTCTGGGCCCAAAAAGGTAGGAAAACTCTTGAGTTATCAATAAAAATATTATTGTTACGACATAAGACCGTGAAGTTAAGTCGAATGATCAAAAACCAAGTCCCACAACCTGTTTGCGATCTCTGTAAGTTATAACTAGTGACAATTGCTCTTGGTAGCAGGGAATATTAATCAGGCCACTCAGACACCTGATCTTATTAAGGGACCACTTCCAGCAGTTGCCACAGGAAGTGACATCTGCCTGAAGTCAGGAGGGAAAGGGTCAACTACAAAGGTTTTAAAAACATTTGAAAAATAGGGCGGAGGTTAATTAATGCTACAGTTATGTCCCCGACCTTCATGGGTGTGATGACTGACACAATTTTGCATGATCAAAATTTTGTTCCCCCCACCAGGGCAATTGGGAAACTTGTGACAGTGGAACATGGGTATAACCTGGAATGCTGCCAGTTTGGTAATATATTATGCACAAGTAGGTTACTTCAGTATGAGAAAAGATTATTGTAAGCACGTTTTGAAGAAATGAATAAAAAGTAAGAATTTTGTAGAAGACAAATGACATATCAAACCCTGATGCTACCGGAAAGTTAACCGCTTTTTAAAATTCAACAATGTCAGTATGTTCCCATAATAATATTAATAATAACAATGATAATTATAAAAATAATAGCATTATTCACATGAAATCTATCTTTTTGTGGGATTTGTTCTGGTATTTTGTGTTTGCAACAACTTTTGCCATGGCAGTTATAATTTTTTGCTCTGTTTAACCTTTGTGAGTTTTTTTTGCGAAATTTAAAATGTCCAGTTTAAAACTGCTCCAATTATATTTGGGGGCTTGGGTTCCAACCTGCTGAGGCCAGCAGGTTTTGTTAGACATTTGCTGAAAATGTTTTAAAGTGCAGAGAGTACATTTGTGTTTCCGTATCTTTTTGTACCCTATCCATTTGCATTTCATTGAAATTCACTGCAAGTTAAGGAGTGTGTTGTGTTATATCATTGAATGTGGTGGTTGGTTGAAAGTGACAAGTTGGTTTCATGTTTAGTTTATCCAGTTATAAACAGTACTTCTGGTTGAAAATGGACTCTGATAATTGTTCATTGAATTTGTTGCACATTCACAAATAATTGGATAACTTTTATCTATGGTTTATTAATAAAGGTGGAAGTCTGTCTGAAGCCCCACTCAATCAAATCCCTGCATTTAGATCAGCACAATATTCAGTCATATACGGTTCATTAAAACAATGTTTGTGGACAAATGATCACAAATAAACACAGTTCAATTGTGTCCAGACTTACTTTCTTCAAGTTTAGTTTCAATTTGTACATTGCAAAGTCTTCGTTATCTACTCTGCAAGTATTTTAGTTCGTTCTTTAATGTTAACCCATGCCCTCCACTGGAGCTAGCTCTTGCACAGAATGATAAAAGTGACAATGATAAACAGCAGGTGGGTCATTCTGTAGTGTATTTCATTTAATTTTAAAAAAAGTACATAATGTATGGATTATCTGGGTCAGTGTTCTTTTTTAGTTTGTGAATTGAATGACTAGTTTGGACTTTATTGGCCAGTGAGTTGTAAGGTGCCATTATGGTGCAGTGGTAACACACTCCCCTCCCACCTCTGAGGTCAGTGGTTCAAACCCCAGAACCTATGTGGAAAAGTTGGGGTAGTTGCTTTTCCGATGGTCGGCAGTTTACAGTACAGAACCTTGGCCAACTGTATGTACTGGTTTCCTCTGCCCACAAAAGTACCCGTCATAATATGACCTGTACAGTGTTGAAAGTGACGTAAACCCTCCAAAAATAAATTAATTAATCCAGTGAGTTATATTTACCTTGGCACTTATGGCACAACGTAGTGGCAGGCTAAAGAAATTACAGATAGTAAATGTAATTTTAGTCTGCTTTCAAGTGTAAGTGGTGCAGTTGTTTTTGATAAGAACACTTTCCTTTGTTACAAAAATGTTTCATGGCTTTTATGCTATGGTTAACCATTTGATCTATGCTTTGTTTATATATAAAAATACCCATATGTTAAACAAAATCAATATACCCTGGTATACGCCGAAGTTAGAAGTTTTATTCGGTGGCATAAACACCTCCCAGGATGCCTAATATCTTCCGAGATTTGCGGTGTTCACTCACACAGCCACTGATTTGACACAGTTTGTAACCGTTAATAGCAGTGGGACAACAGTATTACACTGTTCACTGAGAAGCAACCTGCATTAACCTCAAACTCACCTTCGGTAGCTGTTGGACTAACATATGCTACTGAAACACGACTGAGTCGTAATCTTATATAAACTGCGGATGTCAGCTTCAGTGTTTGTATGGAAAATTTATCTGCAGAAGGTCACGGTGAGAAATTCAGAGTTAGAAATTTTAAACATTAAAAAAATTTCTGTAGAATGCTCAAGGAATGGGATGGCATGCCACTGTATCACAGGTTCACATAAGGATGTAAAACAGTAGTTGAAGGACAGGGGTGTTGTATCTAACGCCTATTACCAGGGGTTATACCGCCTGCAGTGTGAAAGGGGTATAAGAGGTGGAGCTATGTCATAGTCTGGTGTGGGACAATGTGCATCCAATTAAATCTGATTGTTATCAACCCCTTTATAAATTTAACCTATTTCAAAATAAAACCAAAAAACAACATGAAAATTTCACAGAGTGTGAAAGCTAAGGTAGATTCTGACTGAGCATGTAACAAAAAATTTAGACTGCTCCACTTAAAAATGTACAAAGGCCCTTAAATTCTGTTTTGGTTCATCTTAGTGCATATGGAGCAAAGTTAACATGTAAGAGAACAAGTTGGTTTTTTTGTCTTGTCAAGAAGGAGGACTATTTATAGCAAGACTTAGTGTAATCTTACCCCATCATCTCATTTTATGTTTACTTTTGCTTTTTCTTTTTTCTTTGTCACACATTTACAAATCCCACTTGTAATTAGAGTTGAATGTTACACCAAGCCAATGTGTGGTTCATCCAGGGATGGCATAACTCTGGGGATGATATCAGTTGGAGGCATTTTTCAAAATAATAGGCAAATATTGTCATTCAGTAAATACTGGACTAAGTTCTGAAGCCATTTCTTTTGCTTGAATATCACCTTCTTTTTGAAATCCATAGATTACTTCCTCCTCTGATTCATTCTATCAATTCTCTCATGTTTGTATATTGATCAAACAACAACATATCAAGAATATGACTTCAGAACTGCATTGTATTTACATCAGAATAGTTTGGTAAGTTTTTGAAATTAATAAAATCATTTGGAAATAAATTTCTATAGTTTCTAACTGAATTTTGGAAATTTTATTCTTTTTTGAAGATCTCTTTCAGTATTACAGCTATCAGAATCAATTTTGGCATCCTCTTATGGTAAAGTGGGAAGGAAGTTTTCTGTGTGTAGCGAGTACCAGCATATGAACTTTGGGCCATTTTTAGGTCATGCGAGTACAGAGGTGAAAAAGTTCTTGTCATTGTCTTTCTGTGTGAAAATATTTGTCATAGGTGAACCAAATTTAGTATAAACAGTATGAAGTGAAATCTCAGGTTATTAAGTTCATTTCAGATTGATTGAGTCATAATGTAGTAATTGATGAGTGATTTATTAGAGACTGATGAGAAATTATTGACAATTTGCCAGTTTGTTGGGTTTAGATATTCATCTACTTTTTAAAATTTTACACAATGTCAAAATATTTTAGCTTTGTAGCTGCAGTACTCGTTCCGTGTTTCATAATATTATCTAAAACCTATACTGATTTCAGATTTTTCTTGGTACAAGTTATATACCTTGCTGTATCTTGTCAAAATTTCAGATATCCAACTGCAGTACTTAATGATTACTGATTACTTCAAGGGAGTACTTTCATCTATATGTCAGTATTTCTCAAATATTTAATATTATAAGGTTTTTAGTGTTCTTATTTAATGACTTGTCTACAACACAATACAAATTACAAAACACAGATTATACAGCTGTAGGTGCAATATTTAATTAGACTATGGAGTACTTGTAGGGAGTATGTCTGACAAGTTCTTTGTGTTTTGGTTTTTATTTAGAAATCTGTCTGTGGTTTGACTTTTTGTAGGATTAACAATTTAACAGAGTTACTCATGTACTTCATTATTTTATGTTATGTGAATTTTTTTACTAAATTAAAGAGTACTACAATATTTAAACAGTACTTGGCTTATAACTTAAAAAGTACGAAATACTTGTTAATCCACTTTGTCAGGTATATTATTTTGTGTAAGTTTGCTGTTTCTGGATTCAGTTATTGGCTACCACACAGAACTTCAATCAGAACCTGAATTGTATATATACTTAGAAACTACAAGAAGCATGTCATACAGCTCTGTAAATATTTATTATCAGCCACACTTGGGTCATTGTCCTTGTTTATAATGGATCTTGTGTTCTATTTTCAGCCAATAAAAGTCGCATGATTTAATCAGTGCTGGCAATCAATCCCACATATCGGGAGTCCCCATCAGAACACCTCCATCAGTGTTACAAAGTGGAAACAAAAGATTTCCATTTAAAGTCTAATGAACATTTAAATACACTCGCTAATTTTGCTTATTATGACCTAATATGGGGCATTTAACATGCTCATAAGTCCTAAGCACTGTACTCTCCCTTTTAACATGCAATTAATTGTACAATACTGAAGAAACATGTTTTGTTACAGACCCGCTTTGAGACCTGGCTCTGCCAAACCCCGGCCAGGTTCAGCCTCCAGCCTCCAACACATTAGTAACACCACAAGCTCTACCCCGAATTCAGCAGACTCTAGTAAAGTCCCACCCACCAGCACTGGCTCAGCCACCTCCACACTCAAGCCTGTCACCCACTTCAAACCTGCCAGACTGCAGAAAAAGCTGCTCAGAAAACAGGCCAGCTCAGACAGTGATGATGACGATGATTCAGACGACTCCAGTGACACCAACTAGTGGTACATAGTCAAACTAAAAATGGTTAATGGGTCTTAGGCAAACTGATAAACTATTGGATTGCTGCATTACTTAATGCTGTTGAGTGTTTCTTGTGGGCTTTTAACAGCCTAAATGAATCATCATCTGAAAGCTTGTTGATGCTTCAATAAGGGATACAGAAAACCCAAGATACCCCGGAAAATTATATATCTAATACTACAAATCAGAGTGGATTTGGTCTAGGTAAAGTTTACAAAATATTAGCCATTTACTTCTAGTTATTTCAAGTTCTAGTCTTGCCACTTAAAAATATTTGAAGCAGTAAGGTATCATGCAGTTTAAGTCTCTTGTAATAATTAGCACTTGTGTGATCACTTTACAGGACAATCTATGTAACTGTTTGGTGTTCAAGACTTAATAACACAATAGTGAGGAATCAGTTTCTAAGTAACCCTATTTTGTCACCTCTTTCCCAGATTTTCATATTTCTGTGCCAACAAGAATTATAGGTTCTACTTATACTGTGTTATTCCCAAAACTAACACCATGCATCAAATTAGGCTCTAGTTATGGCTACTTTCTGCAAGTCAAACTTCTACTTATCTTTGAATTTGGCACTGACATTTTAGATGAATTAATTGCTGGAATATCACTTTGAACAATTCTCACTTTCCCCATGCAGTATCCTCCTTTTAAATGACATCTTTTTAAATGAGATCTTTGAGATGGAAACAATGAAAGAAGGCTTTAAATTATTAATGAAAACTCAAGATGTGGTCCCCAATTTAAGAATGTTTGATCCATTTTACTTCTTTTGATGTCACTATTCTGTGGGTTTTGGTCACCCAACACATTCTCAGTAACCAAGATCATGTAGTAAACTGTGGGTCTCTGATAATATGATGTATCACTGATAATAAGGAACTATTACAATTTATGTTGCCAACTTTAGCATAAACAGAGTAATGAATTTGACTGCAATGTCCTTTAAGTTATTTTATATTTATTACATGTACATGTAATGCAACTATCAGGCAACATGTATGTGTGTACCCATTTTTTTAATGATAAGTTAATGATAAGTTGGGCGGTTGGGCTGTTTCTTTATAACTGATTTATAGATCTGGCTGTTCTTCCTGGAATAACTTTGTGTTTTCAGGACAGATTACTCTACTTTGGTGACATAGATCAATATTGTTTGAAAATATTTCACCGTGTGTGTTACTATTTCACTGTTATAACTGTGGATAATGTGGTAAAACTGAAAAAAAAAAACAAGAAAAAAAATTATGAACCGCTGGTTTGCCCACAAATGACATTGAAATTTTTCACTGTCTTATTGAAATATAGTTGTTTTGAGACCAACTCAAGATAAGAAATGGAGAACTTAACAGTAAACATGTACGAGTTAAAGCCCAAAGTCAAGGTCAAAGAGCATTTAAAATCAGTCATTCAACCATTCAAAGGTGATGCAAAAGTAAACAGTTTCTACCATACATACATGGCAAGTGCCAGAAAATAAATATACCTATCAAACCTTTAACACTGCTGTGAATATAGAGGTTTAGAGAGGATTTTACTATCAGGCAGATTATATACATTACCTCAGAAGCTGGTTGGCTTTGTTTATTCTTCTATGTAACACCTATAAATATGCCAAGAGTGAAATTTAATGAGATTTTTGTCCTGGGACATAAACTTTCCCTTTTAAAGTAGTTTGACCATTATTTTAACTGTTTCAACAAATCCCTCATTTTAATGGTTCTGAGTGTCATGGTGAGGCTAGATATGTATTTTTATGCTCTACCACTAAATGTACTGCTGTTTTTGTCCCCAAGTTACACTTTAAAGGCATCAGTTACAAACTAAGCCATATTGATATATATATATATATATATATATATGTATATGTATATTTGGGTCAAACATTCAGTCCTGTGTGGAATTTGTATTTACTGGGCTAACAAGATGATTGCTATAACTCAGGTTGTATGGAGTGCAGAAATTGAACCATTATTATCTCTCTGAAATTGGCAACATTTTGTAACTGACAAAATTACTAAATATTCTCAAAATAGATATTTGTAGTTAAAACTGCTGTCATTTGTTTTATTACTTTTTCACATTTATAATGGAGTGTATTAAGTAGCAGCTTACCATTTTTATTGTTCATGGCAGATACGTAGATAATAAATGTTTACAATAGACATGTGTTATCTATACATTAGAAAAACAAGGAAGCTTAATTCTCATTGGTTGGCAATGGAACAGTAGACAAGATAAGAGTGCAAGGGTTTGGATTTCTGTAATTTCATACATTAAACAGAACATTCACTTTTTGTCAACTATTCTTAAACTTTTGCTGTTTAACATTCTAAAAAGTATTTGCATACAGGTCTTACAAAGGTTTTATTGCTGTCCGATGTTTTCTTTTGAGGTTAATATATTCAATGGTTCTCAGAATGGACTGCACCTGCAGGATGCTTCTCAGTAAAAGACAGGTTTCTACTTTAATCTTTAATGTCAGCTATGTCTTGTTATCATGGCACTTTGTCGGAATGTGTATCACAAGTAAATCCATGAAGATTCCTTTATCTAGTGCCACACGATTTTTGGGTGTCTTATCCCTCTTTCCGGTTTCTTTGTCCAATAACCTGTAACAGTTTGGTACAATATTGATAGTGTATTTTTATTATAATCCATTCAAGGAGTTCAGTTTTTCACTTGGATAAAAATGGAAATTGATATTTCAGTAACTTTTAAGGTATAGACAATCATTTTGATTATGTACAAAAAGATGTTAACTATGACCTGACTAATCTGCCAGTCATGCATACAAAGAAGTATGTGTATCAGTGGGCTGTCAGTTACAAAACAAATAGCATCAGAGATGCCTGTACCCACAGCCTGGGGAGATAGTTTTCGACACCAAGGGATTTAAAGGTGAAATAGAACAAAGATTCAGGAGACTTTCAAAGCAAACAGTGTCAGTTATGTAAAGATTAAAATTATGTTCAGTAGAGAAATAACATTTAACAAAAAGAAAATGTATGTAAAGATAAAGTAGGTAAAGACAATTCAATAGCAAGATGACAGCATTAATCAATAAATTAAAAATTAAGATGCTGTAAAATTTATTAATTGAAATATAGCTGTGAATAGAAATAGCACACTAAAGTAAAAGTACATACAATAATCAGTTGCAGCAATCCATATTTCTTTGTGATAAGAGAAATATGTGTCAAATATGGCAGGTGAAAAACTAAAGCAGAGCCAAGGTTAATGGTCACAACATGATTTAGCATAACTACACTCCCAAACCAATAGCCCATGCAAGAATCAACTTCCTACACCTTACAGTTTCACAGATATGGCCCAGATAAGATTTTAAAGGTCAAGGTCACCACAGTAAGGTCAAAGATGAAATCAAGATCACACCATGACATTGCGTACCTACAGTGCCCAACCAAGGTCCCTACCAAGTATAAACCTTCTACATGTTACTTACGGTTTACGAGATATAGCCTGGACAAGATTTTCAAACTCTACGTCACTATGGTAAGGTCAAAGACCAAATGAAGGTCACACCATGATGTTGCACGCCCTCACCCCCCAACCAATGTCCCTACCAAGTATCAGCATCTTGCTCCTGACAGTTTCTGAGATACAGCCTGGACAAGCATTTTCCTGCTGCCCTAATGCCCAGTGACAGAACGCTGTGTTGAAAAAAAAAATACCCACACAGCTCTTATAGTCTGTTCGGTCAAAAAAGATAAGTATTCCTGCTTTCAAAAATATATATATTCATTTTATGAGACCATGTAACTATTAAAACTAAAGAATATAATTGAAAAACCATTTCATAGGTGGGCTACATTTGAGCCACTATTTTATGATGTGCAAATTTTACAAGAGATAGAAAATGTAACACTGTATTTTATACGAAGATGTTTTAGAAATGAAACTTAATTATGTTACATTATGGTGAAACTGAAACCAGCTGACTGTAACACCCCTTTTCATAAATTATTGTGCGGAAATACAGACTGAAAAAAATTAATATATATATACATTTTCTGATGGGTTTCAAAAACCTTCATCTGGTCATTATATATAGTTACATATGGTTACATTTAGTTATATTGAATTTGTTTTCTAAGTTGTTGATGGAATTAGATGTAACCCACAGCATCAATTCTACGCAGTATTGATTCATCTATTTATTATGCACATATACTTGAATATAAGTCTGTCCAGTTTTATAAATGTACGTAATAGTGATGTGTGTGTCGTAATTTAAAGTTTCACTGAATCATTAGAATGGTTTATCAAGGTGTACCGTCAGATTCTGTTTGGACCTGCTATGTCTTTGTTAAACACTGTTGTCACAAGTTTGTGCACCAATTTGTAAATATCAATAAATCAAGTCAATTGGCTTCTGTGATTTTGTCTGATGACACCCAATAAAATCTCCATATATCCCCTAGCTTCAAATAATTTCCACAGACAACCCACATCATGGACAATCACATTCAGTTCACATCATAATATAGGAAAACCATACATTATCCAACCTTCTGTTATTTCCATTTTTGATTTTAATAAGTCGTACTCTGTTAACCTGTGGATACAGCCAGTGATCTATTCTAGGAATAACCCCTGACCAAACCACGGTATACGCTGAATTTACCATGGTTTGAGGTTATAAACCCCAAAGGCGAAGCGTGGTTTGGGGGGGGGGGGGGGGGGTTTATTCCTATTCTAACATGACAAATTATTTTAAGATGAATAATTATTGCAACTTTTACTGTAAAACGTTCATTGTTACGACAGCCATAATGAACGATAATAGGGAGTGACCTGGTTATGTTGTATTTTACCAGGGAAGGATTTCGTCGTTTAGCCAATCAGAATCGAGGACACATCCGTGTCATGTTAGAATCTAATATCAATTTGTGGAAACAAATTTAACTGCAATTAGAACTTCCCAACCTCTTTTGCAGTCCAATCGCTCAGTCTGAGCGTCTTTGAGCTAGGTGGTATTCTACACAAAGGCCTCCCAAATAAAAGGAACTACACAGGATAGCTTTGATTTATGGCAGTCACAAGCTATTTCATTTAAAAACATCAAAAAAGGTGCTATAATCTGAGAAAGGCTTTTATTGAATTACAACTTTCTCCTTAGCAAATGTTCCTTCAAATGCCTGATATATTTGTAAGGCATTGATATTCATACTGGCACAATATTTTATCATCAAGATTGAAATTTTTTTTTATACCAAGTCGATTTGTGAATTGATTTGGTTTGCAAAACTTGATTTGCAAATCGATTTGGTTCACAAGTTTATGATTTCTTGCACCCTTAGTAGTAAGGACTATTTCTTCTGGAAAGAAAATTTGAATTTTCAAAATTCTGACAGGGGTCTTCAATTTTTGTGGAAATGGAAAATGTCATTTTGAGAACTAAACGATACAGTGATTTTAGCAAATTTTACATCTGCTGCTTAGTAAAGTTGCTTCAGAGTTCAGTTTATCATAATATATGTAAAAGGTCTTTTATCTCCCTTATTATTGCTTCTTGGGCTTTCGATCCAGTTTCATAGTCACACTACCTCCATATTTGCTTAATACCCAGTGGGAGATAAACACTGCAGCAGTGGTCTTATTTGCATATTTTTTTGACTGCACTGTAATACATATTGCATTCACCAAGTTCTAAAATATTCCTTCCTGGTACACCCAAGGGGAGTACAGTAATGTAACTTCTAAGAAATCGGGTCCTTTAGTTCCCTTCTTGTGACTTCAAAGTTTACAATACCCATATACATATGTATCATCATTAAAGTCTGGCAATCACTATGTACCTACTTTTTGAATTCTTTACCTTTGTTATGAACCAGGTTCTCAGTAGCTCCTTAGAAAGCACCTCAACAGTTAAATTTGTACTTTACTTCTCAAAACCATTTGCAGTGCACAACTTTTGTGTCCTTTTGTACATTCACTTGTACTCTGAAGTTCAAAGCACTAAGTCAGCTGACACAGAGCCCGTTAATGGGCACTGATTGCTCATTTGATGTTTTTCATCTCCCTTTTGGGGACCCCCATTCTAAGTCCCCTCCTTTTCACTCTCTATACTAGTCCCCTTAGTCAAGTCATTTCAAGTTTTAAGGTCACACACCATCTGTACACTGATAATACCCATAAATATTTGGCAATAGACTCCAGGAATTTTGACAAGGAATTTTGACCCTAGTATCGCGGAATTGACTGTCTTTTTTCGGTTCAGAACTGGATGAACGGTGTGAAATGGAAACTCAACCCTGACAACATTATCATCGACAGTAAACATACCACAGAGTCACTTAGAAAAAATGAAAATAAAAAATCTGTCACTTTTGAGTCAGAAAACCCCTTGGACAATCATATAAGGTGTGCCATGTCTGTTACTATCACCTCAGGGATTTGCAACATATCCGCAAATTGCTAACTATTGATATTGCAGTTCTTGTTGCAAATGCTATGGTCAACAGTCGACTAAACTACTGTAATTAAGCGTCCTTGAAAGGGCGCTTATTTGTTTTCGCCTCAGTTTCCTCGCCACCGCCGCCGCCACATTATGGTCTCCCTTGAATATCTCCCTTATTATTAGAAGGTTTCAAACCATATTTGGCAGTTATATACCGTGCGAAAATTTTTCTGCATGCTTAAATTTGACCTTTGACCTTTATGAAGGTCACATGATCAAAAACTATTTTTTGAAGTACATCCCCCGTCATCGCAGTTCAGGAAAAACTACTTGCTACACAGCCTTATAATTTGACACACCTGTTCATACTATCGAAAACACGAGCTGATTAGATTTTGGGAGCAATCCCTTGAAAAATGTCTCATTTATGAGTGATTTTCTGACACCTTCCAATCTGAAAGCCTTAAATTTAGGCCAACTCCCCTATTATCTTCTTAAGTATTGCATTTAGAGCTATAAAATGTACTGGGAGGTAATAGGAAAGCATATGTGGAGAGTCTAAATAGCCGGTCAGTTTTGCCTTATATCTCCTTTATCTTTGCTTTTATAGCTTCAGAATGTATTAAGAGGTATTGGGAAAGCATACGGCACAGCTTTGTGCATTCTTAGCTTTACAGCATGCTTATTAAAACCACAAAGCATTTTAAACTTGCAGGGATGCTTCGCTTTTGTTAACAAAAGCATTCCTCGAGTTCCTTATTTTATTAGGTCAGCAAGGACGGAATGAGTCCTGTCACACCTTATCTAGAAAAACTCCACTGGCTTCCTATTTCACATTGTATCCTTTTCAAATATAACCTCGTCATTTTTGAAGCCATAAATTTATCTTAGTCCCTCTATTTGTCATCTGTGATCAAGTCTAGTAGTCTGACAAATAGAAAAAAAAAGGCAATCAATTTCTTCTGTCCTGAAAGGCAATAGCCAGGCATGGTTTTGTCACAGATGCACCAGTGGAATGGAACAGGCCCCCACTTAGTGTCAGATTACAACAGATCATTTCAAGCTTTAGAAGCCAACTCAAGACTTACATGTTTAGACTAGCTTACCCAACACCATAGTCATCCTTCCCTGGTGGACACTTTCTGGATAACAACTTCGCTAGGTTTAAGGACTGTCCCTTTTTGGATTGCAGTGCATTAGAGGATCTTCATCTATTTTGTGCCATACAAAATGCTTCTATTATTATTGTCTTCAGTTTCTGACCCTTGATCACAAAAATTTATAAAAAGTTCGGGGGGCATTATTAAAGAGGGGGCTTTTGTTACAGAAGCTATGGTATGTACACAGCCTGGGTTAATAACACAAGACTTATAAATGACTAAAAATTTCAGTTGCCAAAAGCATTCAATTGAAACATTTAATAATAAAAAGCTGTGTGAAGTTTTTGAAAAAATATAACATGCTTAGGACCACAATCTAAAGCAAACTAAACCAGGAGCTGTAATGAACAAACATTATTAAACAAATGGAAATACATGTTTAATATACATGTTAAATCCAAGACCAAGCTGTTGAAACATTGGAAACTGAACATGAGGGACTGCACAATAACAATAATGAAGTAAACTCTAGTTTAACAAGTGTTTGATATTGTAGAAGAATTAAAAGTGCTTGAGTTTAATATATACCACATGAAATTACTGATAACTTAAACAAGCCTATATCTCCAGCAGAAACAAAAAATACCTTTAAGTGAACTGACAAAAAAAATAAAAGCAACTAGACCAGAAAATCTTTCTTCATGAGATTTTTAAAATATAAAGTTGGTTTAAAAAGAAGAATCCGAAACTATTTTAAAATAATGATACTCTAAGTTCTGAACAAAATGAATTTATACCAAATTGTAGTTGTGAAAATCACATGCATATCTTTGTCACTGCTTCACTTGCAAGGATCATCCGGCAGTTGTCCCAGGTGCACTTTTGACCTATGGTCACTGGGTTACCATGGATGTCATCCTGACTCCCTGTCCAGGTCATATCCATGGGGGATCCCGGGATCCACATAACCCTGGATCCTCCCACGGATACCCGTACCTGTTCTACTGAGTCAAAAGGTCACCTGTAGCGACCTTATGATACACGTGCTGCCTTGCCCGATACCTGATGGGCATTTGGTGGTCAATCTTATTACTAATCTTATTATTAACGAGTACACTGGACAGCCACAACTACTGAAAAGACATTACTTTGTCCTAGTCAGGTGGAACCCAGCAAGAGAGGCCATAGACTCTATTGAGCTGCTGCCCCAGTATTTTAACAATGAGGAGGCAGTGCTGTGGCAATAAAGGACGATTCTTATGTCCTGTGATGGACGGTAAACTCAGGGCCACCCTATTACTTCCATAACAATTGATTGAGCTGTCTTGAAAAAATTTCTTTGGTTGTGCAGTCATATTTTAAATAAGTACCTATTGTTTTTGGAAGATATGGGTGGCCCTGAAAAGGGCCGATATAGTTAAAGTCCTGCTCACGAACACAGCAGGCATGGGCTGGAGCAGATCATTCAGTGTGGAGTGTCTGCTGGAGGTCTTAGAAGGTGAGGTGGAGCTGATTGTTGCTACTGTTCTTGATGTTGTGAATGATGGGCATTCTTCAGTGTCAGTGAGAGGCTATGTTTCCAACCAGGTTGGCTGACAGATTACTGGTTGTGGATGTCTGACCAAACTGAGAGGATGTCATGAGGATACATGTTTCTTTCTAAAAGTGAAAATGTCTTTGTCTTGAATTCTGTCAGGTAAGGCTCCTCTACATTTTTACCTGCTTGTGAATGTAGTTGATGAACACCGGTGTCTCACTGGATTCCAATGCGTGAAAAGGGCTGTGCCAGTCATGGATCATTTCATCATCCTCTCTTTCCTGTCTATTGTGCCCCAGAAGGGGTTACAGTCCTCTCAAGTTCTGGAGGTTTGCTGCCTCTTGCAGGGGAGCAAACCCATCGAGTCAGTCTCAGATGCCACTGCACTTATGTCCACATTGAAAATCAGTTGAGGCTATTGGCTTTTGGTGTTGATGCTTTGGATTGGTCGTCAGCCACTGCAGATGGCCTATCCCTCTTGAAGCCTGACCTTTTGATACTCTGGCGTATATTGTTTGTCCCAAGTTGGTCACTCAGTGATTTCTTTTGTGGCCTGACCCAACTTGCCAATAGTGAGCTTCCCAAACTCTGTGGGTGCATGACAAACCAACGTTTGAGCTCATCAGGCTCCCAGTTAACCTTTGCAGCCAACTTCTTCCAGCAAGCCTCCCTCTTGAAAGTGCCTTTGTAGTTAGAAGACTTTTTGAACAGTGTGTCATGCTCCCTCAACCAGTCCAGCAGAGCTTGTTCTTCTATGCATGATAGAGCCACAGGCTTCGTCTTGCGCCTCTTATACTTTCTACTGGTCATTGGTAATGACAGCGATGGCCGTGGATCATCCTGTCTTAATAGGTCCTCTCAAGTCTGCTTGTCCTCTGTTGGGTCTTCCCCTGTATCCACTTGAGATGCCTCCTGCTGATGCACCACGGCCTCAGCAACCACCTCGTGGCCCAATTCATCAGCATCCCTCTCCATCTGTGACTGTGACAGCGGAATGCCCAAGTCACATCTCAATTGGCCCTCCTCAGCTGCTGAACCATTTGCTCTTCCTTTTCCTTTTTTGCATAGAATTTGGTGGCATTTTTAAGTCACTAAAACTCATAATCTTAAGCTTTTGTCAAACCCCCCCAAAGCCTAAGGTATTTCCAACCAACCCCCCCCCCCCCTCCTCCAGACTGGAATCCTTTCTAGCCAAGGTTAGCTCTCAAGAATCTCAGGTAGACTCATTGGCTTTTCACCCTTTCCCCCCTTCTTCAATTCCCGCTCCAGGGACTTCACTGACGGGATTGCAGGATCCTAGTTCAACCGTTTTTGGTTGGCTTGGATTCTTCTTTTCAGGATGCACAAAAACATTCTTCAACCAGTTCCAGTGTATAGTTCAGCCGGTTCAGATGACCATCACCGGGAACCCATCTTCAACTCCAGGACTGCCAGTGCTACTTGATTGGTTAGCCGTCCACAGTCGGTTCTGCAACCGGTTCCACCGGTCATTACTCATCAGGTTGTCCGTTCCTATGCACTGGTGTTTCAGACCCTGTAACCTCCTATCAGACTACACATTCCATATCTTCCAAGCACCCCACTCCAGTGCTGTCGGCCAGTCCTACTGCCGTACCATCTGCTCAAGCCAGGAGTTGGGATTCCGCTCCTCCACAGACTGGTAATCAAGGCTATGTTTCTCCCCTCATAGATCTTTACTGGAAAGGGACTCAGATCTTGAAGCATTATATGAGGACAGTCCTGCAGACTGGTATCTTATGAGGACGTTTTGGATGTGTCCTCTGGCTCAGAAGCTGACCCAGCTGATTCGAAGTCTATCTGCAGTGAAGACAAGAGTGACAGGGAAACAGTTTGTGTGGTTAGATCCTTTGTGATCTTTCATGCCAAAACGTGAGTATGTTTGCCTTTCTCGCCAAGACAACCCTTGGACAGGCAGCAGGTCTCACCCCACAGGCAAAGTTTTGGATAGCCATGGCTGCAGACAACTGGTTCTGTTCCAAAATAGAACAAATGAACCGTCACCCCTTCAGGGCCATGTCACTAGAACAGGTGATGGGAACTGGCTCCAGTTTGACCAGTTTATCAAACCTCCGAAGTCTCAGATCAAATGGTATGTGATGTACCCATCTGCAGATCTTTCAGTCTCATGACCAGGAAAATCTGTCAACAAATGGTCTGATGAAGCCTTTCGGCTTAACAGTTCCTTTACCAGAATCTCAAAAACTCTGGGTGGTATCTCCCTGGTCTATAGATCTATCCTGCAGGAGACCATGAGGAAGTGGGAAAAGTCTCTCAAAGAAGCCACAGTCATCGTCAACCAAGCCGCTGGTTAATAAGGTACATTTATAAAGTCCATGAGGATATGCAGAAACACATCAAGACCTTGTATTCTGATTCCATCATCAATCTTTACAGAAGACACCTTCCAGTAAAACGTCATTTTTGCTCTTGGCAAATCCATGCAGCACATAGCAGATACCATCTTTGTTCCAGGCAGCTGACATAACCCTGCTCCGTCATGATTCATACCTGGAACATCTCAAACTGGATGTCAATCTGGACACAAGATGTGCCCTTAGAAATAACCCTCTTCAACATGCAGCTCTCTTCCCTGACGCGGTTATCGCAAAGGCAGAAAATGTTGCCAAAACTGAAACGGATCTGCACTCCCCCAGGTTTGGGTTCAGGCAGGAGCAGCCGCAGTGGCAACCACTTCCAACCTTACTGTGTTGATTGGTCGCACCGCAAGGATGGATCCAAGAACAGATCTACTCAGGATACGGACCAGTCCCAGGACATGCCGCATGACATAACTTTGGCAACAGATTGAACTTCACCAGAGACAGGAGTTAGAGGTTCGTCATCTGCAAAGTGTGGTTCTTTCAGAGGAAAGAACAAACCAAATAAATGACAATTACTGTGGTATAAACCTACTCTAACTTAATGCATAGTAGTGTGGTCAAGGATACATTTCCCTCTAAGACTATGAAGTGTGATGACAGTGTACATAACCGTTTTGTCAAAGTTGTTCATGAAAATGTTAAGAGTGTTGTTCCTTTTGTTTTTGAGAAAGTGAAGACTGATAATTCATGAAAAAGTGACAATGTCGATACTCTTAAAGTGATGCAAAATGATTCTGACACTATTGGGACTATAAACTCACTTAAGACTAGTAAGTTGATAGATCAAGAAAGACATTGCAAGTTACATTGATGTTGTAATTCATGTACTAATTGAGTTTTTTGGAGGGCATCTGCAAGAGAAAGGAGTAAGCCTTGCAGTGGAAAAGATCAAAATAAAGCATGTTTCTTTTTTAAATCACTTGTGTTCAGTTCCTCCAGTAGAAAATGTTTACAATGTTGCGTAAAATCTACCTGTGGGAGGTCGTCTGAGAGACATTTAGAAAATATAGGCCTCCCAGGGTGCAAGTCTAAAGGGAGGGTACATACTGAAAAATGGTTGCAACCTTCCATTCAAGGTAAAACCTCCTATAACCAGAATCCCACTAGTCAAGAGTGGATATGCAAACTCCCTCATGGACAATTTCTGGCAGGAGGCTTTGCATTCCCTTTTGGAAAATGAACCATAGAAACGGTCAAGATTCAATCCTCTCTGACTTTTTACAATTGCCGTTTCTTAGTTCCCAAGCCGAACAACAAGTGGCGACCAATCTTAGACCTCAGTTCCCTGAGCAAGCTACTGAAGGTTAACCTTCAGAATGGAAACTCCAGAATCTATAAGGCTGTCACTGCAAACACGAGAGTGGGTCTTCTCTCTAGATTTCAGCGACGCCTCCTTTCACATACCCATAAGCCACAGCTGTCAAAAATCCCTAAGGTTTCACTGTCCAAATCAGACCATTCAGTTCACAGCTCTACCCTTTGGCCTTTCCACAGCTCCCATGGAGTTCACTATTATGGTAAAGGAGGTCAAACTCATGACTCAAAGTCGCCACATCCGGATTCACCAGTTCCTAGATGACTGGGTCATCCAGGCAAAGGATGAGGAAGCATATCATCAACATACCTAGTCCCTTCTGGCTCTATGCCAAGAGCTGTGCTGGATTGTCAAGCTACAAAAGTCAGACCTAGTGCCTCAACAGATTTTTTAACTTCTTAGGCTATCTGTACGACCTAAAACAAGGACTAGTCAGGCCCACCCAAGAGCGATGGAAAGCCCTGATAGGAACCTTCCTGAAGCAGAAACAGTGCACGGTGAGACAGTGCATGTCTCTCATAGGCGTTCTCACCACCACCTAAAAGCAGGTTCCCCCAGGAGATCTGCACATGAGGCCCACTCATTGGCACCTCCCGGCATATTGGCACATCCCAGAATCCTTGAAAAAAACTTATTCCCATTCCGAAATCTCTTCACAGGCATCTACAGTGATGGCTTTAAAAAACATCCTGGTAGGCCAACCCCTTCATCCTCTCCAGCAAGATCTATACAGACGCATCAAATGAAAGATGGGATGCTCATCTAGGAGACTTCACAGCCAAAGGTCTGTGGTCCATTCCGAAAAGCAAGCTGCACGTCAATTTCCTGAAATTGAAAGCACTTCTGTTAGCCCTGAAATGCTTTGAGCACCATTATAGGGACCAAACTGTTCTTATTGCCACAGACAGCACCACTACATAAACAATGTGGGGGTATGAAATCAGGTTCTCTTTGTGCCCTTCTTTGGAGAATCCTGTCATGGTGCAACCTGAGCCACATTTTCTGGCAGGGTCGCCATATTCTGGACAGGCTGAATATGATAGCGGACAAGCTCTCCCGTCACAGCCAAGTTATTCAGACGGAATGGTCTCTTCACCAGGGGATATATTCGACCACATGTGCCTTTGGTGGCACACATCACAAAGAGACCTTTTTATTGCGTTAATACGTCCTATCCAATGGACAATTGCTTATCCGGTCGGCGCAGACCGGCCCGCCAAACGACAGAAAAAGTCGCCTTATATGAGTGCATAATGCCCCCACAGGCGTTCCGGTCCCTGTGTGTGCTCGCAAGGTGGCGTGTCGTACTTCCTTCCTGTCTAGACAGCGTGACGTCATAGCATCTTTTTTCGTTTGGCGCACGTGTGTGTGGACGTGTTTTTTCATCAGCTCTCGCAAGTTATTAAATTGGTGTGTGTTAATTTTAATCAAGGAACTTTATTTTATTTGAAAAGAATTTTGCTTCATTGTGGATATAATGGCATCTCCTGGTCAGCGTAGGGGAGTTTGTGGACACGCCATGGCTGGCTTTGACCAGCACGCGCATTGTGCTCATTGCAGAGACAAAAAGAAAGGGTCTGACCCTTGTGTTAAAGGAAATATCTGTCCTTCATGCAATATTCTTACTGAAGAACAAAAACTACGCTTAGCCACCCCAGTTTATCAGAATAAAAAGGAAAAGAAGGAAACTAAAGCGGCTATGGAAGAGTGTACGTTAGTCGACCCTGCCCTAGTTTCTGTGCTGGGTGTCTCTACAGATAGCGGGATTAAGAGCTCAGAAGAGGCGAGTAGCAACATGGAAGTTGTGAAAGCTAAGAAGCACATGCAGAGCTCAGAATAGGCGAGTAGCGTATCTTCTAACGTGAAAGCTAAGAAGATTAAATCCCCTACAACCTCCAAAGAAAAACCTGAAAAGGGCAAGAAACGCCAGTCTTCTCCCAAGCCGTCTAAAGCGTCTACAGAGAGTAAACTGGAGGCAATGGATATTAAATGGTTAGACCAGTTTAATAGACTGGAAGCTATGTTGTTATCTAAACCGGAACCGACTTTTCAACCAGTGAAACTCTCTCCGGTCAGGCCATCCCCTGCTGGCATCTCTGAAACTGTTAACCCTTTCTTTGCTCCGACTACCAAAGTGCCGTCATCTCATGGACAAGGGGAAAAATCTCTACCTACTGACCACCCTTCGGATATGCCAGTTCTCAAGCCGGTGGCTGGCTCATCAGGATTGTTAAGTTCTCAAGCCCATTCTGAACCGGAAATGGACGCCGACAGTGCATCAGAATCTGCTTCTATGCCAGATTTGTCGGTTAAAGGTGAAGAAGGTGAACTCTCAGATCTTGATCCGGATAATTCACTCTCTGATGTTGACCAGGCCCCGTCTGAGGAACAGACATATAGAGAAACAATGCGAGGTATCAGAGCTTATATGAACTGGAATCACATTCCAGATTTGGATACAACTCTAGCCAGTGCTGAAGACAACCCCTTTGCCGCCCCTAAGATCCAACCGGCAGGGAAGATCAGTGTACAACTGCCTACAGATGATTGGCTATGCCATAAGATGGATAGACTAAATCTCACATTAACTCAAGGATACCCTTCTAAAGGGTCTGAGCCCGGTGGACTGCAAAGGGACCAATTCATTAAACCTACCAAGTCGCAAGGAAAATGGTATGGTTTACATCCCAGTCAAGACAAACCGGCTGGTTCCGTCTCCTTCTGGCACAGTGACAATGCAAAAATTAACAGTACTTTCAGTAGAATTGCCAGATACTCTGCTCTCTCATCACCAGCCCCTGCTTCACGCTTTATTGCTCAGGACACTCTTCGCAAGTGGGAGAAAAGTGCACGTGAGGCCTCCTACATGTGTAATCAAGCTGCGGGTTTAAGCAGATGCTTAAATAAGGTTCAACAGGAAAATAAGGTTCAACAGGAAAGGTCCTTCAAGGTGAACATAGTAAGGGCAAGTCTGCCAGTAGAGCCAGTAGTGCCACGGACGAGCTACAGCATCTCATGCATTTTAACTCCTCCATTTTTCAATGTATGGCGAAGACAATGGAGCATCTATCAGATTTCGCATTTGTCAGCATGTACAATTTCACCCTGGCCAGACGAGATTCTTACCTCGCACTGGTCAAACCTGGCATCAAACAGGATACACTGGCCTCCCTCCGGCAGGCCCCTATGCACTTGGATACTTTATTCCCTGATCTTGTGTTGAAAAAAACAGAGGAGGATATTTCCAAATTCGAGGATAGAGGCCGGTCTCACCCTGGTTCCACTGGCCGAAAGGACTCACGTTTTCACCCTTATAAGAAACCTGAACAATCCTATCAAGAAAACAAGCAGACTAGGCCTGCCTGGAAGAATATTGGCAGATTTCAAAAGAAAAAGGCTAAATTCCAAGGGCAGAAGTACTCCTCGCGACAGGCCCGGGGATATAATTCATTTAAATGACAATCAAAGTGCAGACCTTCAGTTGGAGGTCCAGGGCAAAAGGCAGGAACTTTGCAGTGGAGTACCGGATCAGCATACCGGACCGGACTCCAGACAGACTTTAATTCATGTGTCAAGAAATTTAAACTCTGTAAATTCATTTGTTGTTTCTCCTGCACCTTTTGCAACCGGGCAGCCGCAAAAGAAAGGCATAAGTCCAGTGTCTGTAAACTTAAACAAAGTTCAGCCATTAAAATATGTGAACAATGCTTTGTTTGTAGATCACTTGTGTTCTGTAAAGCCTGTAGCAAATGTCCCAAATGTTGCTCCCAATCTTCCTGTAGGGACCAGACTTCAAAACTATTGGACAAAATGGTTGGATCTGGGTGCAAACCCAATAGTAGTTCAAATCCTAAGGGAGGGCTACCACCTCCCCTTTCGGATCCGACCCAAATTAACAAGAAATCCCACAGTCATAAGCTGTTATGTAAATCCCCACAGGAACAGCTACCTGGTGGAGGCATTGCATCAGCTTATAGCCAAAAATGCAATAGAAATCGTACAAAACCCCAAATCTCTAGGCTTCTTCAACCGACTATTTCTAGTTCCAAAGCCAGACAAAAAGTGGAGACCTATGCTGGATCTGAGAAAACTCAATCTTTTTCTCAAGGTGGAGAAATTCAAAATGGAAACCCCGGAAACCATCCGGACTTCCCTCCAACAAGGGGAATGGGTTACCTCAATAGATTTCAAGGACGCCTACTTCCACATACCCATACACCAGAGGTCTCGAAAATATCTCAGATTTCATGTCCAGGGCCAGACCTACCAGTTCAAAGCACTTCCCTTTGGCCTCTCAACAGCTCCTATGGAGTTCACTGTAATAGCCAAGGAAGTGAAGCTGATGGCTATAAGCAAGGGTATAAGAATCCACCAGTACCTAGACGACTGGTTGGTGAGAACCAGCTCCCACCCCCTTTGCCTTCAACATACCCAAAAGTTGGTCCAGATTTGTCAGGAACTGGGCTGGTTGGTGAATGTAGAAAAATCAGAACTCGAACCCAAGCAGGTCTTCGAATTTGTAGGCTATCAATTCGACCTCCAGTCCGGACGGGTCCGACCTACTCCGGACCGGTGGCAAGCCCTTCAGGGGAAGATACAGACCCTCCTGTCACTTCCGGCCTGTCCGGTCCGGCAGTTCATGTCCTTGATAGGCCTGTTAACAGCCACGGAAAAGCAGGTCCATTTAGGTCGACTGCATATGAGGCCCATACAGTGGCACCTCAAAAACAATTGGAGGGTACCAGAATCTCTGGAGAAAATTATCCCATTACCCAGATCACTGCACCCTCACTTAAGGTGGTGGCTGGAGGAAGACAATGTGCTACAGGGTCAACCATTACACCCCTTAAAGCATGCTCTGCAAATTTTTACAGACGCATCAAAAGAAGGTTGGGGCGCTCATTTAAACGAACGCACTGCAAGAGGCCACTGGTCACTGCCGGAAAGCAAGCTACACATAAACTATCTAGAACTAAAAGCAGTTTTCCTAGCCTTAAGAGAGTTCCAGGACCTCTGTGTAAACAATATAGTGCTAGTGGCCACCGACAATACAACAGTGGTGGCCTACATAAACAAAGAGGGAGGCATGAGGTCAGGCCCACTCTGTGCCTTACTATGGAGAATCCTGACCTGGTGTACCAGGAAACAAGTGACACTGAAAGCCCGACACATTCCGGGTCGGCTGAACGTGGTGGCAGACAAGCTATCCAGATTAGGACAGACCATTCAAACAGAGTGGTCCCTCCTTCCGCAGGTATTCGAAGCAATATGCTGCAGGTGGCACCGACCTCAAATAGACCTCTTTGCCACCAGATTCAACAACAAGCTACCTCTCTTTGTGTCACCCTTTCCGGATCCCATGGCCTCAGCAGTGGATGCACTCAGCCTTCCATGGGAGGATCTGGACCCTTATGCCTTCCCCCCAACAGCCATATTGGGCAAGGTAGTGGAGAAGTTGCAGGACTCCCAGTGCAGCAGAATCATTCTGATCGCCCCAGGGTGGCCAAACATGCCCTGGTTTTGGGACCTGGTAGCCATGTCCAGTCAAATCCCACTGAGTTTGCCCAAGCTGCCCAATCTGTTGACTCAGCCCTTCAGCCAGACCCCTCACAGGAATCTGACAAATCTAAATCTCCATGCTTGGCTCCTAGAGCCTCAGCAATCAAGGAGCACGGTTTCTCTGAGGCAGTGGCAGCAAGAATTGAAGCTCCTCAAAGAAAATCAACCAGATCAGTCTATGAAGCAAAATGGGCCATTTTTACAAAGTGGTGCCTCTCTAATAAGGTGGACTTCAGAGCACCCCCTGTGAAGGCAGTAGCTGAATTTCTTATGTACCTTTTTCAGGACAAAAAGTTACAGCCCAGTACCATTGATGGTTACAGGTCTGCCATTGTTGATAAATTGGGGAATTTCCCCATCAATATCAGCAAAGATGACAATCTCACCCGTCTCCTGGATAGCTTCCACAGAGACAGACCCAGGGGCAGGAGGGGAATCCCTTCCTGGAACCTCTCCCTGGTTCTACATCAATTGTCAAAACCATCCTTTGAGCCAATTGGGGAGGCCAATTGGGAAGCATTTAACCTTCAAGACAGTCTTTTTGCTAGCCTTAGGGTCAGGCAAAAATAGAAGTGAGATTCATGCTTGGCAAAACAAGAACATCAGACACCAATCTGATTGGTCAAAGGTGTCCCTGTACCCCTCACCCAGCTTTCTCTCAAAGAATCAGCTGGCCAAGGAGGGCCCAGAAAGTGTGGCCCCAGTGGTTATACCAGCCCTGGCCCCCACTCTGGATAAGTCCCTCAAGTCTGACAGGTCCCTCTGTCCAGTCAGAGCTTTGCGCTACTATTTGGACAGGACCTCAGATCTCAGGCAGAATAAGGAGTTAGTTTTTGTCTCCTTTAAGAAAGGGTTTGACAAAGACATCTCCCCTGCCACTATCTCCTCATGGATCAAGCAGACTGTGATCCTATGTTATGAGCTCTCGGACCATGAGTCCCACACTCTACATCAGGTCAAGGCCCATGATGTCAGAGCCTTTGCCGCTTCTAAGGCCTTCCAATCGGGAGTCTCCTTAGAACAAATCCTGTCAGCTTGTCACTGGAAGTCACATAACACCTTTACACAATTTTACTTAAAGGATGTGGCTTGGGCTGACTCAGAGCTTTACCATCTGGGCCCTGTAGTGGCTGCACAGCAGATCCACCAGCAGTCCAACACATAGAGGAGATCTGTACATATGTAGATATCTGTACGTCTGTATATATTGTACATATAATTAAGAAGTAATTAAATAATAATAAAAAAAAAAAAAAGGAAAGTCTTTCTCATTTGCTTCCTTTTGGGAGGTTTTATGTCTTATGGGACTGAACTCAGCCCTCTCTTCCCCTAGATCAGAGCAGGTCTCTAGGCGACAGGGGGGGGGGCGGTCGGTTCTGATGGTTCAAACCCGAATAATGGTTAACCGAATGATGATATCCGACCAGAGCCTTAAGGTTCTTGATCCCAAAAAGCTACTTAGACTTGGAAAGGGATGTTTTTACATCTGTTTATGAGTTCACTGCTAGTCCCTAGTAGCTTACCCGCCAACCAAGCGGTAGTTATTCAGCAATTGTCCATTGGATAGGATGTATTAACGCAATAAAATTGCAAATTTAATAAGTAAATTAAATTTTTATAAGTTAATACCCTATCCAATGGACACACAAGACCCTCCCAACTGACCCCGCTATCAGCTTACTAGGGGTCTAATAGGTTTAGACAACGAAAAAGATGCTATGACGTCACGCTGTCTAGACAGGAAGGAAGTACGACACGCCACCTTGCGAGCACACACAGGGACCGGAACGCTTGTGGGGGCATTATGCACTCATATAAGGCGACTTTTTCTGTCGTTTGGCGGGCCGGTCTGCGCCGACCGGATAAGCAATTGTCCATTGGATAGGGTATTAACTTATAAAAATTTAATTTACTTATTAAATTTGCAAGTTTGCCACCAGGTTCAACAAGAATCTTCCCCTGTTTGTGTCCCCAGTCCCGGACAAGGAAGCCTGGGGAGTGGACGCTCTGAGCATATGGGAGGACATGGACAGGTATGCCTTTCCCGAACTCCCCTGATAACAAATGTCATAAACAAGATCCTCGGCCACGACTGTCTCTGGATAATTGTCATAGCCCCGGGTTGGCCCAACATGTCATGGTTTGGGGATCTGGTGAACTTGTCAACTCAGATTCCTCTATGATTACCTTACCAACCCAACCTTCTGACTCAACCATTCAACAGGAGCCTGCACAGGGACCTTCTGAATCTGAACCTCCATGCTTCGCTCCTAGAGCCTCGACCATCATAGTCCAAGGTTTCTCTGGTCAAGTGGCAGAATGAATTGAGGCTCCTCAGAGACGCTCAACCAAAGCAGTCTATGAGGCAAAGTGGTCAATTTGTGTTCAATGGTGCAAATCAAATCAGGTGGACTTCAAAGTGCCATCTGTAACTCAGATAGCTTCAGCCTTCCAATATAGATGGATACAGGACTGTCATAGCTGACAAGGTGGACAATTCCTCAGTCGAGATAAGTAAGGATGAGAACCTTACTAGACTACTTGACAGTTTTCACAGGGATATGCCTAAAGGTTGCAGAAGTATCCCCTTGATGAACCTATATCTGGTGTTGCATCAGTTGACTAAGGAGCCTTTCGAACCACTTCGCTTAAACATCTCACTTTCAAGACTGTATTCCTGCTGGCCCTGGCATCAGGTAAATGCAGAAGAGAAATCCATGCATGGGTAAATAGGAACATTAGATACAGGAAGGACTGGTCTCAAGTCTCCATTTATCCCTTCCCCAGTTTACTGTCTAAGAACCAATTGGCTCGTGAGGGTCCTGATAGTGTGCCTCCATTGGTTATCCCTGGCTCCGACTTTGGACAAGTCTCTCCTGCTACAATCTCTTCTTTGATTAAGCAGTCTTTCCTCTTGTGTCACAAGCTATCAGACCAGGTGTGATCAGGTGAAGGCCCATGATGTTCAGGCCTTTGCTGCTTCCAAAGCCTTCCAGGGAGGAGTCTCCCTAGAGCAGATCCTCTCGGCTTGTCATTGGAAGCCCACAACACCTTCACCCAGTTCTACTTGAAGGATGTTTCCTAGGCTGATTCTGATCTTTATCATTTGGGCTCCATAGTGGCTGCATAGCAAACGTGCCATTAACTGCTCACACTAGGGGTTGTCTCATTGGTCCTATTTTTATCTTAGATATTCAAGGACACCCTATTCTACATAACCTCTCCACCTGACTCCTATAGGGTTAGAAGTTCTGTCTGTGTTTTCCCATTGTCCTTCCTTTGGGAACCCCAAGGGACTGAACTCTTTCTCTCCTCTCTCCTCATTTAGGGGAGAAAAACGGGGGGATACCTGGTCTGGTAACCGGTTAACCGGTCGAACCCGGACCTAATATGAGGGGGTTTTCTGACTAAATTCCTCAGAGAGTTCTAGTTGGTCCCTCCAGTAAGCTGCCCACCATTCTTTCGGTAGTTATTCTGGCATTCGTCTGTCAGGCAAGATATATTATGCAATAAAATAGAAAATTTAATAAGTAAATTAAATTTTTATAAGTTAATATCTTACCTATTTCTTGTTAATTTTCAGGGAACAATGGCCCATCTTGTTGCCTTATGGCTAACAAGAGTACTCGTTGAAGAGTATAGGGTTATGGTAAAAGAGTACTCCAGTGTACAAAATAATACTCGTGGCAGCCCTACAGTGAAAAAAACCCCACCTGAATGATATCAGATATACACAATAAACCCATGGACTCCTACAGGGATGGCCCGGGACAGTCAATATCCGGCTTGCTCTTAATCTATCTTGACCGTGGATAAACTACTTGAACCTTCTGAGAAAAACCGCGAAGCAAAACATCAACATATTACCAACATATTCTACAGACAATGAAAAACATTGCAGAATTTAGTTTCAGTTTTGTTATCTATGTTTTAGAAGTTTTAACAATTGCTGCATTGATGTGGGAGACAAAGATAATAACCCCCACGCGGCTAACACATTCAGTGTTTAATCACCTTCCTTTTACCTCTATGGTCACGAGTTCGAACCCAACTCATGACAACATGAGGGAATCACTGAGACCCTATTCTGATACTGCTGAAAGAGGTGCAAAACTCCAGTTTTGTGAACTTGGTATCTACCTCTGCAAGACACTAAACACCAACTGAAGAAGCTGAATGCACCTCAACCATCAAACTTCAAATGTTAAAACTACAAGCAGATAAAAAAACATTACTTGTTTAAGTATCAAGTTCACAAAATTCATATGATCGATTTAACGACCAGTCTATATATAATTACTTCTGACCTTGTAAATAGGTAAGATTTTGGATTGCATCATTATTGATATCTTGCACTGTTTACCCCACTGGGAGGCTATCATTAGTGTAGTCAATTTACATTGACAAACCTGCTTTGTAACTGAATTCTGGGCCAATGATCGTTACACTAAAACTTCTGAAATGATTCATACAGTTGATAAGCTGACCCGGTTTATTTAATGTATTGGCTATATTGTGGACATGTACTGTGTATCTTGAAATCAGGTAAATGTAAATAGAAAGTTAGTGACACTAATAAAATTGCTATAATCTGTGTGTTACTGCACGCAGATTTGTCATTCATCATTCGTCTTCGTTTGTCATTCGTCTGAAAAAGATCTGGTACAAATTTTAGCCTTAAGCAAGACTAACTAGTCATCATTGACCACTTGTTAAAAATAAGAACATGGTCACTCTCAAAACTTCTCAGATTTTTTAATGTTGAAATTAAAAGAAAAGAAAGGGTTTTTGTGCCTCATGTCAACTCTGTGTCAAACTTTCAACTGTAACGACCCAATAGCGTTTTTCAAATCACCGAGGACATTTAAAGTTCTTAAAAACAGGTTATATGTACACTATTGTCCATCTGTATCCAATGGAGACGGGTGTGGTGGTGGGGGTGGGTGAGTTATGATTTGTGAGAAGGACAAAACGGGAGTAGGTAAATGGAGCAAGTAAATAGTCCAAATTCTAAGTGTGAGAAAATAACCCCCAAAGTTACACAATCATCAAACGAACTTCAAATGAATGTTAATATGGTAACTGACATATAACCATAAAAAACCTGTAATCACATCAACCAAACAAGCCACTGTACTTGTGTGAAGATGAAAAAAACTTCACCTAATCACAGCCTTAAGACCTGGATACTCACCTCTGAACTTGTGATTAGCAAGATTTGAAATTACATCAATCTGTATTGGTGTGTCATATATTGTGTACCAACCACTTTGCGAATATTGGCTCATTGTCCGACTTTGTACATTTCAATTTCATCAACCAAAATCCACCAATAGACTAAACACAGGAAAGTTAAATTCACAGATAGAAGCTTCATTTAAACTAGTCTGTTTAAAGGTTATCTTTAGATTCATTAAAATAGACAAACTAAAAACTGTGTGAAAATAATTTATTAAAATTAAAATTCCTTTTACTTGAAGTTGAAATGAGTTAATAAAATATCAATAATTAAACTGTGCACTGACTTAATTATTTAATCTACTATCATGTGCATTTTTTTTCTGATGCAATATACAGGTGGGTAAATGACCTATATATTCTAAATCAATGGTGATTGATCGTTTCCCAGTCAGACCTATTCGACTTGTGTTGATTGGGCGTCTCCAAAACAAAACAAATGCTTCCAAATATAACCTTATCAGATTGAGGAAGTTTAAAACTGAAAACGGGGGCGACATCCGGAGGGAGGACACTAAAACAAAGAACCTGTGAGGCGTTAGTACATTGCAGTGGTGTGGATAAGAACAGAGAGACGTGCGGAGAAAATATATTGTAGTCTTTGTCACGTTTGCTTTCTATTCCAGGTATGCACTTTGAAACATAGTTTTGCATTTTTTTTTAAATGTGTTTAATATATATTTTGTTCTTTTTTGAAAATGTCAGTGGCTTTGATTTATAGCGTAAATTGCATTGAGAAAAGATTTATGTAAAGATATTATAATTGCATCTTAATCAGAAGGAAAATAAATTATGTTAATAAGCTTTGAGGCGTAGGTAATATATGTTTTAATCAGTGATTTTCTTGTTTTCTATAATTTTTTAAAAATAAATTCTAAGTTGGTCGACATTCCAATGTACATTTTATTGACATGAATACTGTAGGAGTTTTCTGATGATTAAGTTTTAACTTTTGTGAACTAAAGTAAAAAAACATTAAATGTTGCACAAATCCATAGATTTTAAATTATATTCTGCAATGTTATGTATTTAATGCTTGACACACAATGTGACAAACACATCACTGGACATCTGAAAACATATTATTGTTATTATTGAAATGTATGGTCTCATTAAAGTATCATTTTGTATGTGTGAAATAAGTACATTGGGACAGATTTCTGCACAGATATGTAGTAAGAAATAACTTTTTTTGTTATACTGGGGCTGTATTCATAAAGAGCTCTTAAGTCTGAGACAAAAAATAGTCTCAGCTTTGAGATTTGGTCTGAGACCAAATCTCAACTTAGTATTCCAAATAGGTTCTCAGCTGAGACCAAGCTGAGACCAGTCTCAAGTCTTCCCAATGTAAACAAATCATTAACTTGTAAATATATCCAACATTTTGTAAAGATCAATAGTTGTTGTGCATTTTAATTCTTAACAAAAATTATACTGTCTATTAAAATATAAATTAAATAGAAAATTGTGTCAATTGTTTTTTATTTTGCATGTCACATGATCCACTTCTTTGTTGCTATGCAGTCAGAAAACTCTGTTGAAAATTGTCTCAAAGTAAGGCACTTTTGAAGCCAAAATTTGTGCTCAGTTGTTACAAAAGTTTAGGCCAAGTAGTATATATATTGTAAATTATTTCTACTTTACATTAAGCCATAAAAAATAAAAATATGAATCTCAGTTAAGATGAAATAATGCTTGAGACTTTGAACAAAATATTTAAGACAACTATGTACCAGTCTTAAGTTTGAAACTGTTTTGTGAATAGCTAACAAGTCTGAGACCAAAAATGGTCTCAGACTTGAGACCAAAACTTGAGACTTGAGACAAAATTTGGTCTCAGCAAGTTTTATGAATACCGGCCCTGGAGTTCATACTAAAATACTAAAAGTAGAACATTTTCCCCAAAAAGTGTTCCATCGAGTCAGCATGTTAGCGATATCTTAAAGCAATCTTATCTTATATATTTTATTTATTTATAGTATATAAATGTGCAGAAAAATTACAGTGTTGGTTTACTGTGGTTGAATTTAAACAATATTAAATAACAATCAATATAGAAAGCAATTATGATACAAAATATCATGCATAATACTCGTTTTCCTGAACACTGTTCTGAAAATAAAATGTGCAATAAACGTTTATCGGTGGTCGTAATACTTTTAACAAAATTACATTTATTATAATGTTTAAATTAAAAGATTAAGAATATAAAGGAAATTTAAAATGTCAAAATCATTATATTCATTTGATGGTAGGTTTAGAGATAGAGTTTTTTTTTAAAAAAAGAAGTTTATTAAGATATCAAAAGGTGTCGCTAGTAGTCACTAAATAAACCATTGACTTGTAAAGAAATCAGTTAAAGATCTGGTTTCCCATAACTTTGTTTTTTGCCCTATTTACACTAGCTTGCTCCTTGGACAGATCTAAATCCAATATCTCAGACCAAAATTCAAAAGCCAGAAATGTTCATCATGTACATGATAGCTTAGTATTTTTGTTGCTGCTATATTGTTTTCTATCCAAGTATTGCCAATTTTTCCAGAGCTGTTTAATATTTAGATCTTGTAGTGTACTTTACAAATACCCTGGATTACCAGGGCCCACTGGCTGGATATAATGGCAGCTTAACACTCCATGCTCAATCCAATACAAATCGTTGACAGTCATTCTAATTTTATTTATTTCATAGATTCAGTTGATCAGTATATCTTTCATCTTTATTTCAGTGAAAACATTCATAAAAATCTAGGTTTCTCCAAAGCAATTAAATAACCAGATGAGATATTTGAGCGGCACACTCAGGTTTTCAGTTCCATATAGCCACAGCTCTGCAAAATCTCACAGATTTGTTACATGATCTGCACGGTAAAACTACAAATTAACTCTGCCTGGCCTAAGTACCTGGATCACATACGTAAACCTATTGAGACCTAATCTTATCCCTTTTTTGTACAGTGTCAACACATGAATTTTTGTGTCTAGTCAGTTTATTGCCTTTTCAGTGAATGTGCTTCACGAAACGAAACCAAAGTTTTTGTTTGATTTCATAAAAGACGTTTGTTTGTCAGAAAACAGAGGAAAATACAAAGTGATAATGTGTTGTACACATTTATTCATTGTTATATATTTGGTTTTTAGTACATGTATGTTCAATCGTCAAAATCACACACTGTATGCTTTTATTCCTCTTTTCAGAAGAAATTATTAGAAAACATTTAGAAAATGTTGTGGTGTTTGGTAGACAATAACCGATAGTTTTCTATGTGCAATGTTTACCAACTGGTATGCACTGGCTTCCTCCACCCCTAAATTACACGCTGTGATGAGACCCGCAAAATGCATTGGAGGCAACATTTTACAGCAAAATTATGACACAAACCAATCTATCAAATAAAGGAATAAACAATTTCTTCAAATCCTTTCCTTTTACCTTATCTGGTGTGTTACATTTTGCCACACATAGTACAGGTTGTTCTAGCCAGTGTATGCTAGATAAACATCAGTCTGCTTTTTAATACCCTGTTCTATTTTTGCGGCTTATGGTAAGACTAAGTGGGTTTATCATGAGAAAATTCCAGTGCAGTTGTAACTAATCATGCAAAACGGGCAGAAACTGACAAGCTGCATAATTTGTTCTAAAGAGAAAAGATAAATATTATGACTAAGGAGACTGGCTTTCTCTTACTCTAACACTTCCAACGACTACAATCATGACCACCATGATATAACCATTTGTTTCTTGTGCCATTGTCTACATTTCCTGAATATTTCATCCAAATCAGCCATAAATTTTTTTTGACTTATTTTTGCAAACATGTTGAAGGTGATTATACCACCTTGTCAGAGAACAATAAGCCCTGAACACTCTGTTCCGTAATCTGGGAACTTATACAACTAATTTCCTCTTGTGAAAAAATCACTCAGCTCAGTCCTTTTCTAGACGAATGAAAATGGGCTCGGTAGTGTAGTGGGTAAGCGACTCAACTCCCACCGGTAAGGTTTGCAGTTCAAACCGTGGACCCCATGCATGAAAGTTGGCGACCGATGTGATGGCAACTTACAGTGCAGAACTGAGGCCAACCATATACTGGTTGCCTTTGTCCCTTAAAGCTACCACCATGGTACTACCTTCTACAATGTGTTGAAGGGACGTTAAAACCAAATAAATGAAATCTAGAAGAGTAAACAGTATTCTAGCCAGTGAATTACACCCTCTTGTGTTGTCAGATACAACCCGTCATGTACTGTCGTGGCAACCCAGATATTTGCAAGTCACTCAACAAAGTTTGTGATGATGCCATCAATGCCTGCAGGTCATGTGACCTGCTTTGCAGAAATCCCGCTGACTGCTGCTCCTTCTGTCCAGGTTTGGATGACCATATTAAAACACTATCAAAGGAAAGAGAAAAAAAAACTTTAATGCTAATATGTCATATTTGCATATGTTAATATTATCAATGATGCTTCAAATACTTGTTTCATGAAGCCTATCCTCCTTAACATCGTCTCCTCTGGTTGCACAAATGTTATCTGATGCCGACTCTACTCCTTATGTTTTATATCGCTCCTTAGAATTTGAAACACATCAAAAGTAAGCACTTAAACACATCATAAGTAAGCAAAAGTAAGTCAGTAAACCAGTAAACCTTTCATGTGAATTTTCAGTCTCTGCACTTGATATTTTCTGGTATTGTAAAACAGCGCTCACAACACTTCTCACTGTGCACTACTTTTTTAACAAACCTGTGATTTTCACTTTTCTGTTACTTTTTCAGACATAGCCTCACAGGAACCATACAATTTGTCCTGTCCAACTGAATCAAGGAAGCAAACAACCACAACAACAACCCAAAGACCAAATCGTCATCGTACCAGGAAACATCGTAGGAATGGGCGAAGACACAGGAATAGGCGCCAAAAGAGAAGTCTGGATCATGGCGAGGAAAACTCTTACGCCACAGCTGTGGCCCAGCAGCAACTAACAAATGACCCACACAACGGATTTGTGGCTCTAGATCTAACTTCAGCAAGGTCTCCCAACAGTACACTTGACGGTAGAAGCCAGATCAAGCTTGATACAGCTGGCGTCACACTGATGGCCAATCCTTGGCTTCTGCTTCTGCTGGGTTTGGGTTTGATCTTGATATCACTTGTGATTCTGATACTCTACATGTGGCAGCGGTCAAGGAAGCAGAATGAAAAAAGCATGGTGGGTACTTTTCTTTGATAATATTCATTATTATTCCACAAAATAAATTCTCATTTGTTTCTTGTCTGGAATGTTCCTGATTATTACTTTCTGTTCCATTCTTTTTACTAGGTTAGCACATCGATCCCCCCCAGTGTGGGGGAAGATTTTGCACTTGAAAAGAATAGATTAGATTATAAATAAATAAACTATCCAGGGCAGCCTTTAACAGATTTTATGGAATGACGTGTACATGTTTAATTTCATGTTTTGTGTCTTTATATCTTAATTGGAAACTGTGCAATTGATTTCATTTGATATTGTGTTTTCTTCTGTTGGATTGCTATCCTTACAAGCTGTGGATCAGAAAAAAATCACTTTTCAAACTTTGCAAAACTAATAATTTTATGTTGAAAACTGGGAAAGAAAATATCCTATTTGTGACTTGGAATAATTTCCATTTGTTTATCTCTATATATCCCCTTTGTTTTAGGATAAATTAGAGTGTGGCAAATATCATGACCAGAAAGGGATGATGGGAATAGATGTGATGCAAACAGAGGCATTTGCCAAGCCTGCCACCATGATGATTACTGATGACCACCCAACAAGTGCAGAGAACCAAACCCTACAGTGTGCAGCAGATATACTACCCAAAGACTGATCTGAACATTAACCATAGGTTGAAACTATGAACTGAAGTTGATGTGGTTTGTACATAGAGTTTAATGACAGATTTTGAGGTTCAAATCTGAATATTTTACACCTTTATGTTTGTTTGAGAACATAAGGTGGGCATTATATACTAATACAATACATAAATGGCTATTTCGTGATTACTTTTCTTCTGTAAATAAGACTGTTAATGATTACTTTTGTACATAGGATGTGGCTGCCATTTTAACATTAGTTCTTTCACTGATGCATGTGTATACTTTATTGGGGTTTCACATGACCTGAAGACATGTGACGTCATGGTGTTGACAGTCTCCACAAAAGCTATGGTTCCTTGTGTCTTAGAGACCACCAGTGACTTTTACCTATATCATGTAAAGATGATTTTTTTCAGATGTTTGTTTCAAATAAAGTATGTGTTTGTTATATGGCTTGATGTGTGGTTTAATTTCACCCATTCTATATTCGCATGTATGTAATTACTGCTTGGTCTGTAGGTCTGGATCTAGCCTCTACATGAAATCCGAGAAGTGGTAGTTTGTTGTTTGTAATTCTGTGTTATGGTACATTTGGAAGCAAGAAAATGATGCATGTACAAGAGATATGCTCAGTTATGGTGAAAAGGGCTTTCATTTTCTATACAGTTGCACTGATAGTTAAAGTTATTTACAGTCAAAGTTATCGGATCCATTAAATAACACTAATTATCGTAAACCTTTTCAGACGTAATTATGTATGTTTGTGTATTGACATTGTGTTATCTCTTGAGAACAACACACTTGAACACTAAACCTTTGCCCAACTGATAAACCATACAACATACCTAAAATGTCACTCTACCGTCATGGAAACTAGGTAATGCTACAAAACGACAGAGTCTGATTGGCTATTTTTACACAGCACATTGCCCAATAGGTACCATATAAAGTAATTTTTTCAAGACATGATAGCACAGCCTCCTTACAGAAACCTTACCTGGCAGTAGTCGCTGTTTCTTTGAATAAACCTCCATTTACATACAGTTAACAGGTAATCTCTGTGCATGATTTCCATATGATAGAGTAAAAAGCAATTGCTTATTCCTCAGTTCCACTGTTCCGAAATAACTTTTCGACAACTCCGATAATATAGTTCCCAACATAATGATCTTTGTTGTATGACTCATCTGTAAAACTGATCTTTTGATATGGTCAAAAGATTAATCTCTTTGATCAGGACTAATCACATGATTTGTCAGTTATTTCCCCCAATTTAAAACCAGCTAGGTCTTAAAAAAGTGCAAGTATATGGTTACTTCAACACAAATAAAAACAGTAATGTACAGTATGAAACTAGATCAAGTCTCCAGGTGTTTACATGCTTCAGAACTCATTTCTTCCACCACCTCCTCTCAGAGTCACTACATCACTTTGAAGGTACAACATAAATGAGATTACTAGGGACGTATGGAAACAAGCAGTACAGTGGTAACTGATTATATACAAACCCTCGTCTTTGAGTAGTACTGAGAAAAAATATTGGATTTTTAATCCGGATCTGGATCTTGATCAACTTTGAGGAGACTGAGAGAAAGATCCCAATTGTTATGACACTTTAACCCTGATCTTATGAGGAGTTTTTGTTTTATGAACCTGATATCCGATGTAGTGTTTCAGTTATGTGTACAGACAGGCAGATTGACATGATTACAATGCGACACTCCCCCTTTTTAGCGGGAATGGGGGGCTTCTACAACGAAAAATGATTTAAATAATTTTCCAAAAACAGAATCGGTCTGTTTCATACAAAATATGTTTGGAATATTTGTTTGTAAACATCAACTAGGTTGTAAGCTATGTCTCAATAACTGACTGGTATTACACAACATCGTTGTTTTGTTTTTAGTACCGGAAACAAGATATCACATCAATTTGAAACAGAGAGAGAAATTACAACACTCAACTTAAAAATGAAAGTAACTTCTATTTATAGCTGAGGTAAACATCCCTTGATATAATTTATCACACTTTTTGTCACCATATCACTGGGTGTCGCAATGTAGAATGTATTCTATTTGGGCTATAAGCGGATCTCTTTATTTAGAATGTCTGCAACCTTTTATAGGTCACTTCTTACAGACTCCAACATATGCCACCTAGTACAACTGTGAGTCCGTGTAGTAAAGTCCAAAACACTGTACTAGTACAAATTTTAGCTGCGAGAAAATTAGCCTTGCCACAGGCGTTAATATATATAGTATAGACACAACTCTTTGATTACATTATAATTATTTTCACAACATTCTCATACATTTATGTAGCTTAGTTAGCTGTCTCACAGACAAAAAGGGCCTGTGATACAGTGTGCATTATGGCAAAAATATTTTACGTTTGCATTATGGTTCACGCAGCCTGGAACGCCAGACTAGGAGAAAATGTCCCTAATTTAAGAAACTCGCTGGAATCTCAACTGGAAGAATATTTCCCTGATTGAGGAAACTCTCAGCTTTATGCTAATGTAAACGACAGCATATGTAGGACTACATGATATAAACTCACGCTTTATTATCTGAACTGAAAGTTTCCCCTTATTGCAAAAGAAACTTGAGCCTTCAGCAAGACTAATGTACCATTTACAAAGAAGTGTACTTGTTAAAGCAAATTCGTTTTATTTGTAGTTTATTATAATATGAAAAATATAACCATTTGTACATAATAATTATGTATGTGGCAATTAAATTAATCGAAGTTCAGCACCATTCCAGACAAATTTAGAGATAAAAATGTGTTCATTTTTTATATTAGGACAAGGGGCGTGTAAGTTTGACTGTACACGATTCTAGTGCATTGCATTCAACTTATGGGTTGAATATTACACAGAAAATACACGGTAATAATAACACGGAATATTTCAGACAGTTCATTCAGTGAATACAATATACTGGCTTTACAGATTTATTATTTATAATGCCAAACACTAAATAAGAACAAAAATAACCTTACTGATATTTTGACCTCACAGTTACACTTGAGACACACAATGTTTTATGCTGAGAAAGGATAAAGTAATATTTGATCCACTTACGGTAATCTTTTTGTTTATTTTGATTGGTTAAAATGTGTTGCTTTTATGACTACTCTATTTTTTTCCCATTTTTTGCCTCTTTTTTGTCTTTTTCTATGTAAACACGTGCTTATCTACTGACTGAAAGATCTAACAAGAGCAGAGAAAATGAAAACAATTTACAATACTTGACAAACCATCGACCTAATATATCCCGAGGTTCATTGCAGTGAAGAAAGGCATTTATTTAGAGAATGAGCTGATAGAAATCACCTACTGTGTTTCACAGTGCATAGAAAATGACTTACTGATCTTTGACTCTACCCTTCAGCATTAAATGCAAGAATATATATATATATATAATTATTTTAAAAATCCAAAATTATTTGGAAATTTTAGCTTTTGTAATTTGCATGATGTCAGTTCTAGTAAAGATCCAATATATAATTAACCAGTCCGGGAAAGTCCCTAACGGGAAACGAAAGTAGACAAGAATTTAAGCTTTCAGAAAAAAAACCTCGCTCAAATGGTATCCCTCCCCCCTACTATTGACATCTTTTTATACAAACCACCACAAAAAATAGATGAGAATTTTTCAAAATGTCATAATTTAGTTTGAGGGTTCTTTTAACAGGCATCAGTGAAGGGATGAGTGGGTGGGTGGGTTGGGTTCTTGCCTACTTTCATTTTAGTTTGGTGCTTTTCTCCGGGTTCTCCAGAATCCAAACCTAGACTGACTCCAAGAAAATACTACATTGTAAAGCAAAACACTGTTGCTGCAAAAAAAAAAAAAAGACCTGGGGTCACTCTTTTTATTGCTTATATTTTTGCATGATGAAATCGAAAACTTGAAGTAGTTCTTCCCGCTCGATAAAAATAACAACATGTGAAAATAACAAATTTCCAAATAAAATATGAAAGGTTGTACTCTAGGATGTGCCCCCCAAAAAGTAATAATTCGCATATACACAAAGTACGTTTTCGGTAAGTGAGCTTTTATTGCTGTGCAGCAGTAGGAGTAACAAGTGTTGTAAAACTATCATACCAAGGTAGCCTTGTTTAAGGCTAAGATTTGTACAGTATATTTAAAAAAAAATGGTATTCATTAATTAATTTATTCGGGGTTTTACGTCGCGTTCAACACTGTACAGGTCATATCACAACGGCTAGTTGGAAGGGGAGAGGAAACCAGTACATACAGTTTGTTAGGGTTCTGTACTGTAAACTGACGACCAACGGCAAGCAACTACCAGCTTTCCCACTTGAGGCCGTGCCGGGAATCGAACCCCGGCCTCAGAGGTGGGAGGCTAGAGTGTTACCACTCTGCCACTGTGGCCCCCTAAAATGGTATTCATAAAGCACTCATACATACTAGGGGAGATAAGTTCATCAGTCTGTCTTAGCAAATCTGCTGATGTAAATACCAACATATGCAAGAGTACATTATATAAGCTGAAACTTTAATAGCCGGAGTGAAAATTTTCACTAATTACAAAGGAACTTGAGCCTTTAGCAAGGCTAACACCAAGGGTAAACACAATGAAAATTCAGAAGAATTTGATTGTTTGAAAAAAGCTGAAGGATCTGTTGTTGATGATGTGACATTTCATAGAAACACAGAAAGTTTCCAATGATTGTGATTTTGGACATAAAAATATACTTCTGCATTCGTACATTATTTAAAAAGAAAACATTGTTAACTTATACAAACATAAGGGAAGTTTTTCACAAATCAGCCATCTCTCAAAAATCAACTTTCCAACACTTAGGCTCCAGTTCCATTTTCGTGGGTGAGCTCCATTATTGTCCCCAAACCAAGAAAGTTTTAGCTTTGTGGACATACTGGAAGCCTACGTAAATGATCCAGGAGTATACCTGATTAATCTTGGCCATTTCTGGCCCATCCATCTTGGCTCCAAAATATTAAGTTTAACACATAATTTCTGAAAGCATTCCACAAATGGTTAAATATTTAACTCGTCCAGGACTGGTCCCTGTTCACGGGGTATGAGATGGATTTCCGTTGCCGTAGTATGAGATGGATTTCCGGTGAACCTGAAGCATTTTTACTGGAACATACATGCACATTTGGGGGACACTGAAGGATAATAAATAATTATGAAAAATTGGGGAACACAGTTCCGGGAGCACAAGATTTGCCAAAAAAAAACTCTCCTGAATTGCTGCTGGACCTTCTGCCAAAATGAAACGTCCCCTTAAGAACAAAGTTTATGTACTGTTTCTCTGCTATGACTTGGTACAACTTAGGTCTATTGGTTTGTTTATCTGTCTGTACATGTGTATCATTTGAAAACTAGACATCAGATCACATCAGATCTGGGAGTCATTTTTTTGCACAAGGTAGGGTTGACTGGTATCTCAGTCGTCCAAAAAGATTATCTGGATCCCGAATGTGAATCCAGAATTGATTTAATGATTTGGTATTCAAGTTGTGCCAAGTTATGTCGGGAAGCCACAAGAATTTTGTGTTCAAGTTGTGCCAAGTTATGGTGGGGAGTCATAAGGATTTTATATTCAAGTTGTTCCAAGTTATCATGGGAAGCCATAAGTATTTTATAGTCAAATCGTCCAAAGTTATGGCGGGTACTCATAAAGTTATTGTATTCATGTTCTGATAAATTATGATATGAATCTGTAAGGCTTTTGTATTCAGGTTGATTGCAAGTAGGCTGTAAGGATTTCATATCCAACTTGTGAGAAGTTATGGTGGGGAGCCATAAAGTTTTTATATGCAAGTTGTTCTAATTGTGATGGGGGTCAGAAGTCTTGTGGTGGTAATCTGAACAGTACATTCTAATGTGTCACATCTAGAGTTGAAGTGTGAGGTACTTCAAGGGAATATGAGACCATATTTACACTCACTCTGTTCTTGATATACTTTCAATTTAACTCTGGTGGTACCTTGAGCTTCCTGTCCACTAATGAAGGCTCAATCCTATCAAGGATTTGCTTTAGTTGGAGCTGGCAGCATATTTTCAGCATATTTTTCAGATCCCATACAAATCAAAATTAGGAAAACTACATTTGCATAATTGCAAGTCCATACATAATGATGACTCAATCCAGTCCCTATGGTAAATTATGATGGATGTCCACCACGTCAATCCACTCCACGCTTCCCTCCAGTAGGTTTGTAATCCCTAAAGTTAGTGGTTTAGGTTGTAACATTTGTAAATCACAGACTTAACATTTGGGACTGTCGGTTAAAAGTCAAAATCATTTGGAAGCCAACTATGTGTCTCCCCGATAATTTCAAACTGCTTGAAATTTTTCAAATATTTTCTGTAACCCTTACCAGATCTTGTGATTGGGAACTCAATCTGAAATCGGTCTTAAGTGTATTTAATATTTGTAAAACCATTTTTTTCATCTTTAGCACAGACTTAAGCCTATGTTAACAATACTAAACAAATTGGGAGCAATCCTACAATCCTAAACAAATTGGGAGCAAAAGTTTAACTGACCATCCGAGTGTTAAGTTTGTGGATTACAATCATCACCAAGGACTAATTTTCAGGATCGCAAATATATCAGGGGTGAGGGATTGAAATGCTGGAATTGTGGTAAAAAAATTGCCCTGCACACCCTGGGTCAAGAGTACAATCCTGATTCACGACTTTCCCCAATTTGGAACAAGGTATATGATTGGATCGATGTAATGGAACAGCCCTCTTAGATCTAATTTGATTTAAAGAGGACTCTTAACTATGGAAGAGTATTAGGGCCAAGTAAAAATGTGTTTTTATCAATTAAGTGAGATAGTATCTCAATTTTTTTGAGATATTAAGTCAATTTTTTTAGATACTATCTCAATGTTTTGAGATACTATCTCAATTTTTTGAGATGCTAAGTTAATCTTTTGAGATAGTAAGTCAATTTTTTGAGATACTATCTCAATTGGTTTAGATAATTACCTTAATTTGTTTAGATAATAAGTCAATTTTTTGAGATACTATGTCGATTGTTTGAGATAATATCTCAATTATTTTAGATATTAAGTCAACTTTTTGAGATGCTAAGTCAATTGTTTTAGATAATTATGTCAATTGTTTTAGATAATTATGTCAATTTATTTAGATTTTATGTCAATTTTTGGAGATATTGAGTCAATTTTTTGAGATATTAAGTCAATCTTTTGAGATAGTTATCTCATGTTTTTGAGATAATAAGTCGATTTTTGAGATAATTACACAACAGTGAGGGGGGGGGGGGGGTGAGTGGGGAAGTCATGTGCTTGTAAGAACTGGCATTTGTAATAACACATGTACTTCAAAAAACGTGTGACATGTAAACAATCAAAGTTCATAATGAGGGGCCATTCTAACAATTTTTTGTCACATATCAAACATGTCAAAGGCAAAAAGAAAACAGTTGTTTTCCTGTTTGCATTTTGGTTATCATTTCAAAATTTGATTTCTGTGCTTTTCAACTCATATTTTCATGTCAAAGTGTAAATAAATCTCCATTTTCTGCTCTGTTAAAAGCATTTATACATCTTTCTCCTTTGTTTGACTTCATAGATTTAATAATAATAAATCAACTTAATTTTGTTTTTACGGGTTTAATTTCAAAATACAAACAAAAATGTAAAGTTCACTGCTAAATAAAAACCCCAATTATCTTAATAACATAATCAAGTTAAACACACAACTATTACTGTAGATATCAATGTATAATATAAAGCAACACTACATTATGACATCATCACCAGTGTGTGATGTTATAGGCCTTTGGAGTTGTATTACAATGTCAATTCTCACAAATACTTGGCTGACCTGCCCCCTTATTTTGTTGATACCTCAAGCAACCAATCGGATACATTGGTGCTTTATTGATCAATTGTCCAGGGAATCCTGAGAACAGTAACTGAGTGGAAATGCCTACTCATTTACATTGTGTGATGTGACTAGCCTGGCCTTCCAGGCTGTCTCAACCATAATGCAAACGTGAAATATTTTTTGCCATAATGCACACTGTATCATAGGCCTTTCTAGTCTGGGTTCTCCTCAGCAAGCTAGGCTAAATATATGTATGAGAGCATTATGAAAAATGCTTATAATGCAATCAAACAGTTGTATTATACATATAAACGCCTGGGGCAAGGCTATGATGTGACATGTGTTTGAGAGATCATTACAACAAATGCCAAATCTCACAAATGCAAGGTTTCTCCACTCCCACCCCCAATTGTCTTGTAATTATTTAAAAAAATTGACTTGAGTATCTCAAAATATTGACAAATTATCTAAAAAATTGAGATAATCATCTCAAAAAATTAACTTAATATCTGAAAAATTGACTTAATTATCTAAATAAAAGTGACTTAGTATCTCAAAAAATTAGATAATATCTCAAAAAATTGACTTAATGTCTAAAAAATTGACTTAGTATATCAAAAGATTGAGATACTATCACACTAAATTAAATTTTGTTTTACTTGGTCTTAATACTCTTCCGTACTTAACTGAATTTATTACATGAAACTTTATCAGTGCTGTGTCTATGATCCTTCACATACAGAGCACAATTATGCATGTGTCCGGTGTAACACCATATTTTACACCCCTGCCATATTTTACACCCTCTCTTTGATCTTTTAGGGGGTGCATTATATGGCAATCATATTTTATACCCCTAACAATAGGGGACTTAGGGGGTGTAAAATATTGCTGCCATATTTTACACCCCCATCAAAAGTTACACCCCCTACTGGGCCATACAGAGCAAATCAGTTGGGGAGTAAGAGCAAACCTTTTATTGGTTAGATTGCAATTGAGTTTGTAATTGTACATTGCCTAAACCACTGCTTAGAAGTTGATTTGTTTTACTTCTGGGGTGTGATAGAAACTGGATTAGATTATAATATATCTATTGTTACAAGACTCTTTAAGTTGATTTGTTTGGCTATGTATGTGACTTGGTAAATGGATTAGTCTTAGATTTGCCTTTTGTTCTAGCATTCTTTTGAAGTTGATTTGTTTCACTTGTGGTTAAGTGACTAGCTAAGCTAACAGGATTAATTGGTATTGTTGAAAAACTCTTTTTAAGGTCATTTTGGGAGATACATCTCCTCCCTGATAATGTAACATAAATTTCTTCATGTACATATGCTTGTATGGTTTATATTATGTTCAGAGTAAAAATCATTCTTGAAGAACTTTATTATTACATTATTATTATTACATAGAAAACTATAAAATACCATTGTTAATAAAATACTCTGATATGCAATAACATCCAATGTGTTCAGGTATCATAAAATATATTTCAATATTCATGGATATCAATAATATATTACAATTCATTTAATTTATGTACATATGTCATTTTTGCTTGTTCATGGTTTCCAGATGAGAAGCCACAGATTATGTTCATTATGTGATGTAAATCCAACCAAAAGAAACAATGCATAGATCTAATTAACTAATCACTAACTTATCATAAAACATTAACCTATGTATCACCTATTACTGTAAGCCTTTTAAAATCAACAAAATGAAAACACTAACAATTAATAAACAAGAACCCCCAGGTGAGAAGCCAGAGAAGCTTAAAGCCTTGGACATAGTGGTGACTTAAGACAAGAATAGGGATATTTTCAATTAGGGACTAGCCTAGTGAATACAAATCAACAACAATGGGTTGGCCTGCCACTTCAAAGGATAATATAATAATATATAGAAAGATTGTCCCACTGTATTAACACTAAATATATTTTATTGCATTCAGTTTGTTATACTTAGACATATAACAATTTGTAAGCCAAGGAATTATTGTCTGAGTTTTAATGCTTGATTTGTGGATGTTTATAGCTGTTGAACTTCACTTATTTCATAATATAGTAACTGTAAAGAAATCCATCAAGGGGTGTAAAATATGGCAGGGGGGTGTAGAATATGGCAAGGGGTGTAAAATATGGCAAGTTCACTTGCCATATTTTACACCCCCATGCATTTTATGTGGGGTGTAAAATCTGGCGCTACACCGGCCTTTGTTTATAGCCCCTGTCCAACATCAAATGTCCTGGGTTCTAAACCCGTCGATAGGATCGGCAGCCAATAGTACATTATCACTTAAATTTTCAAACTCAAAAATTATCAGGTCTATGTTAGCTTATTAGCTTAATTAGTTTATGTGAGAAGTGCATTCTATTTCTGATGACGTTGTAATAACACATAATTTTTTAATCAGCTTTCAAATCTGCTCAAGATATGTAAATCCATATTTTCCAACTAGATATCCATTTTTATGTTATTAATAGGACCGTTATTATTCATTGCCTTCAATTGAAATTCTTTTTGTGAAATTTTAAAATATTTTCTTTCCTTTGTAAATAACAAACAATTGTGACATTATTTATATCTTCAGTATTTTATCCAATCAGTTTCTTTTAAATGTTTTATTAAGTTGGCTGTAATTATATGGCAATTATGAAGAAGCTATAATCATGTAGCAAAGCCACAATGCTCAGTTCAGATGCTTGTGTGTCATACAACTTTGTCATATAAACTGAAAAAAAACACAAGAAAAGCCACATTTGCAGAACTCCACCCATTACTCCCCAACTTAATTAGTTGTCAGTGCTGACCACAAAAAAAACAGACTTAAAGAAGTAAACACCATGCCTGCAACTGAGCAAGGGTAAACCCCCACCTCCACCCCTGTTGTGTTATCTAATTACTTTAGTCACAGGTCCAATGTCCTGTGTAGTAGGGTACAGATAAGAAAAACCAGGAACCCCCCCCCGCCCCCCACCAACCTCACTGTTGTGTGATAAAATGTTATAGCTTAGGTTCTCTGTGTAGGGAAGTTTTCAGTGTAAACTTGTAAACTGAAAACTATGTTCTTTGGAGAATTTGAGAAACAAATTCTAATTACTAAGTTTTGATGAATAAGTTTGAATTTATCTTTTTTTATTTAAGATAAGTTTGACTTCAGAATGGTTTTTTTTAATTATCAGGAATTGCATTAATCAAAATATAATTATAAATTATAAAAAATTATATTTGGATGCATCAGTTAATTAATAAGGAGAATGGAGAAAAGTACATGCACACATAATCTTTATCATCTTTATAATCTTTAAAAATTAGTCTTTGCTTTACAAATACCTACAAATTCAAAAACAATTTGCAATAATAGTTCTTTCAAAAAGTTAGACTTAATCACTAAATCACCCTCTAGAAAAAGAATTTTCAATCAACGATTACCAGTCATTCATTTCCCAACATTCAACCTGTTTTCTGTTCAATAACATGACTAAGATTTCATGTCGAAAAACCTAACTTGATTTAGTGGTGATTTTTTTATGAAGTATCACTACTTTTTCCAGTCAGAAATCCAGCTTTGAAATAGTGTTGAAATTGTGTCAGTGTCAGTTTTTTCAACCAAAAATCACCATGATTTCTGGTCAAAATATCACTACTTTTTCATGTCAGAAAACTAACTTAGATTTAGTAGTTGGTAATGTTCATTTCAACGTCAGGACCTATTTTCAACTCTAAATCAACGACATTTCAAGGCGTGTGCCTGCTGGGTGTTTTGTTAGTCACTCAAATGACTTTTATTGGAACACAGAATTAGACATATTTACCAACGTTTTATCGGCGATAGTAATGACTGTCTTAACTTGTCAAAAATATACTTTAATGATCTACTAAGTGGAGTGCGCATGTTTCTTTCTGGAAAACAGACAAGTGCAAGATTGTTTGTGATAACCAAGTATACACGAAAATGAAAGTAGGCCTATCCCCCCCCCAACACCCATGTTATAAGGATACATATATAATCGATCTATATTCACCACATATCCAGTGTTTGGTGTGGTTCAGCCTGGTTCACTGTGTGGTGTGGTTAATAAAGCTAATTACGTTTTTACAGTGGTTTTCTAACTTTGGGGATTTAAAGTCAAGAGCTGTGTTTAATTTTACGAAGAAAACACGTGAAAAAGGTGAGTTGGCAGAATTAATATGAACATTAAAATTCTCTTAAAATAGAAATTTCAATCTTGATACGAGGCACACACAATGTTATGATAAACTTTTACAGTACTACATTTGTAAAGCTGAGAATCCTTTAATGCGCAATGGCGTATGCGTAAGCGTATACGTAAAACCCATCCGTCACCCGTATGCGTTTTATGTGGCTCCATTAACACGTATATTTACACACGTAAAAAAATTTTCCCAATGAAAAATGAGGAAAATTTATAAATAATACAGACTAAACTGTCTGTGTCTGTTGAAGGAAAAAAAACACATTTTCAGCTGACGACAAAGCCAGTGCTGAAACCACAAACATGTACACATATACTTGCAAGCCAGCTTTCAATTAACCTTCTAAAGACTTTTAATATTTTTTTCCATAAAATATTTTTTCCAAGATATAATATTTAAAACAGTTTCATAATATTACACAGCAGTGAATGTGATGAATGAAATGGAACCTTTTACAAAACGTAAGATCAACCATTGCACCAAGACCTGTCTATGCGAAAAAGATTGAAAATATTTTAGTATTGTGTTTAAAGCCTCTTACGAGGCTAAACTTTTGTGTGAACCCATGTGTGTGCTGGGAGATTTATTAAACAATCCACTATATATCTACTGTAACCTTAAATTCTCACACATTCACACATACAAAAGTGAAATATATTAAATATCAAACAGCCAGTAAATTGTTGCTACCTTAGCAATAGTCCTGTATATATTCCAGAAAAAGTTTGCGAGGAAACTTTTATGAGCAGCTAAGGCTTTCATTTGTTTTTGAAGGCTGGATATATATCTTTTTACCGAAATTTTGACTTTCTATCATCATTAAAAGGTGACAAAACTTAAATATATTACTGGGAAATTCCTGCAATTAAATGACAAATGCATGCGTATATGGTCCGTATGCGTAAAAAATCGCTCAGAAAGGGATTGCATCCGTATTTTTGTTTACGCATACGCATCTGGATGTAAGTACACGGATAAATGGAGTCATACAAACTTAAAACAGTAGGAGGGAATTTTTTTACGTATACGCATATGTACACGGATACGCATACGTATCTGCCATTGCGTATAAAAGGACTCTCAGCATTTGACTATGTCAGAGTTTTACTTGTTATCTATGCCAATGATATTGTATATGATCATAGGATTTTGTTTGTCTCTTTGTTTGTAAGGTAGGAAAAAAACATTAAGTTTTGACAGCTGGTGGGACTTTTTCCAACAGGGAACTAGTGTTGGATCCATGTTTATTTTAAACGATTTCTCATAATTCCACTCGTAAGAAATAGTGGAGTTGTTGGGCCTTGAAACTCATTGAATGCTGTTTTTATATTTATATTGTAGCCATTGTTTACATTTAAGTCTGGTACTACTTCGTGTGTGTATTTTAGCAATAAACACTTTAATTATTTAAAAAAAATGACACCACTACAATGTTGTACAGTAAACATTTAAGTATCAATTATACCTCATCACAGCATAAATCTCTATTCTGACCACAAACATTATTATTCCATATATTATCTATTCATTAATTCTACTCATTTAAGTCAATCATTTCCATCAGATTCAACAGCAACCTATCCGGTGTATTCCCTATTGTGTACTTCACCCACCCCAAGTGAAACAAATCAACATCAATAGAATGTTGAAATAATAGGCACAAATCCAATTAAGAAATCATTCCAATGAAAGACAATGAAATTGACATCAAAGGAATATTTTAATGCTTTCAAGGCTCAGGAAACACAATTCATTTTAGTTTCTGCAATTAACTACTTTTTGTTGAGGTCAGATAAGCTGAACATATTTATATAAAATAAAAAAGAAGTACAAATTATTTCTGTACAAGTGTCAGTTAAGTTTATCAATGTTAATGTCATCATTTTCATGGAAAAATAATTTCCTTGCAAATAGTTTATATTGTATTCAACATAAAAATCATTCTTGAATTTTATTATCTTAAGTTGGGCTGATATGCTCTAGCCCATCTCAAGATGGGCTAGCCCATCTTAAGATAGGCTACCCAACTTAGGATCCTAAGTTGGGCTATAGCCCATCTTAAGATGGGCTGACTCCTAAGTTGGACTCCAACATATACATAGTCAATAATTTAAAATGGATATTTCTCCATTTATACAGAAAGTGTTCAGAAAAGTTGCTGTCATCACAGATGTAAAAGTTACAGGTTAATAACTTTGTGTTCAAAAGGAGGCGAGAAGAACTTATAACTTATATATTAAACAGAATAAATTAGTGGTTACATCAGACCAATACTCCTAGTCTTTTGAATGAACTGTCTCTTGATATCTATAGTGATTTTTACTGTGTCATAATAGGCTAAGAACCTAGTTATTTTCAGGCCTATTCCTTGGTTCCCTCGTATCTATGTTTAGGCCTTGGTCCCACCTCACCTCTTCCTACAATTACATTCATGAATCTTCATGTTTTCTTCTTGAAATTGTTCACAGTTCGGCTTAAATCACAGCATAAATGTGACAAGGTAGTGACACTTTTTTTAGGGGAGATCATGTGACCCCGATTTTCCCTTCCAAGTTCAGCGACTGATGAAGAATTGCTATTTGTCGCTGGTCCTTATTTACCACCAGTATTGCCATAGTGTATAAATTTATATATGTGGCCTGGACTTTAATGATCCATTTTTGTACAATACCTGGGTGACGTTCTAACAATGTCTTTTTTCCCTTTATGTGCCTTAGAATCTGCTTAGCACACTATAGATGTATGCTTATATTGCATTAGACTTCAGCATACAGATATGTATATTATTATGCCTAATACCCCTCTCACACTACAGGCAGTATCCCTCGCAGTAACCCGCATTTGGTGAAATGTCCATGTCCTTGGATTACCGTTTGATGTCTGCATGTGACCTTGCGAGTCCGTGGCAAACCGTCCATTACCTTACACGTCCTATGGAAGTTTTAAACTGTTTAATTTATTTATTTGGGGTTTTACATCACTTTCAAAACTGTACAGGTCATATCACGATGGGTAGTTGGAAGGGCAGAGGAAACCAGTGCATACAGTTTGTCAGGGTTCTGTACTGTAAACTGCCAACCAATGGCAAGCAATTATCAGCTTTCCCACTTAAGGCCATGCCGGGAACCGAACCCCAGCCTCAGAGATGGGAGGCGAGAGTGTTACCGCTCTGCCACCGTGGCCCCTGAATGGTATTTAAAGGACAGAGGTGTTTTGCCAAACACGTATAACCGTAAATTATATCGCCTGTAGCGTGAACAACTCAGATGGTATGGGATGACCTGGGAGGTGGTCAGCCGCCGAGGTTCACCTGTAACTCCAGGACGTACCACCTGTAGTATGAAAGGGGCATTACTGGTTTAAAAGATGGAGGAAATAGAGCATACTGTATTGTTAAGACTCTGCATGGTACATTCTTATCATCCATACTTTGATTTTCTGTTTTAACCCCACTCATACCAAATACTGATCGTGGGGCCGGAAATTTTGAACATTTCAAAATGTACATATGTACTGACAGATGAAGCAGAGAAGTTGGAGTTTCTCAACTTCAACGACAGAAGTGTATCAATAACCACAGGAATGAGGCGTTTAATGAAATGCCAATAAACATAATTAGTAGAACCTGTAGTGTGACTGGGCGATTGCCTCATGCATATAGGATAAAATATTATGTGGCAAAATGATGTGTCATTTTAATTATAAGCTTTTAAAGTGATATTAAAATTAAAATGTTGATTAAAATCCATGTCCGTGAAGACTGGAACATGTCTTGAATTACTCATTTACAAAACAACATTCAAATACAGTAATGGAATGTAAAAAATGTAAATTTTAATTTGGAAAGATAAACAGTATAAATAAACATAAAGATGTCCTTAAAATATTTAAAGTTACTTATATGCAATGGGGGTGATTTTCAACTGGAAAAAAAAAGGATTGTTTTACATATGTAAATAAATTCTGCACTTGTAAAACAAACATGGTAAATGGTATAAGAAGTCATGATCATTGAATCCACAAATAAATTGACAGCTTGAAATCCTTATATAGACTTGTCTAATTAGTTGTTGACTTTACCAACTCGATAGATTTTGATGTCAGAAATTTAACCCAATCCACTTATCCCACATTAAGGTTTAAATGTAGAAATTACACATTTAAGAGGTTCATCGTTTGAAATGAAGAATGAGGAATCATAAATTTCTCTCTGAAAAAAAGTTATGGTTGGAGTTTTACTGTAGTGTGGTACCTGTTTCTCTCTATGTGGACTGGTTGCCAGTGTAGAATTTTACATTCTGTTCAGTAACCAGGGCCATATTCATACATAGACGGGGAACCAGCCAACCTTTAACAATAGAGGGACTGGTATCACCCACAATGACCTTCAGTTATTAATGCTGCATTCTTTTTCACGTCGTGAGACAATGTTATTTTCCCATGAAACAGTTCTTTGCATTTTTAACCGCAATTTTTCTAGGATGTGAACTAGTAAATAACAGTGCTGAATAGCCAAAAGAATGAATCGCTAATATCGGAAAATCTCGATGGTTATTTTAATTATTTGTATGCATTTTGTGTGCATTCAAAATATTTTTACCATATATTATTGGCCTTATAATATGAAATAACGTCAATTAAACTTTAAAATATTTTGAAAAGACAATAATCTTTAGAAGCAAATATGTGTTTTGGGCGATAATAGAAGATCGGCAACACTTAAACTGATGCACATTTTTCATTTATCACAAATGGCGTTTTATTGTTGTGGGATATCATTACACAGTAAAAGGGGGATATTGTGTCAAAATGTGCAACAAATGGGTTAATTAGAAATATTTTTATTTAATTTCTAGTAACTACGGAAGCGTAGTACCCAAGATGGTGGGCGATACCTGACCCTATATTCAAAGTAGGGTTGGGAACCAGGCTAATTCATACAGACCATCAGGCATTGTTGCCTGTGGAAGTCAAACCCACACAGAGGAAACAGCCTTTGATTATAGATGTCCAAAATGCTTTTTTACCACTAGTCCACTTATGGACACCCACTCCCAATACATGAACTGGTATATGATCCTACCCTTTCAAAGAGTTTCAAAATGAAATACTTGTCTCTATATGGAACACCATTTCTATCTGGATGCATTATCACGAGAAGAAAGATTATTATCCAATTTATCAAAATCAGTACAACATACACACTATAACCAAGTTAGGTTTTGTGTCAATGAGAAAAAATGATAATAATTAATTTGCTGAAGTGAAAAAGTAATTCTATATCATTTTACATGCATGATATATTATGCAATCAAAACATGGCTCTTGACAAGCACAGTCAGTTTGGTCCCTGAAGAAATTACTTTTCAAGTGCATGAAGTGGCCCAGTCAGTCCTAGTGGTATATATTAAAAAAACAACAGGACTAAATATATACAAACTCATAAAACTTTCAAGTGGCTGACACAGTTTAGTCTGACTTATCTTTGCAAATATATAGATTTATCTTTCAGTTTACAAATATAAGTGTGTATGCCTTCAGTAAACACTCCAAACTCGTTCACTATTGTGCAATCCATACAAACAAAGATTGACACTGCTTCTGGCATTTGTCCATGTAAATGAGCGCTTAACAATGTACAAATAAACAGGTAGTTCACTTTTTGGACACATACATGTTAAGAAGGGTCTACTTGAGTTATTGAATGAGATCAAGCAAATTGAGAATGTTTGACTTTCAATCAGATTCTCACAAGATACAAAAATGATCTTTGTATCTCAAGTGTAGTGACAGCTTCTGCCTGAACTTTTGATACTACATCACACTAGTATTCTGAAGACGTTTCTTTGTTGTTCATGAAATAACATTTACATCTTTTTACAATACCCGTGACTTCAGCATGAAAAATTACATACTGAAAAGTTTTCAGTCTCAGCGACAATGGCTGTAAATGAACAAGCCAAGATAAGGTGGACAAACTGTGCCTCATTCAGATTTGGTAGACGGTTTAGGAATTCATAATATTTCCTCACACAGACGTTCTATTTTTATGTAGTTTGTTGATAAAAAAAACAAACCTGTTGAATCGGCTAATTTTTAGTTGGCTTATTTATATCCGAGGGAATAAAGGCACAGACCCCCTTATTTCCCCACTTAATATTATACAATAATTATGTTGGAGCCCAACTTAGGATTCTACCCATTTAAGATGGACTATAGCCAAATTTAGGATCCTAAGTTGGGTAGCCTAACTTAAAATGAGCTACAGCATATCAGTTCAACGTAAGATAATTAGGTTGAGCAATGACTTAAAAACTATAATTAATATAAACCTATTAAATTAGAATGTGGAGCCTAATTACATTATATATTCCTTTTATACTTCACTTGCCCCTTTGGCAAGTAAAACAATCAATGTCAATAAGATGTTGAGAAAATTGACACAAATCCAATTGAGAAAGCATCCTAATGACAGGAATAAATCAACATCACAGGAATATTGCAATGCCCCTCAGAGCTCAGGAAACAAAATTTATTTTAGTTTCTGAAATTAAACATTGTTTGTTCAGGTTAGATATTTTTTTTTATTTGTTTACAGTTATCAAAAGGTGAATCAGGAAAACCAAAACTTCTGTATAAAAAGAGAACAGACCCTACCCAACTTAGGATCCTAAGTTGATTTTATATCCCATCTTAAGATGAGGTGACTTCGTAGTTGGGCTCCAACAATTCTATTGAACAAAGCCGGCAACCCAAGAGCTGTTCCATGGATATTCATGAGACTGAAAACAGTGGCGGATCCAGCTTTTAAGTAAGGTGGGGATTCACATCAGACATACCATAACTAAGGGGGTCGGGGGGCATGCCACCCAGGAAAAAAATAATTTTTGGTAAAAATATAGTGCATTTCCTGTAAATTTAACATCACTCTCAAAAATAATTTTGTCCTTTGGGTTAAACCCCTTTACATTATTTTGCAAGGGGGGGGGGGATCCGCTAGTGGGCAACCACCTGGTACCGTTTAGACTTTCCTCAAGTCCTTTTGTCTTGGGTATTATATGAGGACTGAATAACTTTTTGGCCAGAATGTGGGGCTGACTGTATTTCCTCAGTAATTTCCCCACCCATCATTATGGGTTCATAATGAATCCATGTATGTCGGATTTGGTGGAATAAGAAATACAAAGACTTGCAGCAAGTCTACGTACCACTGTATGTGGGGTTCAAAATAAGTATCAAAATCATATGGAGCTCAGAATGTGTAACTGAATTGCTGATTCTCAGTTGTCGAGTACAGTCTGTCCACAGTCTGACTGTTAATGAAGACACAGTGCGTTTTTGGAGCACTTGTTTATTTAGACAGTCACCATATTGAGTTAATGTACAATTTAAGTTCACCTTAACCTCAGTTTCACTGATTGCTGGGTACTTGTTAAGTTAATTCTACCTTAATTTGTATTCTAATATGTTAGATGCTACTTTCTACCCGCTATATTGTTAGTTACAAGTTATTAAGCACATCCCACGTCCAAACCTATCTTTTATTGTTGGTTAATCTTCAAAAACTTTTTTATGTGGGTGAGGCCTGGACAAAGGTCATATGGATAGCATTTTGGGAATGATCCGGATCATATTCTAGATCCAAAAAATCCCAAATTTTGGGTAAATGTCGTCTGGCAGAGGTGTACACTCTAGGATAGCTTTCTAGTTTTAGCGTGTTTTGGTGGCTCTAATCTTTATTAACTTTTAGGAAGCACGGATAGCTAAGTATGTATCTATAAAAATGGATTATGAATATAGACTGCTACCTATAGTAATGGAAACATTGTTAACTGAATGACTTATTGTATCCACCGGATAGCATCCGGTGGATACTATGGATTACGCATGAGTATGCCGCCGCCGCTGCAGTGTGTAGAGATTTTCTCTAGAGGCCAGGGTATTATAGGTAGACTTCTCAAATTTTCAGGTTATATTCATAACAATAAATTCTTGCCTGGGAATATTGTTGGCCTCATTTTGAAAAACAAGATGGCCGCCACGGGCGTTTTTCGACTTTCAGCAAGGAGTTTTGTTGGCCCTCTAGAACAAAGGAAATTATAGGTAGAGATCTCAAATTCGCAGGATATGTTCATCATTACAACATCTTGACTGAAAATATTTTAGGCCTCATTTTGAAAAACAAGATGACCGCCACGGACGTTTCTTTTTAGTCATGAAAGTGCTTATATCTCCCTTATTATTGGTCCTAGAGGTTTGGAATGTCAAACCAATCTATAGGAAATCATGGGCTGCAAATATTCTGGTGTGGTCGGATTTGACCTTGGGCCCCCCTTGAAGGTCAAACGAGGATAGCCAAACTTAAAAGTGCTTATAACTCGCTTATTACTGGTCCTAGAGGTTTGGGATGGTAAACAAACCTATAAGAAATCATGGGCTGTGAATCTTCTGGCGTGGTCGGATATGACCTTGGGCAACTCCTTCAAGGTCAAATGAGGATAGCCAAACTTAAAAGTGCTTATAACTCGCTTATTATTGGTCCTAGAGGTTTGGGATGGTAAACCAACCTATAGGAAATCATGGGCTGTGATTCTTCTGATGTTGTAAGATTTGATCTTGGATCCCCCCTTCAAGGTCAAACGAGGATAGCCAAACTTAAAAGTGCTTATAACTCGCTTATTATTGGTCCTAGAGGTTTGGGATGGTAAACCAACCTATAGGAAATCATGCCCTGGGAATCTTTTGGTGTGGTCAGATTTGACCTTGTGCCTCTTGTTCAAGGTCAAACGAGGATAGCCAAACTTAAAAGTGCTAATAACTCGCTTATTATTGGTCCTAGAGGTTTGGGATGGTCATCCAACCTATAGGAAATCATGGGCTGTGATCCTTCTGATGTTGTAAGATTTGATCTTGGATCCCCCCTTCAAGGTCAAACGAGGATAGCCAAACTTAAAAGTGCTTATAACTCGCTTATTATTGGTCCTAGAGGTTTGGGATGGCAAACCAACCTATAGGAAATCATGCCCTGGGAATCTTTTGGTGTGGTCAGATTTGACCTTGTGCCTCTTGTTCAAGGTCAAACGAGGATAGCCAAACTTAAAAGTGCCTATAACTCGCTTATTATTGGTCCTAGAGGTTTGGGATGGTAAACCAACCTATAGGAAATCATGGGCTGGGAATCTTTTGGTGTGGTCAGATTTGACCTTGGGCCTCTCGTTCAAGGTCAACCGAGGATAGCCAAACTGAAAAGTGCTTATAACTCGCTTATTATTGGTCCTAGAGGTCTGCAATGTGAAACCAACCTATAGGAAGTCAGGGGCTGCGAATCTTCTGATGTGGTCAGGTTTGATCTTGGGCCCTGTTTCAAATGAGGGTAGCCAAACTTAAAAGTGCTTTCAACTTGCTTATTATTGAAAAATGATGTGTATCTTCTAAACTATGTTAGTTGGCCTTTTCTGTTGGATACATCTTGCATCTGGCCACAAATGCATCCTTGGTCTAGTTATACAGGGAGTAATTAAGGCTCAAAGTGTTATCACCATACGCAATACTGCAGGCTTACAGCTTTATACCTATAGGGACTACTGGTGACTTTATAGTCTTGTCAGTATAGGCAATACTGCTGGCTTACAGCTTTATACCTAAAGGGACTAATGGTGACTTAAAGTCTTGTCAGTATAGGGAATACTGCTGGCTTACAGCTTTATACCTAAAGGGACTAATGGTGACTTAAAGTCTTGTCAGTATAGGGAATACTGCTGGCTTACAGCTTGATACCTATAGTGACTAATGGTGACTTAAAGTCTTGTCAGTATAGGGAATACTGCTGGCTTACAGCCTTATACCTAAAGGGACTAATGGTGACTTAAAATCTTGTCAGTTTAGGGAATACTGCTGGCTTACAGATTTATACCTATAGTGACTAATGGTGACTTAAAGTCTTGTCAGTATAGGCAATACTGCAGGCTTACAGCTTTATCCCTAAAGGGACTAATGGTGACTTATAGTATTATCAGTATAGCTAATACTACAGACTTACAGCTTTATACCTAAAGGGACTAATGGTGACTTAAAGTCTTGTCAGTACTGGGAATGCTGCAGGCTCAAAATTTATACCTATATTGACTAATGATGGCTCAACTTTTATCACTAGAGGAATTATTACTGACTTAAGTTTTGTATAGGGAGTAATAGTATCTCAAAATCTCATTACTTATAGGTAATATGTATGTGTCAAAGGTAATTTTACATAACACTGATGACTTAAAGTTGGTTCTTGTCACATTCATCACTGTTTGTACTTCTACTTTTACAGGCAGTCTGATGGCTTCCCAACAACGTTGGTGTAATCAATCCTCTTCAACTTGTGATGATAAGTTTTTCTGTGAATTTAACATCTCTCGGTGTGAGCCATGCTCATTAGTATGTGACAAAGGAAGAGGCACACCTAAAGAATGCTGCAAAAACTGCCCAGGTGATACAATAACCAGATATTTTATAGATTCTACTATTGCTTTTCATGGGCATCCCCACATACTTTGTGCAAAGCACAAGTATTTTTAAACCTTTAATGGAGGTTTAAATTGAAATATCATTAGACTCTGAATGTGCATATGTTACAGTAAAATGTGTAGACTAAAAGCTTAGACTGAAGTTAGACTAAAGCTTCTGACTGTGGGGTATATGGCCTGCAGTGTGAATTGGGCATAATATACTCCCAGCATTGCATCAACTACCATCGTCTCTACCTTATATGGTCATAGAGTCTATTGTTGCTTTTTAGGTCATGTAAATATATAAGTGTTAACCATAACAAACAAAAGTCACTTATTATTTCTTTGTCGGTTTGTCTGAGGGTGTTACTCTGAAAAATTATACATCATAGGTCACATTTTTAAACAAGGTTATACTTAAGTTATACCCTTAAATATGTTCCAAATTTCATATAATTATGTGTGGTTTTCGGGCAATATCACAAAATGTGGCACTTCAAACTTGATCCTGATCTAGATAGAAAATTTATCCAGAAATTTTAGCACCATCTGCTGGCGAGGGTTTGTGTGTTATCAGGTACTAGTCATAATTTTGTTTTTGCCAAGTTGTGGTATTTGCCATATTATGCCTCCACACGGCACATCATTCCCCTGGGGGACAAGACCAAAATAAGACCAGCAAGTTTGGGATAATATAATTTTAATTCTACTAAAAATCATTGTAAAATACATATTTACATCTAGAAATGCCTCCACACGGTACATATATCTAATTAAACTTTTCACTACTTCATAAGCAATTTTTCGGATTATGTCAGAAATTGTCATTTTTTTAAAATGTTGTGTCTTTGGATATGTTAATCAGTTTTTCAAAAAAATATGAATTATCAATCCAGGTTAATAAATAATGCTAACATTGGTACACGTATTTTAGCAATGGCCGAGGAATATGAGCTTGAATGTCCTCAAAGATCTGTCACACCATCCCCCACAGTGAAAACTCAAGCAGCCTCAAAGGTTGAACCACCAACTACCAAAAAGCCCCGGAAAAGGCAGTCTAAGTCACGGGGACGCAAGAAAGGCAAGGGGCATGGACGGAAAGTGAACCTCCGAAATAAAACCACAACAACAATAGCTGTAACTGAAAAATCGAGCAAAAGTCTCATTGAAATAACTAAAATGCAAGCCATGTCATCCACAGGCATGTCAGTTATGACTGGAGGTTCACTGAGTAAAGGCTCCACAGCCACCTCACTGGTTGCTCCTACTGAGATGTCAGCAGTTGTGAGTTCAAGCAGTACACTACTTTTGCTTGGTATCATACTGGCTGTGGTCTGCATCATGGCTGTATGTCTTCTGATAGTCCTGTACAGGACCAGACGTTACAAACCAAGGGTAAGCACATAGACAATTGTAGCTAAAGCTAATGTTTCACAAGGTTTGATATGTCTCCCATGAAAAGTGTGAAACATATGTTGTCTCATTATTAATTGTTATTGAAACATATTTTATGTCATTATTGTTATAGAAACATATATTGTCTTATTATTGATTATTATGGAAGAATTTTTGTCTTATTAATTAATTGTTATTGAAACATATATTACCTTATTAACGATTGTTATTGAAACATATATAATCTTATTATTGCTTATTAATCAAGGATGTTCTGATCTAGGTAAAGCACATGGTCTATATCTATAAGAACTGAGCTTCCACCACAGTACTTTCAAGACCCCATAATGCTTGTCATGTCAACTTTCTGTTAAAGGGTCACAAAGAAGAGGATCTTATTAGAGAGTATTTTCATTATTTGTTCTTTAGAGTGCTGAAGATCAGTATCCCCAAAGTATGGCCATAAAACAAAAGGGAGAGATCAGAAACCCCTTGCTGCCATATTATACCCAACAGCCAGATGTGACTATGTTATCAACTCCACTGAAATATGGCAACCTGACAGGAAATGTGTGCACTTTTGATGAATGTGGCTTTGATAAAGCCAAAGAGAAGAGTGGTCCTGAAAACATAAAGGTACATGGACAGGATCATGTCAACCCTTCCACGGAATATAACCCGGTCTAGGATTCTGAAAGGTGAAATGACTGTGAGGATGATGCTGTGGAGTTACTTCATTCAGTTCATATTGAGGCATTAAGAACAGCTTTGTGTGAGGAAATCTCTTGCCCCTCTTTGTCAAAGCCCATGGCCCTCTCACATGAAATAATGTTTTGTCTATGTTTCTTTATGAGTAACTTTAACACTCTGAAGTGTGGACTCTTTGTGTTTAGAATATTAGATAAAGGTATATATTGTTAGTTTGCAGACGTTGAGTTTTGTAGTTGTACCATAAACATAACTGGATTTGTAAAGGATTTGTGGCTTATATGTCTGCACTAATAAAAGTTTATGGGACCCGCAACAAACCCTGTAGACCAGACATTTGGCATGAGATTGCCCCTTTAAATCATAATGATAATTCTTTTGATTGGTGGAACATTCAGTTGAAATACAGACTAAAATATTCAGTGACATAATTTACAGTGTGTCTGCTATCAAATGTCTATTTATTTGGACAACGACTTGGGATATGTGTTTATATTTTTTTATCGATTGAAGCAGATTTGTGGACACAACTTATTTGATGTTCACCCGATTTTCCTTATTCATCGATTCCAATATTTAAAAATGTGGTTGATTCTGATGTTTTTTTTTTCTCAAACATATTGATCAAACACAATATTTTTACTATATCATGTTGTAAGTTAGAAAAACAATATATGGAGAATATTTTTGCCTAAACTACAACACTTTGTTTTTAAACTCCAGGGCCCTTCGAAGTTATGAAAGTTTGAACTGAAAAAAAATATATTCCCGATATTTTATAAAAAAAAGTTAATCAATACAGAATCAATAGTTACCTGTAATCTGTCTTCCACAAACTGTTCTTGTTTTAATTTTTTGTTTGTTTGCTAGTGCAGACCTTTTGTACATATTGTATTGGGTCTATAGTTTAGCTTTAATACATTGGGAAAAAAGTCTCTTTAACATATATGTTTGTTATATATATTTTTTATTATTTTCATTATATTTTTATTTCAATTGGCATTTAGAATTTTTTACATTTCATTTACTTGATAACAAAAAGTAAGTCATCGTGCATTGTTAGAAAAGGACAACCAATCTTCCTTGAAGTTTAGTGTTTACTTGAATTTGTCTTATATTTATAGCAGTGTTTACGTACGTGTCCCATGTATATATATTATGAAGTATTACAGAAATATATTAGTAGTTTTTAATAATCTGTTTTTCAACATTAACTTCTACACATACATTTGTTTGTAAGATTGAAAGACATGTGTTATATATTGTTTTGCAGAATTCTTCATGTGGAATGAATATGCATGAACAGATTATTGTGACCCAAAATACACATTACCAGAATTCTGCATGTAACACAGATGAATATTATCAGAATTATTCATGAAACCAAAATACACATTATCAGAATTTTGCATGTGACAAGCATACAGATTATCAGAATTATTCATGTGACACAGATACACATTATCAGAATTCTGTACATAGCACAGGTTTTACCCATATACAGATGTATTGCAGACATTGGTGCAGACATGGTGTTTTGTGTCGAAGTACTTACTGCATCACAAAGTGAACAGTTGTACAGTTATCTCCTCACTTTATCCTGATACAGCTGTATTGCAGACATATTTGTAGACATAGTGTTTTGGGTGAAGTACATGTACTTTTTATGTAGCAATGTGTACAGTCACAATATATTTGTTATTTTGTTAAGTTTTACTATCTTTATATTCATTCATATACATGTACTGATTAGTTTTATATGGGTCGAAATGTATGCATTTTGTATATTTGAGAGCTTCTATTTGTTTTGAATGAACTGTAATAAATGTTGTAAAAAGTACTTCTTATCAATTTTATGTGTGTGTTATCATTTTGCCAAGATTTGGAATGAATTCAGGATTCTGGATTTCACAAATTCTTCGCAAAAAATTCTATGATGATGCTTTGAAAGAATTTTAATTGTTTTATCAGGGGTGGTATTCACAAAAGGTCTTAGCCAAGTCTTAGGCTTAAATTGATTATATTTTATACAAAAGTTAAGCCTACGACTTGGCTAAGACCTTTTGTGAATACCACTCCTGGTTACAAACAATTGGCATTTGTATATGATCTTTCTTAATGCTGCCAAAACAAGCAAACTTTTGTTTGCTGCAGTGGTGTGGGTCTGAACCTTATGTACTGACCCCTAAAATATGAAATATAAAGTACACTGTGTTGCATAGTGTTTGAATTTTTTTTGTCTTTCGGAAATATTTAGTATATATTTTATATTTTAGAAAGTTTACTCAATTGTCTGGTGGGTATCCCTATTATCATTGTTGTGGTATGAGGCTCTCCCACATTGTAATGATATTTACAAATCAAATCTCACCAATGCTTAGGTTCAAACCATTCCACGGAGCCATTTCTGTACATATTTGACATCCAGTTGACAACCTTATCTTTTATGGCTCTGAAAAGAGATCTAGTGTCTGGCTAGTGCAGACAAAACCAAACCAAACCAAGCCATCCCCTTCACCCCTTTGCCATCTGTATATTTTAATACAGCTCATTTGAGGTCGTGGTAGATTTTACAAACAATTTTAGTAACTTGTACCAAATGTAAATCGCTGTCCGAGCTGGATCAAATGGTGATGAACGCATCCCACCCTAATATGAGATGGACCGAGGCACACCATTATGGTAGATGAGAACATACATTTGAAGCTTGCGACCCAGCATGAAAAAAAGGTGTGCCCTTTGTAAAAGCTGAGATTTTACCTGTCAGTCAAAATATTGAAAGGTTTTTAAAGATCTACCACGGCAATCAATGATGATCATAAGTCGTCCTGAGTGTTACTTTTAAGCCAGAATTCTGAGACCTTTGGTGGATGACAACTTCAGGCCTGGGCTGAAAGGCTACCTGAAAAAGGTGGCTTGCCTCTGCAGGTCTGGTGTCAATCGATGCTCAATCTCAGTAAAAATCTTTTGAAACATCCACATGAAATTTCTGAAAGCTGGCTGGTCTTCTTAGCACAGATCAACAATGAGATTATGGTATTGACCCCTGTCCTCCCATCTCTTGAGCCACTGCCTAACCCAAGTCACTGGGGGTCACTGGCCGTAAACCTTAAAATCTGACTGAGAAGTAGATCACAAACCCATTGCAAATCTTTTCTGCTACCACCCACTGTGCGATGAATCGCAGAGGAAACAGCCAATCCAAGGAAAATCTGAATCAGGAGCTAGGTTTTCAATTGGATCGCAATGGTCTAACAGCCTGTACATACATTTCTTACACATTTGTTTTTTAATGATTTTAATTATCCAAAATTCAAATATACTCCATGCAAAGGTAAAGAGTTCCTGTGCCTCACCCACCGAAAAACATTGAGCCAACACCTACAGACCACCCCTCGATCAAAGTTGGACTGCCTCCTTCTTTACCTCAGCAGGGCGCTGTCAGGAGTGACAGTGCATCTAGGGAATAAGAATTTATTTAGTGCAATTCTGGTGGATCCCCAAAATTCATTGTAAATGCTTAGCAAGTGTCACTCAAGCTTGGAATGTTCCAATAAGTCGATCATGAATGTCCTTATGAATTGAGACATCTATTTAAAATGCTATAATAATACGAAGACAATGTTAGACAAGATAAAAAATGACAAACAAGAAACCTCCAAATCAATGTCCAGTATTGCGCAAATAGCACCATACCATTGTAAATTTTTTTTACAGATTTAGCCAATTTACTGGAACTTTCAGGGATTTGGCCAAACCCCCTGGGGAAAGAGTGATATGGCCAAAACCCTGATTTGACACGTTGATTGTAAGATATACACATTGAACACCAGGCAAAGGTTAAAGCTGGTCAGTTTGTGATTTGTGATATTTAAGTGATGGGCCACTTTCTTTTGGGACACCGACTAGAACTTTAGCACTGATGTGTCTCACTCAGTCATTTTGAATATGTTATTTCTTGATTGTCTTTTAACCTCAGAAGGCTTCGACATGATGACAAAGTTGCATTTTAAAAATGTATGTTTTCATATCACATCTTTTGTCACACTGACTGAAACAATAATAATTGATACACTTAAATTATTCACCAGCGGTTTACTTTCACTTTAGTATGAAAAGTGTTCTGATTACAGAAACACAGAAGAGATTTTGACAGATTGTAGGGTTTGTGAACGACAATTGTTCTCTTTCAAGTGTCAAAGATAAGACATGTGATGTCGCCTTTGTCAGAAAACATCTCCAAACTGCACTGACAGTTAAACAGGTTATAACATTCACAGGATATTGATTAAACGCCACTTCACGTAATTGTTGTATATGACCCAATCAAATAACAATGAATTAGTAATCCTCAGATAACAATGCAATAATGATATCTTGGCAGAATGTCAAATTTGGAGTTCAAGTCCTTTTTTCTGTTTGCAGCTGAGCTCACATCGGGATATGCAATCCATGAGTGTATATCACATGTCGTGGTGAGGTAAACTCGAACCCACAACTAGAGCTGTTTGAAGATCGTTGAGACCCGACATTTTTGGCAAAGTAGGTGCTTCAACAACACTGTCAAGATTTAATGAAGGCTTGGAATCACTGTAGTCGCTAGAATGGATCTGCTCTTTGGTGTCATAGCTTAATACACACATCAGTAGGACCATTCAACAAGCACATGCACTTTTAGTCACATGACCTGCAGTGGTTTCACACAGAAGTTGCTGCAAGCTATTGATGTTTTAGGATAATTTTAGAATACTGTCACTAATACTTTGATAAATGATCTGTTATTAAATTCAAAATGAATTAAAATAATAATGAGGATTAAATTTCAACTCTGAAGGGTTAATAATTATGATACTAACGTATTACAACAACCTAAATGTAATAAATGACCCAATCAATAGGTGTAAAATCAACAATTGGTTATCGGGAAAAGTCGTACATTTCTGCGGATGTATCAATACCATATAAGGTAGCCAAAGCGATGGCGGCCACAATTTTTTTCGGGAACTTCCGTTGCATTTCCGAAATTTTGTGCCAAGTTCTGATGCTGACTTAATATATTCAACTTTGAAAAACGAAACAACTTTATTCATAACGTGCCCATTATCGTCAAAGAAGGTTGAAATATATCTGGACAGTAAAGTCACGTAAACATAGGTTTACAATGCATTAATGTAAGTTCTTAGTCATACTGTTTAAAGATGTTTTCAGTGATTTGAAAAATTTAATTCACAGAAAAGAAAAACCAAATCTACGAATTTGTCAGTTACACCTAAAACCGAGCATTCAGAGAGCGCATACGTCTGCCAACACCTCCCCTGTTTTGGTACAGGTTACGGCAGCACAGAATGGTTATCTTCTGCGTGGGATATTGGTTAAATAGAAGATACAACTCTTTTTGACTATCCCTGTGCAATTTTATATGCATGAAATGACAGAAAGACAATAGCCTTTCCTAAGTTAATTTTGTAATGTAAAATCAACACACCAATTCCACACAATAAAACAGAGCCTACAGATCCTGGCTAGATTCTAATGCATGGAGTTCTGGCTTTTGGTTTCTACACTTCCATTTAAATAACCAAGTTTTGATTCTTCCTTAGGTTATCCACAGGAGAGCAGCTCAGAACCCCATGCAATAGAATCTAGCCAGGATCTGTAGGCTCTGTTTTATTGTGTGGAATTGGTGTGTTAGATTTTACATTACAAAGTTAACATGCTCAGCTGACAAACCTAACTTAGGAAAGGCTAGAAAGACAATTACTGCTAACAAAATGGCCCAACAGATACTTGAAAGTGACTGTGAAAGTTTAGAATTTAATTTCAGAAAGGTAGGGAGTGCCAAGTCAAATTTATGATGCAGTGTCGACTCACATGTAGGTGATGAAAAAGATCAGGGAGCTTTTGCTGCCATATATGAAAGAAAAATTGCAAGTCTCCACCCTAAACCCCCCACCCCCCCACTCCCCCCACCCCCACTGTTGAGCTTAGATTTAGGGCTTATTACTCATGAACAATTCCACCGACATGTTTTGTCTTCGGGTACTCTTCTTAATGGCACTGTTTACATTTGCACACTGGCTCAAAGGTATGAGTGGTTCAACAGTAGAGTATCCTATATACATCATGTCCTCTCTTCATAAGAATTGCCAAAAAAAAAAAATCATTTATTTGTTCTTGTCGAAAAGTTTTAACCAAGGTCAATAGAATAAGGCTTTTGTTGTTACTGCTACTGGAAGATGTGTCCCCCAACCCTGATCATCTCACACTTGGCATTCTAAATGAAAGATCATTAAGGAATAAGGGTCCACTCCTAGCTGATATAGTTGCTACAAATGACCTCGACTTTCTCTGCCTCACAGAGACCCATATTCGTCCCTTTGATTCAGATAGCTTTTTATGGTCTATAACTCCTCCTCCTTTATTTTACCACACAGGCCTTGTCCCTCAGGTATTGGTGGTGGTGTTGCTTTTCATCAGATCCTCCTACAGACCCCATAAAATTGAATCTCCTTTCTACCAGTCATTTGAGAATATGGTCATGTCAATCGGGCTTCATGGCCATTTATTGTTGTTTGCCCTCCAGGATCATGTACCTGTAACTTTCTTGAAGAATTCATGTCATTTGTTGGTTTCGTGTCATCTATTAACTCTTCATAGCGTACAGTTTATGAGGTACAATGAGGTATCAGATGTGTTCCTGATGCATAAGATATTTTCTCCATATAGCTTACCGATTGGCATTGCCATGGCCTCAGATAATCTTCTGATAGCTTTGTGATTGTTTTCCGATCCATCTGATTGGTATCAGATTGGTTTACGATGAACTTAAGATTAAACACATAGGCTTGCGATTTTACGACTGTAAGATAGGTTTAAGATGGCTGTAAGATTAAAAAGATGACAATACGATGGGTCATAAATCTGATAAGAATCGGAACAGGTTAAGAAGCCCCTCAAGTGATCTATCAGTAGCTCTTGATGTGTTCCTGTCATCTTTGAAGTGTGAAATGAATGGTACATCACAGGGGAGGGGGTTTACATACTGTGATATAGTGTGATATAGATCCCGATTCTGGATGCCAACTCTAGGTACCGACCCACAAAAACAATCAGTCCTGTTGTGAAACATGTTCCCGGCTTGTCTGTTTGTCTTTACGGCTTGTCTGTTTGTGATCCAGCTTGTCTGTTAGGGGTTTAAGGGCTTGTTGTAGAAGTTCTACGACTGGCCGTGCCAAAAAGGTTCCCAACCCTACAGCTTTTGGGATGGCCATTACGACCTGTCTATAACTTTACCGTTCTGTCAGGGATTTCATAACCGACTCATCATTTTCACGCCTTTTTTTCTGTGAACCTACTACTTTTGCAACTGACCCTAGGGTCGGTTCCAGTGGAAACACTGCATTAATGATATATCGCAGAAATTGAAGAACCTTCTTACCGACAACTGTGGCCTATTCATATAAGTGTATTAATCAGAGTCTTTGTGTAAAAAATGGATGGTAAGGTGCTATAGTTTGACCTTTACCTTTGCAGTGTACACAGATGTCTTGTTGATAGGATTAAACAGAACAGGCCTGGTTTGTCGTATTGGTTACTTTCATGAGTGCTCTTGCATATGTAGATGATGCGGCTATTCTCGAACTAATAGTTCATTCCTTGTAGTCAGTCTATGCTAAATATAAATGATGATTTTGGTAGCTTTGTACCTAATATCATTTATTTAAAACATGAAATAGCTATAAAAAACTAGTGAAAATTGTTGAAAGCTAGCAATTTATAGCATAGAATCAATTATTTCCAACAATAATAATGTACTCATTGAAACTTTTCAATGTAACAGAAATATACAGGCCTTGTCCCTCAGGTATTGGTGGTGGTGTTGTTTTTTCATCTGACCCCATGAAATTGAATCTCCTTCTTCCTGCTCCATCTTCAGGATGAGCTAGACCCCACACTGTTTAAAAATGTTGTTGATGAAAATTTTGAAAATATCTACACATCAGAATATTTAATTACCCGAGACAATGGATGTACCTTGTTTAAATATAGTGAGATAAATATCTTGGTGGGGTTTCTGGACTCAGAGTTGTTTACTGTATATTACACAGTTACCTCTTTCCTGTGGCCTTTGAACATCTGTACATTTTTGTTTAAAGGTATTTATAGAGTACAACTGTTCTGCTAGCTGGAGAAATTAGTAAAATTATATGTTATTATATATATATATGTGCTGTGCGTTGTACACGAATTTAATAACTAAAAATAAAATCAAATAATTTTTCAAAATTCTGTGCGGCTCCTTTGAGTATTTTTCACCATACTCAGTGAGGAAGATGGAACAATAATGTACACATTTAAAGGAAGTGTTCACAACGTACTCTTCTGCTCGCTTTGATGCTAGAGAAAATTAAGTAAGTAAGTAAGTAAGTAAGAAACACTTATATAGCGCCGAAATTGATGTAAACATCCTCTAAGGTGCTGATGAGCAAAAAGGGATAGTCCAGTTCCAGAAAAAGGTCCGTTTCCATATTAGCGTCCAATAGGGGAGATAGGCTATGGTGGAGGATAAGCCAATCTAAACAGGTATGTTTTCAACTGTTTTCTGAAACCAGAAATGCTTTCTATGGTTCTAATGGCTTGAGGAAGCTTGTTCCACTCTGTGGGAGCCCCTGCTATGAAACTGCGTAGCCCTGAGCGTTTATTTGGTTTAGATGAGGAAATTGATAGGCGATTTCCCCGTGTTAGATCACTCCGCCTAATTAAAGCGGAGAGATATGGAGGTTGGCTGAAATGTATTGCTTTATAAGTGAGGAGATTATATTTGAACAATATACGATAATGAATGGGAAGCCAGTGTAGTTTGTGCAGGAAGGGAGTAACATGGCAGTATTTGTATTTTGTAGGTGGATTTTAATGCAATAAAAACAGATTGAATGGCGAGTATATGCAATTAGTCACAAACTGCAGTAAATGTCTTCAAAATGATGGAAGTATTTGTAGTTTCTGTAGCCAGTTTGGTGTGTAAATGTTTTAGCCCAGTGCATATAGTTTCTCACGACTCTACTCAGTGCACTAATTTATTAATTATTTTATTTATACATCATACATGGTACACTAACATAGTGGAGAAAGAATGACACATTACAAATTATGTTAGTGAAAAAGAAGAAACTATACTACGTATAATATAAAACTACAATTAATCACACAGACATTATTTAGGTACACAGATATTGTAACACGTGGTCAATCTCATAGCTGACTTTAGTGTCATTACTCTTTTTGATGCTTATGATGTCCCTGCTACATATCACTTTATCACCAGCATTACTCTGACTATAATCAAAGTAATCTCTTATGTTTTTAAATTTGTCAGGTGCTTCAAGAACAAGTGCCTGACTACAGTTTAATTCCTGTGCAATAACATTTATGTTTTACTAACATTGGGCTGACTTTCATAAACAGCCAGTTTACCAGCAAGTTTTACACAATCATTATCACTGTTCTGTATATTGTATGAATGAATTTGTTAAACCTTTTGTGCAATTGTACATTGATAGGACGGTCATTACATATTATAGATCTAGGTATCTGCTGTGAGTTTTTCTTGGCAAGTTAATTGATCTTCTTATTGCTTTTCTCCATTCTGTGTAGAATCGTAGGACTTCTCTAGATTCAAAATCCCATAACACACTGCCATAATCCCATAACACATCACCATAAGACTTCCACAAAGTCCTTTTGTCTTTTTCGTATTACATGGGTAATGTATGACTTTTAGAGAAACAATCATTCTGGAGAAACAGTCAGCCATGTAATTTTAGAGATTAAAGATTTTAGAGATTTCTAATTAGTCTTAATCATGATATCGTTTCAAACATGCATACAGATATTTGGTATTCATAAAGCACTCATACGTGTTAAAAAATAGAAATTTACCAGACATCTTTCTCTTAGCTGTATGCTGCTATAAAAGTCAGTACATGTATTAGTACATTATATAAACTGAAACTCTATTATCTGAACTGAAAACTTTCCCTGGATGCAAACAAGATTGCGACTTCAGCAAGGCTAGTTTCCAATTAAATGGGGATAGCAGTACAGAAAATTTGTTGTACTAAAGTTAGAAAAAATCCCTCCATCTGGCGAACTTGGACCCTATCAATAGGCTGGAGATTTTGTTAAATACAAACACACTATCATTAAAAGTGATAAATATATCAACAATTAAAATTAAAACTGCCACACACCCTTCTCTTTAAAAATAAAAACACCAAGGAAGCAAAATATCTAATAAACAGAACTGATTATAAAATTATTTGTTGTGATACAAGCGATAGTGCAGGGGGGAATTCCACGTTTTAGTAATGCCCTCGATATGATCTAAATTTAGAAATAAAATTTCCCGTAAAAGTCCCGGTTTCAGTTCTTCAGTACTGTTTTGTTTGAAATCTCTCTGGGTGAGACTGTGCAGTGGTAGGAGAGAGTAGCCTTACATCTTGAGGTTTCGCGAGTTTTAACGTTTCAGCTACGAGCTTATTTCACACCTAAATATTTTATTTTGCAGCCATTTGGATGTGTTTTATAAAACTATAAATACTAAAGCACCATTTAATGTTATAAAAAGTGAAAATAGATGCTGTTATATCCAAGAAAAAACGGCGATACTGCATGGCTGGAATCAACAAGGCCCTCGAATCAAGGATACTTCACTTATAAATCATTATAAATTCAAAGAGTATTACTGTTACAACTAGAATATTACTCAGAAACGTAAAAATTACAAAAGGGACTCTTCTAATTATTGTTTGTTACCTGTTTACTGATTTACCACGTATAAGTATTAGGAAAACTTTTTATGGATGACAGAGTTTGTGGAAGGACCTATGCTCACTGGATCTATTTTTGACGTGCTACTAATGGATTATACTTGAAAGATGGCTGGTGCACCTTATGGATGCGATGATCGTTTTTCAAAGTGCCCACCAGATAACTACTGTGACTTTGTTGTAAAATACTGTCTACCGTGCTCACGACTGTGTGATCAAAAACGAGGCTTGTCGGAAGACTGCAAGTCTGAGTCAAAATGTGAAAGTAAGTGAAGTAGGGACTTTGCATGTCATTTTCTTTCCTTAAAGTCGTTATCTTAATTGGTAACCCAGGTATTTTGGTGTGAAACAGTTTCAGTACTAGCTTACTGGTACCAGTCAATGTGCTGTATAATGTATCCCCCACAGTGTGCCCAGATAGCATTCCGCCGTCGGACCGACGTTGGCTATTGGTCGCATGGTCGGCAGATTTTGCCGACGTTGGGCCGACGTTGGCTTGCCAACCAACACTCTGGTTAGATGTCTCTATATTTTTTGCCGACGTTGGGCCGACGTTGGGCCAACGTTGGGCCAACGTTGGCTTGCCAACCAACACTCAGGTTAGATGTCTGTATTTTGCCAACGTTGGGCCAACGTTGGGCCAACGGCTGATTTTTATTCAAGATGGCGGCGAGCAATAATAGGGGATTTGGGGTAACTTAGAAAAAAATATTTATTATGGTATGTCTAAAAATCATATTTCAGTGAGCCCACAAATTTTAACTAACCATTTAACAATTTTACACATAAAAATAATATTCTCATTAAAAATTAACACTACAAAAGTTATCAATGAACATCATCTGATTGGCTGATGCTATACATAGAATATAATTTTATACTCTGGCCATATTCCATGTCCCCTTTATGATATTTTGTATCCCCAGTTATTTATGAGGTACTCATAATTAGCATTTTACTCCGTACAGTATGGTTATGCATTTCATAACACAACATTTAAAGCGTTTTCAAACCATTTTGAAGACTAAAATTATGGTTAGGAGTAGTTTTACAGATATTTACTGTGAATTGCCCAACAATAACGCTTTATGCTTGGTGATAATTAATCCAGTTTGGTCATCTATCACCCCAAAGCAAAACAAATTAACATAAAATGGGGGCAAAAACAATGGAAGAATATAGGACTAAAACCTATAATTAATATTGACCTGAACACAAACATATCAGGTGTATTCTTGTCAATTAAACTAATGAGCTTATACATTGTGCTCTTTTCGTCTAATCATTAATACTCACTTTGGCACTGAGGGTTTTAATTGGTGTATGACTTATTTATTAAGGGTGAATTACTTAGTGTAAAGCTTTACACTCTGAATATTGAATGGATGGGATAAACTTGAATTTTGAAATGATTTTCAGCACTAAGCATGAATTTTAGTGACTTTCTAGTTATAAGGCATGGTTCTATATATATATACACATGTATATATATATTTTTTTGAAACATATTTCCTGTGCAATATCAAATTTCATGAAATGTTAATTTAATTGAACTTCCAAATAAACTTTTTGTAGTATTCTTTTATATGCCTTTAGTTCCAAATCCTATTCAGTCTTGAGTAAATAAAATCAAAAGTTGGTCAGAAAGAGACAACTGATTTGTTTGACTAAGAACAATCACCTCAAACAATGTAAATGTACAATGACAATGTAATCCTCTCCAGGAGTGTTAGTGATTTATACTCACCCCAATCATTATACCTCCTTACTTAAGGGGATACACAATATGATGAGGATACAGAATGTTACTTCTGTATTTTCATTCTTTTGTATTCCTAATCTCCTATTGTTGGGAATACAACATATGACAACCACATTCTGTATCCCCTAAAAGATCAAAGAGGGGATACAGATTATGACAGGGATACAAAATATGGCATCACACCGGACACTAATCATCGCCAGAATAAAATATACATAACTTGGCGAACAGCGTGGCTATTACTAAAAAATGAGCATTTTATTTACTGGAGGCGATAATTGGTTCCAGAACAAATGTAGTATATTTTCTGTGCCCAACTATGCCCATTGCTCCTTCTGCTTTTGAGTCTATTCTGTAGCTAAACTTTCAGTAGGAGTGTATACGTGGTTTCACCAGATGTGCATCATTCAATCTGTTTCTCCTGCCGTCAGTAACTGCCAGAAACACTGTAGACTGTAGTGAAACGGGGGCTTAAACTCTGCCACTGTCTAATATCAATCAATAGCTCTTGAGGGTGTAGTCAGCACTCTTGTAGATTTGTAGCAAAAGTCTTGTAGTAAGTTTTTAATGACCCCAAGTTTTGTAAGTCAAGAATCTGCTTTGACTAGTCCTGTTGAACATGGATGGGAAAACTAGCAAAACATGTGAATGTCACAAATGAACATGTGACTTCTGTTGGCTCCATTTTTACAATACAGTGCACAAGATTAGTTGTAACAGTGCAAAGATAAGTCATGGAACCCTAAAGATGAGTCGCAGCAGCCTAAAGATAAATCTTTGGCATTTCACAGCCAAAAAATCCTACAAAACTTTATAATTTATTATCTCCCGCCGGGCTTTAGCCCGGGAGGGAGATTATGAAATGATGCCTGTGTGTGCGTGCGTGCGTGCGTGCGTGCGTTCGTGCGTGTGTTAGTTAGTCACGCAGATTTCTCCAAAACTACTACAGCTACAGATTTTTTGTAAATTAATTGTCCTAATGAATTTTCACACCCTCGAAAATTTTTTTGGTTTTATGGACTTAGGCCTAAAGATAAGTGAGTAATAGCAATCTTAGCTAATTGGAGTAAAGGGCTCATAACTCAAAAACTATTGCAGTTACAACTTTTTCTTCAATATGTTGTTCAGCTACTTTGTCCTTAGCTATAAGATGGTACATAGTTTGGGGTCCCATTGTATGCCATAAGTGAGTAATAGCTATTTTCTTATTTGTAGCAAAATAATGACATGAGTAAATGTCAAATATCTTCAAAAGTATTAAAGTTAGGGAATTCTTTTTAAATATGTTATTCATCTACTTTTTGATAAACTATCACATAGTAAAGTTTCAGATCTGTTGCACATTGGATAGCTGAGTAATAGCTACTTTGAAAATCTACAGTTGAGTAAATCCATTGTAACTCCAAAACTAGTACAGTTAGAGTATTTCCCTAAAATATTCAGCTACTTTGTCCTTAATGATAAGATGGCATATAGTTTGGAGTTCTATTACATGCCATAAGTGAGTAATAGCTATTTTCTTATTTGTAGCAAATTAATGACATCCGTAAATAAATATCTTCAAAAGTATTATAGTTAGGAAATTCTTTTCAGATATGTTATTCATCTAGTTTTTGATAAGCTATCACATAGTGAAGTTTCAGACCTGTTGCACATTGGATAGCTGAGTAATAGCTACTTTGAAATTGTGACTGTTGAGTAAATTCATTGTAACTCCAAAACTATTGCAGTTTGAGTATTTTCCTAAAATATGTTATTCAGCTACTTTGTCCTTAGCTATAAGATGGCATACAGTTTGGGATTCTGTTGCATGCCATAAGTGAGTAATAGCTATTTCCTTATTTGAAACAAAGTAACGACATGAGTAAATGTCAAATATCTTCAAAAGTATTAAACTTAGGGAATTCTTTTCAAATATGGTATTAATCTACTTTTTGATAATCTATCACATAGTAAAGTTTCAGATCTGTTGCACATTGGAAAGCTGAGTAATAGCTACTTTGAAATTGTGACTGTTGAGTAAATTCACTGTAACTCCAAAACTATTGCAGTTAGAGTATTTTCCTAAAACATGGTGTTCAGCTACTTTTTCCTAAACTATAAGGTGGCATATAGTTTGGGGTTCTGTTGAATGCCATAAGTGAGTAATAGCTATTTTCTTATTTGTAGCAAAATAACAACATAAGTAAATTTCAAATATCTTCAAAAGTATTTAAGTTAGGGAAATATTTTCAAATATGTTTTTCATCTAGTTTTTGATGAGCTATCAGATAGTAAAGTTGCAAACTGGACAGCTGAGTAATAGCTACTTTTAAATTGTGACTGTTGAGTAAATCCATTGTAACTCAAAAACTACTGCAGTTACAGTATTTTCCTAAAATAATTTATTCAGCTACTTTTTCCTTAACTATAAGATGGCATATTGTTTGGGGTTCCATTGCATGTCATAAGTGAGCAGTAGCTATTTTCTTATTTGTAGCAAAATTATGATGGAAATAAATGTCAAATACCTTCACAAGTACCAAAGTTAGGCAAATCTTTTCATTTTGTTATTCATCTAGTTTTTTATAAGCTTACTTTCCTGTATCCTTTATATTTTTGTTGCTTTTGCAGATGTAGGTCAATAGCTAAGTGAGTAGATAGCTGAGCAAGAGCTACTAAAATGAGTAAATGTCTTTTATCTCTAAAAGTATTATAGGTAGGCAATTTCTTCTAAATAAGTCATTCACCTACTTTTGGGTGATCTACCGCATAGTGAAGTTGCAGAACTGTAGCTCTTTGGCTAGCTGAGTAATAGCTACTAAAATGAGTAAATGTCTTTTATTTCTAAAAATATTACACATAGGCAATTTTGTGTAAATAAGTCATTCACCTACTTTTGTGTGATCTACAACATAGTGAAGTTGCAGAACTGTAGCTCTTTGGCTAGCTGAGTAATAGCTACTAAAATGAGTAAATGTCTTTTATTTCTAAAAATATTACACATAGGCAATTTTGTGTAAATAAGTCATTCACCTACTTTTGAGTGATCTACCACTTAGTGAAGCTGCAGAACTGTAGCTCTTTGGATAGCTGAGAAATAGCTACTAAAATGAGTAAATGTCTTTTATCTCTTAAAGTATTACAGGTAGGCAATTTCTTGTAAATAAGTCATTCACCTACTTTTGTGTGATCTACCACATAGTGAAGTTGCAGAACTGTAGCTCTTTGAATAGCTGAGTAATAGCTACCAAAATGAGTAAATGTCTTTTATCTCTAAAAGTATTATAGGTAGGTAATTTCTTCTAAATAAGTCATTCACCTACTTTTGGGTGATCTACCACATAGTGAAGTTGCAGAACTGTAGCTCTTTGGAAAGCTGAGTAATAGCTGCCAAAATGAGTAAATGTCTTTTAGCTCTAAAACTATTACACATAGGCAATTTCTTGTAAATAAGTCATTCACCTACTTTCGGGAGATCTACCACATAGTGAAGTTGCAGAACTGTAGCTCTTTGGATAGCTGAGTAATAGCTACTAAAATGAGTAAATGTATTTTATCTCTAAAACTATTGCACAGAGGCAATTTCTTCTAAATAAGTCATTCACTTACTTTTGGGTGATCTACCACATAGTGAAAGTTGCAGAACTGTAGCTCTTTGGATGGCAGAGTAATAGCTACTAAGATAAATTAATGTCTTTTATCTCTAAACATGTTATAGATAGGCAATTTCTTCTAAATACGTCCTTATCTACTTTGGGTTGATCTACTGCATAATAAAGTTGCAGATCTGTAGCTCTTTGGATGGCAGAGTAATAGCTACTAAAATGAGTAAGTGGCTTTTGTCATTAAAAGTATTGCAATCACATATTAAACTTGTTGTCACTTCTACATGTGCCTCCATCTCACAAGAAAATTTATATTCCACTATCTTTAGTACATCTAATTTATACGGCGGGAGATAAATGCATGCGTCAGAATGCTTGTTCTTCATGACTCTTCAGCAGCAGTGATAGGGCTTTGAAAAGTTTAAAAGATAGCCTTTAAAAAGGTCAAGTTCACTTCTTGCTTAATATCTCTTTTATTATTGGGATAAGAGCTTTGAAATGTATTGAAAGATAATATGAAATGAAAGCCTGGGATTTTAAAAGTTCCATCAACATTGTCACTGCATTGTGCCGTTCAGTATAGCTTCTACTTATATATGTATTACAACTAATAATGATAGTGTCTTTTAGAAGCCTTTTTTACTATTTTTATACTATTTTACACTTTATTGCTGTGGGATACTTAATTTTGTAGTTTGCTCTAGGTGAAACTTATGATGTGGCCACCTTCGACTTTCTGCCACCTTCAAGGTTAAATGAAGGTGGTCAAACTTAAAAATGCTTAATCTTGCTTAATACATGTAGTTGTCATAGAGGTTAGAAATTTCAAACTGACCTGTACAATATCATTTTGTGGAAATCTTTTGTGTACTTTTGATGTGGTCACACTTATAATTCCCTTGTTATTGCTCTTTACATGGATACCACATAAAGTTTTTGCCAATTGAGTGTCCTTTGAAAAGGGTACTTATTTGTTCTTGGGTCAGGCCTCCTCATCATTACTACTGCCAGATTAAGGTCCCCTTGAATATTTCCCTTGTAATCTGATGCTTTGTAACCATATTTCATACTTTAATACCTTAGGTGTGAAAACACTCTTCTACATGCTAATATCTAACCTCCAACCTTCGTTGAGCTCACATGATCAAACAAAATTTTCTCGGGTACACATGTTCGTCACTGGCGCATATAAAAAATACTGTATTAGGGTGTGATTTTACATACATATCAGTAGCTCGGGTTCATTAGATTTTTTTGGAGAGTTTGGATCAAACTTTAGTGATTTATGAAAATTTTTATACCAAGTAGCACTAAGAAAGCGTAAACCCATCAGAATCCCATATTGTCTCCTTATCTATTGCATGTAGAGCATTAAAATATTGGGAAGTACTTGGAAACCATTTGCAGTGCAGGGAGTCCAGAAAGCTGGTCTGTGAATCCAGGCTCTCTCCTTGTATATCAAACTGTGTTGTCATATTGCAGATTTTGTGTTTGTCATCTTTGTTAAACTTTTTAGGGGCAGAGGGCATTATACATTGAAATGTAGTAACATTATATTTTCATTTTCTACTTTGCAAGTATGCTTTTGGTATGCTTCTTTTTTGTCAATAAAACTTTCTTCAGATTATGGTTATCTTTCTAGTGGATACAAATTTGCAAAGTTGATTAAGTATCCCTGAAAGCCGCTACTGCTGCTATCTCACTTGAATATCTCCCTTATTATTTGAAGCTTTCTAACCATTTTGGCACTTATATACCTTAGGTGTAGGAAAAATTGTCCATATGCTTAAATTTGACCTTTGACCTTTATCAAGGTCACATGATCAAAAAACAGGTTTTTGGTACACCCACCTGTCATCATTCATACACATGTTGATACTGTCAAAAACACGAGCTGATTAGTTTTTGGGAGCGATCCGATGAAAATTGACTGATTTATGAGTGATTTTCTCACAGGTACCAACCAGAAAGCTTAAAATTCATATGAACCGCCCCTATTATCTTCTTAAGTATTGTATTTACAGCCATAAAATATATTGGGACATAGTAGGAAACCATATGTGGAGAGTCTAGAAAGCAAATCAAATCTCTCCACCCCACCCACCCCCAACCCAACCCCTTTCCCCCTTATGGGTCAAACTGGGATCATAAAATAGCAGAGTTTGTGTTTTTGCCTTATATCTGCTTTATTCTTGCTTTTACAGCTTTAGAATGTATTAAGAGGTATTGGTAAACCAAATGTAGAGTCTATTTAGCTGGTCAGATTAACCCCGGACCCCTCTTACGGGTCAAACTTGGGTCATAAAATAGCCGATTTTGTGTTTTTACCTTATATCTCCTTTAAAACTACTCTTCCAAGTTCCAACAAACTATAGCATTTATTAAATTAACTTTTCACAATTGATGACCATAGAAAACAAAATAAAGCTTACATTTTTCTTTCATGCTGATGGATAGACCTCCATACTATCTGCTTAACTTTCACTCCTTCTCTCTGCACTGCATGTTTTTCCTATCAAAAAGCTTTTTCTACTTTATACTATATTGCATCTAACCTTTGGGACGTTTTGTTTCTGTTAGCAAAACATTTTTCTGGTTATTTAATGTCATCTACTTCACTAAATATACATACTTGTACATATAATATTACAGTAAGTGTGTGGATATTTGAAGTTTGGATAATATTGTAAATCATAGCAGGGGCGGATCCAGCTTTTAAGTAAGGTGGGGATTCACATCGGATATACCATAGTTAGTGGTGGGGGGTCGGGGGGCATGATCCCCTCCCTTGAAAAGATTAAATTTTGGTAAAAAGATTTGTGCATTTCCTGTACAATTTACACCACTCTCAAGAATTAATTTGGTACTTTGGGTTGAACCCCTTTACATTATTCTTCAAGTGGGGGGGTGGGGTGGGGGGTGTTCAAACCCCTTGAACCCCCCCCCCCCCCCCCCCCCCCCGCACCACCACCACCACCACCACCCCCGGATCCGCTAGTGCATAAGGTATATTTCATAAATCTCTTGTTAAGTCATTATATGTACATCATTTTTCATAGTCATTGCATAGTGTACATAGTTTCAATGCACAATCCCTGATGCTGTGTAAGCATTATCTTTTGATGAAAGTATAAATGTGTTTAAATACTTATCTTTCCACTGAAGTGGAATGCTTGTGTTTGGGTTGTTTCTGCATATTGTAAATAAATGTATTAAAATTGAATTTTATGTGCAATATTATAAGGTCAGCATTGGCAATTGATTGGCAACACGACAAAGAAATTTCCCACAATTTTTATGCTAATGCTTTGATTGTAGACATTGTAAACTTTGTGAAAATTTACAAATAAATTTAAATAATGCCTTGAATATGTGAAAATCAAAAGTGGAACACATCAATGATTGGTTGAAATTTCCTCCAAATTTTCACACAGACAGTAGGTTATGTTACTGATTAAAAAGTCCCAAAAACTAAATTATCTTCCTTGTCTTGAAAAATGTATGTTTCATCAGTGTTTTATTTGTGACTTTTCTGTGTAAACATAGCTTCCATTCCACTGAAGATCACGGCCTTTTATGTGAAGAGTTCTTTTGACAATTTGAAGTACTTTAGTTAGGATTGTGTTATGCGTTCAAATGTTACTGATGCCACTGTGAGTGTATTGCATGTTTGTACTGCATTTACATTTTACAACACCATTTACAGCACACCATTCAGTTGAGTTTAAGTTTGAAAATTTAAAAAGATATTGTACAGTTATGAGTTTTAAACCTCTAGATCTTTTGGGGTGATTATTTTAATTGATTGGAGGTAATGACTGAAAAGTCAGTAGAAGAGAATGTAAATGTGAAGTGACTTATAATAAGGTAAATGTTTTTGTGCTGTATAGAAACAGTAATTGTGCATCCCTTGAAAAGTACGCTTATTTGTTTTCATGTTGAGTTTCCCCACCGTCGCTACCACATTATTGTCTCTCTTGAATATCTTCTTTATTAGTGGGCAGATTCTAACCATTTTTGGCACTTATATACCTTAGGTGTGGCTAAATTTTTCCACATGCTTATTTTTGATCTTTGACCTTTATCAAGGTCACCTAATCAGAACTTTGTATTTTTTGAGGTTGTCTGCTTGTCATCACAGCTCAGCCAAAACCTCTCACTGCAGGAGAGTGTTATTTTAAATACATGTCAATGCTATAACAGTCTCGAGCTGATTAGATTTTAGGAGCCATTGGGCCATAAATAATTGATTTATGAGTGTTTTATACTAGGAAGTAATCAGAAAGCTTAAATCCATCAGAATAATCCTATTATCTCCTTATCTGTTGCATTGAGAGCTATAAAGTGTATTGCAAGGTAATAGGGAACCAAATGTAGAGAGTTTAAAAAACACTCAAATTTAACCCCTGGGCCAAACAGGGGTCATAAAATCACAGATTTTAAGTTTTTGGGTTACATCTCTTTCATTAATGCTTTTAAGAGGTTTTGAATGTATTGGGAGGTAATAGGAAACCATATGCAGGAAGTCTTGAAAGCTGGTTAGATTTACCCCTGCCCCCAACCTTATAGGTCAAACTGGGGTCATAAAATCAAAGCTTTTTGGGTTTGTGGGCTTTTATGTCCTTTATTATTGCTTTTAGAGTTTTTGAATGTATCAGGAGGTTATAGGAAACCACATACAGGGAGTCTAGAAAGCCAGTCAGGGAGTTTAAAAAGACAGTCAAATTTACACCTCCCCCCCACTCCCCCTCTATTGGTTAAACTGGGGTTATAAAATCACAGCTTTGTGTTTTGCCTTTCAGTGTATATCTTTACGACTGCTTTTAGAGCTGTCAAATGTATTATGAGGTAATAGAAAATATTGGCTTACAGATCCTTAATCATTGATTTGGTGAGCAGCAGGTTGGATTATTGCAATTCACTCTTCTTATCGCTCAATGATTTTGAGCAAAGGAGATTGCAGCTAGTCCAAAACTCACTCTGCAGGGTTGTCACCCGTTCCTGTAAATTCTCTCGCATTACCCCTCAACTAAAAAACTCCAATGGCTACCAGTCAGATACAGGGTACAATTTAAAATTGGCCTTATTACATACAAAATTCTTAACCAAGGTCAACCAGTTTACCTAAGAGAATTAATCCACCCCTACACCTCTTCCAGAAATACAAGGCGAAGTACCCCCAAACTCAAGTTCCTTCAAACCCCCACTTTCGCCCGTAGAGTTCACAAATCAATCAAACCCCTTTCTAATTCCTTCAGCCACTATGGACAGTCATTTTGAACTCTTTCCCCTGTTGCATCTTTTAGGAAGCATCCCAAAACCCACCTCTTTAGTTCTAGTTTCCGAACATAGTTTTCTTCCCTCCTGGTCGCACCCAAAACCCTGGTTTACCGACCTTGAACCCCCCTTGACTCTCCCTATGATAATGATTTTGTTTAATTAGCCAACTGAGTTCCCCTTTGTGGGGAAGATATTGTGCTTGCAAAGCAGTAGATTAGATTAGATAAGATTAGATTTTACAACTTTAGCATACATTATGAGGTAATAAGTAACGATGTACAGGAAGATTTAGGCCTTGCTGCACCCTTAGTCACTTTTCATTTAAGAAAAAACAACAGACATAGCTTTTTTCACTTAGATGTGCTTGCCACTGATCCATTGTTGTGAAATACTATTAGACTACATGTTTTGGGTGCGTGTGCACACACACACACACATAAACACCCCCCCCCCCACACACACACATTCTGTTTTTGTTATCAAACACCTTGTTCTAGTTTTTTCTTGCATTTAGTTTCAAGTTTTTAGTGTAAAAGTAACATATTTTGGGTGAGTTTTTAAGGCATTACTTCCTTATTTTGAAACCTATTTATATCCACAGGCGTATTTGGGGTATGCTGGGTTAGTCCGGCCTCAAACTTTGCCAGATATAACTTATATATGTAAGTTTTGTCCATATCAAAGCTCTGTATCTTTAATTTTAATGTCACACTAAAGTTTCAAAAGTGACCACAGGGACCAATTTAACACCATGGACCATTTTTCTCAGAAACTGTGTAATATGACTGTACCAAATATTAAACTGTTCAGGTTTTTTTATGTAAATCATGTTGTACAACTGTAAGCTATAATGCTTATTGAGTATGAGAGGTATTCAAACCAGTACTTGACCTGTGTGCTATAAGAAATACCAGGATTTTGTTGGCACGCTTTTACCTTTAATATCTCTATAATTTACTAGTGCTGCCATGTTCTCTGAATCACTCATGTTTTAGCAAGCCCCAACAATCTTACCTTACTGCCCATTAATAGCTAACAATGAGGTAAATTAACTCCTTTAAAGAGGGGCCATGGTGGCAGAGTGGTAACACTCTCGCCTCCCACCTCTGAGACCGGAGTTCGGTTCCTGGCCCGACCTCAAGTGGGAAAGCTGATAGTTGCTTGCCTTTGGTGAGCAGTTTTCAACAGTACAGAACCTTGACCAACTGTATGTACTGGTTTCCTCTGCCCATAAAACTGCATATCATGATATGACCTATACAATGTGTTGAAAGCGACATTAAACCCCAAATAAATAAATAAAATAAATAACTCCTTTAAAAACAGTATTTTGTATTTAATTGCAAATGTACTTGTTTACATCAACTTCTTCGATGTAGGGGGTGTTTTCCTAAAACACGAGTACCCAGATTCAAGTCATTTATTTCAGAACCTCTGGCTGGTTATCTAGGGTTGGCCATCTCGGGCCAACCCTAGATACTGTTATGGGATTTTGCGAGTCTTTTTTCGTGAATTTCTGGTGTTTCGAGTGGGAACTAATTGCCGTTTTCGGATCATTTTGAATAATTTCAACTAGTAAACGTTCTGTAACTTTCACAGTTTTGGATCTTTTGTAATTAAGATTTGTGGAGGGATTTTTATTATTGACCTCAGCAGCCTAATTAAGAACAGGAAATGAACTGTGCTGATAAGATCTATCTGGACCGCATTTCTCTTGAAAACATCTTTTCTTTAGTAAAATCTACTAAAACTCGGAAAAAACGTCTTTTAATTAGTCTGGTACCCTGTCCATTTTTCTTCTGGGACCCCCGGGAAATTGTAAGTTGTGTGAACCGAAAATATTTTCAGGATACAATGATAACCTGATGACTGGGTTCTGAGGCTATATTCACAAAAGGAATCAGAGAAGAATATTATTATCTAGGGTTGGCCATCTCGGGCCAACCCTAGATACTGTTATGGGATTTTTCGCGTCTTTCTTCATGAATTTCGGGTGTTTCGAGTGGAAACTAATTGCCGTTTTCGGATCGTTTTGAATAATTTCAAGTAGTAAACGTTATATAAATATCACAGTTTTTGATGTTTTGTTTTTAAGATTTGTGGAGGGATTTTTGTTATTGACCTCAGCGACCTAATTAAACTGTGCTGATAAGATCTCTCTGGACCGTTTCTCTTGAAAACATATGACGTGAATCTTTTCTTTCTGAAAAACGTCTTTTGATTAGTCTGGTACCCTGACCATTTTTCTTCTGAGACCCCCGGGAAATTGTAAGTTGTGTGAACCGAAAATATTTTCAGGAGACAATGATAACCTGATGACTGGGTTCTGGGGCTATATTCATAAAAGGAATCAAGCTCAGGTTGAGCCAAAAATCAGCTCAAGCTTATTATATATAAAACTAATATCTTGGATAATATTACACCAATCTTCCTCAAATCAAAAGGAACATAAGCTATTGATGTTGCTGTTAAATTGGTATAGATATTATATTGCTAGCTTCAATAAAACAATAAAAAAATATTTTGAACAGAGTTCGTGCAAGATTGTGGATCTGAACAGGTGTTCATGTTCTTCAGATATTTAAAAAAGTCAAACATGTTATTGTAATAAATATGATAGAAATAATATACTGTAACAATAAAATGATATAGAGTTAGAGATATTTAAATATGGACTTCTTTATTATGTGGATTTAATTTTGTCAAAGGTCAAAGTTGTGATTTTTATGTCTCATGCAACAGCAACAGCCAGGGTCATATTATGACAGGTACTCTGCATTGTCATTTTGGGGAGTCATATCTACACACAAGTGACAGCCTATCATCAGATGTCAAACTTGCTAACCCACAAGGACATTCTATTTTGTCAAGCATAAGAAATCATATCTGAAGCACTAAACTATTCCCACTAAAGGTAGCACAAGTGATAAAGCCTGCCTTTCCTCTCAGTTAATCACACATATTTAGTGTTTGATGTCATTTTTATTGCATTAAATTTCATCCACAAGTCACAGAGAAGAATATTATTTATTATTATTTGCTGTGCATAGTAATTTTTAAAACAATTATCTTAATATTGGACCAATTTTCCTCAAATCAAAAGGAACATACCCTCTAGAAATTTGCCTTTAAATTGGTATAGCTATTATATTTCTAGCTTCAATAAAACAATCACAGAAATTACTTTAAACAGAGTTCCAGCAAGATTGTGGATCACACCAGGTGTTCGTGTTCTTCAAATATTTAAAAAAAAGTCACACCAGTTATTGCAATAAATATGATGTAATTAATATACTATAACACAATAAAATGATATAGAGTTAGGGATATTTAAATATGGACTTCTTTATTATGTGGATTTAATTTTGTCAAAGGTCAAAGTTGTGATTTTTATGTCTCATGCAACAGCAACAACCAGGGTCATATTATGACAGGTACTCTGCATTGTCATTTTGGGGAGTCATACCTACACAGAGGTGACTGCCTATATCATTAGATGCCAAACTTGCTAACCCACAAGGACATTCTATTTTGTCAAGCATAAGAAATCATATCTCAAGCAGTAAAATATTCCCACTAAATGTAGCACAAGTGATAAAGCCTGCCTTTTCTCTCAGTTAATCACACATATTTAGTGTTTGATGTCATTTTTATTGCATTAAATTTCATACACAAGTCACAGAGGAGAATATTATTTATTATTATTTGCTGTGCATAGTAATTTTTAAAACAATTATCTTAATATTGGACCAATTTTCCTCAAATGAAAAGGAACATAACCTCTAGAAATTTGCCTTTAAATTGGTATAGATATTATATTTCTAGCTTCAATAAAACAATCACAAAAATTACTTTAAACACAGTTCCAGCAAGATTGTGGATCACACCATGTGTTCGTGTTCTTCAAATATTTTTAAAAAAAGGTCACGCCAGTTATTGCAATAAATATGATATAATTAATATACTATAACACAATAAAATGATATAGAGTTAGGGATGTTTAAATATGGACTTCTTTATTATGTGGATTTAATTTTGTCAAAGGTCAAACTTGTGATTTTTATGTCTCATGCAACAGCAACAGCCAGGGTCATATTATGACAGGTACTCTGCATTGTCATTTTGGGGAGTCATACCTACACAGAGGTGACAGCCTATATCATTAGATGCCAAACTTGCTAACCCACAAAGACATTCTATTTTGTCAAGCATAAGAAATCATATCTCAAGCAGTAAACTATTCCCACTAAAGGTAGCACAAGTGATAAAGCCTGCCTTTCCTCTCAGTTAATCACACATATTTAGTGTTTGATGTCATTTTTATTGCATTAAATTTCATACACAAGTCACAGAGAAGAATATTATGTTTTTTATTATTATTTGCTGTGCATAGTAATTTTTAAAACAATTACCTTAATATTGGACCAATTTTCCTCAAATCAAAAGGAACATAACCTCTAGTAATTTGCCTTTAAATTGGTATAGATATTATATGGCTAGCTTCAATAAAACAATCACCAAAACTATTTTAAACACAGTTCCAGCAAGGTTGTGGATCACAACAGGTGTTCGTGTTCTTCAAATATTTTTAAAAAAATCACACCAGTTATTGCAATAAATATGATATAATTAATATACTATAACACAATAAAATGATATAGAGTTAGGGACATTTACATATGGACTTCTTTATTATGTGGATTTAATTTTGTCAAAGGTCAAAGTTGTGATTTTTATGTCTCATGCAACAGCAACAGCCAGGGTCATATTATGAAAGGTACTCTGCATTGTCATTTTGGGGAGTCATACCTACACAGAGGTGACGGCCTATCATCAGATGTACAAACTTGCTAACCCACAAGGACATTCTATTTTGTCAAGCATGAGAAATCATATCTGAAGCACTAAACTATTCCCACTAAAGGTAGCACAAGTGATAAAGCCTGCCTTTCCTCTCAGTTAATCACACATATTTAGTGTTTGATGTCATTTTTATTGCATTAAATTCCATCCACAAGTCACAGAGAAGAATATTATTTATTATCATTTGCTGTGCATAGTAATTTTTAAAACAATTATCTTAATATTGGACCAATTTTCCTCAAATCAAAAGGAAAATAACCTCTAGTAATTTGCCTTTAAATTGGTATAGATATTATATGGCTAGCTTCAATAAAACAATCACCAAAACTATTTTAAACACAGTTCCAGCAAGATTGTGGATCACAACAGGTGTTCGTGTTCTTCAAATATTTTTAAAAAAATCACACCAGTTATTGCAATAAATATGATATAATTAATATACTATAACACAATAAATGATATAGAGTTAGGGACATTTAAATATGGACTTCTTTATTATGTGGATTTAATTTTGTCAAAGTTGTGATTTTTATGTCTCATGCAACAGCAACAGCCAGGGTCATATTATGAAAGGTACTCTGCATTGTCATTTTGGGGAGTCATACCTACACAGAGGTGACAGCCTATCATCAGATGTCAAACTTGCTAACCCACAAGGACATTCTATTTTGTCAAGCATGAGAAATCATATCTGAAGCACTAAACTATTCCCACTAAAGGTAGCACAAGTGATAAAGCCTGCCTTTCCTCTCAGTTAATCACACATATTTAGTGTTTGATGTCATTTTTATTGCATTAAATTCCATCCACAAGTCACAGAGAAGAATATTATTTATTATTATTTGCTGTGCATAGTAATTTTTAAAACAATTATCTTAATATTGGACCAATTTTCCTCAAATCAAAAGGAACATAACCTCTAGTAATTTGCCTTTAAATTGGTATGGATATTATATGGCTAGCTTCAATAAAACAATCACCAAAACTATTTTAAACACAGTTCCAGCAAGATTGTGGATCACAACAGGTGTTCGTGTTCTTCAAATATTTTTAAAAAATCACACCAGTTATTGCAATAAATATGATATAATTAATATACTATGACACAATAAAATGATATAGAGTTAGGGACATTTAAATATGGACTTCTTTATTATGTGGATTTAATTTTGTCAAAGGTCAAAGTTGTGATTTTTATGTCTCGTGCAACAGCAACAGCCAGGGTCATATTATGAAAGGTACTCTGCATTGTCATTTTGGGGAGTCATACCTACACAGAGGTGACAGCCTATCATCAGATGTCAAACTTGCTAACCCACAAGGACATTCTATTTTGTCAAGCATGAGAAATCATATGTGAAGCACTAAACTATTCCCACTAAAGGTAGCACAAGTGATAAAGCCTGCCTTTCCTCTCAGCTAATCACACATATTTAGTGTTTGATGTCATTTTTATTGCATTAAATTTCATCCACAAGTCACAGAGAAGAATATTATTTATTATTATTTGCTGTGCATAGTAATTTTTAAAACAATTATCTTAATATTGGACCAATTTTCCTCAAATCAAAAGGAACATAACCTCTAGTAATTTGCCTTTAAATTGGTATAGATATTATATGGCTAGCTTCAATAAAACAATCACCAAAACTATTTTAAACAGAGTTCCAGCAAGATTGTGGATCACACCAGGTGTTCGTGTTCTTCAAATATTTTTAAAAAATCACACCAGTTATTGCAATAAATATGATATAATTAGTATACTATAACACAATAAAATGATATAGAGTTAGGGACATTTAAATATGGACTTCTTTATTATGTAGATTTAATTTTGTCAAAGGTCAAAGTTGTGATTATTATGTCTCGTGCAACAGCAACAACCAGGGTCATATTATGACAGGTACTCTGCATTGTCATTTTGGGGAGTCATACCTACACAGAGGTGACAGCCTATCATCAGATGTACAAACTTGCTAACCCACAAGGACATTCTATTTTGTCAAGCATGAGAAATCATATGTGAAGCACTAAACTATTCCCACTAAAGGTAGCACAAGTGATAAAGCCTGCCTTTCCTCTCAGTTAATGACACATATTTAGTGTTTGATGTCATTTTTATTGCATTAAATTCCATCCACAAGTCACAGAGAAGAATATTATTTATTATTATTTGCTGTGCATAGTAATGTTTAAAACAATTATCTTAATATTGGACCGATTTTCCTCAAATCAAAAGGAACATAACCTCTAGTAATTTGCCTTTAAATTGGTATAGATATTATATGGCTAGCTTCAATAAAACAATCACCAAAACTATTTTAAACACAGTTCCAGCAAGATTGTGGATCACAACAGGTGTTTGTGTTCTTCAAATATTTTTTAAAAAATCACACCAGTTATTGCAATAAATATGATATAATTAATATACTATAACACAATAAAATTATATAGAGTTAGGGACATTTAAATATGGACTTCTTTATTATGTGGATTTAATTTTGTCAAAGTTGTGATTTTTATGTCTCATGCAACAGCAACAGCCAGGGTCATATTATGAAAGGTACTCTGCATTGTCATTTTGGGGAGTCATACCTACACAGAGGTGACAGCCTATCATCAGATGTCAAACTTGCTAACCCACAAGGACATTCTATTTTGTCAAGCATGAGAAATCATATCTGAAGCACTAAACTATTCCCACTAAAGGTAGCACAAGTGATAAAGCCTGCCTTTCCTCTCAGTTAATCACACATATTTAGTGTTTGATGTCATTTTTATTGCATTAAATTCCATCCACAAGTCACAGAGAAGAATATTATTTATTATTATTTGCTGTGCATAGTAATTTTTAAAACAATTATCTTAATATTGGACCAATTTTCCTCAAATCAAAAGGAAAATAACCTCTAGTAATTTGCCTTTAAATTGGTATAGATATTATATGGCTAGTGTCACCATATAGATATTGGTCATGATGCATATAAAATGGTAAATCAAAGGAGAGAAGACTTGATGTTATATTGATTTTATTCCATTTTGTTGCTGTTCACAATAAATTATACACGTTGTTACAATGATGGTGAGGGGCCACGGTGGCAGAGTGGTAACACTCTCGCCTCCCACCTCTGCGGCCGGGGATCGATCCCCGTCATGGCCGTAAGTGGGAAAGCTGGTAGTTGCTTGCCGTTGGTCGGCAGTTTACAGTACACAACCCTAGCGAACTCTATGTACTGGTTTCCTCTGCCCTTCCAACTACCCGTCGTGATATGACCTGTACAGTGTTGAAAGCGACGTTAAACCCCAAATAAATAAATACAATGATGGTGACTTCTCCTTTCTGCCCAATCCAACCAAACCTGCCTTGAGCTAGCTGCAGGGAATTCTGGGAATGGGAGAGCCCAATCTCAATTTTTTTGGCACACATAGGTAAAATAGCTTTTGTATAGAAATGTTTAAGATGTAATAATTATGAAAATAAAGTTGTAAGAACTCAAAAGTGCCAGAAGGTAAAACATGGAAGGTAATTAAACAATGAGTGTAAAGAGGGTTGATCAGAATTGGCAATAAGTAGTCATATATAAATATTAATTATAAACACTATGAAAGCACCTCTCCTGGTGGAATTAGGCTAGTTTAGTTAGCCGCTAAACAAAGAGCTGGTCAGCTATTGCCTGCGTGACTAGCATGTGCCCATATCTAAAGACAAAGGCTAACCATGACCTTTGCACAACAGCTTGTTATGAGAAGTAAGGTAAGGGCAGGTTAAAACTCATAAGTTAAGAGTTGGTTACAATTGCCTACCCTTCCAAATGCTTACTCCGGAAGCAAGTTAAAGCTAAATGTAACAATAGGAGTGAAAATCGCAGACTGGGATGCTCAAGACAAGATTTGGCAGAAAAGTAAACAAAACGCTAACATAGAAAGATACAGTTCAGAAGCAGCATAAGGAGTGAATTTTTTTTTGTTTAAGATAAAGCTTAAAAATGAATAGTAAAAGGAACCTAGATAATGATGACGCCGTAAAAGAATTCATTAATTTGGTTCAGTAAATCTAATTATGAATACCAACACACTATAAAGAGTAAATGTCCCCTTAAAATTTTGATGCGAATGCAGTAGTTTGGTTTCTTACCTGTAACTATAAACACAAACCCACTGTAAAATTTGAATGTTCAATAAGAACGTAGAAGTGAGTTGAATTAATTGGTTTCATAAATCTAACCATAAATAGAACACACACAAGATAATAAATATAATTTAGCAATATGTGTAATATAGTGGTCAGCTATGTGTAATATAGTGGTCAGCTATGGCGTGAAAGTTACCCTGGATGCCTAAGTTTATAAATCTATCTATAAGTGAAGGTACATACGTACATGTGTAGTCGATAACTCTAGCTATAAGTATAGGTAAATGCACCTTTTAAATGTAACTACAGATAAATACACCTTATAAATGTAACGTAATATATGTAATACAGGAAAGCAGTAATATAGCGCTAAGCTAGTAGAGTATAAGAAGTAATCCAGGTTACAGATTTAAATAAATGTCAGTGAAATACGAAGACATGAAACCATCGTAACTAGAATAGCAGTTACTTGAAACCTGGAATATAAAATGATGAATTAATGTTTCTAGGTTATGTAGACACTGAAACAGATAGATATATACATATGTGAATATATATATATATTATGCAAGTATATAAAAGAAGGCACATACACTATAGATTGTTGGTTTCAGTGATCAAACCACATTAGAGCGTATATGAAGAGTACACAGTGAAAAGTGAATACATATGAGAGGTTACCCATAAAAGATGAAGATTTTTTTTGTTTTGCATGCTGCCAATACAGCACCATAATGAAGAAGTAACTATGTAATTGTGTGTTTACATGGCAGAACACAAGTTATTACTTGACAAGCATATAATGAATACATCTGAAGGATAAAACAGATGATTAGCCACAACATATTAAACGCATGGCATTGAGAAGATGCATCATTGCACCATATACATTGTAATAAATAAAGCAACAGTATTAAAGACATACAATATTAATTCACAATCACAAGAAGAATATAAAATAAGTCTTTAGAACAATGTCCTATGGTATGACTGCTCTGTAGATCCAAGGACAGTTTGTTGAAGTAGCATTAGGCGGCTGTAGATAATCCATTGTTATACAACAGTGCATATGTGTAGCCAAATAAACACAGTACACTCACTGATTACTTTGCAGACATAGCTTGCAATAACCCAGGTGGTCTAGGTATTCAGTGCACATGTGGTGGAACTCAACTGAGGGTAAAGTACATTTTGTTTGTTAGAATCAGATGAAAGAGGAGTTAACCTTGTGATGGCATTGTACTGTCTTATGCAGAAATAAACTTGATATTCAGTGGACAACATTTTTCTTAACCTGATAAACATAATAGGCATTAGGTGAATTTTCTTATGCAATGTGACACTTGTATTTAAGGAATCATTGGTCATATATAAGTCATTCCAATTCAAGCGACATGTCATGAGAAATTTTTCCCTTTGAATACAAATACCTGATACATTTCCTGAACCACATAACTTCCAAGGAGAAATAGAAGTGGGTAGTGATGCAATATCTAACAGAAAGCTTGATGCAGTGTTCCTAAATTCTAAACAGAAGATAGCATGTGTGTCATATCTACTTTTGATCTTGCAAAGACACTGGCATAAGTGGAGTACAAGGAAAAAGAAAATGATACTAGAAATTAAGAACATCCATGGTGTTTCAAGGCATTGACATTGTGCTGTAGTTGGGGGTTGCATGGAACTGGGCACTGTCCACTGGAGGTATGGTGGGGTCAGACTATGTATAGGGCTGGGTTTATTTACAAGTACTGACACAATGATCGCTAGTCTGCGAAATCTAAATGCTAAAATCCCAAGAAGGACTAGTAATACAATATTCAGAAATAATGATATAAGACCAGTGGATTTTATAAACAACTGTTGAAATGTCTGTTTAGTGGGGATCCATTGTTCTGATAAAATGGTATGTGTCAAAGATTGATAGATTTGATTGTTTTTCTTAGTTTGTTGAACCATAGTATTCAAACTGAGATGATCAGATTTATCATTTGTGACAATTTTAGAAAAGTTGTGCTCATAAATATTGAAATCTGGGATATCGGGTGATAATGGAGTGGTATACCTAGTGTCACTAGCTATATCTTGTAATGAGTGTTCTTCAAAGAAATGAGAAAGTAAGGCTAAATTGACTGGATATGATACAGACAACTGCTTACTATTTTTATCACAATCTGAAATGCGTGCTGCGATGTGAAAATCTCCAACTTTCATGGTGCAGTGACATGGGATATTATTGAGAACGCATAGGGTGCAACCAGGATGATTAACAACTGGACTGCCTGAGCATGATGATAGCATGGAAGATGCATTTGAAACTAAATAAGAATTCGGTGATAATTCCATAACAAATGATTGGACTCCAGTTGGAAGGAACCGAAAGTCACAGAGACTCATAATGTCTGATTTGTGTTGGAGGAAAATAGCTATCTCACAAGTGACAGATTTGAACTGTTTCACTGGAAGCAGAGTGGGACAGTGTTTGACAGAATCACCATGACAGTTTCTGTACTGAGACTCTTTTAGAGAAATGTAGAAATTTTCTTCCACATTGACTGCCAGGTAAGGTGGCAAATCTAGTAACTGAGTTGCATGACCTGAGTGTGAGTGGAGGGCTATGGGGAAACTTAAAATCTGAAAAACATGAAATGTAGCTTTTGTCAAGGTAATAGGTATGTTAATATTGATATATATGGAGGAGTGGTGTCTTTGGTATGCCACTGTAGCGGTGTGGTAGTAGTATGATGGGTTGGTGGTCACTAGGGAATAGCCATTGTGAGTTTGTAAGTACTTGTCAGTATGCTGCAGTGTGTTCATTAGTACAGATGGTGATATAATGTAGGGGGACAACCTATTGCGCATTAATTCTTGGACACCCATCACCAGATTATCACAGGATTGTGAAATCTTCTGTGACTGACCCATCTCAAGCAATAGTGTATCAAAAATTTGTAGGAGTAGATCCAGACGTTCACTTAGAGAGGACTGGACTGAGTTTGCTAAGGACAACAGCAGGTCATGATTTTCTTGAATACCCTGGAATGCGTTATCAAAACGCTCATTTGCTGTAGCCATGAAAGATGTCATCTCATTTACTGAATCATGTATTATAGCTTGATCTGCATTGTAGTGAGTGGTTAGTGTTTTAATGTGATTCTGTAAGAGAATTAAATCCTTTTGTCTGGCAGTTCCAAACAAGGATTTTGATATATCGGCCATAAATGGCAGCAGAGCTCTTTCAGCACGTGTTTGTATCCTTTTGTCTATCGGAGTATGCGGAACCAAGTGAAATATTTCCATCAATGTAGTGTTAAGTTTCTTAAGTGTGCTGTGCCTCATCTTTGACACAATGTTAACAGTGCGATGGAGGTCCCTGCAAAATAAGGTTTCTGGGGTTGAAGAATTACTAAGACACAGGTTTCTCAATGCCTGGCTTTTGAACTGTAGCGAATTAAGGAAATCCAATTTGATTTGAAAAGTGTGCTTCCAGGTATTTTCTCCATTGTATAGTTGAGCCTTTTGTCTGAATATGACACCCCAGTTAGTTCTATCTATGACCTGATCATCAGCCATGGCCAGTGGTAGAATAGATGTAATCAGTATCAGGAACTTCAGACAGAAGAATTGACCACTGGTCATCCCTAAAAGGGAAAGAGAAAAAAGAAACAAAAAAAATCACTTAAAGTCATGTAACTTCCTATCCCTAACATGAAGTAAATATGACAAGAAAGAGTAAACATTGCTAGATAATGGAAGTGAAAGACTGGCATATTGCAAGTGGTTAAGTGTGCTATTATAGTAATTGTTGCATTCACAGGACGTCACAGTGAATGTTAAGGTCTGTAACAAACATGTTGTAACACTATTTGTAATAACCCAAAAGAATAAACATTGTGCACTTATTTTGAGAAAAAAAAAGTAAAAATAAGTTTTGACAGCAAATAATGTAAACACTAATGTTACAGATACATATGAGTGAGCATTAATAGGAGCTATTTAATAAGGTGCATATTTACTTCAATGCAGTTAATAGGGTACAGTAGTTGTTATATGCACAGTGATTTGTAGTAGGTTGGTGAAATTACAATTGTTTGAAATTGCGTTGTGGTCGTCTTCTCTTGCGACCAGTGAGGGTTTTGTTGACATGGAATTCACGAATAAGTCCCTCAGAGATATTTGAAGCAGGAATCCATTGTGTATTCTTTTCACCATAGAATTTTACTTTATAGCAACGCTGACCACGGACCATTGCCGAAGAAATTATTCTTTGAACCTCAAGTGTTGTTTGTGTGGGGTCTCCAGTAGTTGAATCAGTAGTGACTGGAGGGCCTGAAGATGTGACAGGAGTGTTGGAATCACTTATGTTTTGGTCAGGTACAAGTTCTGGGTTAAACTCTCTGTTCAGCTGTTGGAGAGAAGAGGGGTGAGTTGTAGGCCTTGTAGCTGGATCATGATAGACCTTGAGTCTGTTTGCATGAATAAGAGACTTAACCAACTTGTTATCACTTGCCTTCCTCAACTTGAAACAGTAGTTGGGGTATTGCCCTACGATGTAGAAAGGACCTGTCCATGACCTTGTCATTTTCTTACTCGCTCCTGGTTGGACTTTGGAGCAATACAGCCACACCTTTTGTCCCAAGTGGAAGTTTGGCTCATGACAGGACTTGTCGTATTGTTTTTTGTACTTAGCTTGGGCAGTGGCAATGTTTTCCTTTGCAACTTGTAAGGCTGTTTCATGGGATTGAAGAATTTTGCTTAGATGACCCTGGGTGGAAGAAGGTAAGCTTTGTGACACTGCCAAAGCAGTATCTAAGGCCAAGGTGATTTCTCGCCCAAACAGTAGGTAGTATGGTGAGTATGTATGAGAACTCACAGCAGGGGTTGCTCGATACGCTAGCATAATTGAACTGAGTAAGTCAGGCCATGTAGTTTGTTGTTTACTACAGTACATTTTCAGGTGTTGAATAATTTGCTGATTAAAACGTTCTGCAGAACTGTTGGTCTGGGGGTGGTAGCTGCTGGTATTGACCTTTGTGATTTGAAAAATTTTACAAAGCTCTGCAATCAGTTTGCTCATAAAACCTTGGGCCCTGTCAGATATAAGTTTTCTGGGGAAACCGTATCTGCATATGATTTGTGAATACAAGATTTGTGCAGTTTCTGCTGCATCAGTAGTTTTTGTGGCAAAGCATTCTGGAAATTTTGTAAACCTATCAATAACAAGTAGACAATATTTGTAGCCCTCTTTTGATGTTGGTAGAGGTCCTATGTGGTCAATATGTAGAGCGGAAAATGGTTCTTCAATTTCCAATGGTTTCAGAGGGGCTGGATGTTTATGTGCATCCCTTTTTGACTCTTGACAGTCTTCACAAGTTCTGATGTAAGTTTGTATGTCAGAGAACATATTTTTCCAGAAATATTTCAGTCTGATTGCATGATATGTTCGTTCGATGCCTTGATGACCAGCAGTGATAGCATCATGATAGGACAATAGCACATCATGTTTCAGTGTTTGAGGAACAACCAACTGCCTAACTACCCTGTCAATCTTGTGACCCTTACCTCTTGGGTAGTAAAGATGGTACAAAATACCATTATCTAGAATGTAATCAGCTGATTCTGTGACAATTGTTCTTGCAGTTTTGTCATCATCTGGAATTGTACCATTCTTCAAATAGTTAATGTACTTTTGAAGAACTATATCTGACTGCTGAAGCTCGTGAATAGTTGGTTTACTTATGTGTAATATTTCAGACAGATGTTGTGTAGCATCTAAGGACTTGTAATCTGCCTCAGCTTGAATCATTCTAGTGAGTGAGTTTACCTGCTTACAGGAGTGAGAGTTAGATTGTTCAGGGCTACTTCTCTCATTTGGAGAGTGAGCAGATGAATAGCTGAGAGTGTACTCAGTGAACTTTCTCTCATTATCTGCACATTTACTTTGAGAATTTGTGTGCTGTGTCTGAAAAGCCACATCTTGTGCATAAACATCTGGCTGCTGTACTGTGTGTGGAAGTGTGTGTGTGTCATAATGAATTCTGCTCAGAAAATCTGCATTTGTGTTCTGCTTCCCCTTTTTTGCTTGTACAGTGTAGTTGTATTGTTGAAGAAAAAGGGCCCACCTAGCTAATCTGCCTTCATACCGTTTATTTGTTGGCAGGGATGTTAGAGCAGAATGGTCAGTAATGACAGTAAATGGACTTTGAGCTAGGTATACATTGTAGTGTTTGATGCCACTTATAATTGCCAAGGCTTCCTTATGTGTGACAGGGAATTTGATTTCAGCTGGTGTTAAAGCTCTTCCCCCATATGCAATGACTCTTTCCCTACCTTTGTCATCTTTTTGACCCAAAATGTAGCCAAGACTGTAATCTGAAGCATCAGTATACAGAATGAACTCTTTTGAGAAATCAGGATAAACAAGAATGTCACTTGATAACAGAGCATCTTTAAGAGATTGAAAAGCAGACGCACATTTTTCTGTCCATTTGAAAACAGAATTTTTTTTAGCAATTTATTCAATTCAACTGCTTTATGAGAAAAATCTTTGATGAATCTCTTATAATACTGTACACACCCAAGAAATTGTCTGACCTGCTTTTGTGTTTTTGGTCTTTGATAGTCTCTAATAACAGAAGCCTTATCTTTATCAATTTAAATTCCCTCGTTTGTCAGGGTGTGACCAAGATAGGTGACAGATTTCTTTGCAAAAACACACTTACTTGGTTTGAACTTGATACCTGCTTTTCTAAATCTGTCAAAAATGAGCTCTAAATGTTTGAGATGTTGTTCAAAACTAGAAGAATAAGCCAACACATAATCAATATAAGCCAAGGCCGATTTGAATAGTAATCCTGATAGTATTTTGGTCATAACCATGGTAAATGCTGCAGGACTATTCATTAGTCCAAAGGGGAGTTTCTTAAACTGCCAGCAGCCTGATTCAGTAATGATACCTGTTTTATGCTTTGTCTCTGGGTGGAGTTTTAGTTGAAAGAACCCAGAAAAACAATCCAAGACAGAGAAAATATTGGCCTTAGCATTTCCAAGTTCATCTACGACTGATTGCAGAGTGATTTGAGGAAAGGTAATGGGTCTGGTGACGGAATTAAGTTTCCTGAAATCACACGCAAATCTGAATGTGTTGTCTTTCTTACGAACTAGGACCACTGGAGACAAAAAAGCATTGTCAGCTGCTGGTTCTAAAATGTCATTTTTGACCATGTCAGAAATTTGTCTGTCTATTTCCTGTCTCATTTTTGGTGATGTTCTATAGTATCTCTGTCTAATCGTGGGAGTGTCACCTGTATCAATGTAATGTTTGTAATCATGGAATGTACCAATCTCATCCATTTTTGTGGCAAAAACATCAGAATTTTTCCCAAGAAATTCTAACATTTTGTCCTTTTGTTGAGGTGTTAAATCAGAATCATTCAAATGAAATCCAAGATCTTTAGCTTTTTGAATGTACTGGTCTGGTGACAGTGTGTGTGTTTGTTGTGCTGAAAGATTTGAGTCAATTGTGTTTATTTCAGGGGTGTGATCAGGGTCTTGAAAAATTTGATTGACAGAATTTGAAGCTTTTGCAATTGGTGTTTTTGCTGGGATTCAAACATCAGAATTTGTGTAATTGAGTATTTTGTACACAGTTTTTCCTTGATTGATGTTTGCAATGCATTTTACACCTAACACACCAAACTTTGTTGGACTACTTGACAAGGGTTCTAGGATAAAACTGTCCTTACTGTCTGTAATGCCCTTAAGTCTAAGAGGAAGTAAGACTTCACAATTTGATGGTACTTTGATATCAGTCATAGTGAAAGCTAAACAGCTTTTATTCTGATGTGTGAGCAAAGGCACTTCAGTTATACCACCTTGTATTTCAAGTGTATGTGTTGACCAGTTTATAGAGGCTTTGTGCTGAGATAGAAAATCAACGCCCAGAATAACTGGACGAGACAGCTTCCTAATGACTTGAAATGTGTGGTGTATTGTTAGTCTGTTAAGCACAATAGGAATAGTTATTTCACCACAAACAAGCAATGACTGCCCAGAAACACCCTGAACATGATGAATTGTGGATCTTTGCAAATGAGCCTTTTGAGAATTAGATTGGACATATTGATAAAATTCTTCAGAGATACAAGAAACTGCTGCACCACTGTCAATCAAGGCCTGTACACTAAGATTGAACATACTAACTTGCACTCGATTTAACATGGTTAACTGTGACTTTTCTCTTACTTTGCTAGCATTATAGTCTACTGATGGTACAATAGGACAAAATTCAGGTTTTCTCTTTGTAAATTGCGATTTAGATCTACAGAGTTTTAACTGCTAGAACCTTTTATTGGGACCACTGTGCACCCTGACCTTTCTACACACCCTAGCAATGTGACCAGCGATGCCACAGTTGTGGCACACGGTCTGCCTATGTCTGCAATTTTTTCTCAAGTGAGTGTACTCACCACAGCTGTAGCAAGGTCCTGAGGCATTTGATCTCTGTTGGGAAGTATGAGATGATTGGGTCTTGGATGTGTGAGACCTCTGTTGCTGGGTTGCCTGTGGGCTCTTGGGTCGGTACTGGGAAGGAAAGGTGACATTTTTCTGGCCTTTTGAAGCAGAAACAGTTAGGACACTTTCCATACTGGCCATTTTCTGCTGAATATCCCTCAGTTGACACTGTAAGGAACTGAGAGACGAACTTGATTGGCCACACATTGTGGCCTCCGCCCGAACTGCTGCTTCAGTTATGTCCGGCACTGTGGTGGCATCTTTCTGCAGAACAAATCTGCGAATGTCTGGAAGAAATCCCCTAATTAAGATGTCATTCACATCTGATCGGTCTAACTGGGTCGCGATCCTTGTAACACGGTCTATGAAATCAAGTGCAGACTCCCCAATGTTTTGCGCTGAAGACAGATACTGATTCAACAGTGACCACTTATTACTGGCACTGTCGTCCCACCTCTTTAAAAATGCTTCCTTAATGTCTTGAAAGGTAGCAGTTGATGCAGCTGATAATGAGTCAAACCAGAACTGTGCATTGCCACTGAGATACAAGGGTAGAATATTACATTTGGATTCGTCGTTAATGTTTTTATGCACACACAGTCGCTCAAAATTTCTGATCCATAACTTAGCTGGCTGATTTTGTCCATTAAAAGGTTGTAACTGTATTTGTAAAGATGTAGCCATATTATCCGGTACTGAATTTTCACTGTCTGCACTAGAATTTGCTGCATTTACTGGATTTGCCTGTTGTTGTGGCTGTTCTTGCTGCTCTTGGTCATTTGTCCCATGAAAATCCGTTCCATTTCGAGTGCCGAAAGTGTTTGTAGGCTCTGACATATTTGAAACATCATATCCACAGTGAAAGGTGTCACTTTTTAAATTTTTTTTTTTTAATTGTTTTTTTTTTTTTTTTAATTTTGCAACAAATGTCCGCACCGGTATCGAAAAACATCTCCACCATTATGTCACCATATAGATATTGGTCATGATGCATATAAAATGGTAAATCAAAGGAGAGAAGACTTGATGTTATATTGATTTTATTCCATTTTGTTGCTGTTCACAATAAATTATACACGTTGTTACAATGATGGTGACTTCTCCTTTCTGCCCAATCCAACCAAACCTGCCTTGAGCTAGCTGCAGGGAATTCTGGGAATGGGAGAGCCCAATCTCAATTTTTTTGGCACACATAGGTAAAATAGCTTTTGTATAGAAATGTTTAAGATGTAATAATTATGAAAATAAAGTTGTAAGAACTCAAAAGTGCCAGAAGGTAAAACATGGAAGGTAATTAAACAATGAGTGTAAAGAGGGTTGATCAGAATTGGCAATAAGTAGTCATATATAAATATTAATTATAAACACTATGAAAGCACCTCTCCTGGTGGAATTAGGCTAGTTTAGTTAGCCGCTAAACAAAGAGCTGGTCAGCTATTGCCTGCGTGACTAGCATGTGCCCATATCTAAAGACAAAGGCTAACCATGACCTTTGCTCAACAGCTTGTTATGAGAAGTAAGGTAAGGGCAGGTTAAAACTCATAAGTTAAGAGTTGGTTACACTAGCTTCAATAAAACAATCACCAAAACTATTTTAAACACAGTTCCAGCAAGATTGTGGATCACAACAGGTGTTCGTGTTCTTCAAATATTTTTAAAAAAATCACACCAGTTATTGCAATAAATATAATATAATTAATATACTATAACACAATAAATGATATAGAGTTAGGGACATTTAAATATGGACTTCTTTATTATGTGGATTTAATTTTGTCAAAGTTGTGATTTTTATGTCTCATGCAACAGCAACAGCCAGGGTCATATTATGAAAGGTACTCTGCATTGTCATTTTGGGGAGTCATACCTACACAGAGGTGACAGCCTATCATCAGATGTACAAACTTGCTAACCCACAAGGACATTCTATTTTGTCAAGCATGAGAAATCATATGTGAAGCACTAAACTATTCCCACTAAAGGTAGCACAAGTGATAAAGCCTGCCTTTCCTCTCAGTTAATTACACATATTTAGTGTTTGATGTCATTTTTATTGCATTAAATTCCATCCACAAGTCACAGAGAAGAATATTATTTATTATTATTTGCTGTGCATAGTAATTTTTAAAACAATTATCTTAATATTGGACCAATTTTCCTCAAATCAAAAGGAACATAACCTCTAGTAATTTGCCTTTAAATTGGTATGGATATTATATGGCTAGCTTCAATAAAACAATCACCAAAACTATTTTAAACACAGTTCCAGCAAGATTGTGGATCACAACAGGTGTTTGTGTTCTTCAAATATTTTTAAAAAATCACACCAGTTATTGCAATAAATATGATATAATTAATATACTATAACACAATAAAATGATATAGAGTTAGGGACATTTAAATATGGACTTCTTTATTATGTGGATTTAATTTTGTCAAAGTTGTGATTTTTATGTCTCATGCAACAGCAACAGCCAGGGTCATATTATGAAAGGTACTCTGCATTGTCATTTTGGGGAGTCATACCCACACAGAGGTGACAGCCTATCATCAGATGTCAAACTTGCTAACCCACAAGGACATTCTATTTTGTCAAGCATGAGAAATCATATCTGAAGCACTAAACTATTCCCACTAAAGGTAGCACAAGTGATAAAGCCTGCCTTTCCTCTCAGTTAATCACACATATTTAGTGTTTGATGTCATTTTTATTGCATTAAATTCCATCCACAAGTCACAGAGAAGAATATTATTTATTATTATTTGCTGTGCATAGTAATTTTTAAAACAATTATCTTAATATTGGACCAATTTTCCTCAAATCAAAAGGAACATAACCTCTAGTAATTTGCCTTTAAATTGGCATAGATATTATATGGCTAGCTTCAATAAAACAATCACAAAAGTTATTTTAAACAGAGTTCCAGCAAGATTGTGGATCACACCAGGTGTTCGTGTTCTTGAAATATTTAAAAAAAAGTCACACCAGTTATTGCAATAAATATGATATAATTAATATACTATAACACAATAAAATGATATAGAGTTAGGGATATTTAAATATGGACTTCTTTATTATATGGATTTAATTTTGTCAAAGTTGTAATTTTTATGTCTCATGCAACAGCAACAACCAGGGTCATATTATGACAGGTACTCTGCATTGTTATTTTGGGGAGTCATACCTACACAGAGGTGACAGCCTATATCATTAGATGTCAAACTTGCTAACCCACAAGGACATTCTATTTTGTCAAGCATAAGAAATCATATCTCAAGCAGTAAACTATTCCCACTAAAGGTAGCACAAGTGATAAAGCCTGCCTTTCCTCTCAGTTAATCACACATATTTAGTGTTTGATGTCATTTTTATTGCATTAAATTTCATACACAAGTCACAGAGAAGAATATTATTTTTTTATTATTATTTGCTGTGCATAGTAATTTTTAAAACATTTACCTTAATATTGGACCAATTTTCCTCAAATCAAAAGGAACATAACCTCTAGAAATTTGCCATTGAATTGGTATAGATATTATATGGCTAGCTTCAATAAAACAATCACCAAAACTATTTTAAACACAGTTCCAGCAAGATTGTGGATCACAACAGGTGTTCGTGTTCTTCAAATATTTTTAAAAAAATCACACCAGTTATTGCAATAAATATGATATAATTAATATACTATAACACAATAAAATGATATAGAGTTAGGGACATTTAAATATGGACTTCTTTATTATGTGGATTTAATTTTGTCAAAGGTCAAAGTTGTGATTTTTATGTCTCATGCAACAGCAACAGCCAGGGTCATATTATGACAGGTACTCTGCATTGTCATTTTGGGGAGTCATACCTACACAGAGGTGATAGCCTATCATTAGATGTCAAACCTGCTAACCTACAAGGACATTCCATTTTGTCAAGCATAAATCATATCTGAAGCACTGTGGTGTAAGTTCTCTATGTGTGATATGAAAACTGATTCCATCACAGAATTGTGACAAAGCTAAATAACTGTTCAGGTCAATCCAAAAGTGCCTACTGATATTGCCCAATAAAGGTAGCACGAGTGATAAATTTATCTTTCATCTCAGTTTATCACACCTATTTAGTGTCATCTTTTTATTTCATAAAAATCCATACACAATTCACAGAGGAAAATTTTTTTAATTGAACATTATATTTTGCATTTCCTGTTCATTGCTGTGCATACTAACTTTTAAAAGTAGTATTTTGGCCAATATATTGCCAAACTTTTTTCAAATCAAGAAAATATAACTTAGGGTACAAGTCTAAAATGCTTGTTAAAATTTCAATTTTATTTTGAATTTTATGACCAGGTTGCACAGCCACTTCTCGGGGAGTCGTTTTCGTTGAAAAATATTATTCAGGGTACCAGTCTGAAAAGCTTGTTCCAGCCAACCTACCATCCACGCATGCGCATTCCTCTATTTTCCCGATCTGTCACTTCAAAACTTCAAATATTGCCAGAAGACGTAAGAAAAGGGTTAAATATGAAAGAAATAATAAAATAAATATAAGATATGTCGCTTATTGATGTGTAAGAAGAAATATTTCCGAAAAATGTCGAAATCTGCATATTTGGGTAAAATCTTCTATTATCGCCCACGGCTGAAGCGATGAACAAGAAATATGCTGGTAGTTTTCATCTTAAACCAGCCTTTCTATTTGTAAAATAGTGTCAGGAAACCCTCTCAAAAACTGCCGTGTCTGCGCATATTTGCTCATTAATATTAATGAGGCAAGTCCGCGAACAGGAAATATGCTGGTATTTTTCATCTTAAACCAGCCTTTCTATTTGTAAAATAGTGTCAGGAAACCCTCTCAAAGAACTGTCGTGTCTGCGCATATTTGCTCATTAATATTAATGAGGCAAGTCCGCGAACAGGAAATATGCTGGTAGTTTTCATCTTAAACCAGCCTTTTTATTAGTCGAATCTTTGATTCGAGTTATGTACTGAGTTGCGGTCACGATTTTAAACTGGCCGTTTAAGCCCTTAAATATCAATTCTGCATAATATTTTCTCCACATATCTGTACATTAAGGTGTATAGTATACACTCTGCCATTTTGAAGATTTTTAATGCTTTTATTCAGTTATATTTTATAAAGTAAAAAGCTTGTCTGGCACTTCGTCTGGCTTTCTCCAAGGACCTGTATGTCCTAGAAACTATTGTGTTTGCCATTGTAATGGCCTACTCGAACGAGTCTTTTTTAACGGTTTCGTCTGCTGGTTTCTAAACGTGAATCCCCAATTAATTTATTTGTCTGCTGGTTTATCACGCAGTCACTGTTAATGTAAAATTGTTATCTGCGCATCTACCCATTTGTCAAACAAATAAACCGCAAAGAAATTAATGAATGAAGTGACGTCACGGTAATACTACACCTTTGTCGTTCAGCCAATCAGAATCGACAATGAAAATATTCAAACTCCGTAGTTCTTCATTCAACCACTCGAAGGCGCTTTTGCATATCCTAGAAGTTATCACGTGATTTCATTTTTCTGTCAAAATACTTCAGCGGTAAAATACAGCATAACCTCTGATCCCCGATTATCGCTCATTATGGCTATCGTAATATTGTAGAAATAACACACAAATATTTTATTTATACACTTACAATTTGCTTCTGTAAAATATCCATATACAGTACTATATATCCACGCTTCAAAATTGAAATATGTCTTAATTCTCATTTCCAAATTAAATTTCAAACTGCAAGTCCGTGAACAGGAAATATGCTGGTAGTTTTCATCTTAAACCAGCCTTGTATAATATTGTCAGGAAACCCCCACAAAGAACTGCCGTGACTGCGCATATTTGCTCATTAATATTAATGAGGCAAGTCCGCGAACAGGAAATATGCTGGTATAGTTTTCATCTTAAACCAGCCTTGTAAAAGAAACCCCTCAAAGAACTGCCTTGTCTGCGCATGTTTGCTCATTAATATTAATGAGGCAAGTCCGTGGACAGGAAATATGCTGGTGGTTTTCATCTTAAACCAGCCTTGTAAAAGAAACCCCCTCAAAGAACTGCCTTGTCTGTGCATGTTTGCTCATTAATATTAATGAGGCAAGTCCGTGGACAGGAAATATGCTGGTGGTTTTCATCTTAAACCAGCCTTGTAAAACTGCGCATCCACAGACCTTTTATATTTGTAAACCTTTCGCATCACGTCACTACAAATACCCATCTCATGACACAAATCTGAAAACATCCCTGGAAGCGGTTTCCAAATGCGAGCGATAATACAGAGTTTACAGATTTCAACACCCAGTGCTGTCCTAAGATTCGACTCTGTGGTTGGGTGAAGGCCAACCACGGCACCCTTGTTTGTAAAATATTGTTAGGAGACTCTCTCAAAGAACTGCCGTGTCTGCGCATATTTGCTCATTAATATTAATGAGGCAAGTCCGTGAACAGAAAATATGCTGGTAGTTTTCAGGAAACCCCCTCAAAGAACTGCCGTGACCTTATACCCAGATAGCATTCCGCCGTCGGACCGACGTTGGCTGTTGGTCGCATATGGTCGGCAGATTTTGCCAATGTTGGCTTGCCAACCACTACTCAGGTTAGATTCTCTATATTTTGCCAACGTTGGGCCAACGGCGGATTTTTATTCAGAATGGTGGTGAGCAATAATAGGGGATTTGGGGAAACTTAAAAGTATGTATTATGGTATGTATAAAAATCATATTTCAGTGAGCCAACAAATTTTATCTGACCATTTAGCAATTTTACACATAAAATTAGTATTCTCATTATAAATTCATACTAATAAAGGTGTTGGCGAACATTATCTGATTGGCTGATGCTATACATAGAACATAATTTTTACTGGTGGCTTGCCGACGTGGAGACAACGTTGGCCCAACGGTCAAAAGGGTGTTGGCCCAATGTCGGCAGCCAACGTCAGACCGACGGATGTGCTGACGTTGGGCCAACGTCGGTCCGACAACGGCATGCTATCTGGGTATTTGCTCATTAATATTAATTAGGCAGGTACTGGTAGTTTTCATCTTAAAGCAGCATATTAATTTATAAAATATTATTAACCACGAATCTATAATATATTTACCACGAGTCTTCCAAATATCTACTGCGTATCTTCCTGACTGCGTATATTCCAGATAGCAGTACTAGTATATTATAAATTTCAAAGAAAAACTGGTTTAAGATTAAATACCAGTGAACTTCCTGTCCACGGATTTGCCTCATTAATATTAATGATGAAGTCTGAGGTCCAGAATTTCTCGAATAGATAGAAAAACGGCTGGTTTATGATTAAATACCAGTGAACTTCCAGTGCACGGACCTGCCTGATTAATATTAATGAGGAAATATGGCCTAATCGAATTTCTTGGATGGGGGGTTTACTACTGTACTGTAAGTTGACACCAAAAGTTTTGTTTATCATAATCCAGCAGTATTTCATAAATTTTAAAGAAAAGCTTTCTGTTATAAAATATTGTCAGGACACCCGCTCAAAGAACTGCCGTGACCTAAAATTTGCTCATTAATATTAATTAGGCAGGTACTGGTAGTTTTCATCTTAAAGCAGCATATCAATTTATAAAATATTATTAACCACAAATCCATAATAATTTACCGTGAGTCTTTCAAATATTTACTGCGAATCTTCCAATATTGACCACATATCTTCCTGACCGTGTATATTCCAGATACCCAGTACTAGCATATAAATTTCAAAGAAAAACTGGTTTAAGATTAAATACCAGTGAACTTCCTGTCCACGGACCTGCCTCATTAATATTAATGACGAAATATGACCTGATCAAATTTCTTGGATGAGGGTTTACTACTGTACTGTAAATTCATGCCAAGACTTTTGTTTATCGGTATCCAGAAGTATTTTATAAATTTCAAAGAAAGCTGGTTTAAGATTAAATACCAGTGCACTTCCTGTCCATGGACCTGCCTCATTAACATTAATGAGGAAATATGAGATCACAGACTTTCTCCAATAAATAGAAAAAAAGCCTGGTTTATGATTAAATACCAGTGAACTTCCAGTGCACGGACCTGCCTCATTAATATTAATGAGGAAATATGACCAAACAAATTTCTTAGATGGGGGTTTACTACTGTACTCTAAGTTCACGCCAAGAGTTTTGTTTATCATAATCCAGCAGTATTTCATAGATTTTAAAGAAAAGCTGGTTTAAGATTAAATGCCAGTGCACTTCCTGTCCACAGACCTGCCTCATTAATATTAATGACGAAATCTGAGGTCCAGAATTTCTTGGATAAATAGAAGAAAAGGCTGGTTTATCATTACATACCAGTGAACTTCCTGTCCACGGACCTGCCTCATTAATATTAATGAGGGAATATGACCTGATCAAATTTCTTTGATTATATTTCTCTAAATATGTTATTCATCTACTTTTGTGTGAGCTATATCGTATTAAAATAGCATCCTTATAACTGATTGCTTAGTTGAGCAAAAGCTACTGTTATTCCTGTTGAGTAAATCAGTTATAACTTGAAAACTATTGCATTTAGAATATTTTGTTTAAGTAAGTTATTCACCTACTTTTGAGTAAGCTACAACATAGAAAAATACCAAATCTGTAGCTTATTTCATAACTGAGCAATAGCTAATTTGAGGTTCTCATTGTTGAGTAAATCAGTTGTAACTTGAAATTTATTGGTTTATAGTATTTTGTTTGAATATGTTGTACACCTACTTTTAGGTCAACTATAACATAGCGAAGTTACAGACCGATAGCTCATGGCATAGCTGAGCAATTGCTACTTTCAGGGCTGTTGAAGTATTGTTTTCACCCATGGTGTCCGGATGGGCGGGCGGGTGGCGGGAAAAAGTTTGTCCGGGCTGTATCTGAGAAACCGCAAGGTGTAGGAAGTTGATACTTGGTAGGGACATTGGATGTATAGGTGTGCAACATCATGGCCTGACCTTGATTTGACCTTTGACCTTACCATAGTGACCTTGAGTTTGGAAATCTTGTCTGGGCTATATGTTGGAAAGCGTAAGGTGTAGGAAGTTGATACTTGGTAGGGACATTGGTTAGGGAGTGTAGGTGTGCAACGTCATGGTGTGATCTTAATTTGACCTTGCTGTAGTGACCTTGACCTATAAAATCTTGTCCGGATTATATCTCAGAAACTGTAAGGTGTAGGAAGTTCATACTTAGTAGGGACATTGGTTCGGGGGTGTAGGTATGCAACGTCATGGTCTGACCTTGATTTGACCTTTGACCTTACTGAAGTGACCTTTACCCATAAAATCTTGTCCAGGCTATATCTCAGAAACTGTAAGGTGTAGGAAGTTGATACTTGGTAGGGACATTGGTTCAGGGGTGTAGGTGTACAACGTCATGGTCTGACCTTGATTTGACCTTCGACCTTGCTGTAGTGATGCTGACCTATAAAATCTTGTCCGGGCTATATCTCGGAAATCGTAGCATGTAGGACGTTGCTACTTGGTAGGGATATTGGTTTTATACACAACCACACTCTGTAAACCTTTCACACATGAAACACACATTAAGCCATTCCACTCTGCCAAACCCTAGATATGTGACCGATTCATTCGGTCACTGTTTGCTTGTTTTTAATTTTGTAAACACCCATCCTCATCTTTTAAATGTATTTGGTCACACTACCCATAGGCATTCAAAGCATGGGACTGGTAATAGGATGTAACTGAATTTTAACATTCATATTCCTTGGAGATGAATAGCAGAATTACTTGAGCCTGTATTTGCTTTTTGTCCCTCTTTCTATAATCACCCTTTATAGAGTCTCGCCCTTTTATCAATGATACAACTGATATGTGAATTTTGTCATTTCTACATTACAAGTAATGTGTTAGTACTAGATATAGTGAAATTGAAACAAATTGAAGGGGAATTTCACAGTAATTGTGTTTTTTTCCATATTGTGTATGTGTAAGAACATAAATGTACATTTATTTAGAAATAAAAAAAAATCCAAAATTCTTGAGAAGTTGAGATATAAGTCAATCTGCCAAGGTGATAACAACAGCATTTTTACCCCACAGCCCTTAAGGGCTGTCGGGGTATTGTTTTCACCCATGGTGTCCGGATGGGTGGGCGGGCGGGTGTCTTGTCGGGCGGGCGGCGGGAAAAAGTTTGTCCGGGCTGTATCTCAGAAACCCTAAGGTGTAGGAAGTTGATACCTGGTCGGGACATTGGTTAGGGGGTGTAGGTGTGCAACGTCATGGTCTGACCTTGATTTGACATTTGACCTTGCCGTAGTGACCTTGAGTTTGAAAATCTTGTCCGGGCTATATCTCAGAAACCGTAAGGTGTAGGAAGTTGATACGTGGTAGGGACATTGGTTAGGGGGTGTAGTTGTGCAAAGTCATGGTCTGACCTTGATTTGACCTTGCCATAGTGACCTTGACCTATAAAATCTTGTCCCGGCTATATCTCGGAAACTGTAAGGTGTAGTAAGTTGATACTTGGTAGGGATATTGGTTAGGGGGTGTAGGTGTGCAGCGTCATGGTGTGACCTTGATTTTACCTTTGACCTTGCCGTAGTGAACTTGACCTATAAAATCTTGTCCGGGCTATATCTCGGAAACTGTAAGGTGTAGGAAGTTGATACTTGGTAGAGACATTGGTTAGGAGGTGTAGGTGTGCAGCATCATGATCTGACCTTGGTTTGACCTTTGACCTAGGCATAGTGACCTTTACCTATAAAATCTTGTCTGGGCTATATCTTGGAAACCGTAAGGTGTAGGAAGTTGGTATTTGGTAGGGATATTGGTTAGGGGATGTAGGTGTGTAACGTCATGGTCTGACCTTGATTTGACCTTTGACCTTGCCGTAGTGACCTTGACGTATAAAATCTTGTCCGGGCTATATCTTGGAAGCTGTAAGGTGTAGGAAGTTGATACTTGGTAGAAACATTGGTTAGGGGGTGTAGTTGTGCAACGTCATGATCTGACCTTGATTTTACCTCTGACCTTGCCGTAGTGACCTTGACCTATAAAATCTTGTCCGGGCTATATCTCGGAAACTGTAAGGTGTAGGAAGTTGATACTTAGTAGAGACATTGGTTAGGGGGTGTAAGTGTGCAGCATCATGGTCTGACCTTGATTTGACCTTTGACCTAGGCATAGTGACCTTTACCTATAAAATCTTGTCCAGGCTATATCTTGGAAACCGTAAGGTGTAGGAAGTTGGTACTTGGTAGACACATTGGTTAGGGGGTGTAGTTGTGCAACGTCATGGTCTGACCAGGATTTGGCCTTTGACCTTGCCGTAGTGACCTTGACCTATAAAATCTTGTCCGGGCTATATCTCAGAAACCGTAAGGTGTAGGAAGTTGATACTTGGTAGAGACATTGGTTAGGGGTGTAGTTGTGCAACGTCGTGATCTGACCTTAATTTGACCTTTGACCTTGTCGTAGTGACGTTGACCTTTAAAATCTTGTTGCACCTTTGGGTCTGTCTTTTGATGCAGATTAAGCACTGTTAATTCATATTAGAATTTATTAAGAATTTTACTTTCATAACTTCCCATTGTAAGGGATAGAATTTCATCAAGTGAGCCACAGATTTTGCTCCAACACCACACATAAGCATTCATTAAATGTATTACCACTTCTGTATGCATGGTAATATTCAAAACATCTAAACCGTAATTCGGCCATGCAGATGTAGATAAAGAGTGTTGAATTTTAGTTTACTTATTAATGCTGTCATCTTGTTATTCAATTATCTTGTTTTAATACTTCATCTTTACATGCATTATCTTTCTTTTAAACATTATTTTCTCCATTTAAACATTGTTTGGAACTTTATATAACTGACAGTGCTCTGAAAGTATCCTGAACTTTGTACCGGTACAGTACTTCTATATCTCATGGTGTTGAAAATATTTCCCTAGGCTGTGGGGTACGGGCATCTCTTATGCTATTTTATGATATTATAACTCTCCACATATGTATTAAAGGTATACAAAGCAGTTTCCTGCATAACAGATAAAATTGTTTTGGGGTAACTATTTTATGCTATACAGACAACTATTTAAAATACTTTGAGAAAGGATCAATCATATCATTGTAGGATAGTTGAGAATAAAATATTAAAAAAATTATTTGTAATAGGTGCAGTATGCAGAAAATGGGTCTCACAAAAAAAATCTAAATGTCATTTGGCACTAAGATGTTAAAGGTAGAGCTATTTCTAGCAAATTTTTGGCCCCTTGTTCATAAGGGATCTTAGGTTTAGTCCCTCTGAAAAAGTTTGAATTTTGGCCACCATCTTGAATTTAGCATAAATTAATTTTTTATCTCAAAATCTTCGAGATAGAGTGATTTTAAGCTAATTTTGAGCCCATTGGGTATTACAGACTTTAAGCATTAAGTGCCGCTGGAAAGTTTTGAATTTTATTAATTTCAGCGATTTTGAGCAATTTTGGGGCTCTCATCTCTTTAAGAGACATTATGTGTGGTGCTTTGGAAAACTTTAAAAAAATTTATTTTCTCAATATCCGCTATGTGAAGTAAAAGATGACAGTGCTTTTTTCCAGCTGCTTGAATATGAGTTAAACCACAAACTAAGGGAAAATTAAAGGTTACCAAAATCAAGATAGGAAAAACTCACTCACTGTGTTAAGTTGTTGTATAAGAGGCACCATTCTTTGCTGTTTAATGCATGTTTTAGTAAATTTCTATAATTTTAAGACATAATAGAGTTAAGAAAACAACCATTGAGATGAGCATTTCAAATTTTTGTTAGTAGAGAATATAAAATAATACAGTATTCATGTTCCTTTACCAGATTCTTAAATATACACCACACACTTGGGTAATTTTACTGTCATATATTCTCTGTTTGAACATTTGTTTTTAATTTAAAAGTGCTTAAAATAATTGCAAAAGAAAATTCCCCATAACAGTGACACTCGCGTATTTTCCTTGTTATACTTACTAATACTATTATAACACATGTTGTGAAATCCATTGATGTATGTGCTAAAATGAATATAACAATAAACAATCACTCAAGAACCTTTTAGCAACATTGGTTTGTCGGACATTAAACATGATAATGTTTGTCTTTTATATGCTATCCTCATGCCCCAGATATTTCACTTCTTCTATCAAGCAAGTGGCCTGTTGGGTTTAAAAAAATGGCTAAAGTGAGTGAAACTACAATAAGGAGCTCAGTGTTTTCCATTTGGGGCCTGTACAGTCCACTGTTTAATTTGTTATCTGGATGGCCCAGAGTAGCATTTACCTCTTTTTTGAGAAAAGACTGATACCTTGAAAACAGAGTAAGATACTCACAGGATGGACATAATATCTAATGACGTGTTTTTCTGTATGCCATCCAGTTACTTTTCATCAAGCTACTCTCAACAGTGTGTGCTATGTATACTTTAAAACAAAACTGAAATTGTGTTTTAAAACAAGCAGAAGTCATAAGTTCCACATTGCAATACAGTCCTATTGATATAGACAACATAAATAAGTTGATATATTGCACACAAAGCAGCTGCTGGTAGGGGGATGGGAAGTGGGAGTTTTCCTTTGTTTCATTTTTCTTTCAGCCTTCACAAAGCTAAATCCAAATATTTTGATTTTTGTTGCATCATTCAGAAACCTCTTCCATGAGATTTTCAGAGATGAGGACAGACATGGATATAAAAGTGGGCAAGTTACATGTATTGGTGCCTATTTGTGGTATTTTCAATTTTACACAATGCTGATTCATGAAAATCCAGAACAAATAACCCTAAGTTTTGGACCAACTTTGTATATATTCATGAGCCTTCTATTTTTCCAGTTTCAATCAGTCACATTAAACTTATGGGCAATTTCCTATATTTGAACAGAGGATCTCTAAGTAAAACAGGGGAGTATATCTGTATTGTTTATATCCCTTTTTACCTCACTGCCTTTAAAGACTGTGCTGGTGTTGTTTTCTCCATGTTGTCTGGCAGGTTGTGGTAATGGTGAAGGGCGTGAAGTGGTTGGCCAATGATAAAAATGTTGTCTTGGCTTTATCCAGGAAATCAACTTTAATCAAGAGATATTATAAGTTCACACTTGGTGGGACATTGGCTGGAAGTGTATGTGTACAACATCATGTTCTGTTATTGATTTGACCTTTTCTTTGCTGTTATGACCCTGACCTTTAAAGTCTTGCACCAGGTGGAAAAACTTTGTCCGACCAGTATCTCAGTAACCGTAAGATGTAGGAAGTTAATACTTGGTAAGGACATTGGTTAGGGGGTGTAGATATGCAACATCATGATGTGACCTTGATTTGATCTTTGACATGGCAGTAGTAAAGCTTGATCTAGGGACATTAGTTAGGAGATGTTGCTGTGTAATATCATAGTGACCTTGATCTTTACAATCATGTCTACTGGCCATATCTCTGAAAATGTAAGGTGTAGGAAATTGATTCTTGGATGGGTCATTGGTTGGGGAGTGTAGGTATGCTAAATCATGGTGTGACCTTTAACTGTGGCTCTGACAAAGTTTGTTCACCTGCCATATTTGAGAAATATTTCTCCGGTCACAAAGATATGCTCATTATTATATGTACTTTTACTTAATTATGCCATTTCCATTGACAGATATACTTCAATTAGTAAATATCTCAGCTTCATAATTTTGGTTTACTAATTGATGCTGTCATACTGCCTTTGATTTGTCTTGTTGTATCCACTGGATAGCATCTGGTGGATACTAAGGATTTCGCTTTGTTACGCCGCTGCCGCCACAGTGTGTAGAGAGATTTCACTATTGCCACTCTAACGAAAAAAATATTATAGCTAGCATTCTCAAATTTGCAGGATATATTCATAACCATAAAATCTTGCCTGGGAATATTTTTACCTCATTTTGAAAAACAAGATGGCCGCCACAAGCGTTTTTTCGACTTTAAGCAAGGACTTTTGTTGGCCCTCTAGAGCAAAGGGTATTATAGGTATAGATGTCAAATTCGTAGGGCATGCTCCTCATTACAAAATCTTGACTTGGAATATCTTTGGCCTCATTTGAAAAACAAGATGGCCGCCACAGGTATTTCTTTGTCAGTCATGAAAAGTGCTTATATCTCCCATATTATTGGCCCTAGAGATTTGGGATGGTAAACAGACCTATAGGAAATCATGGTCTGGGAATCTTTTGGTGTGGTCAGATTTGGCCTTGGACTCCTCCATCAGGGTCAAACAAGGATAGCCAAACTTAAAAGTGCTTATAACTTGTTTATTATTGGTCCCAGAGGTTTGGGATGGCAAACTAACTTATTGGAAATCAGGGCTGGGAATCTTTTTGTGTGGTCGTATTTGACCTTGGGCTTCTCCTTCAAGGTTAAATGAGGATAGCCAAACCTAAAAGTGCTTATAACTCATTTATTATAGGTCCTAGCGGTTTGCAATGTGAAACCAACTCATAGGATATCATGAGCTGCGAATCTTTTGATGTGGTCAGATTTGACCTTGGACCCTTCCTTCAGGGTCAAACGAGGATACCAAAACTTAAAAGTGAATATAGCTCGCTTATTATTGGTCCTAGAGGTTTGCAATGTGAAACCAAGCTATAGGAAATCATCCGCTAGGAATCTATTGATGTGGTTAGATTTGACCTTGGGCCCCTACTTCAAGGTCGAATGAGGATAGCAAAATCTGAAAGTGCTAATAAATCACTTTTTCTTGATCCTAGAGGTTTGTAATGTGAAACCATCCTATAGGAAATCATGGGCTAGGAAACTTTTGATGTGATCTGATTTGACCTTTGACCCCTCCTTCAAGGTCAAATTAGGATAGAGAAAATTAAAAGTACTAATAACTCGCCTATGCTTGTTCCAGAGGTTTGCAATGTCACACCAGCCTATAGGAAGTCATGGGCTAATAATCTTGTGATGTGGTCAGGTTTCACCTGGGGTTCCTCCTTCAAGGTTAAACAAGGATAGCCAAACAAAAAAGTGCTTATAACTTGCTAACTCCTCCTTCAAGGTTAAGCAATGGTTCATTGGCTTTGGTGAGTTTTCTTTTTGGTGGATACAATTTGCATCGGTTCTCTGATGCGCTAGGTCTAGTTTAATACTGCATCCTTAAATAAATATCTCTTTCTTAAATGTTATTTTCACTGCATAAACATTATTTGGACCCACATCTAACTGAATCACCGAGGCTATTTTGTAGATTCATTGTTTCTGCAAAATTTGTCATGATTATAGATTGTTTATGCTGACATAATTTGACCTACCTATTTTTTGGATTCAGTATCGGAGTAAAGAGTTTTTGCAAATGTTTGGAGGGAAACATTTGGTGAAGGTTAAAAACTGAAGGGCATAAAATTGACTTATAATAGAAGGTTTTCAAAGCCTTTTATAATACCCATTTATTAAACGTTAAAAGACAAATGTCAGAAAAACAGTGTAAATGAACTTTACAATGTCTTACAAATATTACTTTAGTATTGCTTTGCAGTATTAACCTTCATTGGGGTCAGAGGTCAAATTCAACATGTTTTTAGGTTGCTCACCAATAAAAATATAATTTTTAACTATGGGCTGGGGTTATAGTCATCCCGTGCGTCGTCCGGGCTGCAGCGGCATCGGCGGGCATCAAGTTGTGGGTGTTCAACAGACTAAACCCCTGCACGGATTTTCCCCAAATTTTCAGGGGATGTTTACCCCAAGAGGATCTAGAGCTGATTAGGTTTTGGGGTATATTCGGTAACAACTGTTGCCATGGCAATACTTGATTTTCGGAGTCTTAAAGTTTGTGAGTGTTTCACAGACTAAACCCCTGCACGGATTTTCACCGAATTATGTCCACCCTACTGCGGGGTGGACATATTATTTTTGCTTTTCCTATCTTTACCAAATTTGGTATGGGAGTTTATTGGGTTAATAGCTTGCATGGGATTGCTTTTTGTGAAGATAGTTCTATAGCTAACTGAGTAATAGCTACTTAGCTTTTTTTCCGGGCATTTTAAGGAAAAATGTTGGACATATCTTTACCAAATTTGGTATGAGCAATAGTTAGGTCGATAGCTTGCTTGGGATTGCTTTTAGTGATAATAGCTGTATAACTGACCGAGTAATAGCTACTAAGCTACTTTGCCAAAAATGGCAAAACACAAATTTGCTTCTATCTCCTTAACCATGCGAGATAGAGCAATTTTGTTGAAATTTTCAACCCAGAGGATATCTAAGTAATAAACTCTTGGCAGTTCTCGAAAATTTTTCCGTCCACAAAATTGGCAGCCATTTTGAATTTTCGCCAAAAAAATGGCAAAACACAAATTTGCTTCTATCTCCTTAACCGTGCGAGATAGAGTGATTTCACCGGAATTTTCAACCCACAGGGTATCTGAGCAATGTACTCTTGGCAATTTTCAAAAAATTTCCCCTCCCCAAAAAATAGTGGCCATTTTGAATTTTCGAATTTTTGCCAAAAATGGCAAAACACAAATTTGCTTCTATCTCCTTAACCGTGCGAGATAGAGCGATTTCATTGAAATTTTCAACCCTCAGGGTATCTAAGAAATGTAACTACAAATTTTTAAAAAATTTTCCCCTCCCTAAAAATGGCGGCCATTTTGAATTTTAGAATTTTTACCAAAAATGGCAAAACACAAATTTACTTCTATCTCCTTAACAGTGCGAGATAGAGTGATTTCGTCGAAATTTTCGACCCACAGGGTATCTGACTAATGTACTCTTGGCAATTTTCAAAAAAAATTTCCCCTCCCCACTAATTGTGGCCACTTTGAATTTTCGAATTTTTGCCAAAAATGGAAAAACACAAATTTGCTTCTATCTCCTTAACGGTGCGAGATAGAGCGATTTCGTCGAAATTTTCGACCCACAGGGTTTATGAGGAATGTACTCTTGGCAATTTTCGAAAAATTTTCACCTCCCCAAAAATGGCGGCCATTTTGAATTTTTGTCAAATATGGAAAAACACAAAATTGCTTCTATCTCCTTAACCATGCGAGATACAGCGATTTCGTCGAAATGTTCAACCCACAGGGTATCTGAGCAATGTCCCCTGGCATTTTTCAAAAAATTTTCCTCTTCCCACATATGGCGGCCATTTTGAATTTTCTAAGTATTGGCAAAAATGGAAAAACACAAATTTCCTTATCTCCTTAACCGTGCAAAATAGAATGATTTCATTGAAATTTTCGACCCACAAGGTATCTAAGCAATGTACTCTTGGCAATTTTCAAAAAATTTTCCCCTCTCCAAAAATAGTGGCCATTTTTAATTTTCAAATTTTTGCCAAAAATGGCAAAACACAAATTTGCTTCTGTCTCCTTAACCATGCGAGAAAGAGCAATTTTGTCGAAATTTTCAACCCACAGGGTATCTACAAAACATACTCTTTGCAATTTTGAAATTATTTTCCCCTCCCAAAAAATGGCGGCCATTTTGAATTTTTGCCAAAAATGGATAAACACAAATTTGCTTCTATCTCCTAAACCATGCGAGATAGAGCAATTTCATCGAAATTTTCGACCCACAGGGTATCGAAGAAATGTACTCTTGGCAATTTTCAAAAAATTTTCTTCTTCCCACATATGGCGGCCATTTTGAATTTTCGAATTTTTGGCAAAAATGGAAAAACACAAATTTCCATATCTTCTTAACTGTGCAAAATATAGCGATTTCATTGAAATTTTCAACCCACAGGGTATCTAAGCAATGTACCCTTGGCAATTTTCGAATTTTGGCCAAAAATTGAAAAACAGAAATTGGCTTCTGTCTCCTTAATCATGCAAGATAAAGCGATTTCATTGAAATTTTCGACCCAACCAATGCAAAAAGGCATGAATCTGAAATAATTTACATGTATACTAATAAATATTTAAGCATGATGTCTAACTTTGAGAAATGGGCTGAAATATTTTGGACAGTTAGTATGTAGGTATTTATGTACCAGCAAGGCAGTCTTGAAGATGCAACGGTGCCTTATGGGTAGCCAATGAAGGGCTTTTCTTAGTGGAGTGGTGTGAGAAAGACATGTGGTTCTACAAACAATTCTGGCCAGACTGTTTTGAATGCATTGTAGCTTGCGTAGGTTAGCAACAGATAGACCCCTAAACAAGGAGTTACAGTAGTCAAGCCTACTCCCCACAAGTGCATTTGAAGCCGTAAGAGCAGCATCACGAGTCAAGTACTGTCGAATTTGTCTAAGATCCCTCATCTGGATGAAACAAAGTTTACATACATTTTTAACATGCTTGGTGAAGGAAAAGTCTGAATCAAACCAGACACCCAAATTCTTAACGGCATCCGAAGGTATCAGTGATTCACCCAATATATTTACTGGAAAGAATGGGTTTAACTTTTCTTGCTGAGACTTGGCGCCAAATATAATAAAGTCGGTCTTATCAGCATTCAGCTTTAGTCTATTTGCACACAACCACAGTTTGACATCTTCGAGGCACTTTCCTAGCCGGTCGAAGGCAATTTTTGCATTTTTGTGTTTCAGGTGAATAAACAGCTGTGTGTCATCCGCATAAAAATGAAATTTGACATCTGGATGTTTAGAGATTACTTTGCTCAATGGTGTAGTATACAATGAAAAAAGAATAGGACCAAGATCTGAACCTTGAGGTACTCCAAACTTAAGCTTTCTAGCCTCAGAGAGAACAGAGCCAATCTTGATGCATTGGGTACGATCAGAAAGGTATGATTTGAACCAGTCAAGACATCTACCTCTGACACTGAACCATTTCCTTAAGCAATCAAGGAGTTTGTCGTGATCAATGGTGTCAAACGCTGCAGACTGGTCAAGCAGCACCATAGCTGTGGCCTCACCTCTGGCTAGAGATAGGTGAATTTCATTCTTTATAGACAAAAGAGCTGTTTCAGTTGAATGGCCACGTCTATAGGCAGATTGGTACTCGTTTTCCAACCCATGGAGAGAGACATGTCTATTGAGTTGTGAGGCAACTACACGTTCCACGAGTTTTGAGATAAAGCTCAGCCCAGACACAGGGCGATAGTTTTTTATGTCAGCTGACTTGTCAGTCAGCTGACATTATGTCGTCACTCTGCGGCGTGGGCGTACGCATCCGCGTACGCGTGAACAACTTCTCCTCCAAAACTACAAGGCCTAGAGACGTGCTGTTTTTTTTAAAAGATACCTTATCTATCGAGGATGAAAAATTGTTCAAGGCATGCAAATCTGTCTGTTCGTCTGTTTGCTAGAGACATTACAAGGGGGGTACCCCCACCAAAAGTGTGAAAATTTCAACACTTAATCACAATTTTCTCAGTGACTATTCCAGGGATTTCATATATGTACTAGGCCACAGGTAGATTCTCTTGTGTGAGTATGAGACCTGGATCTGTCTTACTTTTTTTTAATAAATTTTTTTAATAATTTTTAATGCATTAAAATTCATGAAACCATGCACAAAATCATTTATAACTTGAAAAGTGTTGCATTTAGAGCATTTTGTTAAAATATGTTATTCAGCTACTTTTTTCATAGCTACAATATGGTGAGTAAGTTGGGTGCCTGTCTCAATAGCTAAGTGAGTAATAGCTACTTTTGGGCTTTTCAGTAACTTCCATCATGAGTAGAATCACTTGTAACTTAAAAACTATTGCATTTACAGAATTTCGTATAAATATGTTATTCAGCTACTTTTGGGTCAGCTATAACATAGTAAAATTTTAGACCTGTAGCTCATGGCATAGCTGAGTAATAGCTACTTTTAGGTTATCACTGTTGAGTAAATCGCTTATAACTTCAAAACTATTGCATTTAGAGAATTTCATATAAATATGTTATTCAGCTACTTTTGGGTCAGCTATAACATAGTAAAATTTCAGACCTGTAGCTCATGGCATAGCTGAGTAATAGCTACTTTTAGGTTATCACTGTTGAGTAAATCGCTTATAACTTGGAAACTATTGCATTTACAGTATTTTGTTGCAATATATTATTCACCTATTTTGGGATCAGCTATAACATAGTGAAGTTTCAGATCTGTGGCTCATTGCATAGCTGAGTAATAGCTACTTTGAAGTTCTCACTATTGAGTAAATCACTTGTAACTTAAAACCTATTGCATTTAGAGAATTTCGTATAAATATTTTATTCAGCTACTTTTGGGCCAGCTATAACATAGTGAAATTTCAGATCTGTAGGTCATGGCATAGCTGAGTAATAGCTACTTTAAAGTTCTCACTATTGAGTAAATCAGTTGTAATTGGAAAACTATTGCATTTAGAGAATTTCGTATAAATATGTTATTCAGCTACTTTTGGGTCAGCTATAACATAGTAAAATTTCAGACCTGTAGCTCATTGCATAGCTGAGTAATAGCTACTTTTAGGCCATCACTATTGAGTAAATCAGTTGTAACTTCAAAACTATTGCATTTACAGTATTTTGCTTGAATATGTTATTCACCTACTTTTGGGTCAGCTATAACATAGTGAAATTTCAGACCTGTAGCTCATTGCATAGCTGAGTAATAACTACTTTGAGGTTCTCACTATTGAGTAAATCAGTTGTAATTGCAAAACTATTGCATTTAGAGAATTTAGTATAAATATGTTATTCAGCTACTTTTGGGTCAACTATAACATAGTAAAATTTCAGGCCTGTAGCTCATGGCATAGCTGAGTAATAGCTACTTTTAGGTCATCACTATTGAGTAAATCAGTTGTAACTTGAAAACTATTGCATGTACAGTATTTTGCTTAAATATGTTGTTCACCTACTTTTGGGTCAGCTATAACATAGTGAAATTTCAGACCTGTAGCTCATTGCATAGCTGAGTAATAACTACTTTGAGGTTCTCACTATTGAGTAAATCAGTTGTAATTGCAAAACTATTGCATTTAGAGAATTTAGTATAAATATGTTATTCAGCTACTTTTGGGTCAGCTATAACATAGTAAAATTTCAGACCTGTAGCTCATGGCATAGCTGAGTAATAGCTACTTTTAGGTCATCACTATTGAGTAAATCAGTTGTAACTTGAAAACTATTGCATGTACAGTATTTTGCTTAAATATGTTGTTCACCTACTTTTGGGTCAGCTATAACATAGTAAAATTTCAGACCTGTAGCTCATGGCATAGCTGAGTAATAGCTACTTTTAGGTTATCACTGTTGAGTAAATCACTTATAACTTGCAAACTATTGCATTTAGAGTATTTTGTTGCAATATGTTATTCACCTATTTTGGGGTCAGCTATAACATAGTGAAGTTCCAGACCTGTGGCTCATTGGATAGCTGAGTAATAGCTACTTTGAAGTTCTCACTGTTGAGTAAATCAGTTGTAATTGGAAAACTATTGCCTTTACAGAAATTTTTGCAAATATGTTATTCAGCTACTTTTGGGTCAGCTATAACATAGTGAAATTACAGACCTGTAGCTCATGGCACAACTGAGCAATAGCTATTCTCAGGCACTGACTGTTGAGTAAATCGGCTATAACTTGAAAAATATTGCATTTGGAGTATTTTGTTAAAATATATTGTTCACCTACTTTTGGGTTAGCTATAACATAGTGAAATTACAGACCTATAGCTCGTGGCATAGCGGAGCAATAGCTATTTTCAGGTTCTCACTATTGAGTAAATCAGTTGTAACTTGAAAACTATTGCATTTACAGTATTTTGCTTAAATATGTTGTTCACCTACTTTTAGGTCAGCTATAACAGAGCAAAAATTCAGACATGTAGCTCATTGCATAGCTGAGTAATAGTTCCTTTGAGGTTCTCACTGTTGAGTAAATCAGTTGTAACTTGAAAACTATTACATTTAGAGTATTTTGTTAAATATGTTATTCACAGACGTTTTGGTCAGCTATAACATAGTGAAATTGCAGACCTCTATGTCATGGCATAGCTGAGCAAAGCTTCTTTCAGGTTCTCACTATTGAGTAAATCATTGTATCCAACCTGTAGGAAATCATGGGCTGGGAATCTGTTAATATGGTCCGATTTGACCTTGGAACCCTCCTTCAAGGTCAAATGAGGATAGCCAAACATAAAAGTGCTTATAACTCGCTTATTATTGGTCCTAGAGGTTTGGAATGAAAACCAACCTATAGAAAATCATGAGCTGGGAATTTTTTGGTGTGGTCGGATTTCACCTTGGACCCCTCCTTCAAGGTCAAATGAGGATAGCCAAACTTAAAAGTGCTTATAACTCGCTTATTATTGGTCCTAGAGGTTTGGAATGGAAAACCAACCTATAGAAAATCATGGGCTGGGAATCTTTTGGTGTGGTCGGATTTCACCTTAGACCCCTCCTTCCAGGTCAAACGAAGATAGCCAAACTTAAAGTGCTTATAACTCGCGTATTATTGGTCTTGGAGGTTTGGGATGGTAAACCAACATATAGGAAATCATGGGCTGGGATTCTTTTGGTGTGGTCAGATTTGACCTGGGACCCCTCCTTCAAGGTCAATTGAGGATAGCCAAACTTACAATTGCTTATAACTCGCTTATTATTGGTCCTACAAGTTTGGGATGGTAAACAAGCTACAGGAAATCATGGGCTGGGAATTTTTTTGTGTGGTCGGATTTGACCTTAGACCCGTCCGTCAAGGTCAAACAAGGATAGCCAAACTTAAAAAGTGCCTATGACTCACTTATTATTGGTCTGACAGGTTTGGGATGGTAAACCATCCTAAATTCTTTGGCTGGGAATCTTTTGGTATGGTCAGATTTGACCTTTGGATCCCTTCTTCATGGTCGAACGAGGATATTGCATTTATAGTATTTCTTTAAATATTTTTAACCTACTTTTTACACTTAAACAATTACCTTGTTACTTTATTTCATAATACCATTTGCAGGGCACAACCTTTTTGTCCTTTTCTTCTGTCAGCTTCGGAATATCTTTCGAACATGCTGTTCAGTTACCATTTACTGTATTTCTGTACAGCCCTTTCCCTGATAATTATGCTTTCCTCTCATTATCACCATCACAAATCAAAAACATTCAGTCAGCTGACACAGTGCCCGTTCACGGGCACTCTCCTCTTGTTAGTTTATCCTTTGATAAAGAAGGTTTCTTTATCAATGGAGTGACAACAGCACTTTTGAAGCCGTCTGGGACAGCACCTTCCGACAAAGAACAATTCACAAGCTTTGTGATAGAGGGAATTAATATATCAAGGCAATCCTTAACTAGGAAAGTGGGCCAAGGATCAAGGAGACAGGATTTTGTAGGTGAATTTTTGATTACCTTCGCAATATCGTCAGGTGAGGCAACATCAAATTCGACAAGTCCCGGTGGATACACTGGAGATTGCAAGGAAAAGCCTTAGGATGAAGAACTGGAAAAAGACTCTCGGAGCAATTGCTCAAGTCATTTCGTAGAGTGTCCATGTTTATTTTATGATATCTCCTGTAAGTCACTCTGTTAGCTTGTGGTTTAGCAGTTGTTGGAGTTTCAACTTGGCATTTGATCATAGCATGGTCGGAGATGTAGTCACTAACAACCACATTTGAAACCAGAGAACTATCAGAAGTAAGGATGAGATCTAGGGTATGGCCATGAAGATGGGTAGCAGAGTGGACATGTTGAGTAATATTGCAAGAGTCAAGAGTATTAAGGAAATTAACACTATCCCTTGATGTTGTGTCAATATGAATATTAAAGTCGCCACAAATGACGAAGGAGGTATTCGTAGATGAAAGGAACTCAACCAGTGTGTAAAATTCATTATAAAAAGGATTGGAACATGAACCTGGGGGACGATAAACACAAGCAACCAGTGTAGAATGAGCATTCGATCCAATACTGACTACCAGGCATTCAAAGTAGGTGAAAATAGGATGATCCACAATTCTATGAGACAGGCTGCTGTTTATGAGAAAGCCAACTCCACCACACGAGCCATGTGCACGAGGTCTTTGACACAATTTATAAGATGGTGGTGTGATGGATTGAAGCAGACAATCGGTGTCAGTCGGGCAAATATGAGTTTCGACCAGTGATAATATGTCCAGCGAGTGATTGAACACAACATCAGAAATCATTGGAGCCTTGTTTCTTACAGACCGACAGTTAGCTACCCCCATCACAATAGGTCCAGGATTTAGGGATATATCCCCACATAAAAGCAAGAGAACACAGAGGGATCGTGATTTCACTGATGAGGGAAAGCATCTTGCATTCATAACAAAACTAGCCAATCTGAAAGATTGAGGTAGTACGGAGCCTACAAAACATCCCTTGACCTGTACTTTATGGTCGGACGTACTGATGAGGAAAAGACTGATGAATACCAGACAGCGTACAAGGTGCATTTTTCCATACTCCAGAGCCTTAGCATACAAAAGGACTGTTGGGAGTCTAAAAATAAAAATGACCTTATAGCTAGTGTCCACTAAGCTTTACAGTCGGTTCAGTCAACTTACACTCAAGTCAAATCTTCGTCCTGTGGGCGTCTCACAGGCACCCTAACTACCCCACTGGAGCCACTATAAAGAAAATGAAAAAATAAAAACCTTAGATGGGCCTAAAAACATAGGAAAGCCTTACTGGGACCTAAATAGATGAAAAATTCTGGAGTATGGTGATGTGCAAGTAATTTGTTGTGAAAAGAAAGTAGAGACACAATTTGATAAAACTTGGTTATTGAACGATAATTCCCGGTAGTGGGCGATAATACCCGCAAATATTGTGAGCTATATTATGGTTAGCAAACTCTAACTAATCCGTAACACTGTGTGATAAATATATTTCAATACATAATGTATATTATTTAAGTCACGGCCAGTATAGGTTGAACATCTAATATTAATAGCCATTTTGGTTTGAACAATGTAAATAATCAGCATAACAGAATAAGAGTCAATATAGTACATACATAACCAGTAATTAGCAATTCCATCAAAAAATGTTCTATTCTGAATCACTCTCTTCACTTTGCTTGGATTGTGAGGCTTTATAGGTGTTCTTGCTCTGTTTCTGTCTTTTCAGGAGATCATCTCTCAGGTCAGCCAGTATTTTGCCCATTACATTTTTCCCAGGCCAGCAACTCTTTTTGACATGCAGGGAGTCCTCCTTACTTAGTCCTGTTGACCAAAAAGTCTGACCTGGTACACACTCTGCTAGTATCTTGTCTGCAGATTGAAGTTTTTCTTCAAATTCCTTGCAGGTTTTCAGTTTTGCTACCACAATCTCTGACATCACCTTCTCTTTTCTATCGTGCCAGTTAGGATTGAAAGGGAGGGATTTTGCCTCTTGCTTAGCCTGATAAGCTGATCTGGCTTGTAGAATCCTTTCAGCGATCTTATCTTTCCCAGCTTGTTGGGCCTTTGTATACTGGTATGCATGTTCAGCACTGTGATGTAAAATCCCATAGACTTTGATGTCAGAAGGAAAAAAGTTGCTCAGGGGATTGTCTCTACCAGAGAAGACAGTTACTTTCTTGTGAGACTGTTTTGCAGTTCCAGAGCAATTTCAACATCTCCAGGTTCATGGCCACTTTGTTTGCATACAAGGCATGCTTTCTCGTTCGTGCACTGAGATCTAAAATGGTTGTGTTGTTGGCATATCTTGTACATTTTACAGCAGGTTTTGGCTGCCCTCTGTGGAAGATTCTAACTTTGGCGTCCTCAATCCATGTTATTCGAGGAAGTGGGTCACTGAAACTATCCACATACACTGTACGGTCTCCATTCAACCACTCAGTCAATTCATTAAGCGTCCCGCAAGGGACGCTTGTTTGTGTATGGGAGAGCTTCTGGCTCCGCCGGCTCCGCCGGCTCCGGCGGCTCCGCCGGCTCCGCCGGCTCCGCATTTTGTTTTCCTTATAACTCTGTAACCGTTAGGCGGATTCTTTTCAAATTTGGCAGGTTTAGGCAGTAGCCTTGGGGAATTTTTTGAATATGCTGCAGTGACATTTCAACCAATCAGAGAGGTCACATGACCAAAAATGTCTTTTTTCGATGGGGAAGCTTGTCCGGATGATAACTTGAAAGGAATTTTATCAATTCACCTGAAACTTGGCAAATACATTCATTCTATTAAAATCTGGAAATCATTAGATTTTGGCATTGATTGGTCAAGAAATGGCCGAGTAATTAATGATTAATTAATCACTACGAATTTTCCAAATAAGGAAAACACAAAAATGCTTATATCTCGAAAACCGTGCTAGATAGAGCGATTTCGACGAAATTTTTGACCCGCAGGGTATCTCTGCGGAGTAGTTTTCCCAATTTTCAAAAAAATTTGCTCTCGCCAAAAATGGCGGCCATTTTGAATTTTCGAAATTTTCGCAAAAATTGCAAAACACAAAAATGCTTATATCTCAAAAACCGTGCTAGATAGAGCAATTTCGACAAAATTTTTGACCCGCAGGATATCTCTGCGGAGTACTTTTCCCAATTTTCAAAAAATTTTTATCTCGCCAAAAATGGCGGCCATTTTGAATTTTCGAAATTTTCGCAAAAATTGCAAAACACAAAAATGCTTATATCTCGAAAACCGTGCTAGATAGAGCGATTTCGATGAAATTTTTGACCTGCAGGGTATCTCTGCAGAGTAGTTATCCCAATTTTGAAAAAATTTTTGTCTCGCCAAAAATGGCGGCCATTTTGAATTTTCGAATTTTTCGCAAAAATTGCAAAACATAAAAATGCTTATATCTCGAAAACCCTGCTAGATAGAGCGATTTCGACGAAATTTTTGACCCACAGGGTATATCTGCAGAGTAGCCATGCCAATTTTCAAAAAAATTTTGTCTCGCCAAAAATGGCGGCCATTTTGAATTTTCGAATTTTTCGCAAAAATTGCAATACATAAAAATGCTTATATCTCGAAAACCCTGCTAGATAGAGCGATTTTGACGAAATTTTTGACCCGCAGGGTATCTCTGCAGAGTAGCCATGCCAATTTTCAAACAAACAATTTCTCGCCAAAAATGGCGGCCATTTTGAATTTTCGAATTTTTCGCAAAATTGCAAAACTCAAAAATGCTTATATCTCGAAAACCGTGCTAGATAGAGCGATTTCGACGAAATTTTTGACCCACTGGGTATCTCTGCACAGTAGCCATGCCAATTTTCAAAAAAATTTTGTCTCGCCAAAAATGGCGGCCATTTTGAATTTTCGAATTTTTGCGCAAAAATTGCAAAACACAAAAATGCTAATATTTCGAAAACCGTGCTACATAGAGCGATTTCGACGAAATTTTTTATCTTCAGGGTATCTCTGCAGAGCAGCTATCCCAAAGAGCTTTCACTTGGTGAAGTTTCAGACCCATAACTAATTGGTCACCTACTCAAAAAGAGTAAATGCGAATTACCTCTAAAAGTATTGCAGATGGCCAATTTTTCTCAAATAACTCATTCACCTACTTTTGGAAGAGCTTTCACATGGTGAAGTTTCAGACCCATAGCCAATTACTCACCTACTCAAAATGAGTAAATGCGAATTATCTCTAAAAGTATTGCAGATAGCCAATTTTTCTCAAATAACTCATTCACCTACTTTTGGGAGAGCTTTCACATGGTGAAGTTTCAGACCCATAGCTAATTATTTACCTACTCAAAATGAGTAAATGCTAATTATCTGTAAAAGTATTGCGGATAGCCAATTTTTCTCAAATAACTCATTCACCTACTTTTGGGAGAGCTTTCACTTGGTGAAGTTTTAGACCCATAGCTAATTACTCACCTACTCAAAATGAGTAAATGCGAATTATCTCTAAAAGTATTGCAGATAGCCAATTTTTCTCAAATAACTCATTCACCTACTTTTGGAAGAGCTTTCACTTGGTGAAGTTTCAGACCCATAGCTAATTACTCACCTACTCAAAATGAGTAAATGCGAATTATCTCTAAAAGTATTGCAGATAGCCAATTTTTCTCAAATAACTCATTCACCTACTTTTGGGAGAGCTTTCACTTGGTGAAGTTTCAGACCCATGGCTAATTACTCACCTACTCAAAATGAGTAAATGCGAATTATCTCTAAAAGTATTGCAGATAGCCAATTTTTCTCAAATTAATCATTCACCTACTTTTGGGAGAGCTTTCACTTGGTGAAGTTTCAGACCCATAGCTAATTACTCGTCTACTCAAAATGAGTAAATGCGAATTATCTCTAAAAGTATTGCGGATAGCCAATTTTTCTCAAATAACTCATTCACCTACTTTTGGAAGAGCTTTCACATGGTGAAGTTTCAGACCCATAGCCAATTACTCACCTACTCAAAATGAGTAAATGCGAATTATCTCTAAAAGTATTGCAGATAGCCAATTTTTCTCAAATAACTCATTCACCTACTTTTGGGAGAGCTTTCACATGGTGAAGTTTCAGACCCATAGCTAATTATTTACCTACTCAAAATGAGTAAATGCTAATTATCTGTAAAAGTATTGCGGATAGCCAATTTTTCTCAAATAACTCATTCACCTACTTTTGGAAGAGCTTTCACTTGGTGAAGTTTTAGACCCATAGCTAATTACTCACCTACTCAAAATGAGTAAATGCGAATTATCTCTAAAAGTATTGCAGATAGCCAATTTTTCTCAAATAACTCATTCACCTACTTTTGGGAGAGCTTTCACTTGGTGAAGTTTCAGACCCATAGCAAATTACTCACCTACTCAAAATGAGTAAATGCGAATTATCTCTAAAAGTATTGCAGATAGCCAATTTTTCTCAAATAACTCATTCACCTACTTTTGGTAGAGCTTTCACTTGGTGAAGTTTCAGACCCATAGCAAATTATTCACCTACTCAAAATGAGTAAATGTGAATTATCTCTAAAAGTATTGCAGATAGCCAATTTTTCTCAAATAACTCATTCACCTACTTTTGGGAGAGCTTTCACTCTGTGAAGTTTCAGACCCATAGCTATTTATTCACCTACTCAAAATGAGTAAATGCTAATTATCTGTAAAAGTATTGCGGATACCCAATTTTTATCAAATACTCATTCATCTACTTGTGGGAGAGCTTTCACATGGTGAAGTTTCAGACCCATAGCTAATTATTCACCTACTCAAAATGAGTAAATGTGAATTATCTCTTAATAGTATTGCAGATAGCCAATTTTTCTCAAATAACTCATTCACCTACTTTTGGAAGACCTTTCACACACGAAAATGAAAAATTGTGAATATCTCGGAAAAGCTATTTCTTCTGCTTTAATGCTCGGCGGGAGATACACTCCACGGCAGTGGTCTTGACAAAAATTTTTGTCTCCCCAAAAATGGTGGCCATTTTGAATTTTCAAAGTTTTTGCAAAACACAAAAATGCTTATATCTCGAAAACCGTGCTATATGGAGTGAACTCAACAAAATTTTGGACCTGCTGGGTATCTCTGCAGAGTAGCCATGCCAATTTTCAAAATATTTTTGTCTCGCCAAATATAACGGACATTTTTAATTTTTTTATTTTTTGCAAAACACAAAAATGCTTATATCTTGAAAACCGTGCTAGATAGAGCAGACTGCGCTGACTTTGGTTGCCACAACAGTATAAGGCTAGAAACGAAGCATTTTCTTAATACTTTAGCACTCACCTTTATATCCTTTTCGGGACGCTTTGTTTTTGCTATGCAAAAACATTATCTTTTTTTTTTGCGAGCGATCCTCTAGTTTTTCTCATTTCTGGCTTTTGCATATTCTACACTGCCTCTCATATTAATCCCTTGTGTTATTAAATATTGTTCCGCACCCTTGTTTCCTTTGGATAAAGGAAGATCTTTGTTATTTTAATCACACTTTCATCAGTTTCCCCCATGGCAAGCCTAGCTCTCACTGGGTTGTTTGTAAACACACAAACTCTTTGTTTTCTTATTATCACATTGTTAGCTAATAGTGTGACCCTGGCCTCATTATTAGTCAAGTACAATCTCCAGACCATGCCAATTTGTTGTACTCCTAATAAACTTGACTTTTGTATAATTAGGCAAATTTCACACAATTCAACCTCTTTCAGTGTTTTGAAGTTGGGTATTTCCCTGGCTCTAATGAATACAGGTGCCACTCTTGGTAATTCCATTGTTTCAGTAATTAACCTTTTTAATTAGACCAATATTGTTTATAGTATTATATAGTACACAAAGAGAGACTTTACAGTCCCAAAATGTCACAATTCACACTGTTTTATAATATGTACAAATATCCAGATAAGTCTATGAAAAGAACATTGTAATTATATCCAAAAATCCACTCTTATAATTATTCACTTCAGCTGTTAAAATTATAGAAAAACAGTCAGAGTGAAAAAAAAAAGACCAGCGTCCATCTCTGAAAGCATACGAACCAATAAAAGAATTAGGTATCATTGATCACAGTGCAGTAAAAGGAACTTTTTGTGTTAAAACACAGCCAAAAGGTAGCGGATATTGGAAGTTAAACAACAGTATTCTAAAGATGTAGATTTTCAAACAGGCTTGGTGGACACTATTAACAACACAGTAAATTCATATTCAGACTTAAAATCTAAACAACTAATGTGGGAAATAGTAAAAGTAAACATTAGAGAGTTCAGTATAAAATATAGTAAACTAAAAGCAAACCGTAATGCTAAAACAATTGAAAATGTTCAAGATGAGATTGATGTCATTAGTAATAAAGTTCTATTACTGGAAAGCAAAAATGTATTAAGTAAAGAAGAAACACTTTTAAGATTTTTGGGTCTTAAAGTTTGTGGGTGTTCCACAGACTAAAGCCCTGCACAGATTTTCACCAAATTTTTGGGGGATGTTCACTCCAAGAGGATCTAGAGCTGATTAGGTTTTGAGGTTTTGGGGGATATTGGGTAACAACTGTTGCCATGGCAACACTTTTAAGATTTTTGTGTGTTAAAGTTTTTGGGTGTTCCACAGACTAAACCCCTGCACGAATTTTCACCAAATTTTCAGAATATGTTTACCCTAAGAGGATCTAGAGCTGATTGGGTTTTGGGAGGTATCCAGCTACCACTGTTGTCATGACAACACTTTTAAGATTTTTGGGTCTTAAAGTTTGTGGGTGTTCCATAGCCTAAACCCCTGCATGGATTTTCACTAAATTTTCAGGATATGTTTGCCCAAGAGGATCTAGAGGTGATTAGGTTTTGGGGGTATCCAGTGGCATCTGTTGCCATGGCAACACTTTAAATTTCAGGGTCTTAAAGTTTTTCTAAATCTTTGATATTTTTTGTAATTAAAATATTGCAGCTAGCTTCATCAGATTTGCACAAAATGTAAATGGATATGAAAGCTTGCCTGAGAGTAATTGTGTTTTAGAAACAAAATGACTGCCATATCACATCTTTAATACCAAATAGGAGGGTCATCATATCAAAAAGGCCTTATTATCTCCTTTATAATTGCTTCTCAGGCTACATAATATGAAAAATACTTGTAAGAAATCATGGTCTGTGAATCTTTTGTAGAACATCATGTGGGTTCTCTGTACTTCTTAAAACAGAAGTTGTTCCTAAGATTCTCCCAAATCTCAATGTTGTTGGCCATTTAGCTGTACCTGCGGGCTGGGGTTCTTGTGTGCCGAGGCTGGCTATTTTGATGTCTAAAATTATAAGATAGTGGCTTAATAATAATGAGCCCAATTTCAATCCTTACTTGTAGGCATTGAATGCGATGTAATTTGTGTCGAAGTCCTCTAAAATTATCAAATGTTTAAATGCTCACTACCAACTAAGGCTGAAACGATTAGCAATATTTTCTAGTCGGGTAGTCACTTGCAGTAACCATCGACTTAGCGTTTAACTGTTTCCAATATATATAGTACCTGTGAAGAGAGAGGAAACACTGAAGATGTCATCTGTGCTTACACCCCGGATGTAAATATTGTAAACAATGTGGCAGATCTCGAGTTGTTAAGAAAGAAAATTCACTAAAATTATTGGGTAATTTGCAACAAAAAGTATATTTTTTTATGTTTACATATTAATAAATAGATAAAATTCTTTGACTTGCTACCATTTTCAATTGTGACTCCAAATATTAAGAAATCTAACAATTGTGTAAGATCACATGTAAGATGATTTGGAAAACAATTAACCGGTTCAAGAATACTGGCATCGACTAGTGCTTGGGTAACCAAATAATATTAGGTTAATATGGTTAACCATTTCAGCTCTGCTGCTAACTGTAATATTCTGGAGGCAATTTTGTATATTTTGCAACAGTTTCAGCCATCAGTATCTGAGAGAGTAAATGGCTGAAGCTGCCAAATATTTTATACGTATTCCTATGTTCTTGTAACCTCTATGATTTACATCAGTGCTGGGTCACTAGTCTTAACCCTTTTGTAACTTGTGTGTTTCTCATATGTGCAACTTACTTTGCACATATTGCAGAGACAGTTCCAAGTCCAATGTGATCATATTGGGTTTGATAGAGCAATGGTTATGTTTCTACTGAACTTATGTTCTCCATCAACTTAGTTCCACCCAAGGATTTGGTATTTCGAATACCATGTTCAAGTAATTGTTAAAAACTCTTTATTGTTTTTCTTTTTCAGAATACTTTGAAAGAAAACTTAAGACTACCACAACACACATTGATCCCACAATGGCAGAACAAAAAGATGCCCCACATGTATCAAGCCAATTACAATCACAACAGTCAGCTCAAAATCTTACTGTAAACCTATTGTATATCTTGGCTGCTGCTGTAGCTATCTTGCTGATAATTATACTTGTTTTCTTTATTGTACTGTACTGCCGACGGCAAAAGTCTCGAGCGTCTAATAGCATGGAATTGAATCAAAACACTCTTGAGAATGAGGGCAATGAGATTTCTGACCATCAACTGCCAGTATTTGTAGAGTATAATGCAGATAACAGGCATCAAAACTTGCCCGAACAATATCTTCTACATAGTCAGGTATCTGCTGATGGTAGCTGTACTCATACAGTGGGAAGCCAGGAAAGCACTTTGTTACATGTTAACCAAAACAGTCAGAGCACATTGCAGCACAGTCTTCTGCAGGAAAATGCAAGTGAGGACAGTATTAAGAGTGCATTGTCTCCGAGGTATGATACAAGTACACAGGGAAGAGAACATGAATGTATCTCTAGTCCAGGGTCCAGTAGGTTCTGAACTGTAGCGGGATTAGCCAAGTTTCAGCATGAAAAGTCTGTGTGGCAGTGTTCATGGGTTTCATAACTATGGAGCCAAGATACTCCAACTGGCATCATATCATCTGCAGTATAAATCTTTCTTGTACACTTATAAAATAGATGTAGCAACTTATTTCCCAAGAAAAGTTTATAAACCATACAAGTATTACATGGGACAGTCTCACTTGAATCCTCTTCAAATGGTAATGTATGCCAGAAGTGGTGCAAGAATTGTGAATAAACTGGAAAATGATGTGTATCTGGTTACACATGTTTCTACAGGGATGGATTTCGTGCAGCTGATAATTGAAGATAAACTTGAGTCTTTCACAATATTTTATGTCATTATATCCTGGCTTTTAGAATATCTTGTATTTGTTACCATTCAAGGTTTACTTTAAAAAAAACAACTGATTTTGTTACATGGGATGGCATGGGAGCTAAAGATAACCAGTAAGCCGAATACTGAATGTTGAAATAGCATGGACCTGTTCTATAAATAACTACATTTTACACAACTCAGTGCTGTTATTCCAACAGTTCATCTTTATATTTCCCAATGCTAATAAAGCAGTAGATAACAGATGGAAGTTATTCTGAAACATGACTTTCTGCAGTATGTTTTTTTAAAGTTATATATTTCTATATATATACACGGCTTCTCCAAAAAGACAATGCCCAGAGACATGCTGTTTTCAAGGCATGCAGATCTGTTTGTTCGTCTCTTCCCTGGAGCCGATATAAGTGAGGTACCCCCACCAAAAGTGTCAAAATTTCAACTCTTGATCACAAATTTCCTATTGACTATTGAATGAATTTGTCTGTTATCTTGCATACCAGGCCACAAGTAGATTCCCTTGTGTGAGTATCAGTCCTGGATCTATCGTAATCATTTTTGAATGAATTTTTAAAATAATTTTTAATGCATTAAATATCTGAAATCATGCACTAAATCACTTATAACTTGAAAGTATTGCAGTTGGAGCATTTTGTTTAAGTATGTTGTTCAGCTACTTTTCCATAGCTACAAAATGGTGAGTAACTGGTGAACCTATATCAATAGCTAAGTGAGTAATAGCTACTTTCTGACTTTTCAGTACCTTCTGTAATAAGTAAAATCACTTGTAACGTCAAAACTATTGCATTTACAGTGTTTTGTTATTCACCACATTTTGTTCAGCTATAATATAGTAAAATTGCAGATCTGTAGCTCATTGCATGGCTGAGTAATAGCTATCATCAGGTTCTCACTGTTGAGTAAATCAGATTTAACTTGAAAACTATTATATTTAGAGTATTTTGTTTAAATATATTGTTCACCTACTTTTGGGTCAGGTGTAACATTATGATAGTAAAATTGCAGATCTGTAGTTCATTGCATGACTGAGTAATAGCTTTTCTCAGGTTCTCACTGTTGAATAAATCAGTTGTAACTTGAAAACTATTGCATTTAGAATATTTTTAGAGTATTTTGTTTAAAGTATGTTGTTAACCTACTTTTGGGTCAGTTACAACATAGTCAAATTGCAGGCCAGTACCTCATCACATGGCCGAGCAATAGTGATTTTAAAATTCGCACTGCTTAGTAAATCACTAGTAACCTGAAAATTATTTAGAGCATTTTGTCATAGTATGTTGTGCAGCTACTTTTTTCATAGTTACAACATGTTGAGTATTGTAGGAGACTGTCCCAATAGCTAAGCGAGTAATACCTACATTTGGACTTTCAGGAGTGTATCTAATGAAAGCCTGATATAATGAAAACTTTGAGTAACGGCCACTTTCGCATTTCAGCAGTTGGCATAATGAGTAAAGGCTGGTATCTTTAAAAGTGTTTCAGCTATGCAATTTCTTTCAAAGTTGTTTTTCATCTACTTTTGGGATCTATAACATAGTTAAATTTCATAGTTGTTGCTTAGTGTATGAGTGAGCTACTTTCTGACTTTTCAACAGTTACCATAATTGGTAAATGACGTCTATGTTCAAAAGTTTTGCAGTACACAAGATCTCTGAAAGAGTTGTTAATTTACTTTTTGTGAACTATCACATGGTCAGGTTTCAGACTAGTTGCTCAATGCATGAACTTCTGAATACCATCTGCAGCGCAAAACTTTTGTGTCCTTTTCTACTCTGTCTTGTACTCTGAAACTCAAAACACAAAGTCAGCTGAGCCCAATGGGGCACAGATTGCTTGTTCCTAAAACAGGTAAAAACTATGGAAATGAGTAATATAGAATTGTTCAAGGTAAACACAAGAAGGATTTTTAGCTTACTGGCCAACGGCTGTAAGCTAATGGCATGGCCTGGCGTCGTCTTCTTTGTTGTTGTTGTTGTTGTCGGCGTCGTCAACAATTTTTTCCAGCCTCTTCTCCTCAGAAACTACTGCACTGATTTCTTTGAAATTTGGTATGGAGCTTCCTTGGGTAGAGGACTATAATTTTTCCTCATTGCATGTTTTTCCACCAATCAGAGAAGTCACATGACCAAAAACATGTTTTTCAAAAGGGTGTGCTTGTCTGGATGATAACTTAAAAAGCGCTTCACCTATTCACATGAAATTTTGCAAGTAGGTTCGTTATATACATGTCTGGAAATTAATAACTTTTCGAAACGATCCAATACAAAATGGCCGACTTATTAATGATTTACTAAATGTCACGATTTTTCTTAACGCTGAAAAAACAAAAACGCGTTTATCTCAGAAACGGTGCGAGATAGAGCGATTTCGTCGAAATTTTCGGACCTCAGGGTATAAGAGGAATGTACTCTTGGCAATTTTCAAAAAATTTCCCCTCCCCAAAAATGGCGGCCATTTTGAATTTTCGCCAAAAATGGAAAAACACAAAATTGCTTGTATCTCCTTAACCGTGCGAGATAGAGCGATTTCGTCGGAATTTTCGGCCTGCAGGATATAAGAGGAATGTACTATTGGCAATTTTCAAAAAATTTTCCCCTCCCCAAAAATGGCGGCCATTTTGAATTTTCGAATTTTCGCCAAAAATGGAAAAACACAAAATTGCTTGTATCTCCTTAACCTTGTGAGATAGAGCGATTTTGTCGAAATTTTCGACCCACAGGGTATAATAGGAATGTACTTTTGGCAATTTTCAAAAAAATTTCCCCTCCCCAAAAATGGCGGCCATTTTGAATTTTGGAATTTTCGCCAAAAATGGAAAAGCACAAAATTGCTTGTATCTCCTTAACCGTGCGAGATAGAGCGATTTCGTCGAAATTTTCGGCCCACAGGGTATAAGAGGAATGTACTATTGGCAATTTTCAAAAAATTTCCCCTCCCCAAAAATGGCGGCCATTTTGAATTTTTGCCAAAAATGGAAAAACACAAAATTGCTTGTATCTCCTTAACCGTGTGAGATAGAGCGATTTCGTCGAAATTTTCGACCCACAGGGAATAAGAGGAATGTACTATTGGCAATTTTCAAAAAAATTTCCCCTCCCCAAAAATGGCGGCCATTTTAAATTTTCGAATTTTCGCCAAAAATGGAAAAACACAAAATTGCTTGTATCTCCTTAACCGTGCGAGATAGACCGATTTCGTCGAAATTTTCGACCCGCTGGGTATAAGAGGAATGTACTATTGGCAATTTAAAAAAAAATTTCCCCTCCCCAAAAATGGCAGCCATTTTAAATTTTCGAATTTTCACCAAAAATGGAAAAACACAAAATTGCTTGTATCTCCTTAACCGTGCGAGATAGAGCGATTTCGTCGAAATTTTCGACCCACAGGGTATCTAGGAAATGTACACTTGGCAATTTTCAAAAAATTTTCCCCTCCCCAAAAATGGCGGCCATTTTGAATTTTTAAATTTTCTCCAAAAATGGAAAAACACAAAATTGCTTGTATCTCCTTAACTGTGCAAGATAGAGCGATTTCGTCGACCCACAGGGTATAAGAGGTATGTACTATTGGCAATTTTCAAAAAATTTTCCCCTCCCCAAAAATGGCAGCCATTTTAAATTTTCGAATTATCGCCAAAAATGGAAAAACACAAAATTGCTTGTATCTCCTTAACCGTGCGAGATAGAGCGATTTCGTCGAAATTTTCGGCCTTCAGGGTATAAGAGGAATGTACTATTGGCAATTTTCAAAAAAATTCCCCTCCCCAAAAATGGCGGCCATTTTGAATTTTCAAATTTTTGCCAAAAATCGAAAAACACAAAATTGCTTGTATCTCCTTAACCATGCTAGATAGAGCGATTTCGTCGAAATTTTCGACCCACAGGGTTATCTAGCAAATGTACTCTTGGCAATTTTCAAAAAATTTTTGCCAAAAGTGGAAAAAACACAAAATTGCTTGTATCTCCTTAAACATGCGAGATAGAGTGATTTTGCCAAGTTTCAACCCACAGGGTATCTGAGAAATGTACTGTTTGCAATTTTCAAAAAATTTTATTTTTGAATTTTTGCCAAAAATGGCAAAACCCGAATTTGCTTCTGTCTCCTTAACCGTGTGAGATACAGTGATTTCGTCGAAATTTTCGACCCATAGGGTATCTAAGAAATGTACTCTTGGCAATTAAAAAAAAATTTTCCTCTTCCCACATATGGCGGCCATTTCGAATTTTCAAATTTTTATTAAAAGTGGAAAAAACAGATTTTTCCTAATCTCATTAACCATGCAAAATAGAGCGATTTCATTGAAATTTTTTGACCCACAGGGTATCTAATCAATGTACTCTTGGCAATTTTTGAATTTTTGCCAAAAATGGATAAACAGAAGTTTGCTTCTATCTCCTTAACTGTGCAAGATAGAGCGATTTTGTCGAAATTTTCGACCCAACCAATGCAAAAAGGCATGAAGCTGAAATAATTTACATGTATACTACTATGATACTCAAGTATCATTGATATATTTTACAAGTGAAACAGGGTCTTGTAAGACTACTGTACAATTTTTGCAAAAGGTTCATGGGCTGGACATTACACATGATAATGTGTGTTCTTCTATGCTATCCTGTTTTTATTCATATGTCGCAGCCACTATCAACAGGGCGTCCTATTTCTAGTTTTACATTAATTGTTGTATAAAACATATATTAATCTCTGCACATTTATAGCACAAAAAAGTATTTCGGTGGGACAACCACAACATGCGGGTCGCCAGTAAGCAGCAGGCCTTGGCCTATTTTTTTTTACTTTATATGCTAAAATCAAACATTGGTAATCATAGGCTGTGGATCCATTCATAGGTCAAATTTGACCACATAAGTTGCTCATTGTTAAATGTAAAAATTGGGATATGAACCATAGGTATGGGATAGTGAGTTTTATCCTGCTATTTTCATTCTTATATTTGTTTACATTTTACATGTGATGGAATATCTCAGATTTCCTTTTTGATTTGATTGATAACCCTAAAAAAAGCCACAACGACATGGTTGAAACCATTAATTGTCTGCTGGAATCTACCAGTTTATGGACTTTTTGTTCTGCTGACAGAACTTATCCGAACTTATTGTGCATTCTTGTACAAGGTTTTTTATCATTTCGTTGATAAGCAATACTTGAGCATTGGGCCTTGTCGGAGGTAAATGTTCCAAGTCCCCTTGTTAAAAATGCTCTAGTTTGAATAATAGACTCGACTGAATAATATTACAAATTAGTTTTTCTGTTTTATCCAAGATTACATCATATTTGTTGCAGTATTCAAGTCATAGTGTTGCCATTATCTTGGTCACAGTATAAAAAGTTTATTTGGCTATCACTTTGTGCGAAACTGTCTGAGAAACGTTATTTTTCTCTAAGGTTTCCACTTGCAAATTCTAAGTTTCTTAAATAATTGGCATGAGTCATCATAATATGATAAAAAGGCGCAGGAAGGAGGAGTATCCTTGCTGTTAAGTCTAAACTTTGTGTGTTTTTTTCCAAAGCAATTCAGGAAGTTGCAGCTCATTGAGAAATTTTCTGCATTTAAATTTAGCATTTGTTTTCTATACAGTTTACTTGTAACCTGATAATAATCCAATGAATCATATCAGATATGGGATTTTTCATGCATTTACCGTGGAAGTGGAAAATATTATAAACTTATTTGCCACTGTCCTATTGGTGAAAATGAAATCAGGGGGATTTTCTACATAACATAATCTGATCTTCCATTGGGAGTGTACACACAGTGCTTGATTCCTTAATGTTCCATTTTATTATCTGCACTGAATAAGCGTTGTGACTCAAAATTCAGGTTTCTTATTTTAAACACACACAGACACACAGAGTGACTATTTATGGTCACTCACATCAAGTAATGTGCTGTGTATTATCAATATGTATTGTTAGGAAGTAAATGTTTCTTTGAAAAGTCAGCAGAACTTATCTGGAATTGTGCACTAATCGGGGAATTTACAGCAACTCTGAGTGTTACTTTAAAGCTAAGATAAAATCAGCACCATTTATCTTCTGTCAGAATTCCATCTGGGCACATTATCACAAGAATTTTAGATTCAAAGAAACACTTAAGTTACATTTTTTCCTTGCATAACAAGAAATCCATAAATTAAATGAGAACTGGGGCAGATTTCACAAAGGATCTTATACACCATATTTAGCCAAGCAGCTTGGCTAAGTCTGAGACTTAAATTCAGGATTTCTGACTTGGCTAAGTTTGTACAAAATCAGATAAGCACATTAGGGTCATTATTCATTGATGAACATTCAAAGTTGTATTATATATTGGTGCACATATAATAATACAATTGGCCGATTCCAGGCTACAGAAATTCTGGATAAGTTGCTGTTGGTAAATTTGGTGACTGATTGTGATATGTGTAAAAACTTTTATGTATTCTTAGTTAAATGAGCCCAGCTTTTGATCTGTTAATCAGTCCATACTGCCTACATATTCTAATTGTAAATAACTGTTTTTACCCCATAGCCCTTAAGGGCTGTCGGGGTATTGTTTTCACCCATGGTGTCCGGATGGGCGGGCGGGCGGGTTGGCGGGAAGAAGTTTGTCCGGGCTGTATCTCAGAAACCGTAAGGTGTAGGAAGTTGATACTTGGTAGGGACATTGGTTAGGGGGTGTAGGTGTGCAACGTCATGGTCTGACCTTGATTTGACCTTTGACCTTGCCGTAGTGACCTTGACCTATAAAATATTGTCCGGGCTATATCTCAGAAACCGTAAGGTGTAGGAAGTTGATACTTGGTAGGGATATTGGTTAGGGGGTGTAGGTGTGCAACTTCATGGTCTGACCTTGAATTGACCTTTGACCTTGCCGTAGTGACCTTGACCTATAAAATATTGTCCGGGCTATATCTCAGAAACCGTAAGGTGTAGGAAGTTGATACTTGGTAGGGATATTGGTTAGGAGGTGTAGGTGTGCAGCGTCATGGTCTGACCTTGATTTGACCTTTGACTTTGCCGTAGTGACCTTGACCTATAAAATCTTGTCCGGGCTATATCTCAGAAACCATAAGGTGTAGGAAGTTGATACTTGGTAGGGATATTGGTTAGGAGGTGTAGGTGTGCAACGTCATGATATGACCTTGATTTGACCTTTGACCTTGCCATAGTGACCTTGACCTATAAAATCTTGTCCGGGCTATATCTCGGAAACCGTAAGGTGTAGGAAGTTGATACTTGGTAGGGATATTGGTTTGGGGGTGTAGGTGTGCCACGTCATGGTCTGACCTTGATTTGACCTTTGACCTTGGCGTAGTGACCTTGACCTAGAAAATCTTGTCCGGGCTATATCTCGGAAACTGTAATTTGTAGGAAGTTGATACTTGGTAGGGACATTGGTTAGGGGGTGTAGGTGTGCAACGTCATGGTGTGACCAAGATTTGACCTTTGACCTTGCCGTAGTGACCTTGACCTAGAAAATCTTGTCTGGGCTATATCTCAGTAACCATAAGGTGTAGGAAGTTGATACTTGGTAGGGACATTGGTTAGTGGCTATGGGTGTGTATTATCATGGTGAGACCTTAATTTGACCTTTGACCTTGTCGTAGTGACCTTGACCTTTAAAATCTTGTTGCACCTTTGGGTCTGTCTTTTGATGCAGATTAAACACTGTTAATTCATATTAGAATTTATTAAGAATTTTACTTCCATAACTTCCCATTGTAAGAGATAGAATTTCATCAAGTGAGCCACAGATTTTGCCCCAACACCACACATAAGGATTCATTAAATGTGTTACCACTTCTGTATGCATGGTAATATTCAAAACATCTAAACCATAATTCGGATATGCAGATGTAGATAAAAAGTGTTGAATTTTAGTTTACTGATTAATGCTGTCATCTTTTTATTTAATTATCTTGTTTTAATACTCCATTTTTACATGCATTATCTTTCTTTTAAACCTTATTTTTCCATTTAAACATTGTTTGGAACTTTATATAACTGACAGTGCTCTAAAAGTATCCAGAATTTTGTACTGGTACAGTACTTCTATATCTCATGGTGTTGAAAATATTTCCCTAGGCTGTGGGGTACGGGCATCTCTGATGCTATTTTATTGTTTATGTTATTAGTACACAATTGCACCAATGTTAAAAGTTACATATACAGTACCTTACCATAGTTACTCTTGCTGGAAATGTTTGTATGTATTTACATTTGTAATTTCCTGGCTCATAGCTTCATTCTTCTTACTGAAAGTAGTGTATTGTGCAATACAAACTGCCTCAACTTATATATGTACATTTGCATGCTCAGATTCTGCAGTCGTATTAAACTTTGGAAATGGTACAGCTGCATATTCATATTCTACAGTGTTATTAAACATTGAGAAAAACAAAGCTTTTTCTTTAAAAGGTGAATAGAATCAGGTTTAATATACTTACAATCTTTCCGCTTTTGTAATGGCACTCTTGATGAAAATTTTATATATGAATAGGTAAAAAATGAACAAAACATATATTGTGAAATTCTATGAGGTAAAAAAGCATTGAAACCATTGGAACATGTTATTAAAAACATCAATGCCAGTACAATTGCTGCAAACTTACTAAGCTTGGAAGAAAATATATTAAACATTTGTACAGATGTTGCTTCAAAAAGCAGGCCTGTATATGAAAGAATTTAAAAGCAAGAAATCATTCGACCTTCCTGGAACAAATCTGGAAACAGGTTTTTGACCAGTGAGTGTGAAATCTACTTTGAACAGATTTGCATCCGCAAAATTATGTGTATCCAAGATAAAAAATTAAGTGAGCTTAAGGTCCTTCATTTGAGTTTACTTGTGGTTTAAATTTGAAATGATTGCATCAGAAAACCAGCGATTCTTGTGAGATCTGCAAACTAATGCATGATACTGCTTATATGTTTTACTTTGTTAAGGCAAAACAAATCTAAAATGTAGGATTCAGTACAGTCACGCCGCCGCAGAGATTTCCTTTTGGACGCGATAACTTAAAAAATATTGCAGTTAGAACTTTCAAATTTGGTATGTGGGTATATATGGGCAATGCCACAAACGCTATTGTTTTGTGACCTTGACCTTCAATCTCAAGGTCACTGGTGGCCACTTAAAGGTCAGATTTTGGCCATATTTTCACATTTTGGCCCAGTTCTCATATACAGAAAGTTAGATCATCTTATGGCTGGTATATATAATACATATTTATGTCCTCTGTAAGCATGCAGAAATTTGACCTTGAAGCTCTTCATTGAAGGTCGTCCACTGACCGCCAAAGTACCTGACCAAGGGTCATTTTTGGCCTTTTTGGAGATATTTTCACACTTAACGCTGACTATATTGCATGAAAACTATTGAAAATGGCTTTGGAAGTTGAGTACACGATGGACTTCTACCATCCAGGCTTACTAGTTACAGATCTTCATTTAAGGTCATCCACTGACCACCAAAGTACCTGACCAAGGGTCATTTTTGGCATATTTGGAGATATTTTCACACTTAATGCCGACTACATTGCATAGAAACTATTGAAAATGGTTTTGGAGGTTGAGTACATGATGGAGTACCAGCATCCAGGCTTACTGGTTACAGATCTTCATTGAAGGTCATCCTCTGACCGCCAAAGTACCTGACCGAGGGTCATTTTTGGCCCTCTATTTGTGTGTTTGTTTGTGAACAAGATAACTCAAAAACTGACAGACAGATTTTGATAAAATTTTCAGGATATGTCCAAAATGGTAAAAGGAAGATATGATTAAATTTTGGGAGTGATCCGGATCACTGTCTGGATCCATGAAATTTAATTTTTAAAGACAGATAACTCAAAAACTTATGGTGCATTTTGATGAAATTTTCAGGAAATGTCCTTTAGTTTATTGGAACAAGTGATGAGATTTTTGGAGTGATCTGGATCATCTTGATCCAGGCTGCCAGATGTGTTTGTGTACAATATAGCTCAAAAACTTATTTAATGAAAGACGTATTTGATGAAATTTTCAGGATATGTCTGAAAAGGTAAAAGGATGAAATGGTTGAATTTTGGAAGTGATCCGGATCACTATATAGATCTTCTGGATCCATGAAATGTAATTTTTAAAGACAGATACCTCAAAAAGTTATGGTTGGATTGTGATGACATTTTCAGCAAATGGCCTAAAAGGTGTGAGGAACAAGTGATTAGATTTTCAGAGTGATTTGGATCACTGTCTGGATCATCTGGATCCAGGCTGCAACATAATTTTAGGATGAATTTTGATGATATTTTTAGGATATGTTACAAATGGTAAAAGGAAGAAGTGGTAAAAGGAAGAAATGATTCAATTTTGTGAGTGATCTGGACCACTATCTGGATCTTCTGGATCCATGAAATATAATTTTTAAAGACAAATACCTCAAAAAGTCATCGGTGGTTTTTGATGAAATTTTCAGGAAATGTCATAAATGGGACAAGGAAAAAGTGATTAGATTTTGGGAGTGATCTGGATCATCTGGATCCAGGCTGCCAGATGTGTTTGTGTACAAGATAAATCAAAAACTTATGGACGGATTTTGATGAAATTTTCAGGATATGTCTGAAAAGGTAAAAGGATGAAATGATTGAATTTTGGAAGTGATCCAGATCACTATATGGATTTTCTGGATCCATGAAATGTAATTTTTAAAGACAGATACCTCAAAAACTTATGGATGGATTGTTTCAGTAAATGGCCTAAATGGTACAAGGAACAAGTGATTAGATTTTTGGAGTGATCTGGATCACTGTCTGGACCATCTGGATCCAGGCTGCCACATAATGTTGGGATGGATTTTGATATTTTCAGGATATGTTAGAAATGGTAAAAGGAAGAAGTGGTAAAAGGAAGAAATGATTCAATTTTGTGAGTGATCTGGACCACTATCTGGATCTTCTGGATCCATGAATGTAATTTTTAAAGACAAATAGCTCAAAAAGTCATTAATGGATTTTTATGAAATTTTCAGGAAATGTCTTACATGGGACAAAGAACAAGTGATTAGTTTTTGGGAGTAATCTGGATCACTGTCTGGATCATGTGGATCCAGGCTGCCAGATGTGTCTGTGTACAAGATAACTCAAAACCTTATGGACGGATTTTGATGAAATTTTTAGAATATGTCTGAAAAGGTAAAAGGATGAAATGATTGAAAGTTTGGAAATGATCCGGATCACTATATGGATCTTCTGGATCCGTGAAATGTAATTTTTAAAGACAGATATAAGTGAAACAACGTGTGATTAGCTTTTGGAAGTAATCTGGTACTATAATGGAGAATCCTGACCTGGTGCTCCAGGAAACAGGCTCAAGCCCAACACATTCACGCCTTAACTATATCCCGTCCCGGGATACACTGCGTCAAGACGCAATGTCTAGTTAGAATATGATATGTCTTTACTCATTTCTTAATTTATTTTCTTATATACAAAGAGTAGTAACAGCTGTATTCAGTGTCAATGAAAGTTGGAAAGTCCATGATATAATTACTCTTTTTAATTGGGAATTAAAGCTTAAACCCAAAATCTGTGAAAAGCTTAGGAGTAAGTGGCAAAGGTTGTGCCACGTTATACAATTGATTATCAACCATATTGATAAAAATTAAACAGTGTTTTGAAAGTGTGTTTTATTTAAAATTTGTTATGACGTATATGGATTTATGTACAAGATTATAAGAATATATTTCAATATTTAATTATGTATGAATTTATACAGAAGATTAGAAGAAATATTTCAATATTTAATAATTTAATGGATACATACTAGTATCAAGATGAAACAGGGCCGAAAGGGGTTTTGGTCAACTACCATGAGCTGCAAAGCCATCAGACACAAGAAGTGCACTGAAGTGGTCACCCATCCAAGTACTAACGTAGCCCATTGCTGCTTAGCTTCAGTCAAAAAGACAGGTACTCGTCACGCTACACCGCAATTCATGAATGTCGGGAGACATAAAAAAAAAACGTGCTAGCCTTGGTAGAGCTCTCATTAAAAAAAAGCAAAGATACACTGTAAGGTACCCAATGATGAAATGCCACATAGCCAGTCTTGTGCTACTAGAGACAATAAATGGCAGGCATCCTGTCATGGAACTGATCTAAACCAATGTGTTCAAACCTAATTATTATCTTGACGATTGAGTCTTGTGAACTGCTTATTGTACTAATATGTATTCTGTTAAGTTGTTTTCTTTCATGTGTGTCTGTATAAGTCATAATGTTTGTTGTTGCTTGAAGACACACCTGCTATTCTGTATATCATGTATGCATGATAAAGAGCTGTGGCCTTTTTTTTTGGAGGGGGGGGGGGAATCTTTTTTATATCTCCCTTATTATTGGTTCCAGGGCTTCCAAATGTGAGAACAACTTATAGACACTTGTGAAATCAAGACATGGCTATAATCTTTGCATGTCTGCTCCAAATATAATTTTGGACATTTTTCATGTGGACTTTTATCCCACTAAATATATGATAGTATATAGTATATATCTGGCAGCTAAGATGTATATGTTTTGAGTGTGCATGATCTTCATCAAAACTTAATGTTGAATGCTTCTTTGATCTTAGTCTGAACACAATATATTTAGTGCAAGAGTATGTGGTAGTGGTTGGACGATTAGACAGACGTTCGATCAATCGTCTGTGTCATGGCACAATTGCGTTCGGTCACTGACAATTTCTAGAAATCGATTAAATCTCACCTTTCTTTATGTGTCTCAATATCAACGTTTTGTTTTATATTTTGGGCAGTTTCCAAAATTTTCCTTTAATAGATTAACAGATTTCTCACGAATTTTGAGTTTGTTTACAGCTACCGCCATATTTACCGGAAGTGGGTTCTTTTGGTAGCTTCTATATGCCGGAAACACCGGATTGAAATACAGTTTATCCTGGAAAGTGTTTCATGACAGTGGAGTAAAACAATCGATTATGGGTCGATCATCGGTCGGAAAAATGGACGAATAATCGACCAATAAAAATTAAGGCAATTCCACTCACTAGTATGTGGTGAAGCTAGAATTTAGACATAGTAAGTTTTTAAAAATATTGTGCAATTTTGCTAACTTGTTTTCAAACTCTGCTATTATGATAGTAAATAATGACAAACAAATGAAGCTGAACACAAACCATTGTTTTAAAGTTGTATACAGTTTTGTATGTAATTTATGTCACTTTATACTGTCATTGAATCTGTATGTGTGCATAATAAGGTGAATAAAAAAGTTTGGGCCGGGTGGATTTCACAAAAAGGAGACTTAGACTAAGACTAAGCTTCAACTGGTTTATGAAATACCGGTAACCACTTTTGTTTCCAATGTCATGTTACCCTTTATTTTTGTTCATAATGTGCTACTGGACAGCTGGCATATATCCTTTGTTTGACATATTTTATGTTAGGAAAAAATGCTTTTTGCAATGAAAAACCACATAAAAACGTCAAAAAGTTCTTCAGGGAGATATTGTATATATTTACACTTCCTTGTCAGCCATTTCAAATTTGTAAGTGGAAAAAAATTGAAAGCAGCCATATTTCAGTCTTTGTTCACATAAGTAAAGTCCAATACCAGGTCAACTTTACTTTAAGTCTGAAGCTTAACCAAAGCTTACTGCTAATAGACTTAGTTACATTGTAAAATCTGCAAAGTCTAAGAAAATAGTCTAAGCCTAAATCAAAGATAAAAGTCCTAACATTAAGTCTAAGTCTGGGGGCGAAGTCCTTTTTTTGTAACTGGCTTTTGCACTTCAGAGATCAAGTGGTAAAAGTGCAATACCGTAAATGACCTATTTAGCGCATCCGCCCTTGTAACCGCACCCTACCTCTTTTTCCCAGCAATATCGTTGGTGACAGTGCACAATATCCACATATTTTTATATATTGTACGTATTTTTACTTAATAAATTAACATTTTTGTCATGACTTTCGAGTTTGTTTGTTTTATCGTTGGTGACAGTGCACAATATCCACATATTTTTATATATTGTACGTATTTTTACGTAATAAATTAACATTTTTGTCATGACTTTCGAGATTGTTTTTATCTACCACCATATTTACAGGAAGTGGGTATTTCTGGTAGATTCTAAATGTCGAAACACCATTATTCTTACCGGGTTGACCTATACTTCATCCCGGAAAGTGTTTCATGATGGGTGCGCTAAAAGGGGAATTTTTTCCCACCAAATATTGACCAAAAATAGTCTTTCCTTAGCACGCTGTGTGCTAAATAGGTCATTTACGGTATATGCTGGAAAAGCATTTCTTCGCCAGGTCTTCAGGCTAGCCTTAGCAAAAACAAGGCAATGCACCATAGGGATATTTTTTCTGAATTCTAGAGATTGTGTAAAGTTTTGGTTAAAAGCTTGTTGTCTGGGCATTATATTGAACCAAGTGTCTTTTTGAAATGTTAAAACAGTGATGTTTTGCATTGGGTGCTATTTTAAACCAGGCATTGAGTTGAGTGAGTGATTGTTTTTGAAACTTTCTTTGCTAACGTATTGAGGGAATACTTTCATTTTACCAATGAATACAGTATTATTATTTTTCAAACAAATGACAGTAAAGATATACTTATAAAGCCCAGGTCCAACGTTGACGATTTTAAGGAACGACTGTTGGGAAGTTTGAAGTCCTCGTCACTTGTACTATAATCTGCGTAGTAGTTCATAAGTCTTTCCTTGATCTCCATTATCTACCACCTGTCTTTGTGGCGTGGATAATTTTGTGAACTGTTTAAAATTTCATAATCACCACTCTGATTTCTGTCTTCATTAATCGTATTGATTGTCCCCTTCCCTAATAAACACATTAAGCCTGTAGTGATGTCATCTGTCTTCATATCATTCATCATATTCTGCAGGGCAATCTTTTAGGATCTGACACATCTCACTATACAGGTGACAAGTATGTGAATAAGTGTTATAGGTTGTCCTTTGTCTTACCACGGTCTTAATCAGTTGTCAGCAATCTTCCAACTGTTGTAGGCCTTTGTACCTCCCTGTTTCTGTGTTGAAATAGTCATGAAATCGTACAAAGTTCAGCTTCATTTACAGCACTGACATGACAGGACCACCAAGAGTGGCGACAGATCTACATTTTCCCGTCAAATTAATTGATGGACGAATACTTGCTATTTTGAGACAGATAATCTGTATGTCAGGGACCTGGGCATATATAAAATGGGTTTGAGAGTTAAAGAGAATTGACATCTAAAATTGTGATTTGTTGAGGTCATTATCTTTGAGGTTTTTCAAAATACTTCTAGTTTTTACGTGCGTTTTTTGAAGCCACATTAGAAATTCATTGGTATGTTTGATTGTTCAGTTTATGTTTTTAGTTCTCAAACACAGAAGGTTTCAACGAACAACAAATATTTTATGCCTGTTGCAAGCTTGTATTATTGTTATATTTTAGTTGAAATGCATTTGTATTAAATTACCAAATAGCAGAGAAGTTGTTTTATTGCTCTTCATGTATTGAGAGTCCATTCTGAATAATAATATATCATTTCATGATCGTGGGGACAGTGGTTGAGGGGACTAGGTATGCAACATCATTGTATGACCTTGACTTGTCCTTTGACCTTGCTGTAGCCATGCATTGCTATGGTGTGACCTTGGTTTGATATATGACTTTATCATAATAGCCTTGGCCTTTACAATATTTTCTTGGCGTAATATTTCGGAAACCAAAGGTGTAGAAATGTCTACATGGTAGTTGTATTAACTCGAGTGTGTAAATGCCCATAGGCATGGTGTGACCTTGGTATGGTCTTTCACCTTGGCTTCTCCAGAATAGTTTTTCTTTTGCCACATTGAGACTTTTCCTCCTATCACAAAGCTATAGTGATTGCTGCAACTGAGTATTATCATATTAACCTATTTCAGTTAGTCTATCCACCACCTTCATCCTTCTCCCCTATCGGATAATAACATGGATATGGACTGTTTTTCAGAAATTGGACTACCCCTTCTCGGACACCGGCGCCTTAGAGGTGGTTCTCATCAATTTGGCCCTTTATAAATGCTTCATACTATTACTACTACTTAACTTGGACAAGCACAGATATTATGCCTTAATTACACCTTATATTTATCAATTTTGGTGGAAACCATCGATTCTTTCATTTGGTAACAGATGCAAGAATGTCAGAGTACAGTTTTACTGCATAACTGTATAAAGAGTGAATGTATGTCAATACACAGCAATCCATCATCGCAGTTGTGCCAAATAAATAATGTTGAAAAAGCTTCTTTTAGTTTCATATTCAATACAACAGCAACTTTAGTCCATAAAGCTAAAGAGACTAAGTTATTGTGTGCATTTCACCTGTACTTTTAACATTTGATTTTAATGTTTAGAGATCTATTTCGAAGATTTTGTGATTTTTTGCAAATGGGTTCCTGTTTCACTGTCATTGCCCTGTTGGCGGTTGTACATGTGATTGCTGACAGGGAAGATGCACTACCCTGGGATCACCATGTTTACACAGGCCGGCATTTGGATGATTATATCACTGCCCCTCGGTATGGGCCCCCAGCTGTCTCCACTAATGCCCTACTCGTCATGTACACTCCTAAGTGCAGGGCACAGGCAGAGGCCATACACTCGTACAAACTTCCCCCACAGAAGTTCATAGTACTTGCAAAACATGACTATGAAACTTTCCCACCGGCCGTTTGGTACCACCTGGATGAAAGGGACGATTTAGTTCAGAGATATACACCTGACAGTTGCATGAAAGTCATGTTCTTCAGAAATGGCTCCAATATATACACACCAGAGGTCTATGATGAAAGTACTGGTATGGATGTTGTACTCTGGACTTGGGAAAAACTAAAGATTAAATTTACTTTACTTAATAAGAGGAGAGAGGATATTTTGTTAAAGTTTCAAAACCTGAAGGGAGATCCAGTTGCAGCATTAACAGTGCTCAAAGTTGGAGAAAGTAGAATCTTTTATAGCTTCCCATCACACAGTGTAACTATTCTGTCTGCAACTAGTGGGCAACCTCTGTTTAGAAAAATAGTGGAACATGACTTCCCCAGTGACATTGTCATCAATGAGGAAGTGGACATAGAAAACTTGCAATCAATAGCACTACTGAGACAAAGCATCTTGGATGAATCTGAATCTATTCATCGATTCCACCTGCAAATCTCTTATTACTTCCTCCTGTGCCAGAATCAAGTGAAGAGACTTCCTCGATTCACTGACAAAGGCTACAAGAAAACCAAAATTCCAGAACAACTGTACACTGACCTCAAACACTTTTACTTTTCAAGAGGTGATCTCAGGCAAAATGAGACATCAAATAGTGTTGCAATTAATTTAAAGGATACAGTCTGTACTTTAGTGAAGCTGGATGAGATGATGGTAAAATATACAGCAGAATTTCTGCTTCCTATAGTTCAGGAATGGAGTAACTGTAGTCTTGTTAAAACCATGATATTTGGAGTGCGGGAGTACTATAAGAGAAATATATTAAGACGACATGTGGATCGTATTGATACTCATGTAATCAGTGTAATTCTCCAGATACATAAGGAACTGGATGGAGCAGAGGACTGGCCCCTGGAAATCGTAGGGATGGATGGACTGGTGAGGCAGATCTACCTTGAACCAGGAGACATGCTACTCTATGAATCAACAACACTTATACACGGGCGACCTACTCCATTTCAAGGAAAAGTTTATGCCAATATATTTGCACATTTTAAACCTCCTACTTGGGAGTGGAATATTAAAGAAAATATGATGATACACAAAGAACAGACTATTTGCTCTGTAAATAAACTTTACACGACTGACAGATTTAATACAGGCAGTGCAAAAAGTGGCAAAACAGAGTTGTAGGATCTTGTTCTGAAACTTCTGTATTCCTGTACAATATTAAAAATTGTATAACTATGCATGCTTGTACTATTTCCATAGAACAACAAATATGTCACCAAGCAGCAAGTCACTTTGAAAGATATAAGATTCTAGTATTATGGATTTAAAATAACAAGTTCCACCTATTGCCCCCATTTCTATTGGATCAAATTCAACATTAACATACACACGGCAATGAATATGTGCTGATAAATTTTCTTACATTTTAATAACATTTTATGTCCAAATTCATGAGTACCTTTAGAATAATGTTAGAACTAACACAGTTGTAATGCACAGTTGTAATCACTGCCATGGTGATTATCTCCCACCAGATATTCAGTAAAAGTGGAAGTAGTGTAACCTTGAAACAGGGGTCACCTAATCATAATGAACTGTGTCATTTATCTAAATCACTCTGTCTCTTCTGTTTGCAATTAATGATTTTTGTAATAAATCCAAGATTGGCTCTGGAAATACATGTTGTCTGGCAGGGCAGTGCAGTTACCCTATGAATTCAAAAGTCGATCAAAATCTGTTATGGCTTCATTAGATTTTGGAATTTTAGATTTTCACACAAAAAGAAAACACAGATGGCAATCAAGAGATTAAATTTTTCTGAACTTTCACAGGGAGTTCCAGTGCTGCCCTAAGGTTTCTAAACTTTGATCAAAATTGCTCTATCTCTTAGGGTTTTCAAGAGACTTGAGGTTTTTGATTTTGCACAAAATCCAACTTGATGGTCATTTTGTGTTTCAAAATGATTCCAATAAGTTATCACATTTTGATGCCCAATGACCAATAATAAGGGAGACATAAGGCCTTTTTAGTATGATTATCACACTGGACTTTGAAACAGGGATCAAAGACAAAATTTGACACCTGGAAAAGAAGTGCAGGCAATGATTTCCTGTAAGTGGTTGTCACATTCTAAACCCCTTATACCCCATTCACATTACAGGCGGTATCACCTGGCAGTGACCCGTGTTTGGTGAAACATCCGTGTCCTTGGATCACCGCCTGAGGTCCATTTGAGAGTCCTTGCGAGTCTGTGGGCCACCATCCTAATCCTTGCGCGTCCCACAGATGTTTCAAAATTTTTGAATTTACCGCCTCTAGGTAGTTCGCCGTCAATCCCTGTCATTCACCTTCCTATGTCAGTATCACCACCATACACATCACCCTGACTGTCAGTCCCTGTCAGTGGAAAACCACGTGCACTATTTTTCGCTCCGTGACACAAGGTGAAATAAGGTAGGATTCGGTGGCTCACTGATTGGACACAGGGACGGAAGGTGGCCCACTTCAGTTGGGACACATATCAATGGTGGGGGTGAATTACTGTCGAGCTGATTTGCTACTGTTACACAAGGCTACATAAGGTATCTGAGGGTGACTGAAGGCTCTACATCTGTCATTATTCGGTTGTCAAAGGTTCCCGGAAGGTGAAATACACAACAACTTTATTTGGAAATAGCGTATGCTCACTGCGTCTTCATTTGGGTAGCCATTTTGAAAGCTGTGGATGGAACTTTGGAGTAGGAACTTTAAATTATTGTATCCCCGGACAAAAGTCAGGGATATTTAAGATTCAGTACAGTCATACCGCCTCTGCCGCAGAAATTTCCTTTCGGACGCGATAACTTAAAAAATATTTTAGTTAGACCTTTCAAATTTGGTATGTGGGTATATATGGGCAATGCCACGAATGCTATTGTTCTGTGACCTTGACCTTCAATTTCAAGTTCACTGGTGGCCTCTTAAAGGTCAGATTTTGGCCATTTTTTCACATTTTGGCCCAGTTCTCATATACAGAAAGTTAGATCATCATATGGCTGGTATATATAATACATATATATGCCCTCTGTAAGCAGGCAGAAATTTGACCTTGAAGCTCTTCATTGAAGGTCATCCACAGACTCCCAAAGTACATCACCGAGGCCATTTTTGGCCTTTCTGGAGATATTTTCACACTTAATGCTGACTATATTGCATGGAAACTATTGAAAATGGCTTTGGAGATTGAGTACATGATGGAGTACCAGCATCCAGTTTGTTGACCTTGGCTATTGTTTTCAAGGTCACCTTAGGCCTGCTAAAATGACTCAAAATGATACCTTTTACTGCATATATATGCCTATATAAGACTGTGAGGCCATATACCTCCTAATTATTGGCTGTATAACTTACTGGCTCATGTTGATTATTGTATCAACCGGAGGCATCCGGTGGATACTTTGGTTTAGCGTTTGCTACGCCGCCACCACTGCTGCTGCCCATGCTACTTTTCGGCGTTAACACCAAAAGATTCCCAGCCCATGATTTCCTATAGGTTGGTTTACCATCCCAAACCTCTAGGACCAATAATAAGCGAGTTATTAAACTTTATATTTGTAAAAAGGACTTTACAATCTTCCCCCTTCATTAATCCAACAAACAGAAACTTTACTCAGTTTACCATATTTTGAAGTGAATTACCACTTATTTATGTTCTAATGATATATATTAGGATAATAAGTTCTTATGGTTGTAAATGTCTGATGTACTGCATATATTCAAAAATATACAGCTCCATGCCACCTTAATAGTGGATTCAACCTTTTCTTTACACTCACTCAATGAGAATTTGGACAAAAGACACTGTTGTATACTTCAAGGATGGAAAAAAAACCATGTAGCCTTGTTCAGGTGCACAGATTGTTTCTGTTGAAATCACCATTTTAATCACCTTTTTAATATCAGACCAGTTTGTGGCATTGTCTGATGGAATATTGGTGATCGATGTGCCCAAGATGAATACAAATAATATTTAACAAGTCCCTATAATAATATACATTGCATCGTATTCATTTTATTTCCTGTAATATGCCACAGAACATTGTAGAAATAATATCATGTATTACTGACATTATCTACAGATAACATAAAACTTTTACGATCTTTATCCTTTGTTTATCATAATTTCTATGAAAGCACAATAATTTTCTGGGGCCAATTTGACAAAGGTATTTTATCCTGCAGGCCAATTTAACCAGGTTTTTTTTTCTGAGAGCCTATTGGATTAGAGTATTTTATCTTAGGATCAATCTGGTGGGTTCCAATTTGGTAAAAACACCAATTTGTGTATTATTCATTAGGAACAATCTGTTCTGTGATAGAGCTGATGCTGTCCACATTTCCCATGCAACAAATCTTTCCCAAGAGTGACTGCAACTTGGTGTTATCAGAGCTATTTTTATCTATTGTGGTAGTCATAGAACAGGTCATAAGTTCAATATTTGGCTGGTGAAGTCAATCTTTTCATTTTAGGAAGAATAAATAGATTATTTCAGTTTTACTAGTTCTCCCCTCAATTTGAACATTGGTTGTGTTTTAAGGCCAATCACAAAAGTGGAACAGGGGTATTCCTAATGTTTATTAGAGTCCGCCTTGATAAATCTGTTCATGGTTTACCATTTGTTATATTTGGTTTGGGGTTTCATATAATTTGCTTTAGAATTCTATTGGTTTATATGGTGCATTAAATTAGCAGAATGTCAGTTGACACCAAATTATTATTAACATAAATTGTCCCTGGGTATTTCACTAAAGTGACCAGGAGAATCTCCAATAATATCATAAACAGTGTATGCAAATGAGGTAAAACTAACTACCTAGGTAGGGGAAACCTCCAAAACTGAGAAATGTCTACTGGAGGTGAAAGGTGACTTACTTAGTAACTGGACATTTTTCAAAGATCAATGGGAAAATTCCAAAGTTGCCACTGGACTGAGGGAGAAATCAAAGAATGTAAGGGTTGCAACTTTAAGATCTGTTATGGGTAGACTTGCTCCAAGTCTTTGCATTTATATCCATCAGTAACTAGAACAGTTAAATTGAAACTGGAAACTTACAAGAGTTCATTATAGCACAAGCATTCTGGAGTATGGGGGACAGTCTCTGAAAAAACGGGCTGGTTTCTCCAAAAGTCATACAGTACCCATATATTACACAAAAGACAAAAGGACTTGGTGAAAGTCTATCTTATGGGTAGAGATTGTTTTAGAATCTTAAAAAATCTTCAGATAACAGATGAAGACTGCAAAGATCTAGCAAAGTGCATAAAGGCACTAGAAAGTTATTTCAAACCAACTCAAAATGAGATTTACAAACAGTACATGTTCTACTCATGTGACAAAGGACCCAGTGAAAATGTGGATCACTGGGTTAACAGACTGAGACAACTTTTAAAATCTTGCAACTTTGAAGCAATGACTGACAGTTTGTTGAGAGACCGAGTGCTTGTGGGGACGAAATACATGGCTGCAAGAGCATGGATCTTCGGGATGTTTAGAGAAAAGGTAGTCAATCTAAATGAAGCAGTTGATATGCTGAGAGCTAGTGAAGTAGCTGCTCAACACATAAAGGAGATTGACCAAGGGACATCTGAGGAAGTGGTATCACTCTGCATTGTCCGGTACGCATCCACATCCTCATGAGCAACTTCTCCAAAGTACATGGCCCAGAGGCATGCTGTTACATTTAAAACATACCTTGTCTGTCTAGGATGATAAATTGTTCAAGGCATACAGATCGGTCTGTTCATCTGTTCCCCATAGCTGTTAGAAGAGAGGTACCCCCACCCAAAGTGTGAAAATTTCAACATTTTATTAGTTTTTCTCCTTGACTATTTAAGGGATTTATCTCTTAACTTGGATATATGTACTAGGCTGCAAGTAGATTCCCTTGTGTGAGTATCAGGCCCGGATCTTTCTTAATTATTTTTAATGAATTTTTAAAATAATTTTAATGCATTAAAATTCATGAAATCATGCACTAAATCACTTATAACTTGAAAAGTATTGCATTTAGAGTATTTTGTTAAAGTATGTTATTCAGCTACTTTATCCATAGCTACAACATGGTGAGTAACTTGGGAACCTTTCCAAAAGCTAAGTGAGTAATAGCTATTTCCTGACTTTTCAGTAGCTTCCGTAATGAGTAAAATCGCCTGTAAATTAAAAGCTATTGCATTTACAGAATTGTGTTTAAATATGTTATTTGCCTACTTTTGGGTAAGCTATAACATAGTAAGATTGCAGACCTGTAGCTCATTGCATAGCTGAGCAATAGCTACTTTCAGGTTCTCACTGTTGAGTAAATCGGTTGTAACTTGAAAACTATTTCATTCCGAGTTTTTTTTAATTTGTTATTCATCTACTTTGGGGTCAGCTATAGTATAGTGAATCTGGAGAACTGTTGCTCATTGCCTAGCTGAGCTGTAACTTGAAAACTGTTTCATTCAGAGTTTTTTTTAATTTGTTATTCATCTACTTTAGGGTCAGCTATAGTATAGTGAATCTGGAGAACTGTTGCTCATTGCCTGAGGTATTTTCGGGTTTTCACTGTTGAGTTGTAACTTGAAAACTAATTCATTTACAGAATTTTTTAAAAATATGTTCTGCACCTACTTTTGGCCAGCTATAAGATAGTTAAATTTGCAGACCTATAGCTCATTGCATAATTGGGCAACTTGTGTGTCCTTTTATGAGTTCACTTCTACTTTGCAACTCAAAACACAGTCAGCTGATACAGAACCCGTTCACAGGCACTGATTGCTTGTTTGGTTTTAAGGTTGCTGTTGTGACCCTAACATAATCCTCTCAGGAGAATTTCTCTTCACCAATAACATTTACCTCTTCACATTGGTCCTTTAGCATTTTATATAAAACTTCTTAGCTGTAGGGATGCTTTGTTTTTTTGTACAAAAACCTTTTGTCTAGTTTAATTTGTAAACCTGCAATGTGTCTGCTAATGTGTAATTCATGTTATGTAGAATGTATCAATAAGGTTATTGAAAGTTTTACATTACTAAATAAGTGTGGATTTGTTTTTGCTGTTACAGTTGAAGTTCTACAGGTCTGGTGGAAACGCGTGCGCACAAGATTTGGGAAGTTGACAGGGCATTGTTTAGGGGATGGTGCGTGTGAACTGACAGGTCATGACAAGTATATCCTTGAGAAGTTACAGTTCCTAGAGACTTGTTCTGTAAGTATCAAATTTATACATCATCAGATCTGCCATTACATTAGCAGATATGCAATGTGTAAATGTAATTTTCAATATGAATACTTCCTAAATGCTATAAAAATGTGTTAGTTGTAATTTTTTGGTAAAAAAGTATGTGTAGTTTTTGCTGTGTTACCATATACATGTGAATGTATATATTTTTTCCCCAATATTTTAGGTGCAGGCAGATGCAGGTGGTTCATCCATGTCCTTTTCTGCAGGACCTTCCATGTCCTTCATCTGTGGCAACATAATTGAATGTGTTTTTTAACTCCAGCCCATAAAGGCTGGGGTTATAGTCGTCCCCACGCCATCCAGGCGGTGGCGGCGGGCATAGAGCTTGTGGGTGTTTTACAGACTAAACCCCTGCACGGATTTTCACCAAATTTTCAGGATATATTTACCCCAAGAGGATCTAGATCTGATTAGGTTTTGGGGGTATCCAGTAACAACTGTTGCCATGGCAACACTTTTAAGATTTTCGGGTCTTAAAGTTTGTGGGTTCCACAGACTAAACCCCTGCACGGATTTTCACCAAATTTTTAGAATATGTTTACCCCTAGAGGATCTAGAGCTGATTAGGTTTTGGGAGGTATCCGATAACAACTGTTGTCATGGCAAAACTTTAAAAAATTTTCGGGTCTTAAAGTTTGTGGGTGTTTCACAGACTAAACCCTATGTTTATCCCAAGAGGATCTACAGCTGATTAGGTTTTGGGAGGTATCCAGCTATCATTGTTGCCATGGCAACACTTTTAAGATTTTTGGGTCTTAAAGTTTGTGGGTGTTCCACAGCCTAAACCCCTCCACAGATTTTCACCAAATTTTCAGGATATGTTTGTCCCAAGAGGATCTAACACTGATTAGGTTTTGGGGGGTATCCGGCGGCAACTGTTGCCATTGCAACACTTAAAAATTTTGGGGTCTTTAAGTTTCTTCTAAAATCTTTGATATTTTCTGTAACCTAAAATATTCAGCTAGCTTCATCAGATTTGCACAAAATGTAAATGGATAGGAAAGTTTGCCTGAGAGTAATTGTGTCCTTATTTTGGAAAAAAATGACCACCATATCACATCTTTAATACCAAATAGGAGGGTCATCATATCAAAAAGGCCTTATATCTTATCTCCCTTGTAATTGCTTCTAGGGCTTCAAAATATGAAAACTACTTGTAAGAAATCATGGCCTGTGAATCTTTTGTAGAACATCTCGTGGGTTCTCTGTACTTCTTACAACAAATGTTGTTCCTAAGATTTTCCCAAATCTCAATGTTGTTGGCCATTTAGCTATACCTGAGGGCTGGGGTTCTTGCCTGCCGAGGCTGTCTATTTTGTTCTTGTACTTTCAGTTGAAACCTGTGTCTACAACAACTGTGCTGGCTGCTGCTGTGGGTTTGGCATCTTCTGTTGTCACGGATCCAGTACCCCCTTTACTGGTACCTCAACGCTTTAGCTGTTCTCTTGGTTCTGGTGATAACAAGGATGGTAAGGAAGAGGTGTTGGCAGAGGTCGGTTGACCAGGTCATCCCTGTGTCCACTAAGAGGTCTAGTAAGGAGAATCGGGACACTGAAAAGATTTTGAATCTCTTGAAGACAAGCAACGAATGGACCCAGAAGACCTTGGAGCAGATTGACAGTACCTTGTCTGCTTCCACTCCTCATCTAAAGAATTCCTGGTGCCTTTGGATGGAGCCATCTGTGAAGGAGATCAACCCTTGTGGAGGTCCTTCCAGGACCAGTCTTACCAGATGATCACATAATACATTGATCAGTCTGCTGCTATCAAGCAGAGTGTTACTGGACAGGTGGAGCCGCAATACATCTTGTACAATGTTACGACAGGTGTTTCCACATGTCAGACCTCACTGTTCCCAGGGTGTCATCCCCTGCACAATCTGCTGCTTCTGGGTCTCAGATCCAGATCATCATGACAGAGGCCCCCACAAACCTCTCTCAGTATTCTTTAACAGACCGTGGTAATGTTTCCCTGAACCTTTCAGGGGGTGCCCCTACTTTGTCTGTTACCCCAACTGCCCTACTAGAGGGCAATCAGTAAGTGTTTCAGTTGGGTTTAATGTCAGCTGACTTATCAGTCAGCTGACATTATATCGTCACTCTGTGGCGTGGGCATACACGTCCATGTGAACAACTTCTCCTCCAAAACTACAAGGCCCAGAGACATGCTGTTTTGTTTAAAAGATACCTTAAATAGCGAGGATGAAAAATTGTTCGAGGCATGCAAATCTGTATGTTCGTCTGTTTTCTAGAGCCATTACAAGTGAGGTACCCCCACCAAAAGTGTGAAAATTTCAACACTTTATCAAAATTTTCTCATTGACTATTTCAGGGATTTCTCTCATATCTTGCATATATGTGCTAGACCACAAGTAGATTCCCTTGTGTGAGTATCAGGTCTGGATCTTTCTTAATTTTTTTTATGAATTTTTAAAATAATTTTTCATGCATTAAAATTCATGAAATCATGCACTAAATCACTTATTTTCTCATTGACTATTGCAGGGATTTCTATCTTATCTTGCATATATGTACTAGGCCACAAGTAGATTCCCTTGTGTGAGTATCAGAATCTCTCTTAATTGTTTTTTTATGAATTTTTACACTAAATCACTGATAACTTGAAAAGTATTGCATTTAGAGCATTTTGTAAAAATATGTTAATCAGCTACTTTTTTTATAGCTACAACATGGTGAGTAAATTGGGAGTCTATCGCTAAAGCTAAGTGAGTAATAGCTAGTTTTTGACTTTTCAGTTCCTTCCATAATGAGTAAAATCACTTGTAACTTGAAAACTATTGTGGTTAGAGAATTTTGTATAAATATGTTATTCACCTACTTTTCAGTCAGCTATAACATACTGCAATTGCAGACCTGTAGCTCATAGCATAGCTGAGCAATAGCTACTTTCAGGTTCTCACTGTTGAGTAAATCAGTTTTAACTGGAAAACTATTGCATTTAGAATATTTTGTTTAAATAATTATGTTATTAACCTACTTTCGGGTGAGCTATAACATAGAAAAATTGCAGACCTGTAGCTATTGCATAACTGAGCAATAACTATTTTCAGGTTTTCACTGTTGAGTAAATCACATATAACTTGAAAACTATTGCATTTAGAGAATTTCCTTGAAATAAGTTATTCAGCAACTTTTGGATCAGCTATAACAGTAAAGTTGTAGACCTGTAGTTCATAGCATTGCTGAGCAATAGCTACTTTCAGGTTCTTACTGCTGAGTAAATTAGTTGTAACTTGAAAACTATTGCATTTAGAGTATTTTCTTTAAATACATTGTTCACCTACTTTTGGGTCAGCTATAACATAGTAAAGTTGCAGACCTGTAGCACATTCCATAGCTGAGCAATAGCTACTTTAAGGTTTTCTTTGTTGGGTTAATCAGTTGTAACTTAAAAACTATTGCAGTTAGAGTATTTTGTTTCAATATGTTATTCATCTACTTTTGAATTAGCTATAACATTGTAAAATTGCAGGTTTGTAGCTCATGGCGTAGCTGAGTAATAGCTACTTTCAGGTTCTCACTGTTGAGAGAATCAGTTGCAACTTGAAAAGTATTGTATGTAGAGTATTTTGGTTAAATATGTTGTTCAATTACTTTTGGGTCAGCTATAACATACTGAAATTGCAGACCTGTATGTCATGGCATAGCTGAGCAATAGCTACTTTGAGGTTTTCTCTGTTGAGTTAATCAGTTGTAACTTGAAAACTATTGCATTTAGAGAATTTTGTTTAAATATGTTATTCACCTACTTTTGAATTAGCTATAACATAGTAAAATTGCAGATGTGTAGCTCATGGCATAGCTGTGTAATAGCAATTCTCAGGTTCTCACTGTTAAGTAAATCAGTTGTAACTTGAAAAATATTGCATTTTAAGTAATTTCTATAAACATGTTGTTCACCTGAGGCAGCTTTACCATAGTGAATTTGCAGACCTGTATGTCATGGCATAGCTGAGCAATAGCTACTTTCAAGTTTTCTCACTGTTGAGTAAATCAGATTTAACTTGAAACTATTGCATTTAGAGTAATCTGTTTAAATATGTTGTTCACAATCTTGTGGGTCAGCTATAACATAGTGAAATTGTAAACCTGTAGCTCATGGCATAGTTAAGCAATAGCTACTTTTAGATTTTCACTGTTCAGTTAATCAGTTGTAACTTAAAAACTATTTCATTAACAGTATTTTGCTTAAATAAGTTATTAACCTACTTTTGGGTCAGCTGTAAAATAGTATAATTGCAGACCTGTAGCTCCTTGCATAGCCACTTTGAGGTTTTCACTGTTGAGTAAATCAGTTATAACTTGAAAACTATTGTATTTGCAGTATTTTATTTAAATATGTTTTTAACTTACTTTTTACACCTTAACAGTTACCTCGTTAGTTTCCTTCTGAATACCATTTCCAGGGCACAACTTTTGTGTCCTTTTCTTCTGTCACTTCTACTCTGAAACTCAAAACACACAGTCAGCTGACACAGAGCCCGTTCACGGGGCAATGATTGCTTGTTTTCATACAGTGTCACTTTGAGGCACTGTGATATGTTACAATGAAGCTGTCACCTTTTTTCCTTAAGTTCCTGCTCCAAAGTTCTCCACAGTTTTTAGCCACCCGAAAGGCCTTTGTATTTGTGTTTCATGTAGTGTTTCTTATTTTTTGTGGTGCCATTGTTGTAAATTTAGATTTCTGGTAAACTTCTTTTCAAAATTGTTAGTGTTACAAATTCTTTTTTTTCTTACTTTGGTTTTAAGTTAGCTTAACTTCCTCTTTGGCCAATGTATGTAGGTTTTCATTTTTTAAATTTCTATTGACACATCATTTTTATTAGTTGTGATACCTTGGTTATTGTATTATTGTGCAGTATTATGTTAACTTATTTTTACTTTGTTTTATTATTGTTATGATTTGTCTTTCTGGAATGACTTTTGTTATTTTTATGTGCCTCTTTGATATGTTTCTGTACTTTGTTTCTTTTATGTTTGTTAAATAAGTAAACTTAAAAATATACAAATTGGGTTATTGTTTGTCCTATCTTATGAGATCTTCTATTGTCATAGTGAAACAGATGAAATGAGATGAATACATAAGAGCAATGCAATGACCTCCAATGTGACCTTCGACAAAAATAATGAGTGCCCTTTCAGTGATTATATGAAACTGTAGACCTTTCCAAAGATTTGACCTTTGGTGTATTTAGCCTCCCCAAACTTTATTCATACATTGACCAATGGACAGTATAATTAGAAACGATAAAAAAGTTGTACTAAAATACAACAACTTAATACTTTATAACGCTTAATACTTGATAACAATGGAAGCATTGTTGTGGTAAGGCATCAAGTACTATCTCTGCCTCTTGGCTGTGATTGTAGCACGGTTCCCCGCTGTGGTTCCCCAAGGTCAGGCAGAACTTGACCGTGCCTCCAGGCACCTGCCTGTAGTTGTTGCCCTCATCTGGTAGTCCTTGACGGTCTCCCTGATAATGTGTCCTGATCATGTTGTTGCAGGGTGACACAAGCCAAAACCACCAATGTGACATTGTGTGGCTCCTCCAGGCATCTAAACTGATTGGATACTATCCCAAAAGCGTTCTCCACCACCAATCTGGCTCTGGGCAGTCTCTAGTTGAAGATGTGTTGAGAGAAAGGCTTCATTAGCCAAGTCCTCAAGGCGAAGGCATCATGTGACATGTCCCTGTCATCACCTGGCAGCGGATCAGCATTGGGAAAACCTATCGTCCCATCTGAAATCTGCTTCAGCTGGCACACGTTGAAGATCTGGGCCTCAGAACAGCACCCATTACTCCTCACATCTGCCCACAGAAACCTGTAGTCAGCGACCACAAGAGCTAACATCACCACTGAGTAGAAACCCTTGTAGTTGTAATATTCGGACCCTGACCGCCTGGGACATCTTATGGCCACATGATTTCCATGTAGGGCTCACACAACATGGTGAAAGTTCCTCTGGTCAAAGTGCACTGCCTACTCACGCCATTCTTGTGGGGTACTTGGACACTTCAACTGCTCAGCCTTGTAAATCTGGTAGATGGCCTGACACACCTCTGGCACAAACAGGAATATGGTGTTGAAATCCAACCTGAAGCCATACATTAGGGTCTTGGAAGAATCCCCTGTGACCAGGTATCTGAGGGTGATGGCTACCTTCAAGTGAAGTGGCTAGCGAAATCTTGTCTTCTCCTGAATCACTGGACCCACTCTTTCAACCAGCTCTCAGAAGAGGTGTGGAAACAATCTCAAAATTTCTGTAGCCATATTAGTCAGAATTCAGCTGATGGTCCATTATAATTTCATACTGGCCAAAACGTGGCCTCTCAAAGATCCAGTTTCTAACCCAAAACTGTCTGGGATGCCTACATCCTCTACAACAGCCTAAATCAAGGTGAACTGCAACATTTTGCACAAGTCTTTCATTCAGAAGTTGCAGCATAGCACCAACAAGTCTTAGTCTGTCATATGCCTGAAGATATGATATGTTGCTCGCTCGAAGTCACCAGAAGAAATGATGGTGGTCAACTGTGAGGCATGGTTTTATAGTACATGTGTTTATAGTGCTATACTGCAGCCGAGACATGACTGCCAGTAACAGTGGCATGAGAGTACTACAAACGTACATCGCTGACAGACAACCTTTGGGAACCTTGCATCACCTTACATATCCGTCAGGGTAGCACATGTTACTGAAAAATGTTGGACGTCAGTGGCACGACAGTGCCTCGCCATCAAACACCGTTGAAAACAGTGAGAAACTTTGAGGAAACCCATGCCATCCTGAATAAACCATGGAAACCACTGTGACATGACAGTAGAAGGACCACTGCACCAATTACTGTTGGAAAAATTGGACGACCTTTGAGGCGGTTTGGCCTCCAAGGATCACCTAAAATACGACGTACCGCCAGTAATGTGAATGGGGCACAAGAGCAATGAGAACAGAGATATAAGGCCTTTTTATATGGTGACCACCATTTGACCTTGAAAATGTGAGATGGTAACTTTGTTTTCAAAATTAGGCTAAAAATTACACTATTACTCCGAGGCAAGCTTTCTCAGCCATATACATTTTGTGGAATCTTGTGAAGCTAGCTGCAATATTTTAAATTTCAAAACATTTTGATGATTTTCAAACAATTGCTATGGTGGTCATTTTATTTTTCAAAATGAGGCTATCCATTCTCTGCAAGTTTGGTTAAGATATCTTCATATAAATGAATGAGATATAAAGGTTAATGTAAAAAACGTGGCAAGTATGCACAAGCACATATGAACGAAAGGTATTTATATTCTGATGAGGCCTTTGGCCAGCAAAATATAATAAGAGAAAAGTACAAAACCAAATATAACTGGATGATGTGCTAACTGTGAGTATTAGTCATAGTCTATGGTTGTGGGTAAAAACTAAGTATGGGAAGAGTTTTAAGAGGAGACAGAACTTCTGTTATTACCTGGCTGCCATAGCTATTGCTTGAAAATCATAAGATGTTCTGAAACATAAAAATATTACACTATAATTAGGTCTACGAAACCAAACACAAATGTTTGATTGCATTATAATTATTATATTATGTTGTCCTATTTTTCATAGCTAGCTGAGGAGAACTCTCAGGCGTCTGATACAGTGTGCATTGTGACAAAGGTATTAGAAGTTTACATGATGATATAGACAGCCTATTAAAAAGTTAAAGGATTAGTGTAATAAAATTTCAAATGTCTACTCAGTAGCCACATACAGCAAACCAACTTGTTTGATTTAATTACATTTTTTCAAGTAAGTTGTGCAATTTAAAAGATAATTTGCATATATATTTCTAAAAATAAAGTACATTCAATAATTCTAAATTTTAATTTCTTTTTAAATCACCCACAAAATATGGTTTGTCCCCCCTTTAAAGTTTGATAGGATTAAGCCTCATTATATCATCAGTTTATGATGTGGAGGTATTCGGTACTATTCACTTAACCCACCCCTAGTGAAACAAATTAACATCTGTAGAATGTCTCACACATTGACACAAACCCATTTAAGAAAACATTCCAATGAAATACAAATAAATCAACATCAAACGAATGTTGTCATACTTGTATTGTACACGTTTGTAAATAGCTAAAATTATGTTCAGCGAAAAAATAATTCTTGAACTTTATTATCTTATTGTGGGCTGATATGTTCTAGCCTTTATTAATGTAGGCTAGCCCAATAAAAGAGTATTTCAATTTTTTCTTTCTTATAGGGGTGTTCCATTGGGATGGACCTTCAGCGACTATAGGATCGGTTTGCTTTTTCTTTATGGTGTTGCTAAGGGTTATTTGGTGTCTTCTGGCTTTACATGGTGGGTTGGTTATGGGCCTGACCCACTGGAGACCACCATAACCAACTCTAGGGTTGAAAAGGCTTGTGATGAATCAGGGCAAATGAAGGGTCGATTCAACCTCCACAGCACAGGACATAGTCTGTGGATCCACGGCTTGTCTGGATCAACCTCCTGACTTGTTGGGGGTCGACCGGTTTTCTGAATGAACAAACATGAAAGTATTAGGACAAGCCAAATAAGCCAAATCGACAAGTCGTAGCTGGTATGGCACGATAAGCCATAATTGCAACCCAATAAGACTGGAGCAGTGTCAAGCAACACTATATAAACCCCAAGTTGCTGCTGTTGCTCATCATTCCCCATTGCAAAGATGGCAACTGTACATCAAAGACACTTCCTACAGAAGTCTAGGGCCCTTTTTATCATTTAGTTGAATATTTTCAATTTCTCTCTAACTTGCAGACAAAGAAGGAGACCCTAAGGAACATCTAAGCCCCTGAGTTTTTCCATGGGTCAGCCAAAGGAAAGACGAAGGATGTTACAACAACCTCTTGGATGAGTCAATTCAAATTTGATGTTCCAGGCTACCAGAATTTTATGAGGATGCCTCCTTCAGTTTTCAACCTCATTGAAGAGCGCATACATCACCACTCCAAGATGGAAGAAACCAATATCAGACTTAGTCACCTTAGTCTTAATCACACCGGTGGTGCTTTATCTATTTTCTGTTCCTGGATACTGAAATTGGTTGACTGTTTTCCTTCTGTTGTGCCTTAGATTCCCTTTTGAATAATGGAGATTAAGTACTATAAAAGTCCAATTAAAATTAGAATTAAGATTCTGGATTTCTGCCACCCAAATCGCTGGGGGAGTGAGGGTCTCCTTTGAATTACTTCTTGCTGGGTGATGAAACTTCACCTTGAAGCCATATGGCTAGTGAAACAATATAACAGAAAACAACTGAGCAGGGAAGAGAGAATAGATAACTACAGTTTCTCCAGAGGCAGGAGGGTAGTGGAGACTGCTTTTGTAATATTAGTGAGCAGATTTAGGGTCCTACTCACCACAATATCTCAAGAGAAGCAAAACAACAAAGAGACCTTGAGGATTACTTCGTGCCACGCTGGTGCATTGGCTGGGCACAATGAGAGGATCTGAAAATATGAGAAGGATCTACCAAGGGGACAGAAGTAGCTGACATCTATCAATCCTATTCAGGAGTATTCTATTGTTCTAAGAACTTTATATTAAGCTAGTGTTACACCAATTTCAAACAAATTTCCACAAGTTTTAAACAAATTTATTCAAAAAGTGCCTCACCAAAGGCGTTCTTGCATTGACACTCACCAAAAATTGAGAATATTCTAAGACAAACAAATTACCAAGGAAACAAGACCGAAAGGGTGTCAGTCTACTAGCACAAGCCACAAAGCCATCAGAGAAGCACATAGTGCATTGAGACGGTCAAAGTTTTTGTAACATACTTACTCAAGATTAACGTACTCAGCTTGCTACCAACATCTTACTAGATATAAAGAATGAGAAGAAAATAGACAAGAAAGAAAAGGCTGATAGTTCCTCCCTGGTTGATCTTGGCTTCATCTCTGTTCTGGGGCCTGTGAACTCAAAAACACCAGAGAAGGTTGCCGAGCCTCACAAAGAGAAGCTTAAGAAATCCACACCATCCTGCTCATTCAACAAAGATCTGAAAATGTAAGAACAGAAATAGTCTGAAAAACTTTCCAGACGTGATGCTCTCATCTTGTCTAAAACTTTGGAGAAGCAGACTGACCAACCTACATTCCAGGCAGTCCGGGTTGCTTCCTCTAATTTGCCACTGGCCGGCGCATTTAGTGATACATCATTCCTGCAACCAACCAGATTGACCAGACTGACACTAACATGTTTCCTGTTTTACAGAAGCAGCGACGATCTGTGTCAGCTACCAGGTTGCCCCCACCACAGGAACTAGAGTTGGTTCCATGACCTGAGGTTACAGGTTACTGTACCGGCCCAGTCTTTGTCACCAGACAGGCCAGCTGAAGAGGGAGAGCTGTCTGATCAGCCAAGCCGGCCAGAGCCTCTCAGAAGAACAGAATTATAGAAAGACTGTTGGATGTGTACATGTCTTTATGGGATTTATCATATTCAAGAATTTGATAAATCTTCATCTTTAGCTGATGACAATCCCTTTGCCTGGCCTTAGTCACAACCCATCCGAAGATATCGGTGAACACACCAACCCACAGATGGCTGTGCAAGAAACTTGAAAAACTGAAATTGGCACTACTTGAGGGGTATCCCCTTAGGAGCTTGGATTCTGGTGGCCTACAGAGGGTCCAGTATATATTAAAATCCCTCGTTCTCAGAGTAAATGGAATGGGTTACATACTGACAGCCAGAATCCTTCAGGTACTATAGTTTCCTATTGGCCCCCTGTGGATCCAGGGAAGTAGAATAGGCCCAAGGTATCCTCCTGCGTGTCATAAGAGGCGAATAATTGGCAGCAACCTGTTTGCTGTGGGTTTCGATCCCTGTCAGTGGAACAGAGGGTTCTGGCTGTTGAGCCAATACTTTGTTGCGGCATTGAGGAGACAATACACAGCTTTGGCCTCAATTTCACTTAGTCGAAAGGTTAAGATGGCCTGGCTTAATCAATTGGCTGGTAGTGCCAAGCCCTAGTGCTCCAAATTAGTGTTGGGTTGTTGATTCAAATAGTTTATACTGTTGTTCTTGATTGTTGTATTTTGCTGGTGTTTGGTTTGTGCTTTTGTTTGGAGTATCTAGTAGGCGGCTGCTTAACAGATCAATCAAGGTTCACTTTGTGTTCTTTGAGTATATTGCTGATGTATCTCTGATATCAGTGTGCAGGGCTCAGCCCCACACTAATATGATATGCCCTTGTTAGGCTCGAAGGGTGGGTGGAGTGCATTGGCAACGAATAACTATTGTTTTACGTTGGCTACTCTACACTCTCAACTGTCCAATAGGAAATGATCTAGAACTGATATCTTGACTACGAGCTTGGATTCTGCACAAATTTGTTCATGGCCAAATTTCTTGTTGATAAAAGGCACAGACAATAAGAGACCTTTATCTACACTGTCGCCATTTGCTGTAAACAAGGCCATTTTTGCTGTTTTAGGGTCTGATCCTTTCAATACACAAAATGAGGAATAGAGAAATTTTAATTGAAGTTGACAAGGAAGCTCAAAGCAGCAAACTACTGAAAACGACCAAATTGAACTTGACTATGGAAAATGTTAGCCCCATCACTGTATTACCGCACTACAGCCAGAACACAAAGAAAGGGGTCATTAGATGCCCGGATATAAAAGAATGTTCTGATGAGGAATATTAGAAGGACTAAAAGATGATGGTGTCATAAAGCTGGACATAATATCGGTATTCAGGGATGGACAAAGGAAATCAACAGGGACATTTATATGTACCTTTCAAAGCCAGAACTTGCCAAAAAACATCTGGGTTACTACAGAGTGGCTGTGTCACAATTTATCCCGAATCCTGTGAGATACTACAACTGTCAAAAGTTTGGTCATACTAAATTCAACTGCAGAAGGAATGAAGTTTGCACTAAATGTGAGCAAGAAGATCATGCAGACTCTCAAGAATGTAAGAATGAAGCAAAATGTATAAATTGCCAAGGAAGCCATTCATCAAATGATAAAGAATGTCCAAAATGGAAAGAAGGAAATTCAAATAATAAAGGCAGAAAGAGGGATTTCATACACAGAAGTCAAAAAAACAAATGGATATATTCTGCGAAAACAACCTATGCCCAAGCATCTGCAGCAACCAAACCTGTAGTAAAAACAGTAACAGTGGAAACACAAACCGAAATGACTCGGCTAGATGGTTCGAAACAACCTAAAAAGTGACTTAAACAAGTTCATTAAGTCAGACAAGTGCATCTCAAAATGACCCAAGGGATCTAATGACCTTATTAAACAATACAACAAATATGATGCTTTGAGTGATAGTGGCAGTGAAATGAGTGTCGAAGAATCACCAATCACAAATTCACAAGGGCGGAGTGGCAATAAAAGTGTAAATAATATAACCCCCCAAATAAAAGTATACTACAGTGGAACTCTCATGGCTTTAGGCCAAACTTTGAAGAAATTAAAAATCTAATTTCCAATTTTAAGCCCTACATTTTAACATTGCAGGAAACCCATTTTAAAGATACAGATAATGTAAATATTAGAGAATTTGATCATTATTTTAAAACATGTGTGTCAGTAGTAAATGGGGGAGCTACTGGTGGCTGCTCTATCTTTATTAAGAAAGGTATGACCCATGAGGTACTTCAGTTAGATGCAGAACTGTAGGCAGTTGCTGTAAAAGTATCCCTACATAACACAAAAACTGTATGTAATGTATATATTCCACCACGTTTTAATGTTGTACAAAGTGATCTTGAAAATCTAGTCAACCAATTACCTGCACCTTTTTTATTTATTGCTGATTTTAATGCACATAGTGATCTATGGAGTTGTTCCTCATCCAATAGTTTAGGTAATAAGGTTGAACATCTTCTTGAATCCTCCAGTATTTGTTTACTTAATGATAAGTCACCTAACTACTTTCTTCCTGCATCTGGTTCATTCACCTCAATAGATTTGTCTTTATGTTCTGCATCTGTTTTTTCTTGATTTCGCATGGCAGGTCCATTCAGATCAATGTGGTAGTGACCATTTTCCTATTTTTATTGATATATTTAAGAGTATGCCTAAGGACAATGTTCCTTGTTGGAATCTTAAAAAGGCCGTTTGGCCAAAATTCAAACTTCACTGTTCTTAAGATATCAATAGGCATAGTTTTACTGATATAACAGAAAATTTTCCTGCATTTTTAGATAAATTAAATGATATAGCAACAAAATATGTGCCAAAGTCAACTGGAAAGTCCACTGGTGGCTACAAACCATACCACCGTTCAACAGTGAATGCAAAAAAGCTGTTGGAGTTCGTCAAAATGCAATGGATAAATGCCGTACAAATCCTACATCAGATAAAATAAGTGAATATAAAAACTGTCGAGCCAATGCTCATAAAGTAATTAAAGAAAATAAAAGGAAATCATGGCATGAATATGTATCAAAACTAAATGTAAAGACACCAGCAAAGAAGGTATGGGAAATGATCAGGAAAATAAGTGGCAAACAAAGTAGCACCACAATACACCATCTGAAAAATAAAAATGGGACGAAAATAACAGGAAGAGTGGACATAGCAAATAGGTTGGCCCAAAAAATTAGCAATAATTCCAGCAGCAACAATTACCGTGCAAAGTTTAAAAAATATAAAGGGAAAGCTGGAAAGAAACACCTGGATTTTGACACAGACAACTCAGAAAAATACACTGTACTGTTGACCATTAGAAAACTATGTGATGCTCTGTAAAAATCTCATGACACAGCCACTGCTCCAGATGAAATCCATTATCAACTGCTTAAACATCTACCAAGAGAATCACTTATGGTGTTACTTGATATATTTAATGATATATGGGCTTCAGGTGAAATTCCTGAATGCTGGAAAGAGGCCACTGTGATACCTATTCCTAAACCAGGCAAAGACTCAAAAAAACCATCCAATTATTGTCCCATATCTCTGACGAGCTGTTAATGCAAAACCATAGAAAGAATGATTAATACTAGATTAGTTTGGTTCCTTAAAAATAATATTTTAAAATATCAAAGCGGATTTAGAAAAGGTCGAACAACAAGAGACCAATAAGACTTGAATCTTTTATTAGAGATTCCTTTTTAAAAGGCAACCATACATTCTCTGTATTTTTTATTTAGAAAAAGCCTATGATATGGTATGGAAACATGGTGTTATTAGAGATCTACATAAAGCAGGCTTAAGGGGGGAAATACCCATGTTTATTCAGAATTTTTATCAAAAACAGTTTTTAGAGTTTGTTTAGGATCTGTCTATTTTGACATACATGAACAAGAGATGGGGGTCCCTCAAGGCAGCATCCTCTCTGTTACTTTATTTATTTTAAAGATTAATAGTATTGCTGATATAATTCCATCAAGCTTTGAAAAGTCTCTTTTTGTTGATGATTTCTCAATCAGTTGTTCTTCTAGAAATTTGGCTTCAATGGAAAGGCATCTTCAGTTGTGTCCTCCTATGAAACCCTCAGGAAGTGAGAGAAAGCCACCAGAGTCAACATGCATGTGTAACAAGACAGCAAGAAACACCAGAAAATATAAGGACCTCCCCTCAAACTGGAGGTTTGGTAACTTCCATAAACTTCAAGAGTGCTTACTTTCATATATCAATGAACACAACAGTCCACGAAATAATTCAATTTTAACCTGTCCATTGCTCCCATGGAGTTTACAATGATAGTGAAGGAAGTGGCTCAAATAGGTTATAAGAATCCACCAGTGCCATCGTACCTGTCTTCAGAATACACAGACCCTCGTAGCCCTGCGTTAGGAACTAGGCTGGATAGTGAATATGATTAAATCAGAACTGGTGTCCAAATAAGTATTCAGTTTCGTATGCTACCAGTTCAGGGAGGTCAGATCGACCCTAGAATGTTGGCAGTCCTTAAACCTGCAGATACAGAAACTTCTCACTGACTCTACTTTTCGAGTCTGACAACTCGTGCCCCTAATAAGTCTGTTGGCAGATACAGATAAGCAAGTTCCACCTAGATCAGCTCCATGTGAGGCCAGTTCAATGGCATCTGAAAAATACAGAATCTCTAGATAAGGTGATCCCGATCCTCAAGTCTCGCCATCCATACTTAAAATGGTGGCTCCAGGAATCCAATGTCCTTCAGGATCAGCCATTACATCAGCTCAGCCATGCTCCTCAGATTTTTACAGACATATCAAGAGAAGGCCAATTAGATCTACAATTATTTGTCCTAAGCTGAGGGCGTGTTTCCTCAAAAATCCAAGAAGGTGGTTGTTACTATCAACCGGTATCAGAAATCCAAAAATCCAAGAAGGTGGTTGTTACTATCAACCGGTATCAGAATTATGTTTCATGTCAAAATGGCAGAGCATATAGTTGTCAAACAGTTCATGCAACATGAGCATCTCTCATTCGGGTTAGACAGTATTTGACTGCTATCCTGGTGGCTAATACCTTGGTGAGTAGTTGCCTTGATTGCTGCAACTCTCTAATCAAGAGTCTGTCACAACATGCGTAAACTGCAGTGTCTTCAAAACCTGCTTGCTAGGATTTTCACAAACTCTAACAAATACACATAAGCATCTTTTATTCTATGCCTTGCAGAGATTAAGCGCAGTAAAAGTACAGGATAGATAGATAATAATAATAATAGGTTGGCCCACTTTGTGTCCTATTATGGAAAATCCTGACCAGATGCTCCAGGAAACAAGTCTCAAGGCTCAACACATTCCAGGCCGACTGAATGTGGTAGATGACAAGCTATCCAGATTAGGCTAGATCATTCAAACGGAATGGCCTCTGCTTCCAGTAGTCTTCCAGAGGATATGCAACAGGTGGCACCTACCTCAAATAGATCTGTTTGGAACAAGGTTTGAGAACAAGTTTGTTACCATTTTCAGACCCCTAGCCTGAACTATGTTTCGCACCAGTGGCCTTACTGGGCAAAGTGGTGGCAGCAAAACCAAACTACTACCCTTGCAAAAGAATCATCTTGACTGTTCCAGGGTGGCCCAAAATGGTTCTGGGATCCAGTGGCTCTTGCAGGATAGATCCCACTGTGCCTGCCCAACCTGCGCAGTCTACTCAATCAAGGATCAGGGCTCCTCTAAAGCAGTGACAGCACGAATTAAAGCTCCTCAGAGAGGCTCAACCAGATGGGTCTATGAAGCAAAGTGGTCCATTTTTACAAAATTATGCCAGAGTAATCAGGTGGACTTGAGGGTTCAAACTATCAAATCCATAGCTGACCTCGTCCGGTATTTTTGAAGGAGAGGAAGCTACAGCCCAATTCTATTGATGGTTATAGATCAGCCCTAGCAAACAAACTGAGAAAGTAACCCACCAGGCAAGGATGGAAATCTTATTCGTCTCCAGGACTGCTTCCACAGAGACAGACCTAAGGGTTGCAGAGGCATTTACTCTTGGAACCTTTCTCTGGTACTTCGCCAGGTTACTAAGGCTCCTTTTGAACCCTTAAGGGAGGCCTCCTTGAAACATTTGACTTTCAAGACTGTCTTCCTCTTAGCTCTGGTTTCTAGAAAACGAAGGAGTTAGATCCATGCTTGGATGAACAAATATAGCAAACACCAGACAGGCTGGTCCATGGTGTTTCTGTACCCCTCAATCAATTTTCTTTCAAAGAATCGACTTGCCAAAGAGGGCCCAGAGTAAGTGGCCCCAGTTGTCATCTCTCGCCCGGCTCTAACTCAAGACTGACCAGTCTCCATGCCCAATTATAGTCCTCCACTATTATCTGGAATAGACAGAACAAGGAGTTGGTCTTTGTCTCCCTCAAGAAAGGCTTCAACAAAGATATCTCCCCTGCCACTATCCCATCATCGATCAAGCAGACTGATTCTACGCTGTGAGCTGTCTGATCAGGAGGCCCTTACTCTACATTGGGTTAAACCCATGGCATTAGTGCCTTTGCTGCTTGGAAGGCCTTTCAGTCATGAGTTTTGTCAGAAGTGTTATTATCAGGGTGTCACTGGAAACCATTCCACAAAACCAGAGGAGACTCAGGATGTCCTTTTCTGATATTTGTAAGGGCAGGCTTGCGCTGGCAATATAGCTAATTGTCTGTAAGGTAAGGTATTAGCTAATCAAAATTAACTTAATTCTTAATTTTTTTGGTTTTAGTTTTTCATGTTTCTAGGTTTTAAGTGTCCAAGTTTCATAAAGCTCACCTGTCCTTTTTAAAACCAAAAGTAAAAATTAAGAAAAAAAATTGTCAACGAAAAAACGTAAAAGGTCAAAGACCAATAGTTACCAGCAGTAAAACTCTAATGTAGCTGTTTATGGGGCTGTGGTGGCTGCTGCTGTGGGGGCTGTGTTGGCTCTTGCTGCTGGATGGTGGGGGATGATGTGCTGCTGAAGCTGGTCGGCTGGTCTGTGTGGTAGTGGCGTGTCAATCTGCTGGTAGTTCATGACTGGCTGGATGCTCCACAAAACAGCTTAACAGGCCAGAAACATTGTGTGGTGTGTCATCTCCCATGGCTGAGGTGACAGACAGTGGGCTTAAGTTCTTTGTTGTGCTGATCCTGAAATGCAACTGTCATGATGTCCTTGGCATTGGCTCATCAACAACTACATCTGAAGTCTGCTGTATCCTTGACTAAACCCTGTACTGTTGCGCTACTGCATCCTCTCTTGAAGGTCCAACCAACCCTTCATTTTCCCATGCTTCAATTGCCCCCACTCACGTCCTGCCTTCTCGACCCTGTCGTCAGTTAGGGTCACATTAGACATGAATTCTTTTCAAACACTTGTTAACAGAGTATAAATTGGATGAAAATAATAGACATAAAATAAAACAGTACAGTGCTGTACAATATTGTATTCATCAATTCAACTTGACAAATATTTAGAAATTTCTGTGAGAATATGAAAATGGTTGAAACAATATTTTCTACCAGAAACAATCTAAAGTTTTTAATCAATCCATTTGAAATTAAACAGCAAATCCTGGTAAAATCTTGACCTGTTAAACATTCACTTCCAGTAAACATGGCGGATAATTCTGCACCCTGTCTCTGGGTTCCATAGAAATGTGGCAGAAACATAAATGTAATGTGCAATTTTAAGTACTCAGCTGTAATACATGCGTAGTTTATTCAAATACAGCTGAACATGCTGATCATAGTGAACAATTTCAATAATAAAGTTATTATTTTACAGTTGAATTTATATTTAGAGCCACATTTAAGTTATTTCATTCAAATTTTCTGTGCAGAGCCTCGAAAAGATTAACTTTAATTTGGTGAAATGGCAGCTCAAAGCACCAATGAACTGTTGATGACATTTGGAATTGAATACAACTTGGGGTTCTTTTGCAATCTTGACACTGAGTAATAAGCCCTATTATTATTATTACTATTATTATCATTTGGTGATGTACAATATTGCATTACAGATGCACTATAGAAGTCAGCAACTGATTGCTGGCTAAACCTGCTTTTGCTACCCAGTTATAATTCAGTTTACCTTGACAGATGTTCTGTTGTGGTTAGTGGTCTGTACGTGGAATAAATGCCTCTAACGTAAGTCATTATTGTAGGTGAATATAAATAAACATCTTTAATTTCAAAATAAACCAAGCAAGGGATATTTCATAAAAAATATCTTGTAAAAGATTTCGTGTCATGAAGAAAGGAACGACATTCCTTACATTGGAACAGATGTCATTGAAACTGTGCAACCAATACATCATCAGAGGGAAATCAATAAAAATATGACCCCTTTTTTCAGATCCTAAAACATCTCCTCTCCCCTTGAAAAAATAGAACAAATTCTTTTTCTGTTGTTCATAATATTTTACCAGGGCCCGTATTCACGAAAGGTCTTAGACTTAGCCAGGTCTTAGGCTTAAATCCAGTCTTAAAGTTAAGACTTTTGTCTCAGCTAAGTTTTGTCTTAAAACCGTATTCACAAAGGGTGACTTAGCTAAGTCCAAGATTATCAAATAACCACAGTGGTTTTCTGTGTCATGTGACCTTTCTTTTCTATTCAAACTGTACTATTGCTGATATATATCCTTCATTTAATGCATTTTATCTAAGAAAAAGTGCTGTTTTGGAATGGAAAACCTTGTTACCACATATAAACTTCCAAAGACTGCTTTAGTGAGATGTTCTGTAATAATTATGTTTTATTTACAGACATTTCAAATTTTGAAGTGGAGAAAAGTTTATGGCGGCCATATTTAAGTCCTCTTTACAAAATTTAAGCCCACTACTAACCAGTCTTAAAGTTGAGCCCTTGGCTAAGCCTAAGACTAGTCTTAAATTCTTTGTGAATACCACTAAGCCTAAGACAAAGGTCTTAGCAGGTTTTGGGCAGAAACTTGAGACAAAAGTCTCAACTTTAAGCCTAAGCCCTGGCTAAGACCTTTCGTGAATACGGGCCCAGGGTTAACTTGACTTTTAATGTACACACAGAGCAAGTCTTCGATGTTTTAATACTGTATCAGTAGAAGTTTTAGCAAGAAGCAATTTTCACTAATTCCCCTTTCTTAAGATATTAAATGATTTTCACTAATGGTTAGTTTCCACCTTTAATACAGACTTCCAATTTCACTTAGAATTAATATTTAATATTCAAGCTTATTGCCTAAATTATCTAACATTAATGTCTAGTGAAAGTTATAATTTGTACAGTATCCCATTTACCAATTTCTATGCAATGTGTAACATTATATTATAATTTGCACGTGTTTTCATAATACACACAGTTTCTTTTTGCAAATAACAAGATTACTATTGAAGAAATTAGTGTTAAGCTATTCTTACTTCTTGACAAGCACACGCAATGTTCAATGACACAAGTTTTCAATAGGTATAAATAAACCACTGCGTTGCCCAAATGAAAAGAAAAAGTTACATTCATTGTTAATGTTTTACAACATGTAGCTAGACGTAAAAACAGCTTCGTGATGTACAGTGTGTTTTCTTAGAAATGTAAATACTTACAGAAGGTAATAAAAAGGCTGGTGTCTTTACAACATGGAGAGTCTGGTTGCACACTTTTGTGCTTGTATGATGAAATAAGTACAAATCTTATGTTTTTGTGCAAAACCTGTTTAGTGGGCTATATCCTTTTGTGCTCAGAGGAGTAGAAATGGTCATTGTACTATACCACAACCAAAATATATACAAACAGATGTACAGATTTTTATGCAACAAAGATAGCTATGTGTGACAGAATTACAAAATATTTTTAGAATATATACAGTTGGTTCTGACTATCCTACGTTGCTTTGAAACTGATGAACTTTTCCCTGAGTCAGATCAAGTCTATTGATGTGACATATGTTCTGACCATTATTGATCAGCAAATCGCCCTCAAGTTTCCAGTCCCAACCAGATGTGGGTTTAAAATGTGCAAATATATTGGCAAAAACCTTTCCTTGAAATGGAGTAGGTCGTCCGTGTATGAGTGTTGTTGATTCATAGAGTAGCATGTCTCCTGGTTCAAGGTAGATCTGCCTCACCAGTCCATCCATCCCTACGATTTCCAGGGGCCAGTCCTCTGCTCCATCCAGTTCCTTGTGTATCTGGAGAATCGCACTGATCACATGAGTTTCCACTCGATCGACATGATTTCTCAGCATATTTCTGTGGTAGTACTCCCTTATTCCAAATATGTATGTCCTGTATAAGCTACAGTTACAGAACTCCTCCATAATTGGATGTATTGTGTGTTCAATCTGGTCTACCATTTCTTCTGAGAGCTGAACCAATGTACACATTGTTTCATGGTAATTTATTGCAACTGAGTCCCTCTTGGGGCTATCTGTCTCATTCCTTCTGATATGACTGTGAGAAAAATAAAATCTTAAGATCTCTGCATGCAGTTCTTCGGGTATTGAGGTTTTCAAATATCCTTTTTCAGTAAACCTTGGCAGATTATTAACTTGATTGAGGCTTAGCAGATAATAGAAGGCAATTCCATAGTGCATTTCCTTGATACTGTCAGAAGTCATGTGGATTTGTAATCTTACATCCTCTAACCAATGAAGAACTTGTGATTTACTCATCAAACTAACATAGCCATCTATAATAATTCTGCTTGGGAAATCAAATTCTACAACCTTACCAAAAAGAAGCTTGTCTTCCTTTGATGACAACACGTATAATATCCTTGATACAAAAGTGTGAAATGTAATATTTTCTCCTGGTCTTACTACAACTAATGACTGATTACGGTCACCGATCCATTCACTGAATCCAACCAAAATATCATCTTTCCTTGTATTTACAATTATAAAATTGATTTGGAATTTTTCCCACACCCAATCTATGATATTAGTTTCTGTTTTGGCATTATAAACCTCTGGGTCATGTATGTTTGATCCTCTTCTAAAAAACATAACCTTCAGGCAGCCATCTGGCTTGTATCTTTGGACCAGATCATCTCTCCCATCCAGTTGGTACCAAATTGCTTTGGGAAAGGTCTCATAGTCATGTTTACCAAACACCATGTACTGAATTGGTGGCAACAGTTCAGATTTCAAATCATTAATCTGGCTCTGACACTTGGGTTTGTACATGATGAACAAGCCATTTGTTGTTATGGTAGGTGGTCCGTATTTCGGGGTGGTAAGACTGTCATCCAAATGGTGTCCAGTGTACACATGATTATCCCATAAGAGTGCATCTTCACTCAAACTACCTGTAATAGTTATGAAAAAGATTATATGAACCGCCAATAGTTTCATCATGAAATAGCAACTGCAGGAGAACAAAATTTTGCATTGAGTTTCTGAAGCCAGCAATGCGCAATTATTTTTATCATCAATTGCAACTGATGAAAATATCATCTGCTCTTCCACTTCTTTTGTTTTAGCTGTTTGCAGCTGTCTCTAAGTTGTCATATTACTACAAAAGTAAAAAAACACAGAAATCTTTTCATTGTCCAGTTGATAAAAAGGCATGTATGAACCTTTTGAGAAAGTATTGACTCTATATGATTTATAGACTGTCAACTTTTAATTGTGTGGCACAAATATTCTTTAATGACAAAAGCCATTGTCCAAAGCAAGAGAGTGAAAAACACATATCTGGAGGACATGTTCAAACAATGTCATGTGAGAGAAGAAAAAAATGCCTCAAAACTCAGAAAGAATTACAGATATTTGTGATTGCTAAAAGCTTCTTTTTATCAGTTAACATCCGTGGTACTATTCATGCACATAAAAAAATAAATAAGCAAATAATAAATAAGACAAGAGTTGTCACCTCTGCCAAGGTGGTTATGCTTTTGCATGGGTATGTTTGTCTGTATGTTCTTTCTGTCTGTGTTAGTGATTACTCCAGAACCCTTCTTTATGAAATTATGTCATGTGGGTAGGGCCTAACCAAATGAAGAATTGATTCACATTTGGAAAGATCTGGCTCATACTAATCTGTATACTAAAAAATCCCAAATTTTGGATGGTTCCATTTTCAATGATTTTGTGTTTGTGCTGGAGATTACTCTAAACATAATATTAAATTATTTTGAGGGTACAGGCTGACCAAAAGGAAAAAATCATTACATTTCAGGGAAGATCTGCAAAAAAATAAACATCACACAGTATAAAATGTTATTTTGTGTAATGAGGTATGTTTTTAAATAAATCATTTGTTCTCCGGTGTAACTCTTTTCATTAAGATATGTTTATTTAATTTTTATACTGTGACATACTATATTCCTGGTTACATCTTGTATTTTGCTATTGGTGAATGATGCTCAAGAGAGGCAATTTTAAGCAGTGCATTGGTTATTGCCTGTGTAAATTAAAGGAACATTGCCCCTACAGTTTAGACCATGCAGTTATAACAGTAAAAGATACAACTGGGACATATATATTTTTATTTTTTACTTTTATTTACAATACTAAAGAAGGCACCTTTATTTAAGGGCACCTTAAGTTATTTGAAGAAGCTGGGTGTAAGGCGCCCTCAACCTAAGTTCAAGTTACACTCAAGTTAAGTTACCATAACTTAAGTGTCCATATTGGCATATTTCAGACCACAATTGGGTGGCCTTAAATTGAAAATAAAATTAAGCTTAGTTATTGCGAGTGTAAGGTGACATTACATTGTACTAAGATCTCTGAGAATGCAAATGCCAACCCCCAATTAAAATGTATAAAACACGTTCCTCAGTAAAATACCCTAACCTCAGATTAAGAAAAAAGTCCCCGAGATACATCAATCATGTGCAGCCTAACTTAAGCCTAATTGGCTGAATAATACGGTCACTACTACTTAACATCACACAGTGTAAATGTGTTTTTAAGAGCTCCTAATATACATGGGCAAATTGAAATCAAAATAAATCGAACATTAAATATATGCATGTTCTGGTTGACTGTGCATGACTTATTGGTGTGGCAGCCATATTGTCATTTTATTCTTTGAAAATCAATATATCTGAAGCTACAAACACTGCTTGAGACTATGAAACATAAGATACAATTCTCAATACAGAAAACCACTATACACATCATGTATTAAATATGTGATGTGGAATATACAAAATATTACATGAAACTTGTTCCTGTTGCTAAATAATCATAAAAATTATTTTTGGATGCACCCTGAAATTGATGATGGATGACCTACAAACACTAGGACCTATTAGGGACCACTCAATAAGACAAGGGAGAAGGCCGCCATAACAGCTAACAAGCACCAGTGCTGTGAATACCATTGATAACAAGCTAGGAGCACATACATGGAAATCACCCCCTTCCCTGCGCCCAAGGAAGTGTTAAGTTAGCTTTGCCAACCTCCTGACAGTTGCTCCTATATAAAATGAGATGTACCAGGGTTGGAGGAGGGAAAGATTTCTTGTCCATAAAATGGCGTCTTGACCCCTTGGCTTCCCAATGTTGAATGAAGGTCTATTAGAATTTGGAGCCAGACCTAATTAGCAATATACCAATACCCAATCCAAGGTACTGATTAATAAGAACAATTTTCGCTGGGGGCACTGAATAAGGTGGCGCTTGGTGTTCCACCCCCCCCCCCCCAAAAAAAAAAAAAAATAAATAAATAAATAAATAAATAAATAAATAAAATAAGACAAGTGTCATTTATTTTCCTTCGATAATAAATATTGAATAGGTAATAAATTAACCACTACACTTCACTTATTAATGATTCAAGATTATGTATTAAAGGTTATGGTTATGTATTAAAGATTATGGTTATGTATTAAAGGTTATGGTTGTGTATTAAAGGTTGTGGTTATGTATTAAAGATTATGGTTATGTATTAAAGATTATGGTTATGTACTAAAGGTTATGTATTATAGGTTATGGTTATGTATTAAAGATTATGGTTATGTATTAAAGATTATCACAAACCAAATATCTGGAGTCCAGCAAAAACGAAAGTGTCCCATACTCACCAACAATGTTATTCTTAAAAAACAATTTCCTCGCAATATGGGATTTTTTTGTAGAATTCTGAGAACAAGAATTTCGAAATTTCCTGGAAAAAACACATTTCCAATATTGTTTTTTTACTAATGCCATCAGGTTTATTGATAACTGATAAAACTAATGCCAACTGTTTTCTACACAGCTATTTAATCCATATTGTTAATATTACCTTTAAAGTAAAAAAGAAATCTCTGAATTTACACTTCTTACTCTAAGAAATTTTTCCAATTCTAAGAGGGCTGTTCCACATTGGTGATTAGACTGTATACCTGGTCACTAATAAGAAAAAAATGGAATCAGTCAAGGCCCATGGAAGGGGAGTGGGTGGGATATATGGTTAAAAGTGATAGCTTTCCAAAATGATATCGTTGTTGGATGTCCAAACTTTCCAACTGGTTCCCAGAAATGTTCTGACTGGTTTCCTGAATCCTCTGATTGCTTCCTGAAACATTCCAGATAGATTATTAACTTTACAAAGGTCTAAATTCTATTGTATTCTATTTTATTCTGTACTTTTATGGTACTTAATCTGTGCTAGGCAGACTCTTAGGCCCAACACCAGACTCTAAGGCCCATGCTAGATCTGGTAAGGGTCGTCATGGAACGCAGAAAGTTTACAAAACATTCAGTTTGAACTTGTTGGAGACAGATATAATTCACTCTTGAGTCCTTCTTAAATTTAACCACCATTCCAAATCCCTTGCTAAAAACTAAGACGATGTCTTACATACCTACTGTATGAAAACATTGCCCTCCCTTATGCTTGTGAATGGCAAATTTCCCAAATTGTAGTCAAATTGGCGAAGTTCATCATCATCATTGTGGAATCTTTTACAAACCGATGTTTTTTTTGTTTTCAAAGTGCTAAGAATAAGAATAATGGTTTCAATAATTAAGAATGTTCTTGTCCTCAGTGGTATATTGGTTAGCAATTGCGGCATGTCATCACAAGCTTTCAGGAAGAATGTAGTTCACATGACACCATATCACTTCTAGATCTGCCTTCAAAGTCAAACTTAAGGCCTGCAAGCAACAGTATTGATACAACACATGACAACTGGATGCAAGAATAATTGGAATGGACTTCACATAGTATGCCTTAGCATTTCGCACCTGTGACGAAATTATATAAGCCGATGTGAAACAATGGTTATTTTAATAATTCTTTAGTGTTTCTCAGAATTAATATCATTAACACATAGCACAGACTTGAATATAAAATGTCCACAATTTTTGGAATGATTTTGATTTTTTTCACCATTTTCTTGAATAGCTTGAACAGGTCTTTTGTTTGACTGTATCGTGATGGATTGTCGGATCAGTTTAGTGCAAATAGCCCTTACATAGTCAACATATTGCCTCAATGTATTTCTCATAATTTTAACTTTCAAATTACACTTCAGATTTTTTTTCAATAGAATAGTCTAATATTTTTCAGTAATGGACAGCTATTCCGCTCAGTGAGTTTGACTATATATGGCAACCCCTTTTCAGCAAAATTTCCAATGTAACCTTCGTACGTTTATTTTAGCTAGATGAATAAAAAACTGAAAACACAAACACACACACTGGAATTATCAAAACGAAAGGTGGTGATGTTAAACTACATCTTAAAAGTTACAAATCAGAGAAGGGATGAAATTTTAAAAAAGGTTAAGTCCTCGTAATTGTCCAATATTTGAAAATTATAGGCTCAACAATTTAATATTTTCAAATACTGGACACTTAGTTGGCCATTTATCTATACTTAGTACTTGCTTTCTATTATGAGTTTACCAGAACTATGTAAGCATATTAGATGGTCACTAGACATTCAAATGTTGTGTTGCTACCTCAGTGTCCCACTGGACTTGTGTGACATGCATGATATTGCCCCCTGCTTCACATTAGTTGATGGCAGTGACATGTTACAAGTCCACATGTTTAACAAAGAAGTATATGTTAAAGCAGTTTGAGATTCCCAAAGTCAGTAAGTGACACAAAGAAATTGAATGATCATTTTCACCCCCTGAAACAAAAAAAAAGGAAATTATACTTATGTTTAAAACAATGCAACTTGTTTCTTTTATATGAAAGATTTGTACATCTAAATGTTGCAACAAGTTTACATTGTACTGCGAAGAAGAATTCAATAATTGACTTTTGATAAATCATGTTCATTATCCTTTGAGCAACACATGTTCTATGCCATGAAATATCTTTTTAAATTTATTGCCAAGAGATACGCAGTAAACATGTCTCTTGGTGAAAACTGTTGAAATCTGTCGTTTGGTTTGACGAGTGTCACACTGAGCATGAACAAGTCCATAGTGATAATGAATGAGTGCTGTTCAAGGCAGCAGTAATTGTGTATGAGAATCACAGCTGCAGGAAAGATTCCGTGTGATGGGGGAGTCTAATTCACTTTCTGGATACTGTCTCAGAATTCATCTCTTGGTAGAGGAATGTTAAAATGATGAAATGATTTTCCCCTCTCAATATCTACATCTGTGAAGGTACTCATATGATCTATTTGCTCATCATTATAGGCAACATATCCATCAACAAAATCCCAACCCCAACTGTCAATTGGTCGATAATGCAAGAAAGCATTGGCAAATAGATTCCCTTTGAAAGGTGTGGGCCTTCCATGGATTAATGTAGAAGATTCATAAAAGAGCATCTCTCCTGACTGAAGATATATTTGTTGTGTTTGTCCATTCATGTCAATAATTTCAAGTGGCCAGTCTGGTTGATCCCCTAATTCCTTGTGTACCTGTAAGATGACACTGATGATGTGGGTGCTGATGCGGTCCACATGGTTTCGAAGGATATTTCCTCTATAATATTCACGGATTCCATAAACCGTTGTCTGCTCTAGCCTACAATCACACCAGCTCTCCATTAATGGAAGCATGCTTTGGCTTATTTCATGAATCATTTCATCCGTTAGATAAACCATACTGCATTTCACCTCTTTGTCATTGATGGCTGGTTCAACTCTATTCTTTTCTTTACGCCTGTTTTTAATGTTATTGTTGTAGAACCCAAGTATTTCTTGATACACTGCTGGAGGGATGTGACCCTTCTTGTAACCAGTTTTAGTAAAACGTGGTAAAAGCAAAGGTTGCTTGAAATTGAGTAAATAAAAATAAGCAATATGCGTTCTCCATTCTAATGTTTTCAATGATTCTTTCAAGATAAGTTTCTTGGTTTGTGTGAGCCATAAATTAAATTTGCTGTCAAAAACAGTTTCTTTGGTGATTGCTATGTAGTGAGGGAAGGCTGAATCAACCACATTGGCATATATTGTTGTAGCACCAGATCTTACTGAGATGATATCTGATATGTATGCGTAAACTAACTCACTTTCATGTGGACTCACAAATCTAATAGACAGTTCCTCATGATCAGCAGTTGCATTAATATACACAGATATAGGTTGATCTCTGCTGTTGCTCACTGTAAAGTATATTCTAAGTCTTTCCCATATCCAGGCAATGATGTGAGGGTCTTTGTAGGGATTGTATCTTTCCGGTGAGAGTGTAGTACTTCCATTTCTGAAGAATAAGAATTCCGGACAGTTTCTTGGCTTATAGCGTTGAGACAGGTTGTCTCTCTTATCTAACTTGTACCAGATATGTTTTGGGAATGTTTCATAGTCATGTTTAGCCAGAACAAAGTACTTTTCTGGGGGAAGCATTTTCTCCTTGAGGAACCAGATGTTGTTTTCACAGGCTGGAGAGTAGAGGATGAGCAATGCAGGTCTGATGACATCTGGATGTCCCACTTGTGTGGCTGTCACATAGTCATCAAAGTGTCTTCCTGTGTACACATGGTTATTCCAGGGAATACTTAGACAGGACGACTTCTGTAACACTGTCCCAAGGAATGCTATTATGACATAATAAATAAATAGATCCATGGTAAAATGTTCTGAGCTAGTCATAATTTGATTATTATATTTGTATGTATTTATCAAGAACTCATTGTCTACAAGAGAAAATATAGATTTTAACTTTAACACACTTTTTTCTCCTTCAGATTACAGGTCAATATGAATGATACTTGGCTTATAAATTAATGTATTTTGTTTGAATTGACTTTGTATATCAATCATTAAACACTGAAAAATCAAAGTAAAAATCCATATCATTGATTAATTTGTACAAACTTTTACATTCTTCATTTAATACTCTGAATTCTGAATAAATTGTCTCTCAGCCAAAAAGTGAGTCTAATTTATAGACATTGAAAAATTGAAATATTATAATTAAAATTTATCTGCCAATTCCTTTCCAGATGTACTATTTCCGAAAGGAGAAAGTTGTTTTGTGTCCCTTTTAACAGCCAGGACCATACAAAGACAGATCACTAGTATAAACATGGGGCATTTTTACAAGAATTGAAATTTCTACTTCAAAAACATGAAGTTGATATTTTGGCCCATTGTGAAAATAGATAACAGTTAATCAGGGTCCACTCCATTCCTTACAGGGAACGTGGTTCATTAATTTGTTAAAGTTAAACATCTCTGAAGGCAATGGATATAAAGGTCAAAGGTGGGGTTTTGTGTACCATTCAACAGTCAGGGAAATATTGGTACAGGCCCTCAAGCTTTGTCATTTGTGGGAATCATGCCCATACAGAGGTGACAGCCTGTGATTAGATGCCTAACGTGCCAACCAATGGGCCACCAAAGACCTGGTAATGACAAGCAAAATGACATGGCAATACTGCAGTCAGTAGGAGTTATCTGTAGCCTGTTGTTAGTAGTGGTAGTTAGTAGTAGTACTTCAGTAGCCTAGTGTGGTAGTATTTCTTCAACCCCTTTGTTGATGTAATTCACATCCACCGTTATCACCTGATATGTCCTAGTGATTATTTTATTGTTTTATGTTCCAGTGGTTATTTTGATGGTTTTTTATGTTGAACACCTACTTGTGATGTTTTTAACTCTGGCTTTTGACTGATTGTAATTATGGGATTCTCCGTTCTTATGGTTTGTTAACACTTAGGCTTCTGTGATATTTTTGCATTTCTTTTTTCTTGTGATAGTTCATTTTCACATAGTCTTGTTTTCTTTTTGTTTTGGATCTGGTAGTGTGTTCTTGGCCATGTTAGTTGTAAAAGCCATTCTAGTGATATGTTTCCTGTGTGTTGGTTTATCGCAAAACTGGCTAAATGCTAACAAGAGTCAAAATTGTGAAAAGTTTTACAGGAGTATCCAATTTATTTTTCAGCTCCCTGTTTTGGTGCATAAATATTGTTACCTTGCAATACAAAATGGGTTCCTCCACAATTGAAACTAAAATACCTACTACTGCTCCTTTTGTTGTATGGTGATGTTGCTTCAAACCCTGGCCCAACCAATTTTGGATTTATCAATTGTAGATTCATTCACAATGAAGGCCCTCTCCTACATGACCTCATAAAATGCAGTGATTTGGATATCCTGGGTCTGGTTGAGACTCATATTAGACCAAATGACACTGATGGTCTTATGAATTCTCTCACACAGGCTAATCACAACTTCATCCACAAACTAAGATGTACTGGTTTGGGCAATGGGCTGTTGGCTTTTTGTGTAGAAAAACTTTTTCTCCCAGTATTGTCTCTTCACCACGTTTTAGATCATTTGAAATCATCATACTCTCTTTCAAGTCTGAAAACAACAATAGCTTTGTTGCTGCTTGTGTGTATTGTCCCCCAGGTTCTTGTACTACTCAGTTTCTGAAAGATTTTCTGGATCGTTCTGGCTTTCTGTCTTCAACTGGTTCAAAATTCATCATTTGCTGTGACATAAATGTTCATCTTTATGTCGAGTGTTGTGATAGGTCCAGGTTTAACAACATCCTTCAGTGTTGCAGTTTGGTTCAAAGTGTCAGCTGTCCAACTCCTATACTGGTTCATACTCGGGACGTTTTGCTATATCCTTGTGACTCTAATTTTGATGCCAACTTGACTTCTCCCACCCATCAACCAGTATTGAAAAATGGGTCTCTTATCATCAGTATCATAGGATCGATATTGACCAGTTCCACAATGACCTTACTAATATACCGTTTGTACAGTACACTGAAGGAACTGCTGCAGAACTGTATGGTCAGTACATGATTGGTGTAACCCAGATACTTAACAAGCATGCTCCTATTATCCCATGCAAGGCAAAATGGCAGTCAGATGAGTGGTTGTCTGATTCATACCGCATGGCTCGCTCTCTAAGGCAGCAATTTGAATGAATGTGGAGAAAACCTAAGACACAGTTGAACAGGTCAAGGCTTCGCAAGCAAATTGCCTGGTGCAATCAACTGTCCAATAAAGACAAGGGTTCCTACTATATCAATTTTATAACTGCAAACAGTGATGACCCCAAGAAGCTATGACAGTCATTAAGGAAGGTATTGCATCACACTTCAGAGACTGATCTACCTGCTCATAGCTCAGTCAAAAGCCTTGCTGACATGTTTCTCCAATAAAATAAGCAAAATCAGGGACACGTTTTCTATTTCTGGCTCTTTCAATGATATACCTGATTCAGTGCCTCCTGCTTTCAATGCCTGTTACTGAAGACAAGGTCCATAAGTGTATCAGTGAACCCCCCACTTAATCTTGCTCACTGGACCCTATACCAACATTCCTCCTTAAGGATTGTCTTGATATCCTCCTCCCATCTATTACAAAGTTGGTAAATTATTCTCTCATTGAAGGCTCTTTCCCAAATTCTTTCAAAAAATCGGTTGTCACCCCACCATAAAAAGGCTTCTCTTCCCAGAAATGACCTTAAGAATTATCGCCAGTCTCTGGTCTTTGTTTCCTATCAAAGTTGGTGGAGCGAGTCGTTGCCAAGCATCTAACATTACACATCAATGAGAACAAACTGGACAATCTTCATCAGCCAGGACATTCCACGGAAACTGATTTATTGTCGTTAAAAACGAGTTCCTTCTCTCTCTGGCATGCAGTGTACCCACAGCTCTGGTACTACTTGACTTATCAGCCGCATTTGACACTCTAGATCATAATATTCTCCTTTGTTACCTTAAATCCTGGTTTGGTCTTGGTGGAACTGTTCTAAAGTGGCTTGCTTCCTACTTGAGCAATCATGCCAGGCCATCATGATAGACTCCACACTACCTGAGTTAAACAATCTCATCTATGGGGTTCCTCAAGGTTCTATTCTTGGTCCATTGTTGTTTTCACTCTATACATCACCACTTAGCAAAATTATCCGCCTCCATCCACGATACTCAGTTATACATCCATCTCTCCCATAAGAGCGCCTCTTCTGCTCTCGTCAAGCTAAATGCCTGCCTTCAGGATGTGCAAAGATGGATGTCTCTCAGTAAACTAAAGCTCAACCCTGAAAAACTGAATATATTGTCTTTGGTTCTAAGGCTCAATGTCAGAAGATTTCCTCTCACTTTCCTCTCAGTATTCTTGGCGGCCTTTTTCATCTATTTGATTCTGTCAGAAATCTAGGTGTGTGGTTTGATGCAGAATTTTCCTTCTCTGAATGTGTCAAGATGACTTGCAAAGCGTGCTTTCTTCAAATGTGTGACCTTCATAGAATAAGACAGTATCTAACTCCTGAAGTGGCAGTCCTTGCTGCAAATGCCCTGGTTAGTAGTCATCTGGACTATTGTAACTCTCTGTTTAGAGGTTTGTCATGTTTCAGTCAGCATAAATGGCAAAGTATTCAGAAACCCTTGCTTGTATTGTTATAAATCATAGAAAGTATGCTCATGTTACACCCATTTTAAAGCAACTCCACTGGTTGCCTGTTAAGTACTGATGTATTTTCAAAACTGCAACACTAGTGAATAAATTTTTGCATAGTGGTTCTCCTTCCTATTTTGAACTATTTTTGTCTCTCAGCAGTTGTCCCTATAGTACCAGGCATAGTCACCCAGATCGTCAATACCTTACAGTTCCTCCATCCACTCATCAGTCTTTAAGTCAGTCATACGTTTTGGCTATAGTTTTTGCTCCTAAGATCTGGAATGAACTCCCTCATGATGTGGGCAGTGCAACATCAGTTGCCTCCTTTAGAAAGAAGAAACTTACCTGTTTGCAAAAGCCTATCTGCCATAGCCTCCCCCGTCACACCTGTGTATCCTTGGTATGACCTGGCTATGGCCTTTGATTTACCATCAGTGGTGGAGATTAAACACTATAAAAGTCCACATTAGATAAGATTATTGTTTGAGCAGGGGACAATCAACTTCCCAAACATGTACAATTTATTTTAAGAAAGGTTTTAAAACTCTGCTAAAATAAAGAAGTGTGTGCCGTAAATATCTGAGACAAAGATACAAAAAAACATTCATAAATTATCTATAAAGTTTGATGTATATATCATGTTCAACAAAAAGTATATTTCGAAGGTGTAAACCTACATGTGTGGACAAGAGTCTAACCTCTACCTCATATTTAAATATATGTATAAGCATGCTCCAGTCATGAAAAAGGAGCATCCATACACTGGTTTCAAACGCCTCAAGAGAAAGTGTGAAAAAGCATGGGAATATGAAAACTCCGCCACAAATTGCAGTAGATAATGAATCTTGTTGACCTGGCAAATATGTCTGCACACTTTTTCAATTTAAAAAAATAATAATCATGTCTGGCTTACAATCATCATCACCAATCCAAGTTATCAGATCCAGCCTTATTAAAAATACAAAGTCTTTCTTTACACTAGTGTCTGAGGATGATGTACTGAAAATGCTAGCATCCTGTAAAGCCAAAACATGTGACCTTGATCCTATTACCACTTCATTGGTGAAGGAATGTGCTAATATACTCAAAACTCCTATCAAAAATATCATAATTACTCACTTAAGGACCTAATTGATTAAAACTGCCTTTGTTACTTCCCTTCTCTAAAAACTAAGTACGGCCACAAATGTTCCGAAAAATTATAGAACTGTGTTCAATTCTCAATGTTATAAATTAAAATTGAGAGAGTTGTGGCTAAACAGTCAAACAAGTTCATTAGCCAAGACGGGATCTCCAATGTCCATCAGCCATCTTACAGTAGTTTTCCATCAACTTAGACAACACGAAAATGACATATCTACATCTGTGGATTCAGGGAAGGTACCCATTTAGCATTCCCATGTTGGAACAAAATTGGCCCAACGTCAGCACATCTGTCGGTCTGACATTGGCTGCGACGTTGGCCCAACGTCAACAAGCCACCGGCAAAACTATTTTACTCAATGTATAACATCAGCCAATCAGATCTCAGCATGGTGTTATGTGGTCATTGTTTAACAGAATGCAAGTAATGGATTGTGGGACGATCTTAGTTAAGGGAATCCCTGATAAGTAACATGACCAAACAGTAACAATGGTGGAACAGTGTCATAAGGTGATAGTCCATAATCCAATGGTAAAATTATAATTTTCACAAACAACTTTTTCAGTGTGAACTTATGATAAAATTATTTTTATGTCTAAAATTGTTAAATAGTTAAAATTTGTGGGCGGAATGCTATCTGGGAAGTTATTCTAGCATCAGATTATCTTGCCGCAGCTTTTAACATGATAATATATGTGGAAATTGACTCTAGGAGCCGGGTAGGAGTATTATGGAGAAGAGTGCTTTTTTCTGTTCAGGAGTGGATGAATGGTGTAAATTTGAAACTTAATAAACATACTAGAAAGTCACTATCTATCTTTTCTATTTTGTATTATTATTATTGCCCAATTCATGAAATGGGCAACTCAATTCATGCCAATTTCACGAAATGGGTAAAGGAATACTGGGTAAATTGTCTATTTCAAGAATGCGCAAATCAATTGCCTGTTTCAAGAAATAGGCCCAATTTTTGCCTATTTCATGAAATGGGCATTTTCATGGATTGCAGCTAACAATACATATAAATGCAATTCAGTGAATAACGAGCAATTGTGTGATGCAGTGGATCACAGGGCAATCAGACGCATGTATATAATGTATATACATGCATTTTAGGGCTGTTCAGGTCAATCAAAATCACATATGCAACGTGTACATGGAATATATAGACACATATACAATATGTATGAATCATGGGCACATATTTCATAAATATTATTACTGCAATTCAGTGTATTACAGTACAATTACAAGCAGTTAGGGATTTGATTATATTTTGATATTTGCTTTGACATCATTTCCACATGGTGTTTAATCACATCAAGACATTTGTATTTGGAAGGATAAAAAAGGTGTAGTGATAAAACCAGCACTGTAAACCATCATACACTGAAAAGCAATTGCTAATGTTCTGACTTATACAGACTCACGACTGAGATTTGAACTGGCACCTCAGTGGTGGAAAACCAGTGTATTTGCCTAACAATATCACCGATTGCTCTTGAGATGATCCAAGTTAATGCATCTTTGATACAACTAGATACAGGTCAGTGCAAACTTTCCAGTGGTTGAAAATCTCACCAGAACGTTTATTGGCACCAGTTAGCAAGTTTTGCATCTAATCATAGCCTGTCCCAATATAATCCTGGCTGTTGAACAGGACGTAAAAACCCCAACTTTGACTTTGACCTGCAAGTCACATGAGATTCCATTTTATTACTATTTTACATGTAATTAGAAAAAGGCCCAATAAAACTCAGAATTACATTGTGCATTAATATATTTATTTTAGTATAACCTGTAGTACTTTAGAAACACTCGGTACAAATAATCATGATGTGTGGGATTTATTGGCATTATTTATGACACTGGATGAGTTTGGGACATCACTGGTTCATCAGTAACAGTGATTAAATCTATCAAACGGTTTTGACATGGATATGTTTTTTAAACTATAGTTCATGGACCAAAGAACTATTTGGGTTGTAATACAAACCATCCCAATCTAATAGTTTCAAGATGAGTTGATCAATTTGGGTGAAACAATTCATTGTGAAGTTCACAACGAAAGGTATTTCAAAGGATGGAGTTGAAACAAGGTACACTAGTTGATCAAGATGTTCCAATTTTAACCACAGAGCAGTGCACACTTGATAATCACGACCATGTACAACCACATAGAAAGTACAAACCTTCTCATGCAACCACCCCATCTCCAATTTTAAATTGAAGAATATCAACATGGATGTATTGATTGTCTTTTATTATTATTGGGGATGGTGTGGTGGAATGAGAAGGTTAGTACTTCCAGGGTAATTGTACACACGTTTGTTTCACTTTCATTATGATCTTTCCTTTATACTATTATCAGTATGATGTTGGTTCAACCCATGTAAACAGCGGACAGATTGTAAACCACTGATCTTCCAATTACCAGACCGATACTTTAAACAGTTAAGTGAAACATGTTAAAGGAACTACCAGGATATTTATACATCAGTAAAAACCTGTCCTTAACAATAATACTTAATATACAAGACTAATAGAAACTAGATTTTAATAACTACACATACAAATATAATTTGCTTATTGTATTTGAAAAGAATGACATCTACTTTATAATGTCCACTACATCTTTACAGTTCATCTCTGGGTATAGGGATATTGTGGTGATGAAAAGATTTTGCTTTTTCTGTATTTACTGCAGTCATTCGACTGACATCATCTAAGATTTCACCATTATACATCAAATGCCTGCCAACTATATCCCAGCCCCAGGTAGCAGATGGTCTATAATGAAGAAACGCATTTGCAAAGAGATTTCCCTTGAAAGGTGATGGCCTTCCATGTATCAATGTGGCAGACTCGTAGAAGAGCATCTCTCCTGGGTTTAAATACACTTGTTGTATTTTTCCATTCATGTCAATCACTTCGAGGGGCCAGTCTGGTTGACCTCCTAATTGTTTGTCAACTTGCAAGATTACGCTGACAATGTGTGTATTGACTCGGTCCACATGGTTGCGTAGGATGTTGCCTGTATAGTATTCACGAATTCCGTAAAGTCTGGTCTGGATCAAGCTACAGTTGCTCCACTCCTCCATCAGTGGAAGCATGCTCTCACTGATTTGCTTTATCATTTCATCAGACAGGTAAACCATACTACATTTCACCTCTTTGTCATTGATGGCAGGCTCAACGTCATGCTTCTCTGCTTGACGATTTTTTATGTTACTTTTGTAGAAGTCCATTATGTCTTGGTATAATCCCTTGGGGATAATGCCTTTTTTGTATCCTCTTGTGGTAAATCGTGGTAAAACAACGGGTTGTTTGAAGTTCAGTAGATAAAGACCGGTAATACTTCTGCGCCAGTCTAACCTATCATTGGATTGAGATGCTATAGATCTCTTGGTTTCTTTCAGCCATGTAACCAGATCACCTTCAAACTTAGTTTCCTCTGTGATAGCTAAATAACGAGGAAAGTCAGCCTCAATGACACTGACATACAAGGTTTGTATACCGATTGTGATGTATATGAGATCTGAGATGTGGGCATGTACCGACTTAGTCTCACCTGGTCTGACAAAGATGGTGGCCTGCTTTTCATGCTCTGCAATTTGATCAAAATATACAGCAATGTCTTCCTTTCTGTTGTTTGTGACCACAAAATATACACGAAGTCTCTCCCAAATCCAAGCAAGAACACTTTTGTCGATCTTCTGATCATGACGTTCAGGTGAAAGTGTGCTACTTCCTTTTTTGAAGAATAAGAATTCAGGACAGTTCCTTGGCTTGTAGCGTTGAGACAGGTTGTCTCTCTTATCTAACTTGTACCAGATATGTTTTGGGAATGTTTCATAGTCATGTTTAGCCAGAACAAAGTACTTTTCTGGGGGAAGCATTTTCTCCTTGAGGAACCAGATGTTGTTTTCACAGGCTGGAGAGTAGAGGATGAGCAGTGCAGGTCTGATGACATCTGGAGGTCCCACTTGTGTGGCTGTCACATAGTCATCAAAGTGTCTTCCTGTGTACACATGGTTAATCCAGGGAATACTTAGACAGGACACATTCTGTAACACTGTCCCAAGATACACATACAATAAACACCACATAAATATATCCATTTTAGAAGTCTTGTGCACTTTTAGTTAATAGGTTATGGAATTTTTACTTAACCAGAACGTTTCTATTTGCAAACACTTATTGGCAGTTCAAATGTATTAAGTAGCTGTTTTTAAGTACTAAGCACATGAAAAATTCAATAGGAAAACAGGTGATTGAAACCTGACATTTCAGCAATAAATCGACATTGAAAAGTTTTGAATGCAAACGTGTACTGGTCAATACTTCTACAAAACACAAACCTCGGTCAATAACACTTTAAAAACTCAAGCTTGTGTTTATAGTCATATTTATATGCTAGATTATATGTAATGGAAGTTTTTGATAGTTTAAATGACTGCTTTAAGAATATAATTGGAAAGCATGGATCGACAGAGTGGGGAAATCTAAATCAATTGAAAAAGTTGTTTATAAAATCCGGCAGTTAGTTTAAATAGTGCCATAGTTAGACAGACTTTATGGGGAATCACTTTTGAACCCTCAATGTGACACAAATGTACTGGAGATATGTAGCGTTGATATTTCAGTATTGGTTTGAAACTCGACCATATCATTCCACTAAGCACCCATGCAGGCATTGGCAGTCTCGGGGAGGAACGGAATAAACAAGTTTGCTGAAATATCGCTCAGTTATTCTAGCACTGACTACACAGGTTTTTTTTTCTTAAATATATGTAAATTATAAATAGCCTCTTAATGCAAGATGAGGCTGTTCAAATTAATACGAAAATCGAGTTTATATATAACGGAAATAATGATATTTGGCTGGTTGACCACTTAATTAGATTTTAAATTTTATTTTAGTGAATTTATTTATATATTTGGGTTTTAACGTCTCTTTCAACACTGTTTTGGTCATATCACGGTGGATAGTTTTATGGGCAGAGGAAAGGTAGTGTTCAGCTGAGAAATTTAAGGTGTGCATAAGTTGGCACTTAAAGTTAAGCAATAAAAGTCAAATTTATCTTGTGCCTTAAGAAGTTCTGCCAAAATGAAATCATGCTCATTTAGAAAAATGAATCTCAAGATTTCTAAATTATGCAGCTTTATTCAATAAGAAGGAAAAATGAAAGGGTAATTAGAAAGCCTCCATATCAGAATCTGTTCAGAAGTAAGGGATGTAAAATATATGGGGTTTTTCAACTGGAGCCTCATAACTATCACCAAACTTGAAAGCTTTAGGGCAAGCCCTGGAGGCACAACAGACAAGGAGTAGCTAATTGTAGTAAGCTGTAGTGACAACAATACAACCATAACCAGACTCGCAGTCGGTATTACCAATCCAGTTTTGATGAAATATCGTGCAATTTCTGAGAAAAAGAGGGATCAAAATTGATAAACAAAATATTTGGATCTCATCACGTGACCAGAACTACGACATTGATTTATTTGTATTTTAAATTGATTTTCAGTTTTGAACTTTAAAATTATATAATGTTATGTTGACTGTCCTTGACCTAATTTTATTGATTTTTGATTGGTCAACACTTGATCCCCCTTTTCGCAGAAAGTGCCATGATAGAAAAGGGTGAGAATTTGATCATTATGAGACAAAAAAGAACACTTCTTCAGGTTACTTAATATTTACAGCATACCTGTCGACCTTGTCTACCTGTTAACTTTGAATTCCAGTTACTTACACTGTTTTTCTACTAGTTAAGATAATAATTTACCATATTTTATCTCCAATCATTCTGGAACTGAACTACAAATGGGAAAGATATGATGTAAAGTTGAAAGGGCAAGCTGGTTTCATGGGTTGATAAGACAGGCAGGGAATAAGACTGGTCTGGAAGTAACTAGGATAAGTCAGGAAGTGATTAGGACAAGAAGATATCATTGTGGGTACAGCCATGGTCAGGATCAAAAGTCAGAGTGGGTTGGTGAAATGTGAAATGTTTGAAACTGGGAACCCCTAAGTGACACTCTGATCATTGCAAACCAGCCCTTGAGTCGGGAAGGGTTGATTCCATAGAACACTCCTGTTATGGGAGTGTTCCACAGGAGCTGATCCTATTAACTAACTCCACCACTCTAGAAAAAAACGGAGGGTCGGTTTCATCTCCCTCACAGGACATAGTACATCCCGGCTTGTCTGGATCAAGATCCAGACCTAACTTGGGATCGGGATGGTTTTCTCCACAACAAGACAGGAAACTACCAGGACTAGCTGTAAAGTAACAGACAAGCCATATCAAGCGCCGATAAGCCATACTGAAAAACAGACAGAATTGGAGCATTTTCTGACCCACTCCGACAAGACTGATTAATTTCTGGAATTGGGATCGAGAGTCAGGATCAAACCAACAGTATATAAACCCCTTCTGTCTACTGTAAATCATCATTTGTCACTGCAAAGATGCCAGCTACGCATCAGAGAGACTTTCTACAGAAGCTTAGGGTACTTTTGTTTTTATTGAGTTTAATATCTTGTTTTCATCATGATTTTCAGACAGAAAAGTACACATCTGAACCCAGGAACAGCACTTGCCCTGCAGCCAGCACCACAGCCACAGCTCTAGGCAACTCCCAGGAGAAGAAGAAAGACACCAAACCCCTGGGTTATGCCCTGGATCCTCCAAAGAAAAGAAAAAGGATGCTACGGCAACCTTCTGGTCGACTTAATACACACTGATATCCCAGGATACCAGAATTTTGTCAGGATACCACCTGCCTTTTGTGACCTCATCAAAGAACGAATACACCAAGCATCAAGAAGTCAATCACCAATTTCAGGAAGCTCTTAGAAGTTGTATTTAAACGGGCAATAATGCTGAGATACCTGGCAACGGGAGACACCTACACCTCCTTGCAGTATCACTGGCTGGTTGGCCGAACCACATATAAATTCGTCCCCTAGGTCTGCCAATTAAGCCATCCTTGCTGAATTTTAGGACGAATATTTGCACTGCCATACTGACCCTGAAGACTGGAAAAAGGTTGAGGAGAAGTTCAGAACCAGATGGAATGTCCTGCATGGTGTAGGGGCAATAGACAGGAAGCATATCACCACGAAGAAGCCAAAGAAATCTGCGAGTGACTATTTCAACTACAAGGGCTTCTTTTCCTTGGTGCTGCTAGCCCTGGTTGACACAGAATACAGATTCCTGGGTCAATGTGAGGTCAAGTGGATCTTCATCAGACGAACAGATTTTTTTTAAACAAATGATTTTAGGGAGAAGATTGAGAATAGCACCTTGGTGTTTCTGACATCTGAACCACTGGGGGAGGTAGGGCCAAATTTGCATTATTTCTTGCTGGGTGATGGCGCCTTTACCTTAATGCCATGGATGGTGAAACCCGATAGCAGAAGACAACTCACAAGGGAAGAAAAAACAGCAAACTACAAGATACAGGAGGGTGGTGGAGAATGCATTTGGAATATTAGTCTGAGTATTCTGGGTACTACTGGGCACCATAGAGCAAAACCAAGGGTTGTCAGAGATATGTGCTGTTGCACAACATGCTGTGGGCACACCAGTGACTAGTGTGACCTTCACGTGGGGTAACCTTGGAAGATCAACTAATCCAAAACAACTAATTCAGCAATGAGAATGGCATTTATTGAAACAACTTTTAGTATAACTCAGGGTTAACCACTAACATTTTAATCTTCCTCAACAAAACTTTACTTTGAATAACAGTTAAATCTTACGCACACATTTTATCTGTTTTACATTACATGGCATTTATGTTATAATTTTTAATGTCTCTATTTCAAATATAACCACTGAGCCAAATAATCACAGTGTTTTATTTTTTAAATTATCATTTATTACCAATTCATCATTAACTCTAACACTAATATTTTAAACAAGCTGGATGACCTTTATTTGACCCACTCAAGTATATGCAAAGATCAAGGTGAAAAGCTCTGAATATTTTGGTAAATAAAATGATTAAAACGGCAAGTGCATGACTGTTTTTAAACTGCTAATATTCAAAGTTATCCCTACCATATATGTACAACTCCTACTCGAATAGCTAAAGAAATTAAGTAACATTACCAAATCCAAAGTTGATGTTATTTTGTTTTTATAGATTTCTAAAAAGTCTTTGACATTACAGATGCAGCTTGGGCAGTATTGTCCAGATATACCCCAGATGGTGTTACTTTTCCAGCTCCATCAGTCTGAATATTCTCCAATGGGACCTTATTATTAAAAGCTAATGAAGCGTTACTACGCCTGAAGGCATGAAAATCAAAATGACCTGGGTGAAGTCCCAATGACTTGACCAAAGAAGCCAAAACCAATCTAACTTTATATGTTGTGAGATATTTGACTGTTTTCCCAAATTTTACAACAAATAAAGGGTCATCTGGTTCATGTGAAATGCGTTCCAGTAATGCCTTAACAGCTTTACTGGGCAAAGTTGAGGGTCTTGCAACAATAGGATTTGTACAACTTGGCGTTAGCTAGAAGACTGCATATTTTTTGTATGTTTCATAACCATATGAAGGCCTGGTTGACCAAAAATTACAACCCCCACAGTTGGTAGTCTGGATATGTCATATGAATGAACTGAAGAGGTAACCAATGAGGCTAATCGGAAAAAGCCAAAAAATGCCACTTAAAAATAGCGTAACATAAACTTGACCATTTTTTAACTTCCTAGCCAATCTCACCAGGTGCTTTAACATAGAAAGTGTGAACACACCTTAACTCTAGCCTTTAGCACTAGCATGATTTGTTCTTTCTTGGTTATATGTAAATAAAGTTTCGTCAATAGTCAAAGAAATGCCAAATTCTAAATATTCACATAGTATTTAAAGATCATAATTTTCTAAAAAAATTTCTCCAGTTTATTATATTTAATTGTAATGGCACCTTAAAGCGGGCTCATAAATAATTTGGCAAATGTTCTTTTTCAATGTCTTTATGAGCCTGCACCACCCATTCTTGCATATTATTTGCATTAATTATACAACCACTCCATACTGGTAGTGACCAAACAACTGGAAATTGTACAGGTATGAATCCAAATTCACACTCTTTTTGTATATGTATGTGTATATCTGCTTCATTACCACTCACATTTACCTTCTTAACTATATGTGGGGTATTATGTAATTGAGTATCAACAGGGGCCAATGCTGTTGTTTTCCCATGCTCAGAACATATAGAACATTCCAACAGTTTTAGTGGTCCCATTTAAATTCCTGTTCTCCTTTGAATTAAAAGTTTCAAGTAGTCTTGCGAATGTTAATGAGAAAACAAATGTTGGGTATTCTACTATGACCCTTAACAGTAGTTACAGCAGGATCTGTCATGTTACTGTCAACCAAATCTGGATTTTTCCAATTACATCTACCTTTCTCTATTTCTTGCAAAACTATTGCATATGCACGCTTAGATGTATGAAATGACAATTCCATTGGATCTTCCATCAGTTGCGTAAAATGCCATAAATCTAAATCTACTGCTTTGCAGGCGCAATATCTTCCCCAAGGGGAACTCAGTGCGCTAACTAATCATGTATAATTTCCAAGTCATAGTGGGGGACGAGTCCAGGTCTGTATTCCGATGGCTGTGGGTGTGAACGTGGGGAAGAATCTAGGTCGGAAAAGCAGATTTAAAAAGGTGAGTTTTCAGGTGCTTCCTGAAGGATGTGACAGATGGACTGGTTCTTACATGGACAGGAAGTGAGTTCCAGAAAGCAGGTGCATGATGGCTGAAAGATTTGGTAAGATACTTATGAGACTTATGTATTTTAGAGTCAAAAGAAGGAACTTGAAGGAATTTGTATTTTGGACTGCTACGTCTGGTGTTCCTTGATGAGGTGTATGGATGAAGTTTATCCTTGAGGTACACAGGTTGACCATACTTAAGGACTTTATATGTGATCAACCCAATTTTGAAAAGAACCCTATATTTGACTGGTAGCCAATGTAGTTTTTCCAGATTTGGAGTTGTATGAGTGTACCTCGAGGATCTAGTGACTACTCGACAGAGGGAGTTCTGAACACCCTGCAACCTCTTTAGCTCAGAAAGAGTGAGTGAGGCAAAGAGGGAATTACAGTAGTCAATTCGGCTACTGACGAGAGCATTTGCAAGGAGTATTGCTGTGTTAAGGTCAAGGAGATGGCGAATCCTATATAAATCTCTTATATGGAACCGAGTGGACTTAATGACTTGGGAAATGTGATCTGTGAAGGTCAGGTTGGAGTCGAACACCACTCCTAGGTTTTTGACATTTGAGGCAGGTGCCACTTTATTCCCAAGAATGTCAGTGGGAAAAAGGGAATGAAGTTGTTTACGACTGTATTTTGAACCAATCAGGATGAATTCTGTTTTGTCTGGGTTTAATTTGAGTTTATTTGCAGCCATGAAATTTTGTATATCATTTAGGCAGTCTGTTAGAGCTGTCATTGACTGACTGAAATTTGATGGTGAAAGAGTAATGTATAACTGAGTGTCATCTGCGTAAAAGTGGTGTTTGATACCCCTGTGAGATCGAATAATTGAACTGAGTGGATTTGTGTACATGGAGAAAAGGAGTGGCCCCAGGACCGAGCCTTGAGGGACACCAAATTTTAAGTCCATGGGATGTGACAGTACAGAGCCTACCTTGACTGATTGAGTCCTGTCCGACAAGTAAGACTTGAACCAACTCAGAGCCAGTCCATTGATGCCATAGCATTCATATAATCTGTGGAACAGGATCGAGTGGTCAATGGTGTCGAAGGCTGCCGAGAGATCGAGGAGGGTTAGGGCTGTTGTACTGCCTTCAGACATATTGAGGAAAAGATCATCCTGTATATTTAGGAGGGCACTTTCCGTAGAATGGAACCTTCTATAGGCAGATTGGAAACCAGTCAAAAGACAGGACTCGTCCAGGTGAGACAGGAATTGGGACGACACCACTCTCTCTAAGACCTTTGAAACAAAATTTAAATTAGAGACAGGCCTATAGTTTTAAGGACTTCTCTGTCAAGGGTTGATTTTTTTTAGGAGTGGAGTCACATGGGCCTGTTTGAAAAATTTAGGGCAGCTTCCTTCACGGAGTGATGCATTAATTACTGATGTGATAGGGGTGATGAGGATATCTAAAAATTCTATTACAAGAAATGTTGGCCAAGGATCAAGGGAGCAAGATTTGCTAGGGGAGTTTTTGATGATTTCGCTACCTGATCTTCTGAAACAGAGGAAAAAGCTGAGAAAGCAGGTGGTGTGAGATCAGAGTCAGTGTATTTAGGGGGATTAGAGTTGGCGAAAGATTGACGAATGTTTGTGATTTTTTCTGTGAAAAATTCAACAAATTTGTCAGCTAAAAGTTGAGGAGAATTTACTGAGGGAAGTACTTTTGCAGCAGATCTATGGAGTACATCGTTTAGAGTTTGCCAAAGTTTCTGAGGATTGTCCTGGTTGTCATGAATTCTGGATTTGAGGAAGTCAGATTTCGCTTTCATGCAGATTTTATTATACATATGAACCTTTTTGATATATTGTGATCTGTTGAAACTGGTTTTATTTTTGCGCCAAAGGCGTTCAAAGAGACGTTTTGTTTCTTTTGCCACAATGACACTGTCATTAACCCACCCAGGGATATATTTGGCCCTGACGTGTTTAGTGATGGAAGGAGCATGTTTGTCAATGAGAGTTGTTAAAGTGGAGTGGTACTGTGAGTACAAGGCATCAGAATTATTTTTCGGATCAACAATAAGTTCAGACGAGAGAAGATCCTTTCTCATGGCTTCTATATTGATTTTATGGTATTTTCTGAAAGTGACGGTGTCACCAGAGATTCATCTTTGGGGGGTGATATTGACCTTGAATGTGATGGAGAGGTGATCGGAGAAGGCCTCGGTGGCATGGACGTGCGAAATGTTGTCGTTTCTAGATTTGGTGAGAAGCACAAAAAAAAAGCACATTTTGCCTGACACTTTCATATTTCTAATCTAATAGACACCCATCTTACACTTGCAACCATTGTAGGGTAAATAAATCATCACCATTTGGTTATTTTGCCCCTAGTGACACTGAACAAAAATCCTGAGGCTAATTTACAGCAATTTGGACTTTCTGTACCCCAGTACAAAATCTATCAAATTTTATCTCAGTAGTAGCTTTATTGTTACCTTTGAGATCGTCCCTTGACATATTGTGGTAGTGATTAATCGGTGCTGTATCGCCCACTGGATCTTATCATCGTCTTTCAGCATTTCAAAGGAAGGTAGCACAGCTGTAATGATTTCTCACCTCCGGCACCACTAGCTTTTGGTGAACTGTGAGCAGATCGACAATTCTTGTACTTTGGCTTTCTCTTCTTGTCTGTCATTGAAACCATCAAGTACATCTACTATCTACAATCTTACTTTTAAGCTGTGCAAGTCTTCCGTCTTCATTCATCGAGTTTTTAACATCAGAAGCTCAAGCTTCCACTTCATTAGCCTTATTCTTAGTTGATTTCCCCATGTTACTGTCTTTATCACAAAAAAACCCAGTGAATTCTTATCTCATGGAAATAACTGTCACAAAAGCCAGCAGCAAAGGCCCCCATACCTTCAAATGATAAAGAATACCACGCGTCGTTGCTCTTATATTCTAAATTCCCAGATGTGTACGTGCATTATATCAGCCTACCTTGTCAACAGCTTTTCACCCATCCAAAAACAGATTGGCCATATCATTCAGAAGATAAGTTTATTCATCATGCGTTGGTTAAATAATACTTAGCACTTCTAACTGAGCCTTTTAAGGGCTACCCAATCATTCCAAGATCTTTTGTTTATGTTGGTGTCGCTTGAATTTCCAACAAATTTCCAAAGAAAATTCAATCCATTTCCAACAACTTTTAAAATTCAAGCAAACCTGTTAGCTTACCACTGACTGTAGATTCCCAATGAAGCCAGACAGTTATGATATGACGTGTTGACTTTCTTCACCTGTGCAGAGGCAACTGATAGTGGGTTGACATACTTTGTTGGGGTCAGTGTCAAAGTAAGCAGTCCTGAAGGCCTGGGTTGTTGATTGTCAACAACCACCAAGGAGGTCTGCCGCACTCTGGGTTGCTGCTGTCCTTTGGTTGCCACATGACTCTGCTGAGAGAGTTGGATGACCTGGCTTGCTGGCATATGAGTCTCTGGGATGGTTAAGACGTATTCCCTTGCAGCTGGTGCTGGTTGCTGTGGCTGTTAAAATGTCTGTTGCACAAATGTTGAAGTTGCACTGGAGCTCCTAGAATGTGTCTGTTGCTGTGATTGCTGGGGCTGATGGCTCCTTTCTTGCATTATTCCATTAATACATTTGACAGCCTCGTGTGAAATGTTTGAAAGTTTCAATCCTCTAAGGCATCCACCCCAGATACCAGGTAGTTGCAGAAGGCTGTTCCGGTGGTCTCCTGCCTTGGCCCGAGAAATGATGACAGCATGGATTTCATCTGTGCAAACTGGTCCATGACCTGCTGGTCGACCGAAAAATGTCTGGAAACTGCGCTGGAGCTTGTTACTCATGGCTGCATTGTGGTGTCTGATCGCATGCTAATCTCCATACTATCTCTGGATATGTCAAGTGCTGAGGCAATGGATGCACTGACTCTTTGGGCCGGGGACTTGAAGGCTGAAGATTGACTGAGTCCCTTGCATCTGATGTGCATCTTCAAGAAGTTATATTTATCCTGAATCCAGTTCTGCCTCTCTGTCATTTCTTTTGGAGCCTAACCAGACTCGGACTGTGTCAGTTTGCTGTAGCGAGTCCTTTGAGATTCGAACCAAGTCTTGTACACTTTGACAGACAGCTTGCAGCTGTTGGTGAACTTCTTCCAAAGGCATTCCTTCTTGGCCTAGTCCTTAAAATGTTCATTTGTCTTGTTGTACAACTCCTTGTGGTCATTTACAAAGTCCACAATAGCCTCATCACCTGAGTCCATCAGGTTGATGTTTGTCATGTGCCCCTTCTTGTGCCTTGAGTGTGATTGAGGTATGTTCCCGGCTTGTCCTAAGATGTTACCGACTCTCTGGTTGAAGACTTGGAGACTTCCTGCCTTGACAGGAAGTGTCCAAGTCAGGTCAGTAATGTTTACCACAGGCTGGTTTCCTTTCAACTATGGTCCACTGTGTGTAAAGCCTGTTGGGAGGTGGTGTTCAGGTACTTACCCATGACAGGCCGAGAAGTCCTTCAAGACAAGATGATTACAGTATAGGACAAGATGGTAATTGTGGCTGACAAGCCATAGAGACCCATAACAGGACGATTTCTAGGTGGGCGGAGCCAAGGTCCAGATACAGATTTGTGGAGGTTCGGTAAAATATCAAACATGTTTGATATTTTGCTGATCAACCAAGACAAGCCCCGAAACTACAACCGATTCTAACCAACTCTATCTTCTCCTATCACAAACATATATGGATTGCTGCAACAATATACTTTTACCTAATTGTGATGTCTCTGTTGACAGCGAAACTTATTAACAAATAGATCAATTTATAAAATTTACAGCTTCAATGGTTTTAGTCTACAAATTAATGCTGTTTTCTTGCTATTAAATTGCCTTGTTTTGATACTTTGGCTTTTTGTACATTTTCACTTTCTTCAGTGTTGTTTCTCCTTGATCATAGACAACTTACACTGATCTGAAAGACACCTTACCTTTGCACCTTTTCCCCTCTTCTATATCTCATGGTCTCCAACGCTACTTCCGTAGTCTATGGGGAACAGGCATCTCTGATGTAACTTTTTTTAACAATCACAAGCTTTAACTGAATGCTATACCACTTGGCAAATGTCAATATCTTTAAGAAAATTGTCAACTCATGCCTCCCAAAGGAAGATAGGTCAAAACATTTTCTCTAAACTTCGAAACTGATCTTACTTTTATCAGTAATTTATAAGATTGCTTCGTTAGTATTGTACCCGAGATTATCTCAACACAATCTGGTTTTGTTAATCAATTTATCGGTGAAAATATATGCATAAGTCATGATATAATCCAAAATACAAAGAAAGAAAATATTTCTGCTCTTCAAAGGTTGATAGATCTAACAACTGGCTTGATCCATCAATTAAAAAAATTGGAATTGGTGGAACAGCTCTAAACTGGCTGAAAGACTATTTGAAAAACAAAAAAGGTTGTAATTGGTGGTATCAATTTAAACTACATTGACTTAAACTGTGGTGTTCCTCAAGGATCAATTCTTGGACCCCTTCTCTATTTCATATATTTTATTGATATAAGTGATAATATTGAGTCTGATTGTTTTCTATATGCTGATGATACTTCAATTTGTCGAACTAACACTAACTAACAAACCTAGAAACAGACTTAAATATAATTAACAAGGATCTTGATCATTTTGCTATTTGGGGGAAGACAGTGGTTGGTAAATTTCAATCCAGCCAAGACAAAATATATAATTTTTTCTAAAAGAAACTCGTACATTGACTGTCCTAGGTTATACCTGAGCAGTGAAGTACTTGATAAAGTAAAAAAAAACTTGCATATCTTGGCATTACTTTAAACACTCAAATGACTTGGGATTGTCATATAAACAATGTTATAGATAGGTCTCTGAAATCACTAACTCATTTGAAACAAATTAGCTTTAGTAAAACAACAAATATATCTAGTATAGGGCTAAATTATATGACAGTTGCACAAAAGAAAAGAGAACTCTTTCGTAGCTGTGCAAAGACAATTTTGTTTGGTCATTACAGGTGCTTATAAGGTATCAAAATATGAAATGTTCTTGAAAGAGTGTGCCCTTGAATCACTACAATCCAGATGGAAAATAAAAATAAATAGTTTTAATGTACAAAATAGTCCATGAAATACCTTCAAGACATACTTCCTTAGCGGAATTCTGTACAATACAGCATTAGAAATCATAGAAACATAGAACAATTTCTTTGTAAAAAGGATTTCTTTCACAAATAGTTTTTCCCTTCAAGCATCAGACTTTGGAATAATCTTAATTTAAGCCTAAGGAATACTCGGTCACTCAATGAGTTTAAATTAAAACTGAACTCAAAAAGTGGTATAAATTTGAATAAAGCTTACCTATGGCATAGTGGAAATTCAGCAGTTCAACATAGCAGATTATGCATGGGTCTGGGTGCTTTAAATTTTCAAGGTAAGGAATATAATTTCATAACTGAGGATTTGTGTCCAATGTGTCATAAAGAAATTGTAACATACTTTTTCTTAGAATGCCCAGTTTACACTGCTCTGAGACAGGAAATGCTATAGAATGTTCAAGTAATTACACAAGATCACACTTGTAACAAAACATCTGACATGGTGAATTTATTTTTACACAGAACAGGAAGTTTTGAGAAAGATATTGTTTTATTTGAAAATGTTCATAAATATATATCTCAGACAAAAAGATTTCCTTCTTAAAAAGGCAATCTTAAGATCTCTTATTGTCATACACTACAAGTGTTATATACCTTTTAATATACCTTTTTATGGTTACATCATTTAATTATTCAAATGTATCTATGTAATAACAAAAAAAAGGTTAAAATGTAAATGATTTAAGTGTTTGTGTATGTATCTACATATTTGTATGGCATAAACATAAATCCTTGGAAAGTTGGACGAAAGCTCTTCATGGCTGTAAAGCTGTGAGCAATCGTCACTAAATATATTAAGTTTAAACTTTAAAAAAAAACCCCATAGAGATTGTCAACAGATCTCAATGCCAGACTATTTGACCTGATTTTCACACCAAAGTTGTGCAAATGACAAAGTCTTGCTAATTGTGTACACTCTTCCAAGTCATCGCAAGGTCCTGAATGTGGGACCTGGTCACTACAACATTCATCTTTTGGAGGTTAATTTTTTGGTATTTAGATGAGATGACAGAACTCAATCACAATCCTTTAATTGCAGGTATAAAACAAATTCACTTTACATTTGGAGCCACAGATATCTGATCCCAATTGGCAAGGTAACAGTTATAAAACACACTAGCTCTGTCAAAACGGAGCCAATTAATTCTATCAATCTAATCTTCAAGGGTGGATGTAGGAAAAAGCTTACAGTGCATTTTGTTTTAAATTTATCTAACAAACCTTAAAAGATTAAATGATCAACCCTGAAAAACACTGTCTAACTGGTGGTCTCTGTATGATTGATCTCAGTAGTTACACGGCTGCTTTGCAGTGTACCTAGATTCGAAGAATGTATGTAAACTTTCATGTAACTTGATTAAAAGAAGTAAACCCTACATCCAATCTCCACTAATCTTGTGATGTTAGAAACTGAGCATGCTCTGACGGCTGCAAGAAAATGCTTTAAGAAATCCTGGACACAGATCTTAATATGAATTAATTAAGTAATAAATGGGGAAGATATTATTTTTGAATCAACTGGAAAACTTCATATATTGCTTTACACACAATATAAATGGTTGCAGAAATGTATAACTTTCAAAATTGCATAAAAAGTAAACTCACTACCGATTTAAATAAAATATATTTAGAGCATGAATGTTTTGCCAGACATAAACAAAATAAATCAAGATGTGGTTTTTTTTGAAAACGAAGAAGAAGTGAGATAACTTAAATAATTTTTTGCAGGAATTTGTGAAAATATCTAGAATTGAACAACAGGAAAATTTAAAGTTGGCAACTTTAAATTTGCATAATTTGTTTATGTCACATCAGTTAAAGTAAATGTTTACGAATATTACTTTACTTGCATGTCCTTGTGTTTTAAATAGATGTATATGTTAGGAATTAATTTACTGTTCGCTTTTTTTTCAAAATAGACCCATACAGTGATAGCAGGGTTTTCAGTAATTAGAGACAGAAAAAGTAATATTTTTATGTTTGTACAGATACCAGGAGACCAATATCTGGCAAAATGGTAAAGGGAATAACAGACCCGTAATTTAAGGTATTAACGTTAAAAAATATAAAAAAATACTGGAAATGTTATTGAGGTTCAAAGTAAACAATTCATCAGAATTAGATCTGTAAACTGATCATTGCTTCTATTGCTTTTGTTGCTAAATTTTTACTGAATTTAGAAGCAATTTGGAGGGAATGGGAATGCTCAAAAAGGGTCAAATCTGACCAATCAGAACTTAGGTTAATTGAACGATATTTGAAACAAACCAGGGAGGCTGTCCAGGAGCTGATCATGTTTTACATAAGGAGGGGGTTCATGTGTAGTCGTACAAAACCTGGGGGGGGGGGGGGGGTGTTGCTATCCCCCCTCTCCTTGTGGGTATAGATTTCATGTACTGGCATAAATTTGTAGTTTTTATTTTTTTTTAAATTGGGCGTTTTCTATAAATTTCACACTCGTCTCAAAAAGAATGTAATTTTTTTTGCGAATTGAATACCAAACTGGTACATAAAATTAAAGGAATTGAGAATAAAAGGTGAAATATTTTAAATTTATACAACACATTGGCCCCTCGACATTCAGTGTTTTAAAATATGTATTTACTATAACTTTAAAGGAATAGGATCCATTGCAGGATGCCAAACTTTTGAAGCTGTGTCAGGTACTTTGGGTTCACTGTTGAAATCGGTACCTGTTGGTTGAATTAATATGATTGTTATCCATTATAACTTGCAAAAACTATATCCCAGCTTGCATATCTCCATTTTAGACCAAATACAGCTTGTAGTGGACAATAAAACTGTAAAAAGGCCTATATAATTGCTAGGACCAACTTAAGATAGAGGAGATTGCTTTACACATGTTAAGATAGCTTTAAGATAGGTTTGCGATTGGGTTGCCATACAAGATTCCGATCCAACATTCTGATCTTAGTTGACAAGTATCCCAAATACAAAGATTAGAAAGATTGACATGCAATTTTGAGGATCATAAACCTGTCAGTTTATAGGCGTTGCATATAACAACCCATTTTTCATGTACTGCCAGGCTTCTGTCAGTTGATTTACTGTGATATTTAGTACTTTTTGTGACTACCCAAACAGATAAGTTGAATTGTGTGTGAATTTCAGTGTTTGTATTAAGAGTTGTTTTCACTGTTGTGGGGTTTGGACACCTACAAAGTTATCGCCTCTAATCTGATCAGGGCATTAACTGTATACAACGTCTGGACCAAATTTGAATAAAGTTGGTTTGATGGAGCTTTTAAATAGAACGATCACTCTGCTAAAACATACGGGTACACAGTTAAGGTATAATAAGTTGTTTGACCTAAAAAAATTTTCCCTCACAATTGTAGCAGTTGTGTTAAATTTAACCTGCAACATCTGGATGTTTATTTATGACAGTTATATAGATACGTTGTCTTGTAATCGATGTTACACGATGTTACTTCTATATTTGTGTCTCTGCAGACATCAGTCAGCTAGGTGATACAAGTTCCATTGGATCATTTTGTTAAGCTGTGCACGTTCATAAATCAAACAACTGATCGCTATTCTGTCAAACCTAACATCTTGGAATATAGTTTAATTGCCTCTGCCAAGGAGGTATTAAATTCATGGACGTTTATTTGTCTAGTTTTTCTATTTGGTAACAGGATTACACAAATACTAATGCCAGAGAGTCCTTGAATATGAAAGAAGACTTTAAGCTGGATATGGTCCAACTCATGACAGCTTGTCCCTATGAATTCCATTCACACCTAAATGCATTGTGTGCTGTGTCTCTTTAGACGTCACAAACATTTATCCTTACACATGCCAAACTGAGAATAAAACATCGAATCTACTGTACATAATTACACAGTAATTATGATGTTTTAAATCACAAGTGTTATGGTATTATAAAGTAACTTGGTGTTGTTTTTGTGGGTGGCAAACTATTTATCAGAATGCAGGTTTTGTGTGGCACACCTGGAGTGTGTACAAATCTGTGAATAGTAGGCGCTTTTACTTACAGCAAGTGTGTCATTATCCCCTCTCTACAGAATGGGCGTCCAAATAATCATATTCTTGCTAACTAGTCTGGCCTGGAGCCCACAGTCTGTGGCAGAGTCACAACAGTGGTACTAACTTCTCAAGATACTTTCCAGTGAACACTTTTATCATTCAAGGCTTAAGATAAAACATTAAACATAGGCATTATGGTATTTTAACAAACATTTAATTGTGTATCAATTTGAGGGACATTGAAACTTAAGATTACAGCATAGGAGGACAATAAGTTCGGGTAACTTTTACAAGACTAGCCTTTACAAAATACTCTAGTGTTTGAACTTTATCCTGATTGACCACTTGTAATAAAAGGTTAAAACAGAGAGTTTCAAAGTAACCATGCACAAAACAGCAATGTGTCATGTACTGGACACAATTGTTTCGAAAAAGCCGAAAATAATAAGTAAAAACAAGGCTAGCCATTCAAATATATATTTTTTTTTCTTCAGGAAAACAAATATGTACATAAGCTTATAGCCTCGTTATTCTGTTCAATAATGATACACTGGGATATTAATTCTGAAGCAATTATCTATGCAATGTTGTTAAGGAAGTGTATCAAATATCCTTAAGCTAAATACAGTTATTATGAAGCACAAATACTTTAATTTGATGGTGTGCAAGCATTTCACACATACATTCACAGGTGTGTCTGACTGTTATGCTGAATGGCTGGTAAACTATTATGTATTACCATTGCCACCTTGTATATTAGGAACACACCCATATCTTATAAAGTGTTGATGTTTACTTTTATTCAATAAAATACAAATGCCATTGTAGCTTATGGCCTAGTGGGTTACACTTGCTTAGGTACACAGAGGCCGTGGGTTTGAATCCAGGCATAGGCAGATGCACACCAGCTCATATTACTACTTAAAATGGCAGTCTAATGTCATTGGGTCCTATCACTAATAGCAAGTTAATGAATATCAGGGACACTGATAAATTGTCAATCCTTGAGCCTCTGTCTTTCAGTTAGGGGAAATCGGTCTCTTGAGAGCTTGGGCTGTACTTATGCAGTCAGGATGTGTCAAATAACGCTTTAAGTCCTGTAGCACAAGGAGAAATTGCGCTGAGTATAAAAATTCAACACAAATACAAAAAAATACTATATCAATGTAAGAAAAGTCAACACACATAATAACCTCCTACACCAATAATCAATCACAGTCACATTCAAGTGGTTAATTTCCCCCTATGGGTCCGGGGAATAGGCCCAACGTATCATCCAAGAGGCAACTAATTGCATGCCGTGTTTGCCGTGGGTTACGATCCTTGTCACTGGAAGAGAGGGTCCTGGCTGTGGAGCCAATACTTTGCTCTGGCATTGAGGAGGCAATGCATAGCTTTGGCCCTCAATTTTACAAAGTCGGAACGTTAAGATGGCCTGGCTTAATCAATTGGCTGGTAGTGCCAAGCCCTAGTGCTCCAAATAAGTATGGCTTGTTGATTCTAATGGTTTGTACTCTTGTTCTTGCTTGTTGTATTCTGCTGGTGTTTGTTTTGTGCTAAATTTTGTTTGGAGTATCTAAAATTCGGCTGCTTAACAGGTCAATCAAGGATCTTTAATATAAAGAAATTGAGGACATCTTGGTTGAAATAGACAAGGGAACTCGAAGCAGCAAACTATTAAAAATGACCAAATTGAGCTGGACCATGGATAATGTGATCCCAGTCAGTGTATCTCCTCACTATGGTTTAAACACAAAGAAAGGAGTCATTAAATGCCCAGACATAAAATACTGCACCTATGAAGAAATACTTCAAGGTTTGAAGGATGAGGGTGTCATCAAGCTGGACAAGCTAAATGTATTCAGAGATGGTTTTAGGAAACAAACAGGAACTTTTATATTGACATTTCAAAGCCAGACCCTCCCAAAATATATCAGGGTGGGTTACTATATGGTGGCTATGTCACAGTTTATACCTAATCCAGCCAGATGTTATAAATGTCAGACGTTTGACCACACTAAATTTAACTGCAGAAAAAAATTAGGTTTGCAATATATATGGGCAAGAGGATCATATTGACTCTCAGGAATGCAAATAATGAAGCAAAATGTGTTAGTTGTCAAGGAAATCATACATTGAATGATAGGGCATGTCTAAAATGGAAAGAAGAGTAGAAATACAGAGAATAAAGGCTGAAAGAGGAATATCCTACACAGAAGCCAAGAGGCAAATATACATATTTAATTCTGTGAGGACAACCTATGCCCAAGCGA